>CM040406.1:36563716-37163716 GCA_022702515.1 Ilyophis sp. 1 JC-2022
GATGAGAGTTATCAAAAGTAAAATTATAACTTTTGCTGAATTTCTGGGCTTTGATAGGAAATACGACTATAAGTTTTTGTCAGAATTTCTGGGCTCTGATATGATAGATACATAACTTCATTAATGTTTTGACAGCTTGATCAGGTCACGTCTCTAAGTTGGCAGCAGTAACTTGCTGAATGTTGTGGATTCTATCTGTGAAAGAGGCTTATCCTGAATTCTCCCAGTTAAAATTTTTAATTGGTGAAACGTATACTGTAAGCATGCATGTATGCATCCATCGTTGATCATCGTTGATCACTGTTGTAAGGTTGTTTTTAATTAGTTTTGTTAATCTCTTCTGATCAACATCTTTACATTGCTTATTCATGGTGTCTTAAACAGCTTGCATTTTATATAAACTACATCTGTAGCTGGATGTCTGACTGGCTGAGTTCCTTGCTCAAGTTCAGTTCCCCATTCTCTAAGGTGCACTGTCACCCGCAAATAGGCTTTGAGAATTGGACTCCGGCAAATGAAACAAACACAGCTTGCCGGAATAGCTATTCCTTTTGACTGAATAGCTAGCGCACACTGTGTAGTGAATCTATGCCTTTTTGCACTCAGTCTATTTCCAGCAGACAGGCTAGTAAACATGAGGATTGAATACAAATATTGAGCAGCCCATTATTGAGCCCATTTCTGGAACAGATGTTTATATTCGAGTCAAAAAGCAAACTAACTTCTGCTTTATTCCCAACCACAATAAATCCAGTCTCCTTCGCCTCTGGCATTTCAATCACAGGGGCATTATGGGTCTGCCAATTTGTACTCCCAGCATGGCTTGAGAGTTTCAGCACCTTGATTTAAAGGCCCTTTTTGGGGCGCTTTTTGTTCCCCCCCACACTCAAAGTCTTCCTTTCAGGCCTGCCACCCAGAACTGCCAGTAAAACACAGCTTCTCTCTGTGTGAGCCCCGCTTTGCCCTTAAAGTACCTTGTGACCTCCGTAAGTCTCCGAAAAAGCATCCGGCCTCCAAATAAAGGCTCATTTATCTTCTGAATCAACGGCAGAGAAAATGTGAGTTCTTTAGAGCATGGATATTACAAAGAGAAACCGAGACACAAGCTCCTTTTTTTCCCCCAATGAAAGGCATGGTTCTGAAGGGTTCCAAAAAAAGCTGAGTGAAGTTATTTACACAGAAAGGCAGATCTAAGTTGGCTTTGATTGGGGTCATGAGCTGTTTGGTGCAGGGGGTCACAACGGGCGCGTCGACGCTGTTGCTTTCAGCTGCGAGCAGACGGACACAATCGTCTCCTTCATGCTTTGGCACTTCAGATCCTGCTGCCAACTTTGTGTTGGGCAGGAATGTGAGCGTGCCTGTTAAATAATGCATGGGTCTATACATCAGAATGTGGATATAGGATGGAATGCAGTGTGTTACTGCGGCACGGGTGAATCGAACACTCGAGGAACAGTGTTATGATACATAATGGATAACAAAGAGCAACAGAGTAGTTGAAGGGAAATCTATCAGACTTGTTAAGTATCACACAAAAACACAAAGAGCCAAAAGATTGTGTGTGTGTGTGTGTGTGTGTGTGTTTGTGTGTTCTTGCATATATGTATGTATGTAAGCATGTATGTTTGTGTCATGGTTCGTGGGTTACATTTTTTTTTCAGTTGCGGTTCTCGTCCTTATTTCCTGATTCAGAATCTATCAGATTTTTTCCACGTTCCTTTTGGGGGTTTCTTTCTTTCGTCATTGTTTTCACTTGTGCCTCTACCTGCGGGGTATTTAAGTCCTCACTTCCGCTTCCCCGGTGCTTCTTTGTCATTCGACATTGCATGGAGCCAGGTATAACCAGGTACTAGCGACCTTGTGATATTAAACGCTGTTTATGTTCACAGGGGACTTGCTATTAGCTTTTAGTTCAGGTATAGGTATTATTCCTCCTGTTAGCGTTCTGTGCTATTTATTTTATTTTTTGCTGTTTGTTTTTTTTGTTTGTTTCGTTTGTTTTACACTCTTCTGGCCTTCCGAACTTATGTGCCGAAGGTGTTCTTTTCTTTGCTAAGTTTTCCATTTTGGCTCCAGTATTGAACTCAGGAGATTTCGTTTGTGTTTCACTCATTATTCGAGTTCGCCCTATTTTAGTGGGTTGATTTTCATTTGGCTGTTTAGCCACAAAAAAATAGTTTCCTGTCTTTTCTTTCTTTTAATTTATTTGGTTATTCCCGTTATTGGTCCTCACTGCGTGAGTGACTTGTTTCTGATCCCCCTACCTTCGCGTTTGATTATCCGCCACTAAAATCCATTACAGTTTGACTCTTAGTAATTAGACTATAAAGGCAATATTGTGCATTTATACTGGTAGGCTAGCCTTAGTTCTCTATGCCAATATGCAGGGGTACGTTGACAAATCAAAACTAAATAAAGAAGTGATGAGCTAGAGTGTGTGTCTGAATGCGTATGTGTTTATGCTTGTGTGTGTGTGCACGCTCATGTACGTAACCGCTCAGACTATGCAATTAAAAATGCAAACACAATTTCATTTCAAGTGCTTACAGTCACATTTGTTTTTATTGGGGAAGTTGTATTAACTGGTGTTTTGGGATTTTGTTCAAGTTACAAACAGAAACCATGTAGCAGGGTTTTTGTCTGAATTTAGTTCAAATCTGAATGGAATCCAAAGCTATGACTTCACGTTTCAGAAAGAGCCTTACGCTAGGTGGGGTTGAGCAATTTCTTCGCCCGGGCCAGCCTCCTGACTTCATTAACTCCCCAGGGAAGCTTGCGGAGACTCTGGGTGTTTGAAATTGGACCCCCAGGCACTGGTGGGGAATGCAAAGCATAGGGGACCACCAGAGTAAGAGCTGCCTACTGTGCGACAGCACTTTTACTACACACAGGAAGCAGCCGAAAAGAAAGGGGCTTTGATGGTGGCGCAGCCCTCCCTTCCTCCGTCTCTCCCTCCCTCCCTCCGTCTCTTCCTCCCTCCCTCCCGCTCTCCCTCCCTCCCTCCATCCTTCCCTCCCTCTCTTTCCCCTTTCCTCAGCCTCCCCTCAGAATTAATCTTGGGATAAAGCGGCGGCGGCCAGTATTGCCAAGAGTGGCAATTTTAGCAAAGAGAAGTACCCTCCTGAGTGTTCAATGCCAATGCGCGTGCTTCCCAAACCCCCCCTCCCCTCCCCTCCCTTCCCAAACCCCCTAATCACCTAATCCTGGAAGTGTGTCTGTGTGTGTGTGTGTGTGTGTGTGTGTGTGTGTGTCCATTGCGTTTGGCACGAGGATGGACGCAGGCCTAACCCCTGTGGCCAGAAGCACCTGCTCGTGGCGACTCGGCTGCCACCCCCACTCTATGTGTTTATTTCCCGCTGCTGGCTTGGGAGTGGCGTGACGGTGTGCTCGCGTGATGAAGTCTCCCGCTGTAAGTGTCAGACCAGCATCCTGCGGGTATTCATTCGCACGTCCAACCTTCACACCGTCTTAATTCAACCTGCCCCTCAAGTGTAACATCACATTCTAAGGTCTTATACCCAGATGCCTTCCAATACAGGAGAGAGAGACCCTTACAGATTTTTTCAATGTTTCATTTCCTTTTAGGGTTCATGTGAGATTTTTATGATGGCTTTTTTCGTTGTTGAAAGAAACGGCATATGAATCTAATCGTATTATTTCACAAACAGGGTTTTATGATTATACGGTAGCTCTATAATTCTAACCCAACACTGAGTGGTGCGTTAACCCTGACCCTCCCAATAAACAGACACTCGCCTTCACAAAACAAATCAATCTCAGTAATAACATTACTGACTTCGGCGAGAGAAATATGCGTTTACAAATGTGTGCTGCTTTGCTAATGTGTTCAATGCATCGTCTCGCCATCAGTATTATTAAGGCGGTTTGGATGCAGATCTATCCACGGCAACTCATCAATGTGCGTCCCTCCGACGTGGTCAGATCAATGAAATCAAAGTTTGTCTCAGCCAGACTTTGAATATTAAACGAATAGCATCTAGTCAAAATTGTGCGCGGCATACGGGTCTACAGCGCCCTGTGCTTTCTTTTCTTTTTATGATTTTGTGAAATATTGAAAAAATACCGCCGCAAAGGCTTTGAAACCCTCTTTCTTAAGGATGAAGTGCACGACAGGGAGGTTTTCATTGTTTGTTGCTGGTGTCCCGCTGTAGTGTGGCGAGAGGTGTGGGGACGGCGCAGAACCCTGCTTTCCACAGTGATGCATCAGCGCATTCCGCCTCCACACCAATAGAACTCCCTCCTCCCCGGTGTAGACGGAGTCAGAGTCAATACATGGGAGGGGGGGGGGACGTGACGCCTCCGGATTGGCGACTGAATTATTCACACGTGTGTGTCTCGGTGTCGGGCCGCAGAGCTTCAAATCTGATTTCCGTGCGTTAATCTTAGCCCTTTTTTACTTCTTTTTTTTGTCCTTTTCAGCTCTTTATTTTCAGCGAATACATCTGTCCTGCATCCCTGCGTGGGGAAGGAAAAGCTCTTGCCGTGTGCAATTATTAGCTGAGAAGCAGTCAGCGTTCTGTAGCAGTCATTGTCTCTTGTTGGGCTGGGCTGATTTATTTATTTATTTTCATTTGCTGATTTGTGATAGATTTCAACTTTGGCTAATTGCAATTAAGAGGGTCGAGGCTCCGGTTCGGTTGGGACTGACAGTGGTCATCTCTCTCAACCTACAGAACTAAACTGAGGTGACATGTTCCTTGTGGCAAAGCAGGATTTAATATGTAGTGGCACTGGGCACTGGTGCCTGTTATTTTCTTGTGTGAGAATAAATTGGGTTGTATCATTGTTCTTAATTTGATACCACTGTGACTTTCTTGCCATTGATATGGGATTGACAGCACCTTAGAAATGCATGAAGGCATGCTGTATAATTTTGTGTAATACTGTAAACCTAAAGACTTAACACAAAAAAAGAAACTTGTATGTTATTTATATAAATTATTTGTTATGTACGTAATGCTCATTTTTTTCAATATTTCTTTCACAAACTGCAAGAACTGCAAAATGTGAAACAGTAACCAGAACGAAGCATGCCTTGACTATTTAGATTTGTGTACTTTTGAAACCTATGGACCTTGTTTGTTGCTATTATTGACTGCTGTGAAAAGGTGCGGCATACCATTGACTTCTATTATCAAGATTACTGTTGAAATGAGAAAAGCCAAACTGAAACACAGTATGGTAATCACCCAGACATGAATAATTCAGACTTTTTGGCTTGGAGACCTTTAGCCAGCATCCATCTCCAAAAATGGGCATAGAAGTACAAAGGAACAACTGCTTTTGATTGGAATTTATTCAAGAAAGTATACAGTAAATCAGTGTGATGATCAAAGATTGACTTTTTATTGAGTCAAGTTTGTGGAGTGAGACCTGCTAAAAAAAGGATTTTAATTGGCCTTAATGAAATGAATGACATTTAGAATCAGGCAGCTTACATTTGTGTAGGAGCTCATCTGGGATATTATGGGCATAATGATTCCTGACCAATTAAAATAACAAGTGTTTTTCTCTCTCTCACACTATCCCTCTCTCTATTGCGGGCTGCTGACAAAACACTATATTTCTGAGGACCTGCTAATCGGGAATGCATTTATTTTGTGTGTACATGTTTGTGTCTTATATCCATATTTATGCAATATTGTCAACATGTGTGCAGTTAGAGGTCCTTATTTTTTTCCGATGTGAATTAATACCAACATACTATTACACAGAATCCAATAATTACATTGGAGGGATATCATATTCTACATTGCAAGTAGAATAAATAAAAAGAGACCTTATTGCCAAATAATAATGAATACATTAATATCTTACACCAGTTTGTAGAGTAGTGTTAAATATGTGTAAAATATATCACAAAGGCAGACAAATTTTGTTCTTGGGAACAGAGCTTGGAATTTAGCCATGAGGAAATGCTTCTCAATAATTACATGGAAAATTGTAGTGTTGTGGCACAGAGTCAGGCTCATTTTCCTATCAAATACAATAGTCTCTTGGAACAGACCAAATGAAACCTAATTTCCTGTAGTTAATTACTGCTTTTAGTCAAGAAAAGAGCTCTACTTCTATTATAATAATGCTTTTTCTGAAGCCTACTAAAAGGAATGTTAGCGTCACGCAGAATTAATTTTTAGCAGCCTTATTCCTCCTGAGTGATAGACACAGACTGCTTTTTAAAGACAATGTTTTCGACAGGAAGTTGCTATTATTGTTTCTATTATTGTCCAAGCTCCACTGGGCCAATATATTTACCTTCTATGCTGAGCACTGCTATCTCCTTCCAGAGCCAGGGGCCAGATAATGCAATTTATATACAAATTTACCTGCATATTAAAGGTCATATATTTTTCATGGAACTTTTGGCAAAGGGTAAGATTGAGTGGAAATTTTCCAGCCCTGCTCCACCCCAGTGATCAAGCGTCTGATGAAAATTGCAGAATATTGTTAATAATTCAGACACTGGAAAAAAGATGAACATATTTCAGTGTCCATGACAGAACTGATTAAAATGCATGGGCAGAGCACAGTTCAATTATTTATTTATTTATTTATTTATTATGTATTTCTTACCATAATGTTCTTAATTTGATTTGATATTTACCGCTGTCATTTGGCTCATCAAAGAAATAAAATTATGTGCAACAGATAGGAAGTCAGTAGAGTTCTAATCGTAATGACTGGCAGGTCTGTTAGGTCCACCTGCATGTCTCTCCCGTGTCTTAAACAGACACACGTGGGAAGTGGTTTAAAGAATGGACCACTAACCTTTACATGTAGGCATGTAAAAATCAATACTACCGTAGAGGACAGAAACATCAAAATGAATTAAATTATTTCTTAGAGAATATTCATAGATGCCCATTCTGTCCTTCGCGGTTTATCATTCTGTAGTGTACTACCTGGGCAAAACACAATAAAGTCATTCCTGAAGGATTGATAAATGATCTTTTGGAGACTACTGTTCAGTGTTTTCCTACAACATGTGCTCTGAATGTATGTGCACAGTGATCATAACAATGGCAATAATGAGTGAATGCTAGTCTGATTAGCACCTCATGACCTCGGGAAAATGCTGAATTTGCCCAATTAAGTGGCTAATTAACCAATGCTTTAATTTATAGGTGCTGTGGAGGGTGAAGGCTGAATGGCTGGGTGGGCATCATGTACAGCAGCTGCAAGCTGAATAGTTCTGCACTTCTCCAGTTACACTAGTCTGTGACTCAGATCTTAGAATAAGACCCTCTGCCCATAATCATTTTAGTCCACCATCCGCAGACTCTACTTGTCTCCAAGCATTATGTAACCCCTTCAGCAAAGTTGGGGCAATAATTGGGCCTATCTCTTTCAGTCAGTCCAAACCCACATGTCTACCTACACCACTTAGATCCGATCTTCCATCTTCCGAACTACTAGACAATTATAAAGGTGAGTCGTTGTATAAAATGATTAAATAACTGCCTGTGACTGTAGCAGTGCCGTGTGGCTGGTAGCTCCGTAGCGCGACGTGCCATTGTGTCGACCAGGGTATGGGAGAGTTCAGTCGGTTTAGGTTAGGGTTTTGAGTTTCATTGCTCTTTTTTGTGCCCGTGGACTGCATGTCAAAACTGCGTGCTTAGCTTAGCACCCTCTGCGCGCTTAGCTACAGTCTGTGGTGGGAAAAGAAGCAGACTGGCGACACCGTGTTTTGGAGGAGAACAACGGATGTCTACACTCTCCTGAATCGGCAGTGAGGTTCAGACATGAGCACAGCTGTGTTGGCCATTGCAGACTTGCTCAGCCCCGTGGTGGGTGCCAAATTTATATAAAAAAATAAATACGGTAAACTGCCTGTGCTCCCCACATACTCATCGGGAGTCTGTTAGTGAAGTAAATAAGGAATAAGGAAAGAATCATACTTTTTAATTTCAAAAGCATCTGAAAAGGTTTTCAGTAAAGAAAATACAGGGCTGTCAGGAAAAAAATACAATTTAATACCTCGATGTAATTTAATCCACCTACAGTAGGTATTAAATTGTGAAGCTGTGCTGTGGCTGTTAAAAAATTGATTACATGACTCATGAGGGGGATATGATTTGTTTTAATTAAGAATTTTTCTCTAGTGCAACATTTGTGTGTTTTTTTTTATTTTTTACTTTGTTGGTTACACTTTTTGATGTTTAAAGACGTTTAAAAAAATTAATTATAAAAAAAAATCTGAAATATCTCATTGACCCCATCCACAGTCCATATTTAAACATTGTGATTATAGATGGTGCTATAATTCACGAGGCAGTGTAGCCATGAAAACCATTCTTCTCCTGGGCCTTCGTTTCAAACTTTATCTCGCTGGCACACATTTAACTTTGAGATTAATGGGCAATTCTGCCATCCTCATGTATCAGCACTTGGCTTGTTGTGGGAGATATAAATAACATGATGAGCCCGACAGTAAAGTGGAGACATTAACGCGAGCTCAGTGTAATTTTGTAAGGTTTTAAATCCCTGACAGTGACGTATGAATCCAAGGTTACCGAACAGGGCGTGAGTGATGGGGACTTCAAATACACTACAACTCAACTTGCCTGAGAAATGAAATTTTACAGTGTCGTGTCTGAATTGAAGCCAGGCTGTGGACCAGGATTAGGGATTTCTCTTTTGAATGAAAAGTCTACTTGTGTCTGTACTGTTGCTCGAGGCCACCATGATGTACAACACGTTCCAACGTCACTCTGCCATGAGAAAGTCCGTTGATTTGCTCTTAGTTGATGGAAGTGGAACACCCTGCCTCAGATGTTCTCAGGCACTCAGGTTTGGTTCAGATCTGGTGACTGAAATGGCCAAGACATGGATGACATCAATTTCATCCTCCTCACACCATTGGATATTCTGTGGACAGTGCATGAAAACTCCTTAGCAGGAAAAAAAAATGTTTTAAAATGGAGTGAAGATGATCGCTCTGTACCATTACGTAAATATGGTCGCCACCAGAAGCCCATACGGCTGACACATGTCCCACATGCTGTATAGTAGCACCGACATCCGCCTTAACTTACCTATAAATCATGTGGTTGTCATGTTTCACAAATCAAATGCAAGCTTCATCAACGATCAGACTAGTATGATATATAGAGATAAATTTTAGGCTTGCGTAATATGGGACCAATGCTTTCTGTAACTGAATATGATGATATGAGTTTCCTTAATACAGGAAACCTGATTAGAGATGCAGAGCAGGGGTAGATATCGGGTCTGTTTGGAATGGGATTGGAAATTGATTGCTTACTTCCTACTCAATAGAGGGATTGGAATCAAATATGTGTGTAAAGAACTGTAATTGGAATTGACTGGATGGTGGGTGGATTGGAAAAGGAATTTAATTAGAAACTGGCATGAACTGAGCATTGAATGTTGCATACATGCAAATTAGGACTCTAGCAGTTAATAGTGGAATCAATTGGTAAGCTAATCAACCAAGGCTTATATGTCATATAAAATGGTTTAGAAATATCATATTTTACATTATAGATTAACGTTTTGATGACTGATGCTTAACCTTGATGTATAATTATAAGCAGTAAACAGTGCTTTTAATAATGGTAGTAAGGTGGTTGACTTAAGGAAAAGTCTAGTGCACATTAAAGTAGAGATTAGTGCAAAGAAATTGGATGTGAAAGCATTAATATCATAGCCTGATGGTATATATGGTACAATCGTTAACTACTGTATAACTGTACACAGTGAGGGGGAAATCCACAAACAGCCTTAATGTTTTTTCGCCTGTTAAACCATCGCAAGTACCAGAATAAAATATGTATGATTTGCAGAGCACCTGCAGTGACACAACTGCAGTGTGGGTCATGCATATTTAAATTGTGTTATCTGCATTAATTTCAGTGCGAAAATGATCACTTTTTAATAAAAATGGGGCTTAATACTGGGCATGTCCAACTCACAGAGATGATTGCAAATTACCACTCGCGATAAGCATACATTTTTTAAGATGATCTGAGGCCCGCCAGTAATGTGGTGCAATCTATTTAAAAGCCATGTGAAAAACATGCCATGTTAAAAGTGTGAACTTGTCAATGACTGTGGCAACTGTCATAGTTACAAGACAAAGACATTACTAACATGTTAGGTGTGCAAGAGAGTGGATCTTCCATACAAAGGTATCCATTTTTGAGAAAAGTGTTGTCATTACAAGCATAGTACGTAGAATTCTTCGTGGGCAAATATGACCTTGGGCCTGGCCCTTGTAATCTGTTTTCTGCTACAATTAAGTATGCTAGCCTATTTTATTGTACAGAGACAAACATTTAGACTTCGTACAATAACCATGCTTCACAGGAGAGATTCACACACACTTCAGCAGCAGTGTTCCTGGTTTGCAGGTGATTGTGACACAGACAATTTGGTAGAGATGAAATGTATGTGCGTTGGCCCTCTCGTTTCCGTCCCATCATGCAGTATAGCATGGTGATATCACCGGAGACGCCCTGAAGGAAGGTCGAGACTGGAGACTCTGCTACAGTGCTCAACCACCATGACTATGGCTGCCACAGCCTGTCATCTCCGTTTTACCTTCTGGTGACAAAGAGAGAGAGAGAGATACGGAGATAGCGATGTATTCTTGGGGGGTTTTTGGAAATGGCTAATAGTTATCGAGCCTGAAGCATATGTGTCAGTAATTGTGTTCATTCTGTCCGATTTTGCTGAGGGCAAGCCCCGGATTAAGAAGGATTCACAAGCACAAACAGACACCTAAATGTCAGCGATAAAATAAGTTAATGCTTGTGGAAGATCCAGCTCTCCGGGATACTCAATTGTCTGATCTGATCGGGAAGTTAATTTGTGCGCTATCAAATCAGTCGAGTGTAAGTGTTAGCTGTAATGTCCAGACACTCGCTGAATTTCGATCACTTCTTACCGTGTCTTAGCAGAAATGTGTTGTTTTCAGAACATTCCTCCATTACACATTTCTGCTTTTAAAGCGCTTTATCTCTTTGGCACACAAAGAAACCTCACTGGCGATGCAAAGCAGAGAGTCTGTAAAACACAATCGCATGTAAGAGCCATAAAAATAAAAAAAATATATTAAAAAATCACTACTGCTGGTTTGCATGAGCAAATATTTGATTTAAATAATAATAGTTTATTTAGCCGTTCCTGCTGCCACGGCGGCAGATGCTGCGTTGCATGTTAATGACTCAATAAAAAAAGACATTGGGCTGAGAAACGAAGGCAGAGAGAATGTGCCTCACCTTTGTTCCGGGCTTGTCTCTGAACCACGACCGTTTTTCTGTGTTGAGTGTCAGTTGGATTTGACAACATCCCATTTCAAAGCTTAATACGTGGCACATTTGATATACGCAGATTCATTCCTTAACAAAATCGGATGACTTTTTTCTTTCCTGTAGATTTGTGTGATGCTTTGCATTACATCAAATGACATACAATAAAAATGGCATATGACACTACTACTACTTCCCTTCCTCAGCATTGTTAGATTCCTGTTCCTGTTGGTGGTGTCCCTGAGCCTGTCCTAGTCCCCTTGTGTCAGATCAGCACCCGGAAGTGGCCTGAGGGGACCCGCCCTCCTCTGTCATTTTTTGTAAGCACACACCGTACAAGATTAGCAAGCACCAAATGATCATATTACGCACAAGAATAGAAAAATTAGTCATAAAAAAGCAGAGTGCCATTCCATTCTCTTTCCAGTTCCTGCAATTTACCTGTGTCTATTTCTGAAGACAATTTTTAGCTTTTTCCCGTGAAGTACAGTATAGTTTCCGTTTGGTCTTGCGTGTTACCTTACAGAGATCTAAAAACTGTCAAACCCAGAGGAAAACAACCACACCTGAAAAGGGGCCGGTTGAAGAAATGCATCCACTGACCAGGTCTCTGTGGGTATGTGTCTTAGTTTAAATGGCCCGTGGCATGCAGGTCACTGAAGATTAGCTCCATGCTGCACTCAGGGACAGTGGCTCGAGCTTAAGCAATCATCAGAACTGAGTTTGTGAGGATACACCGTCAGTGCAAATAAGATGGAGCCTGCGGACCAGCAATCTTAGAAAGGAATAAACAGTAGAATGGGAATTACAGTAGATTGTGTGACGGTGTATTTTCCTTCAGCTCTCTTTGTTACCGTTCACATCATTGTCGGTTGGCGCAGCTGGAGAATTTCTATATATTTTTTTGTTTCAAATACAAATCATGTAGGCTATCCCCTGCAGTAATGGATTGGAGGGAATGCACTGTAATTTAGTTAATTAAAAGCTGGGAGGTAAGAGAAAGAGCTGGGCGTAAGATCTCCATTTTGGGGTGCAGTAATTAACGGCTGTACTTTCTAAATGGCTTGTAGGGATATGTGCCTTTGCATATTCATCAGCATGTTTAAAGCAGAGCTGGGATGTTTGTAGACTTACAGTCACTGAGGTGTCTATCCGCCTCGCCTCCAGGCTGAGACAGTGAGACAGCGAGCATCTGAGCAGGCTCCGCCCTCCTCTCTTTCACTGGGCTGCATTTCTCTTCAGTTTCCTTTAAACGTTGCACTTTGGTGAATAAAATGAACTAGAATAAATATAACTTGGAATAATTTCAAAGAAATTGCTTTATGAATATAGGGGCTTAACTACTCGCAGCATTATTTCTGTGATCAGATATTTGATAAGATGTTTAAGAAGAGATGGTAAACAAATTCTATGCATGAAAAAAATATGTGCTAACAAGCTAATACTCTTCATAAAATGAAGTGGCAACTGTGTGTGTGTGTGTGTGTGTGTGTGTGTGTGTGTGTGTGTGTGTGTGTGTGTGTGTGTGTATATATATATACACACGTGTGTGTGTGGGACAGAGTGAGAGCTAAATGTGAACATGAGTGCATTGCATGCCATTCAGACACACACACAGATATGAATGCTTTTCTTAAGTGTTTACTTCCTTTGCAATGGGGACCGGATATTTTCCAGCGCTAGAGTTTACATGCTGTCTTTCACTTGAAGTGTTTTTTGCGTTCAGTGCCTGCTCTCTGGCAGCAGTTAGGGAAAACAGGCAGAAATGCGCTCATACAAAGTGGATTGGAATGTATGGGAAGAGGGAATTCTACACCCAGCTGCCTGTACATACAGTTCCCTTTTGACAGACATGGGCTTGAATTTTGAAACTCCCCTTTGTTCAAAGTGTATGTTTTTTGAATATTCACAGTGAATATTAAGAGCCCGCATGGACACAATTGGCACTATGGGAATTACTCTTTCTGCATAATGCTTTTCATTCTAAAAGCTAGAAGCAGCATTTTTTTTAGTAATGATTTTCAATTGAGTGAGGAGATTACTCTTGGTTGTACATTTTTTCACTCTGAACACTTGTATTTGATTATATAGACCATCTAGAACTACAAAATATAAGCAAACCAAGGGGTAACTTTCGTGTTCAGAGTCCAGAGAGATGCAACCCTTGGGTTTTTGTGTTTGATTATCATTAATAATCTGGAATAAAAACTATTAAAAATGTCTGGAAAATAAAATAAAATAATACAACACTCGAGTAAACGGGCACAACAACAAAAAAACCTGAAAATACTGCATAAAAATAAATTGGCAAATAAAACCAAAAAATGAACTTTATAGCTTATAGCAATGTTTTACAGATATTGTGAAATCTTCTATTTGTATTATTATGTGGTTTATGACAGTATTACAGGGAAATATTGCAGATCGCCTACATAGACGTACATATCACCCTGTCTTACGTGCCAGTTGCTGAAATTTCCAAACACGATCGCACTTGAATGTTTTATATCAGCAATTAATACTGTATAAATTACACCGTGAAAATAAAAACCTGATAGACGCAGATTCCTTTTTAATTCAGATGTGAGTATGAGCTGACAAAATAGCATTTTCTTTTTCCTTGGCTCGGATTTGTCAAGTACCTGCAGGCTTTGAAAATGACACTCTGGAAGCATCTTTGTGTTCTGCCCGTGGTGCTTAGACAGCGGCAGCACGGGCAAATAGCAAGACCAATATATAAATGAAGGGAATAGAATCGAGCTCATTCCAAACGTGCAGTACAACCAATCGGAACGGCAATTGCTGAACATATGGTGCACAATTTGGCCATGTTTTGACTGCGTTCATAAATGTGGTATATTGTCATGCCTTATTTAATTCTACATGCACTCTAAATGCTTCCAGTGAACAGGAGAAGGTATAGAATAGTCCATAACGTCATCCTCTTGGGGAAGCTTTGCTATAGCTATTTGTTCCAGCGCACATTTCCTGCTGGATACTTTGCACGTGTTGCCAGTTGTCACCCTCTATATGCATGTGGGTGCCTATTTATGCACGTTTTAACCATTTTAGAAAAACGGCGCAAAATGCATACCGTTTGATTAAATGGCTGCTGAAACGCCTGTTCTTCTGCGCCTGATAGCTCTTCAGATGATTTAAGGCAGACAGCGCAACTCCCAGGAGAAGCTGTATCTTGTACGACTGTAGCATTTTATTCAGCAATCTCGGTTTTATGCTGTGCAGATTGGAATTTGGGAATGTTCCGGTTAATGGAACCCTAACTTCACATGCAGGTAGGGGCGACGAGTAGTCTCCGACAGTCCTCCCTATTGGGACGTGGGCGTTTAGAGTTTTCTGTGAAAAGGAAAAAGCCATTACTAGGATGGTTTTATATTTGCAATCTCAATCTCTCCTGAGGGCATTTTCCTCTTATTCCTCATTTACTTTTATTGCTGAAAGTGTGAAGAGTAGCTGTACCGATATGGCAGCAGAGTGTTTGAATTATCTACCCTCTGTGTGGTGCATTTCCGAGCTTGAGAGGACAGTTAGTAACATCTATCGCCTGTTACCTGGTCGGCAAGTCCGGGAGTGATTCACAGATTTTTCACCTGAGGGAATTTACCTGCTAATTCTTTGAACGAGCCAATTTCCTTTGTTTTCTCCCCTGTCGGGTTGTTCTTGTTCCTGCAAGGTCTTTGGCTCATACAACATGGCTCCCTGTTAAATGGCTTCTCTCCTCTGTACAGACATGCTTTACAAAATGATCCATCATTAGGCATTTTGTTATTCTTATATTCCCTACAGTGGCTCTGGCTCATTATTTCCCTCTTTCTATAGAGGCTGTCTGATCATATCTGAGATCATGTATCACCGTGGCCATGACATCACTAGCGAGCTCATCTGAAGCAGCTCTTGAAACTCCTTCAGTAAAAGCCTTGTGATTAACCTTCCTCCTCCCCAGCCCCCTGCCCCATTTATAATAACTATGGATCAGTCCAAGTGAGAGAGTCTGTCTCAATCATCCCCCCATTGCTTAAACAAACACAAAATGTTCTTTTAAGCCACATGATACGACTTCTAGAAGCGACGTTACACTAGCTCCAGCAACCAAATATACCACATGCTGACTATAGGAACTATAGGAAGTTACTTTACTCTCCAAAAAAAACACTTCTTCAGTATTTAAACTTTAACTTAAAAAACTCTATTATAGTTTTAAGATGTTTTCTTACCTAGCATTTTACCACAAACTTACTTACTGCTGAATTTAATAGTATTTCCCTTTGTTTTAAGAAATCCTATCTTAACTGTATCTTAAGTACATTTGGCTCATCCTATAGACTGACCATCTTGCTTATTTTAAGCTAATTTGCCTCAAACCTTGCTTATTTTTTTTTTTTTAATTGCATATTTTACAGTGCACCTTCTGTAGAGACCTGGCATGTACTGTACATCTGAGCCTTACTAGACGGAGGTAAAGCAAGCCGTGCTGCATCGTGACTACACCTATGCGTTCCCTTCCTTCTCCCTCTGACTCCTGAGTGAAATAATCACACCGTAACGTCTCTCCTCCCGTCCGATCCTGTGACCAGCGGACCGTGGTTATTGACCAGAGGCATGCTGGGAAAGAGGGCACCAGCCCGCCCGATTGCCTGCGATGCACAGCTACAAGCATCCGCGCACGGCTCATACAGTGTTTTAATTAAAAGAGGACATGCGTCAGCTGAGGGACCCCGAGGAAGATGGAGAGGGTCATGGGGAGTGGGACATCTGCATTCGGGATCGGGCTGACAGATGGACACCAGCCGGAGATCTTCTCAGGTAATTAACAGGAGGAAGAGGAGGGACTGATTGAAGAGAGAAATTAGTGGGAGGAGCGAACGGCAGCTTGTTTCAAAGGTGGATCAGGATAAGCGGCCCGTAGTTTCCAGTTCATTGGATATCGCCTCTATTCAGCACTTCATCTAGTCACTATGGACTGGGGGAACATTTCACACAGAAAGCAATAAGGGCTGATAACCAACTTGTGTTCACAAACTTCAATCTTTGTGAGTTCTGTCACTGTCGGCAATCAGCGCCGCTGTAATACAGGGTGACACCTCATCCTCACTTTGTCCACAGCCTCACTCGTCTGACCCCAATATTTGCTGTACTGGAGTGAATCTCTGACCAAACATCTTTCCCTACTTCTGACTGACTCAAAAATCTGTATTAATAATTAAAGGGATGTTGTTGTGCATTTGCACAGAGATATAGGACAGCCTGTCTTTGGTCCAGCTCTTTGGCCGTGCTATGTGTCCATGTCGATAATCACCATGGCTTGCAGATGATTCCTTCGTAAAGTTCTACTGCCTGTTGCACTGAATAACGAAAAAGGCAATGGCGGGGCTGTTGTATATGTCATTCATTTAAAGTAGATATACTGCAGTGTAGCAGTCCTTCTATCCTTCGAGTTTGATTCATGGCTTCCTTTCTTAAGTATAGTTAAGAGTGCTCTCTTCAGCTTCACTGTTACAGACATGTCAGTTTTTTAATCAGCGAAATGAGGAACAGAAACGGTTTCTCTTGATTGCATGAAGTGGCCAGTCGATATAGTACTAATAGGCACAAATTTTAATGTGTGCCAGTGTATCAAACAAGACACAACACTTCATGAGAAAGACCCGTTTGGTTGCAACATGTTGCTTGAATCTGATTGTGAGGTACTGTGGTACACATGCTATGTGTATTGCATTTGTACACAATAGTCATTTTGTTAGCCTTTAAATCACTGCAATACGTTATGCTCCTCTGACATAATACCTATAGTGCAATTTACCAAGGAAGGAATTTGCTTGGTAAATAAATGGTAGGCTGCACATAAGGAACTGTTCTTTGTATTGAGAATATAAATGAGGAGATGATATTAACCTGAGTGGGCAACTAAAGCTTAACCCCTATGTCTGTTAAATAACATAAATGTACATGCTTTCTGGATTTCTGCGTGTGTTCAGTTCTTGTTAGGTGTGTTTTGAATATTGAAAGACAGAATGTCTGTTTCAATCGACTGGATGGGGCCCTTCAAAGTCCTGTTTTTGCATGCTTCCTGGTAATTGACAGAACCTCAGGAATTCATTAGGTTCAATTGGCTCACCTTTGCCACACAGACAATTAGTCTGAGTGTTACCGATACATATTTCCTGCTCCTCTAAATGAAACGCATTGATCCCTTTTGTTTTAAGGCAGGCATCAATAATGAGAGGTTGATTAACATCCGAGCCAGCCGGGGAATGACATGCGTTAGAGCCTTAATTTGTCTTCATCGTTCAGCACGTCACCGCCAGACAAAAATGGATATATTCTGAAGACCTGAGCAGAGCACGGAGTGGAGTACACGTAGTACTTGACAGGAAGACATGATGCTCAGCTGCTGCACTTGTAAACAAGTTGAGCTGCGCATTCATGATGCCCATTAGAGGCTCAGAAACTGACAGAGGAAGGCGACGTGCGGCGCGGTAACGACGCAGAGCCGCGCGTTACTCCCGAATCAGAAGTTGTCCGTGCGTAATGAAATCAGCCCGCGTGTCTGTATTGTTAGGTTCAATGCTCGTTTGTTCAAGGGATGTCATTTGCCTGTCGCGGAGGTGTGACTTTTTCACCTTGAGAGAAAGAGAGAGAGAGAGAGAATGAGAGCAAGAGAGCAAAGGAAGAAAGAAAAAGTAGGCGCAAAGGGTTTCATCTTCTGAGTCATCCACTACCTCAGAGAAGTCCTAATAGGCCTCCTTTATAAAGGGAGAGAGAGAGAGCGCTAGGGAGTGAATATTGGCACTGTGAAATCTCCAGAAGATGTCTTAGCCTTTTGTTTCGAACGGCCACTTATCTCTATTTTTTTTCGTAGGCAGTGTCCTAATATAAGTCGGACAATAAAACGAGCGGAGAATATGAATCCTAGCTGTGACAGTAAATTGCGCGGACGATCATTTCTGCGGTGAAGCGCATGATGTACATTTTACACTCCAAAATGAGATCTCCAATTTAAAAAAAAATATATACACTTTGGCCGTCTGTGTAAAATGTGAAATTGATTTTCAAAGCATGGAGGGAGACAACTCCTGCGTACCACTCTCTGTTTTTTTTTAATGTGCTTGCAGCCTTGCACTCTGTGAAGAGCTGACCTCAACTCTGGTGATGCGCAGATTTATCCAATGCGAATTAGAACATGAAGAAAGGCACGCGAGAAATAAATGTTTTCTGTATCTGATGTAAAACATATACGGTTATATTAACTCATTTTTAATACATAAGCTCTTTAGATGAATAATAGATGCTGTCCTTTGGAATGGCTGTCCCGGTGTCTGATCTTGTTATGAGGAGAATTCCGGATGGTATCGGCCTCTTCGATATGTTTTTCGTATTTTGTTACAGTGGTTTTTGAGAAGATTGTGATGCGTGCGTTCGCTTGTTGGCCCAGTCTCCAGTGTGTTGTAAAAATCAGCATAAGCAAAGATGACTTCATTATTAACTAAAAAGCAACAGCTCTGTTTTTATTGATACGGTTTGCCTTTTTATTTTAAAAATAAATGAATAGTAAATTTCATTCCGTTGTGCTCACCATCTTTTGTGAATGGAAAAGGGTGTTTTTGGAACTTCTGGGAATAATGAGGGTCCCTTCCAAAATGTTTGAGGGCAGTGTTTACTGAGGAAAGAAACAAATTAGACTTGGTTTTTCGGTGAAAAAGGAGGATAGTGATGAAATGGTGGGTAATGTAGAAATAATACACAATTCATTAAGCACTGTTGCATTTAAAATAACAATAATTAAACATCTGCCACATTCCCATTTCCACTTGTGGGTAAAATGCCCTGGAGCGAAAGGCCTTTTGCTGCATGCACGTTGAATAATGTATCCAGAATACTCGAGATAATTATCTCACACATCAACTGTGTTTTTCCAATGAAATTAACATAAAAAACACTGCTGATTTTAATGGGTATCCTAATGCACCAACATTAATGATGGGGGTGGGAGTAATGGTTGACCTATTCAGCCAAACATTGGGCAGAGAAGTGAGGACTGTGTGTGACGCAGAGGTGATCGCATCGCAGACATAAGAGCGATGACAGAGGAGTATGTGCTGGCGTGCTCACAGCCTCTCCCAGATCCGCAAATCATATCCTTTACCGAGGTGCTTCGTGTAGCTGACTTAGAGGTGTGGCTCACACTCAAGGGGGGGCGGGGGGTTGCGGGGGTTAAATTATGCAAAACTCAAAGACCGGGGAATCTGCCTACATACACTGTGGATCAATTCTATTCAGGCACCATGTTCTGTGCTTATGTTCTGTCTGTTATGATCTTAGGGGGGCTCTGTCTGTCCTTCCCTCCTGTCGAGTCGTAGAGGTGTGGTTGCAAAGGGAAAATTACCTTACAGAAACACTGGCTAATTAATTAAGAGCAGCTGCGCTTAACTCTGTCCCTTAATTATCCTGGACAACTTAACGTAATGTAAAGGATTAGTCGCCCCTGTCTCATACCGTACAAAACAGTAGATGAGTGTGTAGGCGGGAGAAGAGATGAGGTAATCGGTTTGTTTCTGATAATGTGATCTGTTAGCAGCAGGTGCTGGAGTTGAATTGCATTAACACTTGTCCAGGCTGCATGATTGTTAGTTTGGGGGGTCGGAGATGCAGATTTCACACATGCTATGGTAATGTCTTCATGGGATATAATCAATAGGCCATCCAGCTGTGCCCTTGATGTCTCTGGCCTGTCCGGAGGGAGGTGCGGAGGGCACGGGGATGAGACGGTGGAGGCGTAGGCACCCAGGGGATCGCAGCCGTGCGCCTGCCCCGCCTTCACTCCCCGCAGACCACGTATTTCCCTCTCTCACTGGGCAGGGGTCAAGCAATTTATTCAGCCGTAAACTGCAATAAATTACTGGGACCAATTTTACTGAATAATCCATAACCATATTAGTGAGAACCGGTCAGGCTGTAAATACCAAGGTTAGGTGGTTAGGTGCTTGGACTGTGATGCATTGCTGCCGGAGTCACTGGTGAAAATAAAGTCTGCGGCTACGTGGATCATGAAATTTTGAAATCAAGTTGTGCTCACTTCATTTTATGGTTTGTTTTCCTGTTGACCCTCAGTGGCAGTGTTGGGCGGATACATTCATTGTCAAGAGAGACATTTTGATACTTGTTCCCTGTAGACAAAGAGAGGAGCTAGTTTGACCTTTATATCTGTGTGCTGTTTATTTTATCTTTGTGCCGACAGTGAAAGGGAGTCACCTTCTGTTGGTATTTACACATACATCCCTCAGCCCGTGAATCAGGGCTGTGCCTATCCATGTGTACTAACAAAGAATGAGTATAGCGGTAAGGCTATATTGGGGGAGTCTGCTTCCCAGTGGAAGAACAAAAGTGGGCTAGCATCTTTGAAAAACAAACACACACAGAGACACGCACACACCTGGCTGGCTGTGAACAGATTTCTAGAGACACTAGTCACATGACCTCCCACTGGCATCTGCTGCACCCTCTCCACATGGCACCTTTAACTGTCTGTGTCCTATTGAGGAGAGCAGCCTCAGGGCCTAGCGCTTTGTGTTCTCTCTTTCAATATGCCACTATGTTTCCTGGTTCACTAAGTTGTTCCTATTGTATGACTACAAAAGCCCAATGTACTATCAAAATATAATAATTCTATTTTTTCTCTTCCTTGCATCAATATTTAAGCCACAGGCTTATCTTTTTTCTTCTTGCTTTAATGAATTCAAACAAACAAACAAACAAAAAAAAAAGACTTTTTCTTTGAAAAATTATGATTTACTGTGGCATACCCTAAAACGTCTCAACCATTTAAAATTATTATGAATAAAACAATAATTAGAATTTATCAAACTCATAGTAATAATATAAATGACTCTTCTACTTGGCTAAAATGCATTTGTGAGAGTGAGTTGGTAAAGATCGGTGAGGCAGCGTTCCACCACAGCATGCATCAATGTGCCTCCTAACGACGCTCCCGTAATCAGAGGTACGCAGGGCAGTCTGCGGTAATTAGTGAGAAGGTTAAGAATGTGCCGAAGGCTTTGATGTTGTCAAGGATGTTCGCCGTTGTGTTCAGAACAAAAACGATCCTGCTCTGGGGGAGGAACATCCATTCTGATCAGCCTGGCTTTTTAAAATTGTTTGTTGGTACAGAAATCTTTTGTTTCACTGCCAGCGGATCTTTAAAGAGTAAAAACAAAGGTGTCGGTTTTTATGGTTGGAAAGTTCTTATTTGAATAAACGCTTGGCGAAATAAACTTTCTTCAGAGAGAGAGAGAGAACATATTGGCTGACCTCCTCGGAGCGTAAACCTTCCTCTCAGCTCAGCTTCTTCCGCCACTAGGAGAGAGTCGGCTCATTTTACGAGGGTGCAGAGTTATGAGCTGCTGATTCTATCATCAGAAGTAATTAAAACCCGGATATGACTGTACAGGTGGTTTGTCGGGTGCTCTCTGTTCCCCCGTACTTGGAAGCTACTCCTGGGGAGGAGATAAGGCACAGGTATAGCCCAAGAAAGGTCCCAGCAGACTTTCTGTCTTTCCTTCACAGGTATGTGGCTGTCGTCTGGAGATAAGGCGTTTCAGAAAGGTCTCCAGGGGGGGTGTTTGTGATGGCAGAGAAGAGGATTCTTTTGCCGACAGGCTCTTGATACACTGATGTGTTGTGTGGGAAAGAGATTTTAGCATTAGCCAAAAGAGACAAAAGTGAAATTCATTACATCTGACATACGTATAATTTACCAAAAAAACCCAATAATTACTTCATTCATTTCTAGAAATGATTCCCATCTGTTCCCTTATGTACAATCACAAGTAATATTCAGTTTCAATTCAACCTTACTGCCTACTAGATTAACTATGTAGATGAATGCTCTTTTAGACTATTAATAATAATGATAATCATGTTTTAGCATAATTGTATGTGTGATAACATGTTTGATGTACAAATAATATTAATATATAAAGCCTTACTGTAAAAACCTACACATAAAGTATGTATGCAAATTCCAATTGAATTGTATTTCTTAATTCAAATTTGAATTGCAATTCTGCTGTCCTGCTGCCTTAGCACAAATTCAAGAATTTAATTGAAATAAAAGAGGTATTCACAATTCACTTGTGAATGGTCTCTTAAAGATTTTAATCAGTCCTGGACTCTCTCTCTTTTTTCTCAATGGGGAAAAAAGCCTTTCATGCATTCAATATGAGTGTGACTAAGCCGTCTTTCCCATAAACATTAATATTGCACAGTGCTGATGGTATGATATTGGTGTTCTCATCATTTGTCCCTAGTTGATGTCTGTCAGCTGATGTCTGTGTTTCGGCTTGGTCATGTTCCCCAGAGGGGATCAGTGCTGTTTTGTGGTTGACATCGAATAACAATGTAAAATAACACAAGGTCTCTGCATTGTGGTCAATAAAGCCATTGCCATGCAGCAATTGTCTCATTTAAGGGAGGAGACTAAGATGTAAATGACATTGCATGCCTACGGCATAAAGAAGCTTTTAGTTTTACAACTGCCATAAGAAGAAAATATTATATGAAATGAGATTTACTGGCCTGTGTGGTGACTAGATAATCATAAGATTTACACAGATTGGGTCCTGCTGGATGAGGCTTAGAGAAGCGATCTAATGGGAAGTGTCATTCCTTCACTGACTTATGTTTTTTTGTTTGAGACATTGTCTTGCAACTGATCCATTTGCTGCATGCCAGCTTGCAGTATACAGGGCTGTGGTATCGCATAGACATGGCATTGGGCTTGCATCAGGAAGGTTGCAGGTTTTAATCCCAAGTGGGGCACTGCTCTTGGTTCTTTACCTAAATTTCTTCAGTTGTTTACATAGACAAAATGTGGATAGAGATTTTAGCTGTGTAAATTGACCTGGTTAGGGGTGTCTGCTAATGCAGTGTATTACTGTGCCAGTTATACATTGTCACAGGGTACATTGTTGCTAAGAAAGACTTTGTTTTAGCATGGAAATCATTAATGAAATAACTTGCATTTGTTCAAAGCTGTTCCAACTGTTCAAACAGTTTCCTTATTTGTGTATGTCAAACAAATGAACAACTGAAGTAATAATAACTATGTGTGATATGGGAAAATTTTATGTTTTATCTTGTGTTTCAATCACTCTGGCTAGGTATTGGCCCATGGCTTGCCTACCTCGGCCCAGTCTGGGCTTTCATAGTACTAGTTCAGTGGTGATTGAATTATGAGCACCCTCAGTGACGACCCCTCCTTTATGGTTACAGAAAGTCATTGCATGTCTCGGGAGAGACATAGAACTGATTGTTCCAATAAAGTCATTCTAAGTCTGTTTAGCCTTGTGCACACAATCCAGAATCTGTTTTTTACAAAGGCCCAACAGAGCTGGAGATTACAGGCCTTAAATACAGCTCCCCAAACAGCATGTCTGCTCAATAAGAAACGCTGACAATAAGGGGTGTCCCTGGAAAAGAGTGCAGTGTCCTTGACAACCGTGCCGTTTATGCACAGGGTCCTAACTGAACGATCCATGTGTGTACAGGCCCATCTTTATAGTCAAAGAAAGCAGGGATGTTTTGTGGGCAGATGGGAAGATTTTTGTGTGAAGAATTTTTAAAAAGAGTTTTACTCAAGAAAACAGGTGATAAAATAAATTATAAGCAACAGACAAAACAAAAGTAAAGGGAACCTGTGACCTACCTGTGACCTACCTGTGACCTACCTGTGACCTACCCGTGACATAGATATTATGTTGTTATGTTATGTTGCAATTTTATAATTTTTTTAATGTTTGGGTTCAAAAGTTCAAAATGATCCCACAAAGCATCTTTGTATGGTGGTGCAGAACTTTTGAAAACAGTTTATAGCATTATGTATTACTTATTAGGAAAAGTCATGCTTAAAAAGTAAGGTTAACTGGTTTGAAGAGCCATCAAACACTGAATGGGCTCAAATTGACCCCAAACATAAAAGCAGCATTAAAGTAAATGTTGAGTGTTTTGCGATGTCTTTCCTTGGTTGACACCGCCTACCTTTCATAAATGACTCGTGAACATCCATTAATGCTATAAAGCCTTAGGTGACCTATAGTGCAGTGCCTGTCTACAGGAGTGAGTCATAACCGTTCCGGGACAGTCATTGCAATAAATGTTCAGAATGCCTTCATAATGTATTCAATGATGGGTAATTTATAGGGCCTTAATATAAAGTGTTCCCTAAAATTATTTCTCCTGTAGTTCAAGTAATGCCCTTTTATCTCCTGAAGGGCGTTTCACTTAGAATACACTTTTGGAGCCTCAGTGTTTCATATTGCTATTCTGTGTGCACAGTATGGATATTTTAACATTCAACTGAAGGACTGCTGGAGCTACTGAAGGAAGCGAGATTAGCCGGAGCTTCTGGGGACGCTCTGTTAACGTGTCTGTGGAAATAATAATGTAAACCGACGCAGCTAATTGAATTCCTTATGAGAAAGCAGAGGAGGAATTGTGATTCGGCAGTAATGAGCCGTGTTCAGCCAAAAGCTACGCCCACTTTCCCCCCAGAATGTTCTCCCATTCTGAAAACTCTTTCTCTCTACATGAATGGAAACTCCTGAGCCAGGATCAACTGGCCTTCTAACAGATGTTTGTACCTGCTTGATTAGCAAAACATACATTTTTTATGTATTCAGACCTGAATCCACTGCAAGCCTCAATGGAGGAACATAACCGCTGGGACCCAGTAGTGCTGGATTAGCTGTACCAGGTTGTAGGATGCTACCATGTAAAGATATGCCCCGTTTTACATTTCCAAAATAAAACGGTTGCTTTGGCTTGGTGATCGGATAAGAGAGGGCAAGCAGGTGATGATGAGTGATATGCCTGTGTAAATCAGCAAGGCTAATAAAGACGTTGTGGATCAGTGTGCGTGCTCAGGCTCGGTGTTGAGCTCCCTGTTTCTATCAATTAAAGTTCCAGGCTCTGGTGGTCAGAGATCAATGTCCACTGACTGATTCATTTGCCTGGGAGCGGCCCGGGAGAAAGAAATGTGAACAGTGTTAGGGCTGCACTATTACACGTTTAACAACAGCAATTACACTTGGAGGCTCTTAGGGATCTGATCAGGGATTTCTGGGTTGTAATTAAAGATAGGGTTAGAACACAGGGGGATGATGGGAAGACTGAGGTCTGCGTTTGTGGAAGTTTTGACTGTGCAATACTGTCAGCAAAGTTGCAGAGATATAACTTGGGTACAGATTGGTATACTTGCAGCATTCTGTTGGAATGGGGTGTTCTTCCCACACCCAAGACTGCAGTGCAAGCCAAGCAATAAGCCAGTGCTCATGGATGTTCTGTGTTCTTCACCACTACAATAAAAAAAGCGTTTGGAAGGCCCCGGACTTTCTACAGGATGCTTTGGGATTTCGGCAGCAAAGCCGCACTAAAGAGAGCCTCCTTGCTTCTCGCAAGTTATTCCACCTGATGAAATTGTTACCACCTGGAACCCGGGCCGGCGCTTCCAAAATAACTCCTCTAACAGATGGTGAGGCCTGAGACTCTCGGGGGGGGGA
Source organism: Ilyophis sp. 1 JC-2022 (assembly GCA_022702515.1). Taxonomy (NCBI): domain Eukaryota; kingdom Metazoa; phylum Chordata; class Actinopteri; order Anguilliformes; family Synaphobranchidae; genus Ilyophis; species Ilyophis sp. 1 JC-2022. Next base: position 36,589,581 of record CM040406.1, read on the forward strand.
TGACAACAAACAGTGAGAGAAGGAGCCAGAATCCAGTCATAGGCCCTGCATGGAGCGCCCGATACCAACAGCACAGTGTGTAGACAGGCTTCTTACGCTGTACTCTGTGCCAGGATTGGTGGCCCCAGTGAGATTACAAAGCGGAATGCCTTTGCTTCTTCGTAGTTTTCATATTCAGTGCACACTTGTCTCAGCACTTACTTGACAAATCCAAAATAATTTTCTTTATCTTTATTGTCTCAGATTTCTGAAAAGCCCATAACTGGGGAAATAGATATTTTCCCCCCCTCTCTCTCCGCTGAAGGCGTATGCCGCGCTTCACTCACGCAAAACGTGATTGATGTCTCTCAAAATGTAATACAGTGAACTATATCTCACTTTGACTGCCTGCGTGTCATTTCCACCCCCCTCTGGAACCGAACAGATCGGAAACATAAACTACAATCCTTTTGTATGGTTGATTGCAGCCATATTCCAAATAGGGCTGAATGGGCCCCAAAGAGCAGAGCTCCTGGTTTACATACACTGCAGAGCGTTTGGCTTTTACGGCTCGCCGTGGCACCCGGGCTTTCAGCGGCGCGAGAACTGCAGCTCGGGGATCTCTCTGAATCTTGATTACCGCTTCTTTGTGACGCCTAGGAGGCCGCGGCCGGGCGAGGCCGCCATAAATATTCAGGACAACTTTACAAGCCGCGGTGGAGAACGGATAAAAAAAAAATAAAAAAAAGTCTAATGACAGCAAACTGGTGGGGAATCGATGCACTTGCTGGAGCCTTTACTGCCGCTGCTTAGATCAGCAGGCCAGGCACCTGCATGCGCGTTGGCGGTGTTACACGTATCACTTTTCTCTCCGGATTGGCCGGGTGAGCTACTTTTACTTCTATATTATTCTTTATATTAGTCTCCGCCATGTTGCTGCGTCCCGTCCTCTTCAGCGGCTCACACCATTACCACCGTGCCTCTCCTTTTGTGCAACCCCCATTGCTCCTTTGTCCCCCATGTGACTTCATCACGGGCCCTCCCACCGCTATATTGACTGCATCGCTAATTGAGGGCCTGGCCAGTGCGTGGGTAAACAAAGCCGGGGCGGCGGCAGTAAAAATGCTCAGATAATGAGTTTTTCTGGGAGGAGGTGCCCTTGTATTCTGGACATTGATCTGATGAGGAGCTTTGTAGTAGGGGGCACCTGCCCTCCTGTATCACAGGCTGCCATCAGAAGACACCAGTATTGCTGTCAGGCTCACATTTTTGACAGCAGCTTCCTCCACTGGATGAGGATGATTGGCCACCACTCTCCGATACGCAGGTTACTATTGATTTAAAAAAACGTATAGAGGGCATCGACAATCTAGCATAGTCTTTGAACTGCCAGGCTGTATTTGAGCTGGTTTGAAAGCTTACTCTTTTTTACAATAAGAGCATTCTCATTAAGCATTTTACACTTAATAAACCTGCAGTTATTTTTTAAATGTATTGATAGCCAAGAATAGTTTCATTTGTCTTTTTATTTCCATTTATAAGCAGCTTGGTTCATTGATGTTTTCACTGCCCGGCAGTAGAAGAAGTTAAAAGAACTCACGCTCCAGTGGGTTATTGTATAATGAGGCACTTTATATTTTGAAAGTTAATTTTTCTTATAGCTCTCATTTTAAAATGGAGCCTCAATGCTCGAGGGTTAACCCTCCTGAAAAGGCACGTGCTGGGGGCAGAGGGAACAGCAGCAGGGGCGTGACCTTGGCCATGAGGGGGCACACACACTGGGAGGCAGCCATCTGTCCAGGACGACGTAGAGGTGCTCCCCTATCATTGTCCCGACTAGAGGGTCAGGCCAGGCCAGGCTAGGTCTTCTGGGTATTACTGTCAAATGATCTCTCAGGGACCATCAAAACCAGTTGGCCAAGGAGAAAGGTGAGAGGTAAAAGACAGAGAAAAATATAAATATATACTCGCAGTAATTGTCTCTGTTGTTCTTGTGTTGCGAATAGACTTTATTATCTGTGGAAATGTTTTTATTTATTACTTTCCGTCTGCGAGGCAGAGGGGATGGAGGTGATATGTAATAGAGTTTGTTGGGGAAGCTGTTTTTATTCCATTGGAATCGCTTTGACGTCGGGAAATTGGATGGGCTACATAATAACTTTTCACATTTAGGGTCTGTAAAAACTGCAGAAAGTCCCACTGCGAAGAGCAATAACAGCCAAAAGTAAAAAGTACTGGCTCGGCCTTCTTACGGTGTAGTAGCTCAGTGCAGATTCATTTATAAACAGAACTTTAAAGAAATCTGCAGTATTCAATGTCATATTACAGAGGGTGGAAAATTAAGTTTTCCAGGCAATACACTCTTCCCAAAGACTCCCTCATCCTTTCTTCTTGTGGGCTGTAATAGAAAATACTGCATAAATGCATTGACAAATTTAGCAGATTGAGTGCTCACGTTATTTTCTGGGGTGATGCATCCATAGATGACTGTGCAGATGATAAATCTGCCATGGGACATCTTAGGTGCTTCACAAAATTTGAATCGAAATGATGCACTAAAAGAAGTTTCCTGGTTCAGGATGAAATCACTAATGCAGGAGTGCTCTGTCCTTCTTCTCATGGCCTGTGGTTCAAAGGAAGAGAAACTCTTTAGAGTCAGAAAGTCAAACTGTCATCATATCAGCACCTAACACTGCCCCGCATCCTTAGGGAATCCCTCCCAGACTGGGGAACTGGCGGAAGCGTGGCAGGTCTCCAGACTGATATACCCCTTTAGCACCTCACACATGGATCTTCCCTCATGCACAAAGAGTCTCCTTACTGTGGCCTGCCCTCCACTGATCCCTGGTCACTCCTAATGGACATCCGTTTTAACCGTCGACATCCACTAATGAGCGTGTTAAGGCCCTTGCATTTAAGAGTATGAACCAGACGGGGATTATACTGAGCACGCAGCCTCTGAAGTGATTGCCATGAACAATGTAAAAAATGACTGTTGTCCCAGCATTGGTGTGACAATGCTAATTCTGTGCATGGATGTACCCTGTAAAGACAATGGTTTATATCTCCCAGAGCTGCTTTGGGCCCTATTAGCCCAAAGCAGGGGAAATGGGGTTACATGAGTTTTGTGCCAGACTTCAAAGGCAACGCTTTTAATTTCCTGGACACTCTTATTTCAAAATGTTTTATAGCTTTTTCCAACTTTCAAAGAGGAACATATATTTTCATAATCTGGTCTGATCTGCTCCTCTGTGGTTCAGAGGGGTCATGGAAACACGATTAGTCAGCAGCAAAGCAAATAAAGAGTGACCAGGAGCAGAGAGGGCTAATGAAATCCACCATTAAAGGGGTTTACAGCCTTGCATTGTAAAATGACCGGCTCTGATCACAGCCTGCGCACCGAGTGCCAAGTGCAAACTCTCAAAAGCACTGGATGAAAACAGACGAGCGGGACGGGCAAGCACAGGCGCTCAATCTTCTGAAGCCAAACGATTTCTCCAGATCTTTAACTGAGAGTTTTCAGGTCAGATAGAGCCAACTAGTTATGCTCGCAGTCCCTCGACTGACTGTAATAAGAGAGAGGGCAGAGCTGCATTTGACCCGACGCACACACTGAGATATTAATTTCAGCCTGATTACCGTGGAAGTCATTATAACCAAATGCCCCAGAGCACTGCAATTTATGTCTTTAAATGCAATCCAAGCGGCAGTCGAGTTTTTGCACATTTTCTAAGCAGTCAGACAGAATACATTTCCTTAGATTAGAGGGAGAGGTCCTATATGACCTTTCTCTTTGTTTCGCTGCCACTTGTGAATTGCAGAGGCGGATTGGGCAGAGTCTCTCCATACTTCGCACGGAGATTTTAGTGTTTATTTCTGGGTTTATTTCGGGAATGTGACTTCTCTTTTTCCATTTTAGATTTGCATACATTAAGTGATCTGTCAGTGCGGATCAGGGTATATCACGCCTTGTTAGATGCATTTGGTGCAAATGAAGCGGGCTATCTTCTGGAATTTCATTTGCTAATGCTGCATCAGACGAATAGGGAGAGCAGGGGCACAGATGAGACCTTCTTAGGATGATGGTAGGGTCGCGGTAATTATGAGACAAGAGAGGCATTGGCACTACTGTCAGACTGATCATGAGTGTAGCTAACTCCTACCCTGCTGTATCATCACCATCCTCATCATCATCATCATCATCATCATCATTATTTTCTTCATCCTCATTATTGTTATTGACATGTCATCATCATCATTGTCATCACCGATATTGTTCTCATCACCATCATTTTTATTTCCATCATATCACAATCATCATCATTGACATCATTATCCTCATCACCATCAGTGTCATCATCATCATCATCATAATTTTTTTTCTTCACCTTTATGAATTCTCCACAGGAGAAGTAGAAGTTCTGTATTAAATCATGGGACAACAGTCATGGGGGCGGCTGTGGCTCACGAGGTAGAGCGGGGCGTCCGCTGATCGCAGGGTTGGCGGTTCGATCCCCGGCTCCTCCTGTCCACATGTCGAAGTGTCCTTGGGCAAGACAGTGAACCCCAAATTGCTCCCAATTAGCAGCTGCCGCCATTGGTGTGGGAATGTGTGTGTGAACGGGTGAGTGAGAGGCCATTGTAAAGCGCTTTGGATAAAGGCGCTATATAAGTGCAGTCCATTTACCATAAATTCTTGGGGCTGTCATGTATAACAGAGGGAGTGGGATCGGTGTGCTGGAAGGTTGCTGGAAACCTCTCTGTTGTGACATTCTGATGGTTTTGGGTTACTCTCTTTCTCCGCATGGGATGAAAGGATGATACAAAAACAACACTGTAAAGGGCTTGAACAGAACATTACATTTAATGTCCCAAGTGAAATAGCATTCTAAAAGAAATTGGCATTCTGTACCATTGGACCGCTGTAGTACACAAGATACTGCCCGCAATTTAGTATATTATGGTCTCCTTTCCTGTGCCATATTTTCCCATGTCTTTTTATTATTGGATCTTCATGGAATTTATTTTTTGTGCTGTTTTATATTTCACAATTCTCATGGAATTGTACTGAGATGGACCCCTAACTTGGTAACTCTGTGTTTTGAGGCCGTTTGTTAAATTGAATCTGGCTTACAGTAGGTCACAGATGGCTGAGTTTTCATTAAATAATAGCTTAAATGTGTAAGTGATCTAGTGAATACCAAAAACCCATTTCAGGGTTGAGACAAAGCAATCTCCACGTTATTCTTCCTCCCCCACCTTCTTCTTGGCTGTGCCCCTGTAGACCCGAGTCCTGTTGTCTGTTAAATAATGTACCCAGTTTTCAAAGTCGGGCTTTCTCAGTGGGTGCTGCTTTTCAATTGTGTTACATGTTCTTCAACCTGCGCGAAACCCTGCTGCTTTCAATCTGACAGCCCTCAATCTTTAGCGTGATTTAAGGGAATGGGCTCAGAAGATTGGCTTATTACCATTTTGATGCTGAAGGGATGGAATTTGATTCAAACCTAATAATCTAGAGATGGGGGTCTGGCATATCTGTGGTGTGTGCAGGTTATAATGACATCATTCAGTCTCAAGCGCCAGATGGTCGCCTTTTCTGGACTCACAACAGTCTCCATTGGCAACGTGTGTGTACCACAAATTTGTAAGAAAGTGGGTGAATTACAAAAGCACCACTGAATAAATTAATGGGATAAATGATATGTTCCATTGCCCATATCAAAAATGTGTGACATGCGCTTCATCCAAGGTCCACAGTTCACAATCCAAATCATGTTATTGGAATGACCCTGCCTTTTCCATCCCAAGTGGGTCCTTCAGTGTCCCAGGCACAGTGGAACAGGAGGCTAATCTCCACCTTCCTGATTAAATGACCAGATGACCAGCTCTCTCCCAGATATACTGACTATCGTAGACCATGAGGGTCAAAAGTCTATGAGTTTGGCTGTAGCAGAGGTCATGGCCCAGGCTAATTTTGGTAAACAGAGTGGTATCTGGTTTATGACCCACCTTGTAAAACATGGATGGTCAAGAGGGCAGAGAAACTATAACGCTCTAAGATGGAGGCTGGTTCAAGACCCCACCGGCCAGCTCTCTATGCCCAGTCCAGCTCTGGAGATGCTTGTTCTGCAGGGGGTCGGTTGTGTACTACCAGCACAGACCCAGTATTGGACATGACACCTCACCTTTAGTGACTGCACTCAGGCCATTGGGCTAAGTAGATTGAATTTGACAGGACGCTCACCGGTCTTTGAGGACAGAGTATGCAATGTGTGTGTGTGTGTGTGTGTGTGTGTGTGTGTGTGCGTGTGCGTGTGCGTGTGCGTGTGTGAAAGGGCACCTGCTTGCAAGGACAACTGCTGTTTTCCTGCCTAAAAAGAGTTTGATATATTTTCTGTCATAGTAAAGCAACCTCAAAATTTTACTGTTATGAAAACTGTTCTCTGACATTGCCACATTATTCAGGACATGACTTTCCCTTTCACTGAAATTGCGAAAAGAATACTAGGTAACGACCTGTGAGCAGTCAATCGCAAATTTGAGCAAGCGGCCCATTGTCTGAAATTAGCTTGTGGACGATTACTGTGTGCAAAAAAGTGGCGGTAATGACGGCGCACGCTGACCGTATTTCATCCCGCAACCGTGATTTGATTAAGAGCAACAGCGCGCCATCCGCGTTTACTGTCTCTGTGGCTTCAGTGTGGCACATTTTTATTCCGGTCGTAGCTCCCCATTTTCCCCGCTCTGCATCTGGCAGGTATGTGGGATGTGGCTCCTTGGTTGAGGGAACTGACAGCCCTGGGTGGGAAAGTGTGGAAGCCAACTGCCTCTAACAGGAAGAGAGGGGAGCGTTAACAAACAGATGCTCTTGCAGATGGAGGATAAACAAGTGCATAAATTCTAGTTATAAAACAGACTTGTCATTTTGGGGAAGAAATGGTAATTGCTTGGGGTGGGGTGGGGGAATACAGCTTTCTGATTGTTTGGCTTTTAAAGTGCTTTTCTTAATATGTCATTTGTCTTTCGTGGACTTGATAAACAGCAGCACAAGAAACCCATACCTATATCACCAATACTAAAATACTAAATGTGTAGCACTTTCCTTAATGTGATCTAGTAAAGAGGGGTTTGTCCAAATGCAAGTTTATTACATTAGGCACTTACCAAAAATTTGCATTTTAAATTTCTTTGCAGAAGCAACATATTTAATATACACACAGTCCACCCTGCTTATATATATATATATTTTTTTCCCCCCACTTCATCCAGACAGGGGATAGCAGAGAGGGTTACAGGTGGGATCACAGTATAGAAAGTACCATGGAAAAGACTTGAACCCCCAGCGTTACAGGGGGATTCATATGTAGGTTGAGAGTCAGCCACCAGTATGGACTATGCGTCACACAATCTCCCATCTTATTTTTTTCTGTTTTTTTGTTTTACAAAAATCCACATCTACATTATACATCCAATATATATTCTGATATATTTTTATGTATTCCATTTCTTTTTGGGTAGCCATGCGATACACCCTGATAGAACTGTCATACATGTGCATACAGTGTAATGGATTTTAGTGGCGGATAATCAAACGCGAAGGTGGGGGGATCAGAAACAAGTCACTCAAGCAGTGAGAACCAATAAAGGGAATAACCAAATAAATGCGAAAAAAGAAAAGACAGGAAACAAATTCCTTGTGGCTAAACATCCAAACGAAAAATCAACCCACTAAAATAGGGCGAACTCGAATAATGAGTGAAACACAAACTAAATCTCCTGGCTATACCTGGCTCAATGCAATGTCGAATGACAAAGAAGCACCGGGGAAGCGGAAGTGAGGACTTAAATACTCCACAGGTAGAGGCACAGGTGAAAACAATGATGAGGGAAAGCAAACCCCGGAACGGAACGAGGAAAAAATCCGATAGATTCTCAATCGGAAAATAAAAACCCACGAACCATGACATACAGTACTGTAGCCTTTAGGGCCACTGACATGGGCATTCAGTGTGTGAGGTACTTGGTGTGGAAAGTGCCCCCTTCAGGCCTATTGTGGATCATTAGGTAGCTGACCGTGTCTTTTAATGCAGAGCAAAGCAGAGCAGAGTCAGGCGTTGCAGTCACAGCAGGCCAGTGGGCTGAGCAGCAGGCGTTTACTGGAAATAAATTGCATGGCATGCTCTGCTCGTGGGTGGCTTGCACACTCCTGTTGCTCTCTGAGTTGCAGTGAATTGGAGTAACGGCTCTCCCTGTTGATTGAGTACCTCCCATTTTATCACAATTCTCTGAAGTCTTGTGTAATTACTGACAGCCAGGTTCTTATAGGGAGTCTGTAGTTAGACAAGTGTCTCCTGTTTCTTGCTTAAACTGAACATAATTCATGCTGACATGTCTCCATGACAGAACTGCTGACAAAACCATTAAGCCTTTTTAACGGCCAACGTAGTCCTCCAAACAAATTGCCGTGAGGTAATTTTAAAAGGCACAATTAACAGCTTACAAGCCTTTCATCAATACAATGCAATGTAATGTCAGCTGGCTGGAAAATTTGTATCAATACAAGCAATGGAGATTGGTTTTGACTAAACAAAGCTGGGTTATTCGTAGTTCTATTGTAACCAGTCCAATAAATCTAAATTCCTGATTTTGCAAACTCTGAAAAGCAAAGATCCTAAAAGGCATTTTATGTAGCATTCCATACCAAGGTAAAATCACTCAGTAGAACTCAGCAGAGCTATGCAAATGCAAACTGAATAATAAGTACTGTTGACCGTAGCATTTATGTAGCTTAAAAACTTCAAAGTCATCTCTCTTTTATGTTCTTATAATTATATGCAAGATATTTGATTGAGTGTACTCTGCAGGTCGGAAATAACTATAAATGTCAGCCCCCGATATTTATCGTGCTCCATATTTATATTTTAGGAGCTTTGTGTGCGTTGCATGCAAGTTTTTCAAAGGTGAGACAAGGTCTGAACCTGTCACTCAACAGACGGGTGAGCGGCGCAATGTGATTTATGGGTTGGCACGAGACCCACCACATTAAAAAGGCTCCGAACTGTAAAACATGAGCGTGGCGACATGTTTCTGCACTCTGCTGCTCTGTCAGGCTATGTCATTGCTCCACATGTGCCCTAATGAGGCCTTCTCTCTCTACATATAGAAAAATAACACAGAGAGGGCTTGATTTACTAAGACCTTTAGCGTGTGCAAAACCTTTTAGCGTACGCAAAACCAATAACGTGACCAATCGGGATTGGACATGGTATTTGTTTTGCACCAATGATTAGTTGTGTTATTAGTTATGCGTGTGCTAAAAAAGTTTTGCACACGCTAAAGGTCTTAGTAAATCAGTGTATTAAAGCCAGAAGGCTTACCTCATGAACAATTACAAAGCTCTTACTTTAAGTAAGTATATAGGCAGTCTCAGCGAAAGGAAGGGTGTGTGTTTCTACTGGGGAAGGTAGTGGTACACTGGGTGCTCTGGAGAGGCCAGGTATTTGTCACCTGTAAGAGAAGCATGTGTTTCAGGCTTTAGATCTGATAACCTATATGCGCTGCCTGCTGGCTCCTACCGTTGTCCAGAATCACAGGATTATTCTCAGTCAGACTCCAGAGCGACCTGCTGGACAGTATCGATGTGCTGAGAACTGGGTGGTATTGCCATTCAGGGGCGTTATCTCTGCTCCCAAGGGGAGATATAGATTTGGGCCGGGACGCACAGTCTGAGTTCAAAGCCTTCTTCAGCCCCTTGCCTGAGGGCCTGACCTTTTAGGATGATCCCTTGACCTTGCTCATGTCCTCAATGCTGTAAATCTGTTGCCAGAAATGTAAGTGCTGAAATCCACAGAGAGGCTTGTAGAGGAACGACCTTGCAGAAAGGTTTATGGCTGACTTTGTTAAACACACAAGACGTAGACTTCCATCTACAAAGTTAAGCAAAGTGTTCATGGAAAGTTTTTTTAGGTTAGCCTCAAGGCACAAGACATTCCAGGAGCAACAGTATTTGGGCCAAGTAGAACTGGATCGTAAAACTCAGAGCAACTCTGAGCTCATTTTCAACAAAGGGGTACTTCAGGGTAATAGTGTCAGCATGCTACAGAAGCCCCAGGTCCAAAAACTCTGGCACATCTATAAAGCAAAGGGGAACTTTAGATGGATAGGCACAAATTCCTCTCCAGTAAAGACAGCCCCAAAAGACTGATTGTAAACAGCTCTGGATTTTGGGTGAGTAAATATATTGAAGGCTGAAACACCAGAGTAGTCCCTTTGTTCTTAGAACGTTGTTATAAACTGATTTTTTTGTAATAAAAAGGAAATTTGCTTAATGACCTCACACTTATTTCTTTCTAATTTGCTGTAAATTAAAGTTCGAGATCTGGCATATGAGAAGGTTAGCACAAGTCAGTCCTGATATAGTTTGGACTCACATCTAGCCTTTGTCAATACCCTTGAAATCTCCATTTAGATGGTCAAATCTTGTAAAAACCCTCTTAAAGCATTATATAGTTTCTCCTGTTACAGCGCCCACCAGAATTATTGCCAACCCTGAAAAATACAGTATGAGGAAAAAAGGAAAATGTCTTATCAGCATGACCTTACTCTCAAAATATGAAAAAAATTAAACTATAATTTTTTGAAATTATTATTTTTTTTAAAATTCTTCATAAATAAAAAATAAAAAAAAACACAATTATTGGCGGCATTAGAAATAGTTACAAAAATTATGTATTATGTGGTCGATTTCACTTTCCTGTTTCACTGGGGTATAAATATGAGGTAAGACCCAGGCTAAACCTTTTCGGGTACAATGCTATGTGTGATAATTACCTACTGAAGCACACACAATTTAGGTTAAATATATTGCATAATTGGGAAAATTTGGCATACATCATTATTGCAAAAGCCATCAGCCATCTTTCAATCTATGGGTGTGAGTATGATGATGTCACCCAGAAATGTGAAAATACTTCCATGGTAGAATACCTCGATGTATCCTTTGCCTGGTAGGACACAAGAAACCGAGTTTGAAGCTGCCTCACTTGTCTCCTCTAATATTGGGGCATTGGAGGGAGGACACAAAGATGAGGTGGTAGTGGAAGAAAGGCGGATACATTTGTTTGAGTATTGGGATGCACTTAGTCATCCATAAATATGGGGAAGATTAGAGAACACGCAGTTGAATTGAGACAAAAGGTTTTTGCCCTTCATAAATCAAGCAATGGCTATAGAAAAATATCCTCATGTCTGGAACTAGCTATTTCCACCAAGAGGGCAATAATTAAGTAGTTTGCCCCCATGCACCATGAGGCTGGTTTAAGAGGCAAATATTTATCCAAGGATCACAAACCTAAATACCTGGAGTTAAATGTTAAATGTTTTTTAACATTTCATTTAGATTTGAACCAGACCTGTGGGAAGACAAGACGAAAACTGAGCTTTTTGGCAATAAATGCCAAAGGTAGGTTTAGTGTAAGAGGCATACTTATGCTGAAAAAAGCCTTATCCCTACTGTGAATTATGGTGGTGGATCTGTGATGCTGTGGGTCTGTTTTTCCTCCAAAGCCACTGGAAAACCTGTTTAGATACATGGCATCATGGACTCCATAAAATACCAGGAGGTTTTAGACCAAAATCTGTCTGCCTCTGCCAGAAGATTAAAAGTGGGTTGTGGTTGGACCTTCCGGAATGACAATGATCCCAAGCATATCTCAAATTTTACACAAAAATGGTCCAGCGACCACAAAATCAAACCTTTGTATTAGCTATCCCAGTCCCTGCACCTGAACCCCATTGAAAACCTGTGGGGTGAGCACAAGCGAGGTCCAAGTACTCTTGAAGGATCTGGAGAGTTTCTGTATGGAGGAATGGTCTCAAATCCCTTGCTATGTGTTCTTCAACCTCACCAAACATTACAGGAGAAGACTCAGTGCCGTTTTATTGGCAAAGGTACTAAATACAGAGATGTCAATAATTGTGACGCACATCTTCTTCAAAATAAAAACTTATTTTGCATTTGTTTTGTTTTTCCTCTGATCAATGGTATCACAATTAAACTATATAATTATCTAATATTTCTAAGCATAGAAGACATTTGATAACCGATGAACTGAATTTAATCCCAAAGTTGGTTCACTCTGCTGGATCACTGACATGCCCAGCCCAAACAAAATCTGCATGAACAGGAGATGGTAGGTTAAGGTTTCTGCGCATCCTATGGGCTGTTTGGGTGGTATTGTGTCTAATGCTTTTTGTGTAGTTGCCTGTACAGCACATTTCATGTAACCTTTCATTTAAATTACTTTTCTCACTGCTGCTGTTTTTCCATTCTGTGGTGAACACTTTCCCATTATGCAATGGTCATAGATATTTGTATAATGCGACAGCCAGTCACCGCTGGTGGCTGAATAGAAACGTTTGTTTTACATTTATTGATAGATTTATTCGTAAATAATATATATTTTTTGTTTACATTCCGTGTTATCTTACCTTTATCTTTTTGATATGGATGAGAAAAAACCCTTAGAGGACCAATTTTCACATTACAGCATCAAGAACATAAAACAACACAAACAATGGGATTTATATTCTTTGGAAGTGCTGATTGCCAAACTCAGTGCCCACAGCTCCAGCAGGGCGGTTTCTTTATGATTTGAAGGTGAAATAACTGCCACCTTGTTCTGAAAATAGTCATATATTACAAATCCCCAACCGGTTTCTGGCTTTTTTCCTCTTCCATCAAGCTTTGAGGTATAAGCAATCATTCATTATTCATTACGCTTAAGGTTAAACGGATGCCTGAGCAGACAATATATCTTTATATATATTTAAAGAAAAAAAAAATTCTGGAAGAAAGACTCAATTTTATGGAGTTTTCCCAGGCTTCTGGGTATGTGAAGTGGACCTGTGGAAATTTATGTTGAGTAAGCATTTACCTTGCGAGCTGAAGGTCACTTCAGAAATAAGCTTCACTGAGTCTCCGTTCTCAGCTTTGATAATGCGAGGAAGCAGCCATGTGTTCCTCAAAGTGGCCTTAGCTGTGTTGAAGAAAGCGTGGGATGTGGGATGACCAGAGCGGTCAGTCTAGAGCAAACAATGAGACCTGTGCGACTTCTCACTCACACGCACAATCGCCATTTCATTTTCATATGCAGGCCAGTCCTCTTTCAAACCTTTGTTTCAAATGAAGGGTGACAAGTTAAAGAGTTAAAAGTAATCATTTGGTGACTTAAAGGCACATGAAACATACTGTCAATCTTAACACATGAATACACTACACTGTTCAGATTAATATAACTTTTCAATATAACATTAGTTATTTATGATTGTGGAAATGAGATTACTGAGGGCCGCCTTTTATGTTGAAAACGGGACCCTAAAATTTAATTATAAACAGCATTTCATGTATTATTGTTTATTATTGCAATGCCATATTTCTTAATATAGAATACATTTCTTATCCCCTTATCATAACAGTAACACATCAGTAATGGGGAAATTAATAAAGAAGGGATTGGTAATGGACTCATCATAACTGAAGCATCTGAGAAGACTACTATTTCCTATACTATATCCTGCTGATTTTGTTTCCAAATTCACCCTTCCTTGGGTGACAGAAGGCAGTGATTTCATACATCCCGATGACAGGTATTCATATGTAGCGCAAAGATGAAACTCCCTTATAGTGATGTCACTCAACCAATGAGAGTGCATTTGAACAGAACACACTGTCTGACCCCAGACAAACAAGCCAGAAATTGCTTTTGGAATACATTCAGCTGGCTATAGCTTTTGTCATTTAGTTGAAATAAAATGTTAAATAATGACTGTAAAAAGTTCAAAACCTTGTCCAATGAATATTGCATTTATTGTTTTTCAAATAGCCTAGGCTACAGTCCCCGGGATTCGCTGTGCATAAGGTTTTTTCGATAGCCTATAGTTAAAAAACTGAGATAAATTTCACCATGTTAACTGAATTTTTGTTTTATTCTTCGTCCTTCCAATTTTTTTAATTACAGTGACCAGGCTTCCATACTCTCAGCTTAAAACCACACTGATTTCACCTTTTATACCATAACTAAAAAAAATGATTTTAAAGAGAACAATTAACTCACATTTAATTTCAATGCCATTTTCAGCATGTGCGCTTTAACGTTATGCAGCAGCAGGTCTGTTTCACCTGCTTTAAATTGCACTTTTCACGTTTTTTCCGGGAAAAAGTGGACTTGTTCTTAAAACATCAAGCTGCTAGTAAAATGCGTTGGTCACATTTTCATAAGCAGGACATTAGAAAACAAGGGAAAATATGCGTGGACCCCTGGGTTGCTAACCTGACAGCTTTATTGTATTTAGTGTAATCATTAAGGCAAAATAACGATATTTATGTTATTAATCAATATTAGAATGCAGGTAAAAAACTTCGGATTAAGCTTGAACCTCGAGAACTCCATGAGAACAGCCTCATGGAATTGATGTTTGACAATATTTCATTGCATAATCAAACAAAATTTGTTAAACAAGCAGGCTAATTTGGCGTTTTTTAAGGTGAGACAGAAGCCATTGGTAGCTTATTCTCAGCTGTTGCAGGTGCTTTTAAAAAAAAGTGCTAAGATCGCCAAAATAGAGCCCATTGTGTTGTATGTGAAGTTGTATGCCGGTGATCATCATGATAAGCATGGTATTTCTCTAGGTAATTTCATGAGGGCAGATTATGAAAAATAATAAGCTCTCGAGTTTCTGCCCATTGTTATAATTGTCCATATTGTGTATGAAGATGATTTTCCTGTTAGAAAGTGCTTTCCGCAGACATAAGTGTGTGGAGATGCAAGGTCCTACAGCTTTCCTTCCCTGTCTTCTCTCCTAATAGCCTATAGCCAAGGGGCTCTTCTTTTGGGATCTTTAGTCAGACATGGGAAACCTGCAAAATATATGTCAGGGTTTTTCAATACATTGGCTGTGCAGTTCACAACATACCAACCTTTGGGCGTCTTTGTCATCTTCTTCCTCTATCACTGTTGTTATCAGCGGGAGCAAGTTTGAATGTTTTTCCCCCAAAATGTGAGCAGTGGCAGGGAAATCTCTCTTCCCCCCATCAATTTGCACACTACATGTAGGAGGCACAAGAACATATATATCACATCATATTGTGTATTATAGGCTATATTGTTGTACATGTAAAGTATGCGAATATGAACAAGAGAGATAATAGTAAGAACTACTGCAGCTGATAATAAAAGCTATGATAAAAGTTACGTAGGTAGCAAATCATTGTTTATCAAAGAGGTGGCACGTCTGTAATTATCACTTTTACTAGCTGTACATATAGCCTCCTTTTAATTCCCCCCTGCAGTGAAAATGAGTGCCTATATGAACCCAGCTTCTGCAGCTAGTTTTTTTTTTTCACTCCCATCAGTACAAATGAGAAATCTTTTCCATAGTTTTTCAGTGCCCTCCACTATTCTTTGCACCCCTGGTAAAGATGAGTAAAAAGGGTTATAAAAATGTACTGTTAGGTGAATTAGCTTAATCTCACACTGAAAAAATTAGAAGAATTCAACCTTTATCAAGAAATAATTATTTTTAACAAAACCATGTGTTCCACAATTATTGGCACCCCTGCATTTATAAATAGAATAAAGTAATCACTAAAATTTCATTTTAAATCTTTTGCATGCCATGACTTCCTGATGTCTGTGACCCAACAACATCAAAAGACTCTTGATATTTTATTTTCTGGTACTCTTACAAGCAATACTATAATGTCTCTGCATTTGAATGGATTCATATGGGAATTGGGACTAGATTTAGCTGTAAATTACACTGGAACAGAATAGAACACATGGTTGGCTAAATGGCTTTAAGTCATCAAGGGTCTGATGCATCAAACAAGCCTTAAAGCATCACTCTGCTGCCAGAATACAGTAGATATGGATGGATAACTTGAAGGATAACTTGTATTATTATTTATTTATTAAGCTAAAAACTATTATTTGAAGTACCACGTACATGCACACAACATGCATTCTATATATCACCATCAATGGTTCACCGAAACCTGTCCTGTCAACATCTGGATGTGATAGATCAGGTATATAATGAGCCCGCTGATTGAGTTGCTCCATCTCCTCTCCCTCGGTCTTGTCTTAGATCACAAGAGGTCTGGCGCTACTGGAACCGGTCCCATTCCACACACCCTCTAATTTGCAAGCTTGCTCCTGCTGGGTCAATGCCATCTTACCTCCACTGTTTGGGACCAGGTGTTGATTGGTTCTCTCCCCACAGAGGAAGGTGTGGAGGCGCACTTTCATAAGTTGCTTTTGGGGAGTCCCGTTTTTTCGTTTTCGTACGGCCCTCAGGCGGGCGGCTGAAACCTGTCTTATTTCTCTTTTTCTCCCTCCCTACATGGCCATAAATTGTCCCTTTGCTTTGCAGAGTCATTAGGAGAGGAGGTGGCCCCTGGGACCTTTGTGGGTCAGGTGTCAGCCGAGAGATTGAGAGGCTGGTGAGGGAAAAGGAGAGGGGGAGATGGAATGGGGGATGATGGGAGATCAAAGGCGTCGACTGAAGCCGGCGGATGGAGAGGTGTCAGTTAGCTAGAAATGGACAGCATGCTGGGTAATGGGACCGATTGTGGATATAAATCTTTTTGTGACCGTTCCTCGCTCCAGAATGCACAATGCAAACACGGAAAAAATACATTCTGGTGCCCAGGGTGACCTTCTGGGAATCTGTCCTCTTCAAGCATCAATGAGACAATTTTACAAACACACACATGAAACGCCTCATTTACCACAGAGATGTAGGAATTAACTTTTCATCACGTGCGTTTTTACGCATTTTTCTCCCCTTTCCGCCACTTTTCCTGCACATGCTTCGCGCCCCAAAATGTACACTTTGAACGAAGTGCTGCGCCTTTAAATCACAAATTTGATGACAAAAGACCTGAGCTCTGCGTTTTATCATGCTATTTGCCCGGGCTGTGTTTCTCACAGGTTTTTGTCTCGGGCTTCTTGTTATCATTCTTCCTTGCAAAGCCAACAAATGCTGTCTCTCTCTTTCCCCCCACTCTTTCATTTTCACCTAGTCTACAGAAGATGCCAGGGGCTACTTTAAACCCCCAGGGGTTCCTCTGGAGGAGGGCAGACAATTATCTGCTACTTGATGGCAACTGCCTTCCCTGACACGTTCCATGAGGAGCGGCGTAGTGTGTCATTTCTGCCTGCAAATGAGAGGGGCACCTCCGAGCCATTTCCCGGAGGCCTACTGTAACAAGCCCGCGTCTTACAAAACCGCAACCGTTAAGATTGGACAACCTCCTCTACAGTTTTCTGTTCTTGTGTTTAAATTTTGTGCCTGCCTCCCCGTAGTCATATTTCCATGCGCTGCACTGTACCGTTCGGTATGCGCCATCTCTCTACGCATTCCCATAGTGCTGGGCATTTAATCAAACACTCGTGTGATTAACTCCATTGTGCCCTGAACAGCATCGCATCCATTTCAAAAGCTCTACATTTTCCTTAATGTAATGGCATTCTTATTTCTTACGTCTTCCGGTGTGGAATACTGTATAGCTATAAATAATCACATGGTGTACGTGTTTATTGTTCCTGATTTATGAATATGATGCAGTGTGTCCCTGTAGGACACAGAGCTGAATAGATTAAATTTGGTGTCTAAGATATCGTTCATCCTAGTCGAGGCAACTAGATTTTCTATTATCCATATTTCTGCATTTTAGGAAAAGCTATTTCTGCTGTTGTTTTGCATCAATTGAAAAACTGTCAATATTTAGCGTGGGTAAGACTCCTCAGTAGGTGGTACAATAGGTTTTCTACTCTCATAAGGTACTATGAGGCTAGGACGTTTACAAAGTTCTCAGCATATATGTCTGTCTGAAGCCTGCCTTTTGTTGATAATGGGAAGCTATAAGAAACCTCAGTTCACTCCAACACTTCAGACTACAAAATGTCTGTCATTTTACAACCTGCATTCCCTCTAAGACTGATTTAAGCTATAGAGGGGGTGTGTGAGAGTGTGCATACTTTGCTGTGTGTCTATTTGGGAAAGGTGAGAGCTATAGAAAATAAAAAGAGAGGGATAGAGAGGGATAGAGAGAGGGATAGAGAGACAGAGGTGGAATCGTTAAGCAGTCCCGGACCATCTGTCCTCTTGGGAAAAACGAAGGCACGCATGATTGAGTGACACCTGCTTGTCAAGAGAGGGCCTGCCGGGACATTTGCTCCTGGATCACTGAATCCATAGACCACGGCACCTGAATGCCAATCAGTTTACACCCGTGCCTCACTCCCCTCCCAATCTCCTGCCCCCCCCCCTTTCCGTGTGTCCCAGCCTATCCCCAGAAATGTAATGTATGCCTTTGCAAATTACACTCCTGCGCAGTGCTACCATGGCTGTCACACCCTCTAATTACATTTGTTTTGGGCGCACATCAGCAGAGTATTCTGAGTTCGCACATCAGCGTGGTTTGTCTTATGAAAGATATTTGAGATGAGAGAATGGAATATACTCTGTCCAGTTCACCCACAGACCACTGTGGGGTTCCAATTAATGATCTACTTAGGGGAGAATAATGTCCGTAATGTCTGTATGTGGTATTATTTATTATTCATTTATCTGACATCCATGGTAATGCATTTATCGATGGAGGAAAGGCTTGAGTGTTCGCTGTCCCACCCGTGAGGATATTGATTTACACACAGTAAGATGAGCTCCACTGCCCCGCTCACAATCATGTGTGAGAAATCAGTGCGGCACGAGAGGGGAGAAATGAAAGGCCAAGTCAGCAGAAAAAAAAAAGCTATCCTTCCTTAAAGGGCAATCCCAATCCGCTACGAGCTCCAGTGCAAATGCTATGTCATGTAAATGAAATGGCACTCATGTGGCGTTTACGTGTAGGTTAATGCAAGTAAGATTTTATGCAATTTTATTAATCCGTTTTTTATTTTTTTTTGCAACATACTCTAAATTATTTTAAATTCGACAGCCAGGTGAAATTAAAAACTGAATTTACAGTTTTCTGATCTGCACAAGGTAAAAAAATAAAAAATAAAGTTTCTCTTTTTTTTAAGCAATTTAATCTGAACAAATGCTAATACATTGTCATTAGTAATATAAAAGGTTTGCCTCAAAAGGTGCCTTAATCTCTGTCTGAGTGGCTCACAGTGACAGAAGTTATTGTTTCGGTGAGCATATGTAAAATAAATGCAGTGTACATCAGGGAGGGAAGACTGGTGAAAGAGATGGCAAACCTGCACACAGAATGACAAATAGGAGGTACATAATTATCTTTACCAAAAAACAAATCATATTAGATTACATAGGCATATCATATAACTGATATGTTCATATGAATTCTCTCCAAACATTTATAACGACTTTGTGTTGTAGATTGTTTGACAGTCCATAACTTGATGATCAGGGTTTGACATTTAAATTGTTACTTCAAAATTGTAACCTATAGGGAATAATAATATTATTATAATAATAGTATATTGGCATATTAATCATGGAGGATATCAAGTTAACGTCTGCATTGTGCTTGTGATTCAATTCAAATTATCATTTATTTTCAGCTCAGCAACAACAAGCAATCAAAACTGTCACGATTACCCTTTGGCTCTTATCGACTTAAAGAATGATGACTTGACGTCTTAGATTAAAGCAACATGCCCATATGGCAGAAGATTAGAAGACGGAGTTGAAAAGCAAGCCTTGGTTGGTTTGAGTTGAGATACCGGTACAACTGTGCTCAGTATAGCAGCGAGTGCCGCAGTTCTGTCAGCTTACCTTTATTTGGATCGGTGCCTGTGGGACTCTCACTGTTGTCCATATGACCTCTGCTGGAGCGCTGAGTGACACAGACACAGCAAACAGTACGGCGGGCAGCTTTTGGAGACCCTGCTGCCTGTGACGGATGTGAGTGGACAGGTCTCTGACAGGGTGCAGACTCACCGCGTTAGACCTGTGGACTTGGGTGGGCAGGGAGTCCAGACAGAGAGGTGGAGAGTGGACCTCTCAGCCTCACAGCCTCTCTCAGCTCTGTCACTGATGGCTGGCCTCGGGGTCGGCTCTAGCCGCCCCCTCAGGAATCCCAGAGCGCTTTTCCCTCTCTTTCATTTTCTCACCTTCAAGGCTGAGTGGGAGGAGAGGGTTTCTGTCGAATGCTCCATCTTACGTAGTCTAGTAGATTCTCCTACATTCAAAGCTCCTTGTGGAATTGCCCCGGTTTCTCAAACTCATTCTGGCGAAGTCACAACTAATGCAGCAGTCTTTACTTTCTTCTCTCAGCAGAATTGGCCATGAACTTTGTTGGATGTCTTTTGCTGTGCTGTGTTGCACAACCTTTGCACAACCTGTGCTTTTGCTTGGTTGTGCAACACATTTCCCACTTTGTCAAGAGTGCTGGCGCTGTGCAATGCATCCTGGGGGATGCGCTGGACTGGCTGCCTCCGCAGCTGCCGCTGTGTTATTACATCGTGGTAGTGCTGTTGCAGGTGTACTCTACGCTACAGGTATTTTCAGAGATGTTAATTTTATTACAGTTTGTCGGTTAATTGGCCTGAAGTTATACACAGTGACTGACTGAAATCAATTGACAATTTGTTAAGATGCAACTTGAATAAAGTATAGTTTTTGCAAACACATAACTCAACTACAAGTGGAGAGCTGACCATCCAACAGGCACCACTCAGAGCTGCTGCCTGAGTTATAGTGAGGTGTCATGGGAGGCACAAGGCTGGGGAAATAGAGTGGCAGAATCTCCACACATCATTGTCTTTGGCAGCCTATGATGTTCAGTCTCGTGTATCACTCTGTAGTCATACTATAACCCTCTTTGTCATAAGTGATAAACATTTCAAGTGCTATGTTGACTGCATCTGTTTTTTTCCCCCCCTCGTCTCGCTGCTTCTTATCTGAAGTGAGTGCAGATACACTTATCGGCTGTATTTAGCATTGCATTTATAGGCTGCAGGTTCCCACACAGTTAAACTAAAAGCTCATGAAAAGAGCTCTCGATGTTCTTGGTATTCATTTTGAAAGCTCTCGTTGTATCTTTATGTCTCATTTTAGCACAAGTTTTCTTTTTTCTGTGTGTTGTCTGAGTGTGTGTTGTGAGTGGTGCGGGGGGGGGGGGGGGGGGGGGGGGGGGGGGGGCGTGTGTTAGATTGGCAGCAAGCAGAATACTGGGGGCCTTGGGATTTATAGGTAGGTTTCATTATGCCTGTGTGGAGCTGGGAGCCTAGATGCAGTATGTAGTAAAGCCTGAAGTAATATTCTACAGCATGCCAAACAGCCATTAAATAAATGGTTTAATCTAATTTATTTAAAAACAAATTACTTTTTTTAAATCTCCAAAGGGTTTGCAGCCAACCATATTTAAAAAGTCCAAGAGGTTTATCCTGTAATGCAGCCCTTTAATTTAGCACAATGATATCAAGTGCAGACATGTAGCCTAATTCACACCCTGCAGGTGGGTTGATGGCTTTGTTTAGAATGGATATGATTCAGTTCTATTTCTGTCGCTTTCATTGCTCATTCCTACTGTAGTTACTGCTAGCGAGACATTGCAGTCCCAAATGAAGTGTCCTTGATGTCTTAGAAATGGCAGTATCTCTCCGTCTCACTGACCCATGGGCATGTTAAGCTCTCTGGGCTCATTTGATTGGTGAGGAATTACTACAGCGGTCCGCCTGGCACGCACACAGCGCCCTGAAGTCCCTGCTCTCCAGTGCCAGGGCTAGCAGAAGGTCGGGACATGCTGGAACACTGTGCCATGCTGGGACATCAACAGGACTGGCACTGCGGGCAAATTAAAAAACGCCAGACCCTGTTGGGTGATCCCCCTCCGTGCCTGTCATTACTTTTCTAAAAAGACGAGAGCCTTTCTAATCGGGAAAAATATCTGCGGACAGCTTTGAATTGTGTCTACGTGGCACATTTCTGCAGCTAATACGTACGGTTACAAATGTAAAAATGTTTAAACGCATATTTTAATTCCTAGGTGTTAAATGAGTGTTTATTGCATCCTCACGCAGTGTAAATTCACAGCCCACAAACAGTAGTAATTATTAAAAGGTGTTCTGAGGATATTTGGGGCTTATAAGGATTCAGTGTTTAATTTACAAATACAGCACTCTTTTTGATATGCTTATTATTGAAATAAATGTTAAGTGTTGCAAGTTACTGCTTTGCATTTTGAAAAAGGAAGAGATGCATTCAAAGACGGGGACATACATAATTCATAATGGGACTGAGATACTTTTCCTTAAAAGGAGACTTTTATGTGTAATTGGTCCTTGAGATGGGGGTGGGTGAAAAGAAGAGAAATCCTTCAGGAACAGATGCTCTTCAAATGCTGTCCCCTCTCAGCGGATTTGACTTCCTCTGAGAACGCGTGCCCTCTGGGACTTTGTTTAAACCACACCTCGGCTTTCAGCTTGAGTGGAGCCTGGCTCGGAAAAAAAATACAAGGTTACAATATCAAGTCACGGCCACACATGACTACCTGCGTCTCTCTCTTTCTCTCTCGCTCTCTCTCTCGCTCTCTCTCTCTTTCGCTCTCTCGCTTTCTCTCGCTCTCTCGCTCTCTCTCGCTCTCTCTCGCTCTCTCACGCTGTCTCGCTCTCTCGCTCTCTCTTTCTCTGTTTGAGCCTCTCTCTTTCCCTCTTGCCCCTTGTACTCCCCTTCTTAGTCTCTTAGTCTCTCAAGCAGGTGGTCTGACAGTAAAACAGAATAATTACCACCGTCCCTTGCCTCCATTCACTGGGATTAATTGTAATTTTATGCCGTTAAATGCTATTAAGTGCCATTTCCAGGTACCTGACTCAATCTGCCCATCTCACGGTTTTCACACACTTTAACTGAACGCCCTGTGCAATGACCAGGATAATGTTCAGCAGCCATAATGTAGAATTGATAACATTGGAGATTTGTGAATATGCTGTACTCAAATCGAACTATTTTAGGTAGCTTCAAATACTGTGTTACTTTTTAAATATTTGTAGACGGTCAGTATACTAGAACAGTATGCAGTGCAGCTCTGGGTTCACCCTCCAAAGAGAAGAATTACTCAAACTCAGTTGCCACTGTAGATGTGTAATGGTGCGTGAGGCGGTTTTGGTGAAATTAATAGACTTGTCTTGCGCCTCCCTGCTCAGTTTGACAGTGCGTTTTGTTCCGCTCAGTGGAAGTGATTGTGGTTAGGATAGCTGTGCAAACTGTGAGGCAGTGCAGTCCCAGTTGTTTACAAATGTTCAGGAATAGTTGGTCTCTTGGTATTCAATGCAACTGTGGTAACTGCCTTGAGTGGGAATGTGGCCATGACTCACAGCAGTGTATAAACAACTAACCCCACCCTTGGCCAGGTTACTGTGACGCCCACATACTTCAGAAGGTGTAAATACTGTGTTGTGAGAGAGTTGGTACTTGAGAAAATGTATTGTGACAGTAGCAGATATGCCTGTGGCCCCCATTCAGTGTAGATATACATGCGTTTATTTCTACAGAGCTATCGAAATGCTAAATGTTAGCTGATGTCTATCACGATTCAGGTAATTCACTTGCCTATAACTTGTATTGCTGTAAGATATGCAAACCACAACCCTAGTCATTCCCATTTTTTGAATAAAGTTTCATCACTTCAGCTACAAGTCCATGTGCCTCAATGTAAAGGCATAGAGTTCTGAACGCATAATATTACCTTTTTTAGAACTTAGCTGCTGGGTGTTGAGTAGTACATGTAGTGTTTTGATTATTCACCATGAGTCTTTACTGAAGTGTTGTCATTGAGGTAACAACACTGTGTACAAATGTACATAGTGTTAAATCAATGAGAATACTTCAGTAAGACTCATGTTGAATAATCAAAGCACTCTCTGTACTCCAAGTCTAGCAGCTGTGTGTAATTACAGGTGTGGGATCTCCATGTGATATTCCAGTGGCAGAGCAGTTACCCTCAGGTGATGTAGCAGCTCAGTGTGTTGAGTGTCATGCTCAAATCTTGATCAGCAAGCACCCTGACAAGTCAAATGTATGCGATGCCATTGATGCCGGAAAGCAATGATATGACTCCACATATGTTTCAGCTGTGGAAGCACCAACTGAGTCGAATGTTTTGATATATACAAATGTTCTATGGAAAAAATAGTTTTTCTCTTTCAATATTCCCACACTGCTTTTGGCTTTTGGCAAACTAACAACTCATTTGTGAATACATTCTTGTCCCCCCCCCTAGACATTTATGTTTCTTTTGCACTTTATCAAAGGTCAGGTATTGTGTCCAATCTGGACGTGAGAACTTTCCCTCCCACAACTGTTTAGAAATAGAAGGTTAAACCCTTTTCATAAGAAGTGCCATTGTTCCTTGCGTCCAAGTAGACTGTTATGTGTAATTTTCATCAGACTTTTAATACATTGAAGCATGTTCAGTGCCTTGCATGTCAGAGTCATAATTCCTGGCTCTGCGCTGGAGTGTGGCGATGTCGCCCAGCCTGGGCAGTGTCAGACTATCTACTGTTTTGTACTTCCTGTTTCCCCATCTTGCCTCAGGGCACATTCCTTCAGCACAACTCAAAAATGCAATGGAAACAGTATAACGGCAGCGCCCATAACTCACGATGCCAAGGTGAATAATGCAGTCGGTGAAGTTCATTTTTCTAGAGAGTCAATGTGTGACTACAGCCTTGTTTATAGACACAGTCCAATGTGCAAATGAAGGCTTGGATAACACTGGAAGGAACACAATGTCAGGTGTGAGAGATCTATTGCTCCAGGTTTACAGAGGTTTCGGTCCTAGATGTTCTTTCTTTGCTCATTCTATATTCTCCCCTGTGTCTTCTCTCTAGTTGATATGCAGCCTACAGGAGAGGGGAAAAAACGGCATAATATTGCAAGAGGGCTGCATTACATCTTCATAATTTGTGCATCCAGTAATGATACGCGTCTTTGGAAAGACAGTGAAAGATTGGGGTTACCCTGATTAGATCATAGCCTGTGTCTGGGAGGTCGTTAGCTGCTTCCTTTTCCGTGCGCTTCATTAATTTTCTGAATAAAGAAAACAAACTAGGCCCTGCAAGAACGCGGAATGGCTTTCACAGTAAATGGCGACAAACCTTGAAGACGCGCAGTCAGTCGTTATTCTTGGAAATGACTCACCTGACAGCCATGCTTTCCACATTTGTTTAATCTTCTGTTCAAATTGCACTTGGTGTTTAACAATGGCCGCGCACACACAGCCAACAAAATCCAAAACAGTGCACTTATCTCTTAGCCTGCCACACTGGCTAATTGGCAGGAAGCACTTTGAAAGTCAGTATTTCTCTTTAAATGTGGATACAAATACTATTTTATATCTCTGCATACATTAGTATAATCAAAGTATACATTAAAGTATAAACTATTGAACTAAATTGCAACATCACAAATGCTGTCACTGCAATGCCAACAATGTAGTTGGCAGCAAAAATACTTAGCTGTTAAGTGTAGTGACATTTTGAGCGAGCCTCTGAGTCTAAACATTCCCTGCTTTAAAAATGTTGTTTATGGCACATTAAAAACCTTCTGTTTAATTTATCTATTTACCAAAATGTATTTTTCTCAAAAATATGATGCTTTCAGTGAAATTGGCAAAGCTAACTGAGTTTGTAGCTGTTCAATTAAATATCTTTATTCTGCAATTTAAATAGGCTGTCGTGGATAACATTGATGTATTCGTATTCATCTGTTTTTAATTATCATTCACATTCCTGATGTTCTTGCGATCCCTTACAAGCTTGGGGGGCACCCACTGAATTATATGGCCTAGCTATTGTCACTAGTAATGCTATGATGGTCAGTAAGTTTAAAAAAACTGAAAATAAGAAATGACCACAATATGTGGTTATGTACAACAAAGAGGATAAGAATGATTACTTAGATTTTAACTATAGTGTTGCCTACATCCAGTTTGTACACAAACTCTTCCCTTCTCTGAATTGATCAGTAGCCATTCATGTAGTTCCCTTAATACTTCATTTGGATATACTTCACAGGTGTAACCTGACCCTTTAGCCTGCGATTGCCCAGCGTCCCTCTCTTTCAATCTATCTGCCCAATAATTGCACTGCTGTGAAATTCTGTTCCTGTGTCTTGTACTTTGGGAGGGCTCTCATGTAAAAAGCTTTTTAATCTGTAATAAACCTATCCTGAACGGGTGTTTCTCAGTTTGATCGTCTGTCTCGCTAAGAAAATTAAGTGGATAGAGAGAACGAGTTCAATGTTCTCTTTACAGACTAATTCGTACTTGTGAGACTGATCAAACCAGTTGGAATGCTAGTATCAATCATCTTTCTGAATAATTATACAATGATGAATCAAAGCCTGTCATTAAGGGTACTTAGAAGAATTCAATAGAAGGAGCTAACAGAAACTATTATTGATTATTCTTTTCGGTTTATTTAAGAAACATATATACATAGGGCAGACGAATTGGATAAGCTTTGTAACCTGTGTTCTGAAATGAAAATGAGTGAACATACTCTTGGTGGAGATAAAAGCATGTTGATGGCACTGAGCACACATCAGCTGCATTACAGCACAAGCAGACAGGTGCGGCTGAATTGACTCCCATGTTGAGTTTATACAGGAGCTCATGATTTATTCCTGGCTGGCAGTCTCACACTCTGTCTTTTACGCTCGAGCTACCAGCACGGCGGCGGCTATGCTCTCAGTATTTCACACCATTGAGAAATAGCTCGGAAACATAGGGCGGTGCAGTGGCGGTTTGTAAAAGAGATAACATAAAGAAAGAGCCAAGGATGTGTTAGTGTATAGGTTCATAGATAAGTTCACATAAAAAGTTTGCTACAAAATGTTCATAGATATATTAACATATTGACATGACTTAAAGGTGCAGTATGCAAGATTTTTTCGATATTAGTTTGGCGAAATTACTAAATTTGCTCATTACATTCCAGTGTCCTGGGCTCTGTACTAAGCTAGGCTGTCAAAAAATCTCAAGCCGGTCTTCCAAAAACCAACCAATCAGGGCTAGCTATGTAGCTACCAATCAGGGCAACTATCTACAAGCAAAAGATCCTCCCCGTAGAATAAACCCCTCCCTGTCTACCTGTCTCCGCACGTGCATTGGAGCATCATTTGGTGGGAGGGGCTTAGGAGAAAGATAGGAGGGAGGAGAGCAAAAGGGGGAAGTATTTTTGCCTTGTATATTTTCAAACTTGCCTACTGCAGCTTTTAGGTTGTAGCACGTCAAGCAGACCTGGCCCTGTAGCCATCAGGACCAGTCATGCCAAGATTCATCCTGTTCACTTTTTGGGAATCCCTGAGCCAATGCAAGATGTTAGGGGCATGTGTAATAACATACATGGTGGGGGCCAACATGCAACTTTAACCAATCCTTAGTTTGATTATGCATTTGTTTAGTGAACAACAACAACAAAACAAAAAATAGGGTGGATGATGAGGAAGATTGTGTACCTGACTGAAACCCTGAAAAACTTCAGAAAGTACCATAGAAAAGTTATACAAAAATAAATGCCAGACCAGTGTGTTTTTAGAGACTGAAGAATGTCTTGTAATTAGTGCAAATATTTGACTCCTCCATTTATCTTCGGTTTCTTCTAAATGTCAAATTTATTTTTACTAAATTTTAATGGTGTAAGAAAACAGATTTAATTTTAGAAAGTTGTAGACATCGACGTTGGCAGCTGACATAAAAACTGTCGCTGTCAGCAATGAAAGTGATATGTGGACCACAGAAAAAACGATCGATCCACCGACCTGGTTTATCCAAACACAAGACAACATAACACAAGGGTATTCCACATTCTGGATAAATTTAGTAAATTAACTTATATATTTTTTTTATAAAGCTTCAAAATATATAGCAGTATTAACATGATGCCATGATCAATGAGTACTTGCAATGTTATGCACATTTTGAAGCGCTTATATCGTTTATAAAACACATAGGCTAACATTTTTTATTCCAACTGTTTTCAGTTGTGTCCATCCTCATTTTCACCCTATCTGATCCATCAAAAAGTGTCAGAGATATCAGGGAGTGCTGTATTCTTGTCATGCAGTCAAGGACAAGAACTTTGGAACTACGTGAGTAGATGTAACGTGCCCTGAATGATCATGAGTGACACTAATTCGTCCTGACAACAGTCTGTTGAGTTTAACGATGTAATAGTGGCGTCTTGTGTGTAATAATGGGCTCAGTATTCCAGATTTACAGTCAGCATAAAAAAGATGATGATAATAATGATAATAATAATAAATATATATTAATATTTGCATGTTGTTAATCAGACTAATATGCTAACTAGAACTACTATATTACAGAATATGTATCTCTAATTGCACTGCATTCAAATACACAAACTAGATATTTTATTACTACTACTACTACTACTACTACTACTACTACTACTACTACTAATAATAATAATAATAATGTATAGATATCTATCCTAGAACTGCCAGTATTTCTAGATGATATATGTATATGTATCATTGTTTGTGAAACCTGTACACTTATTGAACAAAATAGCTTTAACACCACTTTGTAAAATAGTTGTGTAATAGTGTCAGAGACCAATTGATTTCTTATTTTGGAACAGATTCAAAATCATTTTTCAGACCTCAGGACAATTTTCCATTGTTGCGAATGAGAAACGTCTCCGACTTTTCTGTCCAGGACAGAGGCTACCATGCAGAAACCTAACGGTGTTTACAGTGATGTGAGACAGGGTGTTACAGACACCAGGACAGAGGCTACCATGCAGAAACCTAACGGTGTTTACAGTGATGTGAGACAGGGTGTTACAGACACCAGGACAGAGGCTACCATGCAGAAACCTAACGGTGTTTACAGTGATGTGAGACAGGGTGTTACAGACACCAGGACAGAGGCTACCATGCAGAAACCTAACGGTGTTTACAGTGATGTGAGACAGGGTGTTACAGACACCAGGACAGAGGCTACCATGCAGAAACCTAACGGTGTTTACAGTGATGTGAGACAGGGTGTTACAGACACCAGGACAGAGGCTACCATGCAGAAACCTAACGGTGTTTACAGTGATGTGAGACAGGGTGTTACAGACACCAGGACAGAGGCTACCATGCAGAAACCTAACGGTGTTTACAGTGATGTGAGACAGGGTGTTACAGACACCAGGACAGAGGCTACCATGCAGAAACCTAACGGTGTTTACAGTGATGTGAGACAGGGTGTTACAGACACCAGGACAGAGGCTACCATGCAGAAACCTAACGGTGTTTACAGTGATGTGAGACAGGGTGTTACAGACACCAGGACAGAGGCTACCATGCAGAAACCTAACGGTGTTTACAGTGATGTGAGACAGGGTGTTACAGACACCAGGACAGAGGCTACCATGCAGAAACCTAACGGTGTTTACAGTGATGTGAGACAGGGTGTTACAGACACCAGGACAGAGGCTACCATGCAGAAACCTAACGGTGTTTACAGTGATGTGAGACAGGGTGTTACAGACGCCAGGACAGAGGCTACCATGCAGAAACCTAACGGTGTTTACAGTGATGTGAGACAGGGTGTTACAGACACACACACACCATCTGGCAAATGTCACCATCGTGTCAAGTGGCAACAACGGAAGAAGGTGCCATGTTTATGTTGAATGAGTGATAATTGCAGTATCTGGGGCTGTTCAAAGGTATTTCCGTGTAATTGTGCATGACAAGGGGGTTATTTTTCCCAAGCTAAACCATAGTACTGGAGAGCAATTTTAGCGAAATGGCATATTTACGTAATTATTTTTTTAATTGCTTGTTTATTTCTGGTAATTACAGCCCAGTTGACACAGTGTTACCAAAAGCACATGAAAACAACATTCAAAATGCAGCAGAACTAATAAAAACAAAAACAGAGCAGCCCAGACAGACAGTTCAAGCACTTTTTTCTTTTCACTTCAAGACCCAGTCAATAAACAATCTACATAACTTTATTTCATCAATATTTCATGTAGGGCTGCTAAAGGTCTCTCCCATTCAGGTCTCACACAGGGCGTTTTGATGTCGGTTGCTTTGAAATGTTGCACAGACAAACAATCAAGCAATCCTTGGAGATATGGGATGTATACATTTTGTTTGTGTGTGTGTGTGTGGGTGTGTGCTTGTCTAAGTGCATCCATGTTTTCTGCATATGTGTGTGCGTGTGTTATCATACAGTACACATCAGCAGGTCTCATTCCCCCTCCAAGGCTACAGGCAACTGGATTCAGTAAATTGCCTACAGCCGGCCTACTGATGGCAGAACATGGGGCTGAATTTTAACGACTGCCCAGGACAAATGAGCCAACATCGGCACACAATTAGGGAGAAGTCACGGCTAGATGTCACGTTTAAATGAGCAACATGATGGCCTCTTTACCCCCAGTGAGGTAAACCCCTGCCCCTGGGATAGGCTCATTAGGGGCGAGGCGGGCTGAGGAAGAGAGGGGGAGTCGCTTGACAATCCAAACCTGAGAGGGCTGGCAGTGCAGCATTTAACCAATGCATCACATTAATGAGGGCATTAGCTCATGGGTGGGGCCTGCTGTGGGCTTATCTTTCATGCTATACTTTATGTGATAAGAGCATGAGAGAATCTTACCTCAAATGCAATCAATTATTTATGCTTTAGTGTTTTTTTTTTTTGGGGGGGGGGGGGGGGGGTTTGTACATATGATACCTTCTTTTTTTGATCGCTTGAGATGGTATACTGTAATACAGGGCTTTATAAAATAGTGCATTGTACCCTTGTATCAAAAACTCAGTAGTTCAGTGCAGTGCTCTTATTGAGTATCAAACCCAGTGCCTCAGCAGAAAGAGGAGCTTGCCACCCTGTTGCAAATGATGCCTATTAACTGTGCTTTCAGAGGAAAGCTTACTGTGCAAAGCCTATGGAGGAATTGGCTGTCTATTACCATTTAAATTATCTTTCTTACAAAGAGATAATATTATCTGGGGCGGAATTAAGAATTATTGTAATTTGAAGGTCTTGGATGGATGAAATGAACTTTTATTCTCGGTTAGCAGCTAATGAAATTTACCGGCTTCAAATTATGGTTAATGAGTTCTTCAGCGCCACTGTCCTTCATTCTCATCAGAGGCTGTATATATTAGGTGCTAAGGAGCTCTAATTAACCGTACACCTTGTTGGATGAGTAGGATATGATATCTGTGCGCGTGTGTTTTTAGTTCACGTCCTTATTTCGATATAAGTGTATTTGCTGAAAAACTGTTGGAAGTATGAATGCTGAACAATAATTGGATTCTGTTGCAAATTCGCAGGTCTCTTAGACATGATTATTCTTCATTATTACAATAAATGAAACTGTGAAAATCAATGCTATTATAAAGATAAACAAAAACTACACTTCAGTTCAATGTTTAACTGTGACAGTATGAAAATGTACGTGTGTGTGACTGTGTGTGTGTGTGTGTGTGTGTGTGTGTGAGAGAGAGAGAGAGAGAGAGAGAGACAGACAGACAGAAAGAAAGAGAGAGAGCTAGAGAGAGAGCAATGCAGTGCTGTGCATTTGGGTTTTGCTCGTTCTACAAAATATAATTTCCATGGTTGCCATCCCTGTCCCTTGGGGACTGCAACCTTTGGTCTCATTGTGTGAGGACCCTATTTAAGGCAAAGTGAATTCACAAATTGAGAAGAACTTGAACACTGCCACCATATGGTTAAGCGCGGAAGTGTTTGAAGACACAGAATTTCTAGCTTTACATTTCCCATTGATGATATGAATATGACATTAATTCTATTCTCTAAAAAATAATAAAATAAAATGCTTGAGCAGCAAACAAGATGATGAGAAGGCTGGGATACAATATTCTTATAATCATTTAGAGTGAGATTATGGTGAAAAACAAGGCGGAATTGTGCAAGTAGGAGAGTGTGTGTAAGTGTACCCTTCAGTGTGTGTGCGTGTGTGTGTGTGTGTGTGTGTGTGTGTGCGCACACGCGTGTGCATATGTGTGTGCGTGTGTGCGCACATGTGCATAGGTGTGTGTGTGAGCCTACTTGAGTGTGTTTGTGTATGTAGGGGGTTGGGCACAGCAGGAGGTACCGAGCTTTGATGTGCGACTGTCAACCATATTGTCACAGTGCCAGGAGGTGGGCATGTTGGTGCCGGGCCTCAGGACCCTGGCCCTGGGCCAGTAGCTAACTCCTCACTGCTCAGCTGTAATGCTATCTGGGTGATGGGAACACTTCAATATATACTACCCAGATTTTAAAAAATAAAGGTTTTTAAGTTATCAAGACCCACCTATTGCATATGTGATTTTCTGCTTGTATGCAATTGTAGTGTTTTTAGCTAAACATTTTCTATCTCAGAGCTTTGTAAAAATATGATCATGCGAATAAAGGTTTGCCTGGGGGGAGAAAACCCACCGAAATGGACTTAAACAAAAAAGATATTGCAACGAATATGTGGTTTTATGTTGTCTATTTTTGAAAATACAATAAAAAGTAGTTTCCCCCGAATACCCTTGTCTGAAAGATCTCTCAGACAGTTAAAATAAGGTGATTCATCTGCATGAGGCATCACTTATTTGGTCTATACATAATTCATGTTTCATAGTTGCCGTTTTAGGTCTGCTATTATTCAAAGGAGAAGGGGTCAAAGGGGGCCCAAAATGAGTTTTGATGTATGAATATCAATCTGAGGACATTACTCCCGTTCAGCATTATTCAAGGAGAACTTGTTTTATTTTAGCGCTTACTGTGTAAGTGTGATTACTGGTGGAGGCAGCAATATGAACTGAAGGTATTGCTAATTTTTTTAGCCCCTGCCCCCCTCCCCCCCCCTCGGCACCCCCTAACCCCCGCACAGGTTGATTTATTCTTAATTTAATTACACACAGAATCTTCTGTTAGTGCAGAGCTGGTCCTTAGTTTTACTGGGCCTGACAACGCTGTAGGGCTGCAAGCATATGCTCAGCTTCCTGACCCTCCACTGCCACCCAGTGAGCCCTGGGGTCTCACGCCGATCAGCTGCCTGTCACAAGTGCTCCACCCCAGCCGGAGGAGGGAAGGGAGGGGAGGGCCTGGGGGAAGGCAAGATAAGGGGGGTGGAGAAGGGTGCGTATATTGTGTGCGATCGTGTATGCGTGTGCATACACGTGTGTACAAAGGTGGGGGGGGGTGGGGGGGGGCATATTAGTATTACACCCAGGAAGCGCTCATCTGCCAGGGGGTGATCTGCATTGCAGCCGGGGGAATACGAGTCACAATGGGCAGGCCGACACCGTGGCAGGGCCTGACAATCAATATCCCCTCTATTGATCTGTGTGCTTTAGAATGCAAAAACAGGTTGCAATTATAGGCAGGTCATTGCCTCGAAGAAACAGATTAAAATTGAGGGCGGGGGGGATGAAAAAGAGTGGAGCGAGAATTGTTCTGCAACGGATTATAATGAAGCGGTAACACATCAAGCGATATTAGAGATATTAGGGACTGCTTTGTTGGCGTAGGACTGCCTTTGACCGTGCCAAGGAGCAATATGCACGCTAGATGTGAAGGATAATGTACCGATCGTTTCATTAGAACCGATCAGTGTGGCCGCGGTATTGGGGAACTGCGCGTTTTTTGAGCAGAATGCCTAATGTGAACAAACCTGATATTGATCGAGGTTGAGGGGCTTGAAAGAGGCATTTTTATACCCTTACATTGGATGTGCAGTATCCATGCTCTGTTTCACAATGCCCCCCCTGTTCCACTTCAAAATTACCATATTGGATATGAGGTTTGGAACATACACTGCTTCACACAAACACGAACACAGGGGTTCAATTAAGTTAGTAATTGGGAATCAAGTAAGCATTTCTAATCTGATTAATACAAAGAGAGTGATTTTTTTTTTGCCTTAATTAATATTCAAAAAGTAATTAATTAAAAAACGCAAACATGAGTATAGTGTCCCTCTTGAGTCATGTTTATTCTGTGGTGAGATGGGATGAAGTCAAGGCCAACACTGCAGTTATATTTGTGATTTTCAATTTCCCGTGCTAAGGTACTGCATACGTTTAAGGAGATAAAGGTATGCAGTACTGTATACAAAAAATCCCAGTTATTAGCATTTCTATTAAATACATCTTACAGCTCAGACATACAGTCAAGCCGGAAAGTTTGCCCACCCCTTTCACCTTCTCCACGTTTTATTACATTACAGACATATTCTACAATAGATTGAGTTCATTTTTTGTCTCAAAATTCTACACAAAATAGCCCATAATGACAAAGTGAAAACATGTTTTTAGAAATTTTTGCAAATGTATTAAAAATCGAAAACTGACATTTTTAATTTACATAAGTATTCATACCCTTTGCTTTAACATATTTTTAAAGTATCATATTTAATATTTGGTCGCATATCCTTTGCATGCTGTTATTTCCTGATGTCTGTGACCAATCAACATCAAAAGACTCTTGATATCTTATTTCCAGGTACTGTCACAGACTTCAGGAAAAATTTATAGAAAGTTTATTTAACTAGGATTGAAAAACAAGACAAAATGCAGCAGCCTATGCCTTGTTGACATGTAATAAACAAATCAATTTATTTAACATCATCTTTAGATTTTAAAGAATGTTTCATGACATGTATATGGCTGTACTGTAATACTGTTGCCATGGGCATTTGCTGAATATAGAGCTCTTATGTTTGCTCTAATGGTTTATTGTCACAGGCAATCTATCTATGCTATGTAGGGAGAATATTTTTCCTTTATGATCATTTTAAGCTTATAATGGCTTTCGTTGTTTACTTTAGCTCGGTTCTTAAGCTTGATGCTTTATCACTGAGGTGTTACTTGCCGCGCTGTACCGATACCATTGTTGTTCAGCCTTGTGGCCATGCTGCATAGAAGCGTATACTAAATGAATGAATAAATAAGTAATGCTAAAATAATGTGGCTGTAAAACACTCCAAGGCATCCGTACAACTGTAAAAGGGCTGTAATTAATAGGGTACTGTAAGAATAATAATAAAATACTCTGGGTGTATGTTACAATGAAGCATTGTAGAAATTAACGTTATATACTGCATCAATCATCACTGTCATCCACTATAGCACTATATGCAAAAGTGCAGTAAATTCTTGGGAATGCCAGCATGCTCAATAGATACACAAGCGTTGTGTGTTCATATCTTTCGTCAGCTGACTTCTCTTCAGTTACGTGAACAATCGGGGAGTTTACTACAAAATGTCTGCCATGTCATGTTATGATTTATTTATTAAACAATGTAATGTAATGTATTAATATGCTTTCTAATTACAAGAGAATTAAAAGTAATTAGTCTAGTCACAAGCTCAGTGATGAAGCCCCACACTGGGTTGGCCAAACACCATGCAACTTTGCCTTTTTTGTATTATACCTGTATGAAACGGCTCAGAAAGCACATACAAATTCTACTCTGTGTTCCCAATCTACTTTGAGCCTTTCACTGGCTCTCGTTTATTATTCATCATTGGTATAATTTAAGCATAATGTATTATTTTATTCAGGGTGTCTACACAAAGGTGAAAGACTATATTTCAGTAAATATTTATTCTCTGTACTCCCCGTAAAAAATCTGCACTGGAACAAGGAAACATCCCAATGCAATGAAGACTGCCATTCCGTGCAAGTTCCTCCTGCTGGAGGGGAATGCTTATCATTTTGTCTTTCTCCTTATGGAATACAAATATCCCTCGAATTTTCCACTCTCTCCTTTTCCTGTGACTTTTGTAACTTCCCTCCCTCGGTCTACAGAAGGTCCACCATGCAAGCCCAGAAAGACTGGTAAAACAAGCGTCAAGCCTTACATCGGGGTCATGATTTATGTGGGACCTGCTTTTAACTGCAGCCCTGGCCTTTTACCACAGACCCGTAGCTGTGATGCAGTGCTCTTAATGGCAGTGGAATGGCATCCGTGCTCTTCTTTAGGTGACTTGGACTGTGCTCTTTCATGGAAGTAGCTCCAGAATTCCGGCTAATTTCACATTCATTTTTACAGTACAGTAAATTCCAGGGGAAAATTATGTGGTAGGCCTACATTAAGAATTTTTAAGACATTGCCATTATTATTCAATTCATGTTGTCCTTAATCATATGCCCTGTGTGGCACCATTAATTACATGTGGAAATGCGTAACTCTGGCTGTGCTGAGTATAGATGTTTGAGCATAATGTCAAGCACAGTAAGAACCCCTCTCAGCACTGCCAATCTGGGCTTTTACTTCACATTTTTTTATACTGCATATATAACTATTAAGTACTGACTGAGAGACTTAAACGTGTTGCTTTGTTTAGTTTGTCAAGTGTATAAACAAATAATGTAAATAAAAGGTAGAAAACTTCCAGAAAACAGTCCAATAATCAAAAAATATAAAGGTAATTAAGTCTGCAGTATTATTTTTAAATAAAAAATGGTATGTACGTATATCAAACAACAATGATACATCTTCACTTGAGGTTATATACTCCTGGAATGTAGGAAGTACTGTAACTGTCCATGGCATTAATTCTGTTCATATTTGCTCAAAGATTGACTCACATATAATTGTTTCTTAAGAAACGCTGAACTTAAGAGCTAAAATTGTTGATTGCTTTACTTTTCAAACTGCGTTTTAAGAAAAACACTTTAACTTGCATTTGGTTGTGAGAAATAGGTTAGGACAAATGGTAACACTTTACAATACTGGTGCATAAATAGCATTTACTAATACTTTAACTAATGCATGAATAGTGATGAATTAAAGCATTAACATATCAAGAATTAATTAAGCGCCAAGCCTAACAACTAAGTGAATCATATATGAATAACTATGAATAACGTCAGAATTAATGTATTAACTCATGGTGTTAATACTGTGAGTTCATGTATTAACTACCATTTAAATCGGTTACGTTATGCGATTGTAGCCTATGCGTTCACGGTCTTCCTTGTGCTTTGATGTGCTTCGAAATGTGAGCTACGGCTGAAATGATAAATTAAACAATGGGGAATGTGACTAATGGGCTATATAGGCCTATATATAATAATAATAATATATTTATTTAAAACATCTTATTTAGGCTATGTTCACTTGGCATGTAGCTTGAAAGGCCGTAATATGGAAAGATTAAATATGAGCGTCACAGAATTTTTTCTTCCCCAAATATAATTCTAAACATTTTGCCAATTGTAGGCTATGAGAGGTAGCCTACTGATGTACAGTTGAAATTATTTGGATGAAATAGCACCCCCCCCGAGTCCAACTTACCTTATGCTCCACGCTCCTCCTCCAATAGGTAGGCTACTAGGCTACCGTTCCGTGCCCTCACTGATTAATGCATACTGCGGGTGTGTGGCCCTGTAAGCTACATCTGAACAGAATATTGAGCTAACGTTACATTAGAATGAGTATAGAATAGAATAACTTTTATTTTCCTGTGTGGGAACTTCATTCGTAGTCACCAGCAACAACCAAAGACAGTGGGAAGACCCACAACACACAAACAAAATTTCAAACAAAGACATTCAATAGAAAATCATTTAATCAATCAAACTAATTAAGTCTGAGCAATCGAGCATCAAAAGCAAGAACAGCTCTTCATTTGCCTCTGCTGTCTTGAGATGTCCAGTGTCAACAAGCAGTCCAAGAGCCGCAGGGACTTCCCTCCAAGCTCCGCCGACATACACAAACTCCGCCTCCGCGACTCTCCTCCATTCACGCAGTCTCCGTCCAGTCGAAACAGGGCACGGAATCTACTAAACCTCCCCAGCCGTGGCCACTCCTTCCTCATCCTCCTCTCACTCTTTTCCCGGATGGCCTTTCGAGGATTGGCCGCAGTCCCCGATCAGTTCCGATACCAAGATACACCAAGCTTACTTAATACTGAGTTGTGCCCCACCAAGTAAAGTGATGACATGATTATATATTTACAAATCATTAGCTAATGCATAAATATGTGGGAGAATTGTTGTTGATTTATTAATTCACCTTAGTATAGTAGGCTAGTATAAACAAAATATAACGTTAGCCAACATCTCAGCATTAAACTAGTTGGTAATGAGATAAAAAGCAGTACATCCAACTCATGACACGAAAACATTCACAAATCATTTAAGTCATTGATTAGCATCGTTTCATGGGATTTGTAAAAGTTGTTTATTGAACAAATTGCCCTACCGTAGCTTCCAAAATTCTGCCCTTTAATGGACATTATCTAGTTCAGTACAGGCCTACAGTAGGCTATATATATGTAGCCTACGCTACATTAGCAGGCTACTGTATACTACACATTACCAGCATATACATAGCTAAATTTACAGTACAGGAGGCTATTACATGTGTTAGAAAACAGAAGGAAACAAAAAAGCCAGCCATGAACTACCGTTAAACTAACTTATGGTGGTGTGAAAAACAGGCGCTCCTACGAAGGGGTTCATTTCACGGTAGCGGTGCATCCCACAGACCGTAAAAAAAAAACACAGCACAACTCTTCGGCAGTCACACGTAGCCATTTGCTTGCTAAAAAAATTATAATAGCTTACAACAAGCAAAAAGACGAATATATTGCAGGCCACAATAGTATAGAATTATTCTCATAATAAATATAAGGATGAAGATCCTCCTGAAAAGCACTTACAAAAAATAAAAAAGTATTTAAAATAAGAATCGGACCAACACGTTTACACTCCTTGCTTACGTCGCCCATCTTCAGAGTGAGACGGAGACTGACTCTCTCGCGAGCATGGCAACTAAAAGTACCTCGGTGGATCATGATACTCGTAGTTTTTTTTCTTAGTTTTTTTTTCTCTGTAACCAGCCACAATACACTACAACAAAACCATTTCCAAGGCATGGTTTATTTGACAAAAGGTTAGCTTACTATTCCTTTCGATATCTTATGTAGAAACGAGCACCAAGTGAAAACGACGAGTGAGTGATCAAGTTTCCATGGTGATGAGCTGCGCAGTGACTACGAAACGATCGTGATCATTCAAAAACAAAGAAGAAGAATGAAATGCGGAAGACGGAAGATTAACAACGAAAAGTGTCGGTCCGATTCTTATTTTAAATACTTATTTTTCCCTTTGAAGTGTTTTTCATGAGGATCTTCGTCGTTATATTTATTAGGAGAATAATTCTATACTATTGTAACCTGCCATATATTCGTCTTTTTGCTCGTTGTAAGCCATTAGCATTATTTTAGCAACCGAATGGCCACGTGTGACTGCTGACGTGTTGTGCCGATGCACAGCTACTCTTTTTCTGTTGGTATTTGTGTTACTGAGCCCTACCTGCTGCTGTAACTCTTGTTCAGTCCTCACTAACTGGAGGCATGAACGTGTACATAGGAAGCAAATTTTTCAGAAGCGCTCTGGGTTTTTAAATAAACTGTCTGTCTCATGTTCTATATTGTAATCACTGTGGCAAGATTTCTTGCATTATGAACATAAATGCTCAGTTTTCTCACTGCGCTGTTTCACTGTGCCTACAATTAGTTTAGATTTATCTGTTCGATCTTTAATGAACAAAACAGCCATCTGATCTGAGAGACTAACTGAATTCCTAAATGACAATGCCTGTATGAATAATGGAGGCAAGGGGATTCTCTCCACAGTTAATGGAAGGTGTCCAGCCTCTCTGGCTGCGACTCTGGCACCAACCAATGAGTCCACAATGAATCAAAGTGAAATGAGATTTGCCGCAATTTAATAAACATACGGC
Source organism: Ilyophis sp. 1 JC-2022 (assembly GCA_022702515.1). Classification (NCBI taxonomy): domain Eukaryota; kingdom Metazoa; phylum Chordata; class Actinopteri; order Anguilliformes; family Synaphobranchidae; genus Ilyophis; species Ilyophis sp. 1 JC-2022. The sequence goes on from CM040406.1 coordinate 36,629,318, forward strand.
GCTGTGGAAATCGTTTAGCCTTTTTTTCCCTCTCTTCCGCTCTGTGGAAGTAATCTTTTTTCGGGTCACTCTGTGTATGAGGGCTAATTCTGAAAAGCCATGAGGCTAAATGGGACGACAGTGTAGAGGTTATTGTGCAGAGACAATGCCGGCCTGATTGTAATCCTCAGGTCTCAGTGCCAGCTGGAATTTTTTGCCCTCAATCACGACAAACTCAGTTTTCTTGTAGGAAAACAGGTTTTTAAAGAGAGATGTGAACCTTGGGGTCTGTAAATGGATTGACCACTGCAATGGATGTGTGCCTGCAATCATACTTACTGAATGTGTTATACCTTTATAAACACGACCCTAATATATGAATTAAGTGCTTTAGTCACTTATGGGGCAACAGCTGTAGATTCTGTTGTTCTGTTTTACATAATTAACCTAAGAAAACACCAGCTTCCATTCATTCTTTTTTGTAGCAGCAGTACTATTCATGGAAACACAGAAAAAGAGAAGAAATCATACTTTCTGAGCAAGTCAAGGCTGAATACATTGATGATTAATATTTGGTCAGGTACAGGTGTGTTATTGCACACATAGGTGGCCTTTGCCATTTGGGGTCCCTTTCAAAAACCAATTGGAGGCCTGCTGACCCTCTATTTCAATTCACTACTTCACCAAAATAGTGTCATCACTGAAATAGCTTAAATTAGGAACAGCGCCTACAATGCCTGAATGGGTAAACTACTGGGTTGGCAGTTCTTTCATACACTAGGGATTGTTTAAAAAAAATAAATAATAATTCATGATTGAGATGAGGCCCATTTCATCTGAAATTTATGAAACCTAGCCGTCTATGATTGTACAGTCTGACAACTGCAACCCTCCCTCTCTGGGCATTACCCATAGTTCTGAGGAATTCTATGTAACCCACAGAAACTTCAATCCCGCTTTTCCTGCTGCATTTACTCCTGAATCTGGAGCCAACTAATGCCAATAAAGAATTAAAAACTTTCCAATTTTATCTTTTTGATAGATAGATATATTCCCCTGCTCTGCAAAGGGATGTCTGTAAAGATAATCTCAGCACCATTTCAGAATGATTAAATCATCAAAGCCATTGAGCAGCTGGCCTCTATATCTTTTGACATCATGTTGAATGCTAATTAAATTGCAAAGACTGAAGTGTAAATGATCGCACGCTTGCACGTTACATGAATTTTTCCAAGGGCCTTGTGGTTAAAATGATCAAATTGGCAGCCGAACAGAGTCAGCCCAAAGATAAATAGTTCAATTTCAAGTATTTTTCTTTTCTTAATTTAATCTCTAATTTTATTGCACAAGCTTGTAAGATGTCCCAGAGGCAGCCAGTGGCAAGCATTTAGAAATGTCTGGGGAGAGATGTGAGGTGCTTAGCAATGGTCGTGACGGTCTCAGATTGAGGAGGGATTTTGCGCACAGCACTGCTGAAGGCAGATGTTTAACATGGGTGCCAGGTCTCTATTGTCTTTAACCCCACCACAGCTGATAGATTCACCTTTAAGGCAGGGGAAGGAACTTTTAAAAAGATTTACTGCGTTTAAAAGGGGGGGGGGGGGGGGGTTGAGGTGCTAAAGCAAGCCGAGAAGAAGAATCATTCTTTATGACTAATGCTGCTGTTAGCCTGTCACACAAAGAAAATGCTTTTTAATGTTTAGATTAATTATTGATCAAAGGGGGCCTGTGGTGGGATTGCTCCATCAGGAGCACTGACATAAAGGCCACAATGTGCCTCGTCTCGTCTGCGCCCTGTCCCCGCGCGCGCTGATGGCACCCTATTCATCATCCTCTATTGAGAGGCAGCGAGAGAATGGATTTACCCCCCGACTCCCCCAGCGGCCGCTCCCCAGACGCGTACTCCTCAGTGACCCCCTCCCCCTCCCCCATGACCTCCCAGGGGAAGTTTCAATTAAACAGTCAGGGCATCAGAGACATTTTAATCTCCCTGTCCCGTTTATCTCCATAACCACACCTTAGCAACAGTGATGCAGGGTCCTAAGGTGGATCATCATAATGGTATGACAGCAAGACTAAATAACTGCAGTAATAATACCAACAAGCATTATTATTATTATTATGTTGATGTTGATAACACGCTTGCCTGTTTTAAATGCAAACCCATTGTAAATATTGGTGATAGAATTTTTTAATTAAATGATGCAGTTTTATTTACATTTAACTTATCCGTGTATTGTATTAAGGTAGCACACTGACGCACAAAGACAGTGTATGTTCTTATGAGATTATAAGTGTGCCAGGTTGTTCCTTTTTTGCCTCCTATCTCATCTCATTTTAGCACCAGTTTTCGGTCAGCAACATATCAGACTAGAGTAAATATCTATGACAGCTTTCCAGTAACATGCTATTTAATTGGGTGTTAAATCACCAGAGACATCGGTTTAATTTCCTGCCTCTATCAACTGTGTTTTAAAATCTGCCATTTTTGCTCTTGTCCATGTGCCCACAAAGTTTAAATTGGAATGCATCTCAGAGGTTGGAGTGCACGTAAATGTCCGGTGGTTTCGAGAGGTCTCTGCCTTTTGCCTTGTGCTGTGACATGTCAGCTCGTTCATATAGCCTCTCTCATTCTCTTTCTCCCGGTATCTGTTCAGAAGGGAGGAGTGCAGGTCTCTGCGCTTGGAGAAAGCCTAGTTAACAAGCTGCCTCCACTTCCTTCACAGTGGGCTCTTGGAAATCACACCAGGAAGAGTTGAGTGGAAATAAAGGCGCTATCAAAGCCTGATGTGTGGCGTAAGAAATCAATACCTCGCATAAGGGGTCACCTGCTAACATTCTGAGGTACTGCTTTTACCAAGTATCACGCATGGTTGGAAAGTGATGGATTTTCATTAGTGTTGTTGCTGCTGTTATTATGGCCTTTTGTGTATGAGACACATACTGTATTTAATACATAAGTCTAGAGATCCCACACCAATATAGGTCTTTTATTTCTTTCCCTGTTAATGTTCCCTGTTGCTTGCAGTTTCTGGCCTAAATTTTAAAGGCATGAAGTTCTAAAAATATATTAGATAAATGGATACAATTTCTGGCCCAGGGAATTACAGTCCCACTTGGCTGTCGCAAACTAAATTCATATTCTGATCCAATTGTTTGTGTTTTCATTATTAATTCCAAATCTGTTGTTGTTATATCTTTCCGCTTTCACTGAGAAATGTTTTTTTAATCTCGGTTGAATACAATTTTGAATTTTAAGAAAATGTCGTTGTTTACAGACTTCTCGTAAAATAAAAAGGTTCAATTATAGGTCATTCACTTTCTCAAGACTCAGTTAAAATATGTTTTAGCAAACGTGGTGAACTATATGCTCCTGAATTGGTACATGGATTGTGTGTCTCAGTCTCAGTTATGAGTCTGTGTGTATTTTTCAGGCATGAAAATAGTTTGTTATAGTTGTATATTTCTCCCCTTTCATGTGGCATTTCTAATTTCAAAAATGATACGATAAGGTTATGATGGTTGTTTCATTTTAGAAATTTACTAAATAAATCATACATGAAAGTAAAGTTTTCAAAAAACTGAGTTTTATTTTCCCAGAGTGAAAGTTTCATATTTAATGGATAGTTTTATGAGGTGAAGTGTTTTACATTTTTACATGGACTTCAACAGACCTCATAAATTTTTTCCAACCGTGCACTAATAGTGTTTATCTTGAAGACAGCTTTTCTACCACTCCCCCCCCCCCCCCTGCAAAAAAAGAGAGAAAAAAAAGCTAGACTGTGAAATCAAATATGTGAAACCTGCTCACATGGATCTATTAAGTTATGAATAAGTTATGTGAACTGAATGAACCGTTTTCTGGCTTTGCAATGAAAATGAATTTGAGCAGAAAGGAAAACACAAACTAAAACAAATATGAACAAGAAATCATTTTTGATAGAAATTGGGTTATTGCCGTTTTAGTAGTTAAATCAGCTGTTTGGAATGGCTCAGGGGGAAGCTATTGTACATAATTTCCTCTTACAATTCAATTGACCAGTGCAAGTTACTGCTTATTGGGATGAATGTGAAGTCTGCTGTTGTGTTGTGTGCAGTTTGCATGATAGTATTCACACGTTTAATTATGTACAGACATGTCTGACAAAAAAGGACATAGATCTTTTTACTTGGTTTTATTTTCAGTTTAGAAAAAATCCAGATAACTTAAACTGTTTCCACGGTTTTCTTGGAACCAGTGATAGTCACAGCTGTATATTATTAACCAATATGTGTGCAGTATATACACCTATATACATGCATATACTTATTGCCATGTATACCCCCTCCCCATAAACACCCTTTCAGGGCTAACAGGTTCCTCATTTATTCAACACACTGTAATTTTCCAGAAAACTTTATCTGTTTGGAGGGTGGACAGCCAGCCTGAATTGTGTGACGACTATTAGCTAATAGCTATTAACTTCTATTTAAGGGCTGCAACTGGAGACAGCCATAGAAGGGGTTACAGCAAAGCAGTTTTATCTGACTTCCACCAAGACTACAGTGAGAATAAAATACAAACTTAAATAATTAGTTTGAGGCCTCCAGCCTTCTACTTATCGACTAACAGTTGATGCTCCACTCTGAGGTTTGCAAGTTCAGCAGTTAAAAAAAAAAAGATTCTGTTCACTCAGTCTTCTAGCATCAACTTCTATATACTCTTGATGCCAGTCTGACAAATGTATACTACTTGCAGTGTAACAGAGTTACAAACTTTTTAACAGCAACACAGACTTTTCTAAACATTTGAAGCATTTTGTAAATTGAAGAAGCGGATGGACAATTATTTCTCAATGCCGTTTTTATTATGAACTGCTACTACTCTGTATACTTGCATCTCTGACGAACTGCCTAGACTATTGTTCTTGGGGTTTTGTAGTTCATGGCAAATAATGTGATTTTATAATGGGCTTTGAAGTATTTCATTGAAATATATGAGTTAATTAATGAATGTATTTGTAATATGTAATTTCATGCTATTTGTAACTGTATTCATTTATTTTATGTGATTGGTGGGTCCAAGGGTGGAGAAGCTATTTAAGCTCAGCCACCACCATCATTTGGGGTGGTTGGTTGTTGGGAGCAGACTGGTCAAAGTCAGTGTGGACCACAGTATCAGTTATTGAAGCCTCAAAACATAGTTGTATGTTCATTTTTTGTTTTGTTTTGCAAGTATTTTTTGTTTTTGTTTTTAATTATCATAAATTAAAAGACCTAGACTACATCAAACCATTCTACACTTTGTTCTTGACCTTCAATTTTTTTTCAATTCTTATGTAACACTTTCTTTCATTTAAATGACTACCAAATATTTTCATTTGATGCACCGGTAATATTGACTTACTGAAAAACAATGCAATTGTGATCTCTCGCCAGGTCAGGTTTTGCACAAAAGAGTAGTTAACTCCTCTTCACGTATCTGCAATTGGTGTAAAGTAAAAGGAAGCTAACCTACAGTTACTGACAACTCTCCCCATGTAGAAACAGGATGAGAGAGGCTGACCTAGAGGAGTTATGTTGGATATTGAAGTTCAAGAGGAACTCACAGCTCATGTCTCGGTGTGGAACTTTAGAAAAACCACTGTCTACAAAAGTGGAGAAATTTCCCCACCTTCCCCATGCCCCACCTTCCACTGGTTGCACTCACGTTTTCTGAGCATTTTAGGACAATTTTCTCTGGACAATTCTCTTCTGTCGCCTGTCTTCACACTTCAGAACCTTTTTATGAAACTATACCTATCTCTCTGGCTGGCCCATGAAATGTGGTTATTTTCCATCTCTTTCTGCATTCTGGCTAGTATTGTATTCATGACACCTCCATGATTTAAGTATGTCTGCATTTAGCACAGAAGTTTCTGAGAGAAAGCTTTGTTTGGTTTTCAGCATGGCCAGTGAAAACCAAACGGTACCAGCGGTCACAAGTCTTTTATTTGTCTAACTATCGGGCTGCTAACTATGTGGCGTGTAATGAACTATTTTCGAAGTGGCCATGCTGCTTATGAGATGTGTGACCTCTGGTGCCCTGCCTTCTCAAAGACAGGCACAGGCAAATGTGCTGACAATCAGTGTGGCTGCATGTAATTGAATTTAAGGTCATGGTTCACACTTCATAAAACCCCCTGCGTGCCACTGTGTTGCGTGTCAATGGTGGCCTGTGTGACGAGACTCTTGTCTGTGCTCAGACAATATCGCTGCTTGCAATATCTGTGCCTGAAAGAGGATAAAATACTGCATGTTGGGAGAGCCATGCTGGGCTATAGCTTCAGCTATATGATTGCATTAGGAAAAGACTTTAATAGCAGATTGATTAGAGCCTAATGGGGTATTGATTGAAGCAAAGTGGAATGTAAATTTTTCATCGCAATGTTTTGGCTTCAAACAGACTGCCTGTGCTGCCGCATTAGTGGCCATGATTTAACTGTCCGTCAGCAGTAACCCTGGCTGCCTGCCACTCTCACCCACAATCCTCTTCTCCATTGTGTCATCTGCCTGTACCAACTGACCCAAAGACCTGTTTTGCCTTTCACCAAATCATATGGGTGAGTGCAGATGTAACCTTTCAGCTTTGATTTAGACTCATCCTTGATCCAGGGGTTCACCTAAATAAATACGAATTCTCGCTCCTTTGTTTGCCCTCAACTAAACACTGATGATTAAAAAGATGCTCTGTGACTTGAAGCATCGACCGGTGTAAAGCTATGACTAAGTACTCCGCCATCTTTCCAAAAACATTGGGTCCTTGACCATTCTGGTTTGTGTTAAAAAGCAGTGCATCAACGTTCTTTCTTGGGTTCTCATTGACTTTGAGCCAACGAGATTCCAACTGACTGTCTGCAGTGAATATTTTAAGAATCACGGCCCTACTGAATCTTCACAGTAGCATAAATGGAGGTCCCCACCCTGCGTGCTGTGGGGAAATGTTTATGCAGTCCATTGCTAGGTAGGTTAAAGATAGGTGACGGGTCAATACAAATAAACCATCACTCTCTTGACACTGCATAATAATGCTCAATGGAGTTATAGAGTCCTGTATGTACTTATATTGATGTCTGAGACCATTACACATTATATTTACCAAGAGGATACGTATAAATCACCTAGCTATAAGCGGATGCATAGATTATAAATAGCACTTAATTTTACAATGATAATTATCTTGTGATTGTTATGGTAATTAGAAGTGTGGAATTGTTTAAGATTAAATGAGTAGACCAGGTTGACCTCAGAGGGGAGGTGTCATGTGATTTCGACTCATCAATCTGTTCCTTCTAGTCAGCACCTGTGCTACCTGAGTAAGCTTGAATAGCAAACTTTACATTCATGCGTTTTCATCACAATCCCATGGTTTCTTTGTAAAAGACCTGTGCCTTTTGTAAATGCTCATTGTAATCTTGCTAGTAACAGTGGTACTTATCAAAGCTGTGGTTAGCTTTAGTATTGCGAAGTTACTCTTCTGTAATGATAACGATAATGTTCCTGTTATTATAAATGAGTCAATTAGGGTGTGGAAAATAATGAGGCTCACGTCTGGCAGGCTAACAGAACAATTCTCTTTGAATTTAAAGGGTCTCTTGGAGTTCACAGATCTAACCTGTTGAAATGCCGCAAAGATGCAGAAGTTTGATATTTGTTGTAGATCAGGGATCTCACGCTTAGCTTCTGGAGGGCTGCAGTGCTGCTGGTTTTTGCTGTGTTCCTGCACTTTAGTGCTTAATTTAAGTAATTGCTTGGCTAAAGAGTCCACACAACCTTGGTTCCAGGGCCTAAATTGGCTGCTGACTAAAAGGTAACTATAAAACCAGCAGACACTGCAGTAGGCCTATGAGACCCTTGGTGTGCATGCTGTAGAATTACTGGTAAATGGGTACAATAAAAGGTACTTTACAGAAAGCTAACATCACATACAGAAAAAACTGTTATGTATGACTTTGGCTACTCCAAATCAGTCTTCTTCATTTATAATTTCACAAATCTTATCTAAAATGTATTATGTCTTGACAATGAAATATTGTATCACTATTTGACTAACTTATAACTAAGTATTTTTTTATCCCTACATTTTCAAGTCATGAGTGTGAATCACATTTGGTTCAGTTGGGGGAATATTTGATAACAGCAGTGTCTCAGGCCCTGGCATCTACCTTGACAAAAAAACTAAAACATTTTGATGTGTACATTTCTGCTCAGAAATCATAAGCACTGACCGTATTCTTCAGTGTCCCACATTGCTGTTTCCTATTCAAAAGCATTTTTTATTATTGGGAACACCCTTTTTATTACCTCTCTGTGTTTTGTAGTACATGCACATGCAATGTGAAACTGGCAAAAACAACTTGTAGCCTATACTGAATTATGAATATACAGTACATGGCCTGTATGAAGTGGATGTAGAAATGCATGGATACAATAGCTTTGAGGATTTACACCATTCCACAGATTCTCAGTCATCCATTTGATACAGTATCTTTAAAAGGATCGTAACTTTGCAATCTGAGCTTAAGCATACCGTGCAGAGCGTGCAGTGATGAAGTGGCGCTCGTTTGGAAGCCAAGCCCACGTCTGCAGCAAGCGGCGGGAATGACTGAACGCAAGCGGGACCAGTTTCTCATGGAGCGCCGATGGTAAAATTTAAGAGCTTAATTCAGCTGTTCCATTAGGGTGATATTGCAGATGAGTCACCCTTGTTACAGATGATGCCGTTGCTCAGCAGATGCCGGGCCATTCGTTAAGAAGACGAATGAACATAACAATGCAACGATGTCCCGTGATCAGCAGGAGGAAACTTTTTCATTTAAACCAATGAATAATGCTACAATAATGCCATATGATAGAAATGATGGGTTCACCAATACACAATTAATAAAGGAAAAACAGTAATTACTGTTATTATCCAATTTCACTTACAATATATGAGTGAAGGAGATCATAGCATATCTGGCTTTGGCAGGCTTTCAAATAAAATCCTATAAAAAAAACTCTATTAATTTGCTTATTTGCTCATTACTGGGCAACAGCCACGTTTTGACCAATGGTGAGGATTTGTTTTAAAAAATATATTTTGTACTGAAATATTCATTGCTATAAACTGTAAATACAAATGAGTCAATTCGCATTCAGAATTGAGCCCAAAAACTGGCTACAGCGCAGTAAAAATTATAGTGATAAGTATAAGTGTAGGCAAGAATTACATTTTACTGAACAGAAGTTTGTAAAAAGAAAAGGCATAAATGTATTTGGTGGGTCAGTCAGTTCTATTGTCACTGCCCAGTGTAATACCTGAATACTACTGAATTACACTGGGTAACCACAGCTTGAAGATTACGATACATGTCTCTCTGCTCAGCTAAGGCCGGGACGAGGTTCTTGGCCTCCAGGGAAAGATGGACTAATCTACTGTGACATGTATGCTTGGGGCTTTAAATATGAATGAGGTGATCTTCATACTCCTGTCCTACTTGTACTAGGATCTACATTTTAATAGGCTAATTATTGGCCAGGCACAGTGAGTGGGCCACGCTGAATGGGGTTTTCCTCAGAGAGGACCTTGCTGTGGATAAAGGCAAGAAACTGCTCTAATCCTATTTTCTGGTTTTCTGTGCTTTTGTTTGAAGGAGAAAACAGACCACATGTGACACGGTCGATAAGATGAACCTCTTTCCAATCGGCCCTGAACCGTTCCAATCATGCACCTATTTTAGCAGGTAATGTTTAACTGAGGAGAACTTTGAGTGCTATGGGGCGCCATTTAGGAAAGGAATTATCAATTTTGTGTACACATATATTGGTTTGCTTGGCATATTGGTTTGATATGCCTATGCATTGGTTTTGACACATCTATGGGTTTGTCCTTTACACATACATCGGTTTGTCATTGGTGAATCTTTTGGTTTGATTGTCATGTATATTAATTTCCTTTGCATAGTGTATATTGGTTTGATATAGGCATGTATCAATTCATAATTTGCACATATATTGGTTTGTTGTTTACATTTATATTGGTTTGTCATTGATGCTTATCGGTTCATTATTTATGCATTTTTTGGTTGGATTGCTATGTAAAGTGGTTTGCATCATATATTGGTGTGAAATATGCATATATTGGTTTGTCATTGATACATCTATCGGTTTGATTGTCATGTACATAGATACATCTATTGGTTTGACATAGACATGTATTGGTTAGTTATTTGTGCATACAGTCAAGCCGGGAAGTCTGAATACCCCTTTCACCTTCTCCACGTTTTATTACATAACAGACATATTCTACAATAGATTGAGTTCATTTTTTGTCTCAGAATTCTACACAAAATCGCCCATAATGACAAAGTGAAAACATGTTTTTAGAAATTTTTGCAAATGTATTAAAAATCAAAAACTTAAATCTTAAGTATTCATACCCTTTGATTTAACATATTTTTAAAGTATCATATTTAATATTTGGTCGCATATCTTTTGCATGCTGTTACTTCCTGAAGTCTGTGACCAATCAACATCAAAAGTCTCTCGATATCTTATTTTCAGGTCCTGTTACAAGCGATACTATAACCTCTCTGCATTTGAACTGATCTCTATGAGAATTGGGGGGTGAAACTAGATTCAGCTGTAAATTATGCTGGTACAGTATGGAACACATAACTGGCGAAATGGCTGTACGTCATCAAGGGTCTAAGGTATCAAATGAGCCCCAAACCATCACTCTGTTGCCAGATATGGAGTATATGTGGATGGATCCCTTTAAGGGTTGTTTGTCCTGACTTTTTTCCCCATAGAGTTCTATAGGAAAATGAATCAGGAGAAATAACCCTTGCAGTGATCCATTTCTAAATTTCTAAAAACATGTTTTCACTTTGTCATTATGGGCTATTTTGTGTAGAATTTTGAGACAAAAAATGAACTCAATCTATTGTAGAATATGTCTGTAATGTAATAAAACGTGGAGAAGGTGAAAGGGGTGTTCAGACTTTCCGGCTTGACTGTATATTGGCTTGTCTTTCATGTACATATTGTTTTTTTATTGTCGTTTATATTTGTAGAACATGAAGGTGGAACTTTCTCAGATGACCAAATATTCCAATCCACAATCATTTTTATTTAAATGTATTATTACAAACCTTATTAGTTATTACTATTGATGGTAATACTAATAATAAGATTTGATAAGTGGGTCTGGCGATTAAGGAGGGTGGTATTTGGACAGCCCTGGCTTTTCTATGAAGGACACAGGAAGTAAACATTATTACAAACTGTATTTCAATGTTGTATGAGGAAATTTGTGATTACTGAATTAACAAGAATTAGCTGAATTAGCAAGACATGCCCAGCTGCACTTTGTGAACTTGTTCGAGCCAGAGACTGTTTTAATTGGTTTATTTCTGAAAGCACCAATACAGGGTCCTGGCTTACTATTTGATAATCCTGTGCCTGAATATTATGTTTAAACAAAAAGTACATACATTAAGTATATGTATGCAATATAAAGAAATGAAAATACGTTCATATCTGTAATCAGGAAGCATAAATAACTACAGTACATACAATTCATTTGAGAAACCAGTGAAATTGAGCTGCCTTTACGCCATTCTATAATTGCAAACTGATATAAATGTGTATGGTAAACCAATAGATGTCAATGACAAATCAATACATATGCACACCAAACCAATAAAAATGGCAATAGAACCAATAAATGAGTTGGCTAAATAACAAACCAATTCAAATGTAAATGACATACAAATATACATGCAAATGACTATAACTAATACATGCGTTGTATTAGTATATATGCCAAGCAAACCAATATATTGGCAAGCAAACACTAAATTGATTATTTCTTTCCTAAACGGCACCCCATGGAGTGCTTTCTGCCACAGACGTGTATAGTTAATAAGACCCATATTTTCTCTCTTATTTGGTTTTCCTGGTTCTTCAAGCAGGGCTTTTCCACCCTAGGCTTGTTTTACAGCTGTGCTGGGGTCTCCCGCCTGCTGATTGAGTCTCACTATTCTGGAAAGAGGGGAATATAAAGTGCTATTAATGTTAATTTGTAATAATTCATTATCATCATTACAGTAGGGAGGTATGGCAAATAGGCGACTTTGCGGTGGGAAATGAGGCAGCTCTGAATGTGACTTCCAGTGGGATTCTTGTTCAGCTTTCACTGTGTGGCGGAACGTAAATCCCCACCTCGACACCCCCGTTGTTTAATTGGCTGAGAAAAAAATGAGTCGCAAAAATTTTACTTTGTCTTCTGCCTTCATTGCACCAACTGCAGGACCACTGCAGCTCCCGAGAGGGTCCTAAAGTCCACGTTATGACATCATCATTATTAGTTGAAAACAATGGAATCAAACCGACACTGTTGGAAGGCACATACACAAAAGGCAGTGAATTAAAACAAGGACATGTTTATTGCTTGAGGAAGGGAAGGGAATTGCTTGCTGTTATCTTCTTAGTTAAGTTCAATATTTGTTTTCTTCTTGTACTCTGTTAAACCTATCAACGAGTGGAGGTTGCCCTGTGCTGTTTGACCTTTTGAACCGGAGGTGAAAAGCCTAGGATCCCCTCCACTAAAATAGTCGGCAGTCCCTTATAAGATGGTTGGTGAAACAGTGATTGCTTTTGCTAAGGAGAGAGGTGAACAGGAGCAGTATTCATTGTGTGTGTCATTAAATAGTAGCCGAGATAAGCATCTTGGCACGGTGCCAAGTCCCAAATGTAAGAATTATGACCCTTCCTGTTTAAATAGCTGGAGACCTTTAATCTTGGAAGCCTACTGGAGGTCTGCCTTCTATCTAATATATATATATATATATTATAATTTCAGGTTCAGTCCCATCACTAATAACAACCCTCCCTACCATACATACACTTAAAACAGGTGGTATAATTTAACTAACACTCAGCAAGTAGAAACATCCATCTCCAGGAATAAGAGGAATGACTCCCATCAAGATGGGAGCGATGGTTTTAATTCGCTAGCAGGCCTGTGAAACAGATGGTTTTCAGAGTGTTGATATTCACAGTAATAAAACCTACTGTGAGAGACATTTATCTGGGTCCTCAGGCAAGAAGGAAGATGAACCCTAACTCATAAACCATACAAAGGAACACTGTTTATTCCTCTCCCTGGAATAGCAGCATGTGGCTATCTCCAGGGGTAAAAAAATCTCTCTGTCCACTCCGGAGAAGAGCATTGCTTGGAAAGGAAGGGGGGAATAATTGCTCTGTGCTTCCACTCCATTCTTTCTCTCCTGCAAATAAACCGGAATAGTCAAACAAATAATAATAATTCTATTCAATCTGTGGGCAACTGCTTCTTCTTTTAGAATTCCTTTCTCTTTCAAACCCATGAAGTATTTTGGTTAATGGTAATTGCTTTTAAACCCTTTTTTATCACTTCTGAGGCATGAGAACTGTGCATTTAGCTGCCCCCTCCCCCTTTTTATTTCAACCCTATTTTAGGTTCAATTTTTCGCAGTTGTAGATGGTTTATTTTGTATTAACATGCCTATGGAATATACCCTAAAGTATGTGCCTTTTATGCAACATCAGAAATGCAATTTGACGCAAGACTCGTCCCGAACAAAAATCTTTATCATGTTTGTGTGTTGTGCCTTTCAGGAAAGACACACAAGGCCCCGGAAGGTAAAACGGGCTGGCGTGTTTTTGATTTGGTCTCTGGGCTGTGAGATTGATTTGATTGTTTGGTTGACAAACACACAGGCTCCCACGCTTTGGAGTCTGCATAATGGTGAGATTAATGCGCTGAGCCCCAAAACTGCTCCGTCGCAACGCAAAATTGAATTAAATCTCCTGGATACAATCTGTAATTGATTAAAGACGTCTGGGGAGTCAGGAAATAACATTTATAACGCAAGCAGCGCCGCAGACAAATCGCTCATTTCGGAAAGCATTTTGCCGGTGAAACTGAGCAGACAGCGCTCTTCTGTTTCCTTCCTCAATTGCGGATTGTTCACTGTAGCTACAGTATTGAATATCCCTCATTCCAATGGCTTCAGCACTGCTTTCAGCTCGACTGCTCTCCAAGACATGGGTAACTCTGTTGACACCACTGGATTGAATGACGCAAATTTGCAGACAAAATGCATGCATGCTTAGATGCTGATTCATTGTGACAGAAAGATAGCGTTGGACACCAGACCTAAAAGTCTCCACAAGGTCACCATAGATTTGGAGCAAGCGGACTCCCCGGGACGTCAGCTTATGCAGAAGAAACATAATAGTCTATATGCGATTTATCAAAATAACATTTCTATTGAAATTAAGCTTGTGTTGGCTCAAGATTGCTTGACTCAAGGTCAAATTGTTTGCAACCTTTCAGCCTTTATATGTCACTTTTTTTTATTAAGTGCTCGTTCGACACAATTGGTTTTGGTTTAAAGCTGCCAAAAGCGCTACAGGGACAGTATGATGGATAACAATGCAATTAGATGAAAGATGTAATGTAATCACCCACTTCCATTATGAAATATCTGCTTACTAAATCAACATTTTTATTACTCATATCTGTATAGTGATTAAGTCCCAAAGAGCACACTATACTCTATTCCTTTTATAATAATACAATGAAATGCATACAGACTGACCAATACAGGTATGAGCAAATGATGAATAGTTATCTTTAAAAATTCCACGAAATTATTTACCCTCCAGTTTTAATTTTATGGTAATATGTATGTGAATATGTCTGAGCAAAAACATGTTTATGTTTTAGATGCATTATGATTTTTATTTTTAGGGTGTTATTGCAATAAAGAACATACAAATCTCAAGACAAATGAACAAATAAAGCTATGTGTCTATCCACTGTATATACTGCACTGCTTCTGTTCACTACCAACACTGTATATTATGGAAAATGGGGTAAAAATGTCCACCTTATTTTTTGAAAGGAAGTGTATCCCCCATGGACTGGAGCTATCAACGAGCCGGCTGCCAGTACCTCTAAGCAGATTTCTTATATTAAAAATGAAATTCCTATTTGCTCCCATCTAATTTTCAATGAATAAGAATTACTTTGTAGATATGTATTTGCCAGTCTGCTTCTTTCTCCCTCTCCCTTCTGTGTTGCGATTGGTTAAAACCTTGAATCCCCCCCCCAAGCAGTACCACTACCCCATTTGATCGCCAGTTTCCAGGTGCGACACAGCCAGACAGAGCATGCACACACATCACACATCAGGTATTATGGGTTCCAGTGATACACTGTAGCCTTCCTTTTCCATCTCCATGGAATACCATGTGTTGTGCTGCGTGATGCTTTGCACATCTTTAGCCAACTGTCAAAAAGATGGAAAATCCCACTCATATGATTAAATGAAATAATTATGATTTCATGAGTTTGTTCCTCTGTTGAAAATACTATCGGAGCACAAAGTGTGTTACTGTGCACCCTATAATCTCTACGCTCAGCGTCAGTCTGACATTTCATTAATGCTCCCCAGACTCCTGTGTATGGTAGTTATAGAGACAGCATATCTTTAGCCAGCGCCTTACAACTAAAGCCTGTTTATACTCATTAGGCTGAGGTTTTCAGATCTGCCGCACGGTGTTGTTAGGGTCTGCTCATGCTCTGAAGACCCGTATAAAACAAATTTGCACAGACAACACAACTAGGAAATTAATTAAGGACACACCTTGTAGGATTTCAGGCGACTGCAAGTAATCATTCAGACTGGTGTTATTTATCAGCTCTGTTTGCATGTGGCTTTTAAAATGTCCTGAATATGCAGAGTCCTGTTTGCCGTTTGCCTCGGGGTTCCATGCAGCCTCGCCATAAATAAAGTGTCCGCAGATTTGAAACGAGGGAGGCCACGATCAGTGGCAATGCAAACATGTCACAGGTGTTTGTCCTCCAAAATAATCTATGGGTTAATGTGATTTAAAAGGAGAAAGGAAAGCTGCCCGGATCACATATGTGATTTTGAGAAAGATTCGTTGGGAGTGCTTTCACCTTCTCCTGCCAGATCGTAATCTCTCACTTCAAAAAATCTGCATTCCACAGACCTGCACTAAAACTGTTCTTCTGCAAAGGGATGCAGATGTGAACCGTACATTTTCATTTATTTGACGGGGCCAGGTTAAATTATTGATTTACTTAGCACAGTCCTTGTCCCTGTGTGTTGCTTGCATCATTAGTTAAGAAAGCTAACAAAAGGTCTAGAGTTGATTCCAGGTGTGGAATTTGCATTTGGAGTCTGTTGCTGTTGTCTCTCAGCATGAGAACCAAAGAAATGTGATTGGCAGTAAAGCAGGCCATCATGGGGTGGAAAAATCTGAATAAATCGATCAGAGGCAAAGGCAAAACATTGGGTGTGTCAAAATCTGTTTGGTACATTGTTAAGAGACAAGAAAGAACGCACCGGTGAGCTCAGCAAAACGTCTTCTCTGGATGGCTTCCGTAATTTACACTTTTCATAAAACAGCAAAATGGTGCAACGAACATTAGGGACTTGGAAATATTTGAATACTTCATGAATGGTAGTAGAAAAACAGATTCTAAATTCATAAAATAATTATTATATTGAAATTCCTATGTTCAGAGTGACATTTCCATGAGGAAAATGAAACCGACAGCTCATAAGATAAAATGATCTCATTTTAATTTTAATATGAACTTGGCATTCTATTGTGGCATTTTCCTATGAGATTTACTATAGTGGATTATAGGTTGCTATTAAATAGCGAAAGTGTCTTGTAACTTCTATTTTAATGGCATTCTTCATAGTGTCCTAGTTAAGAAACTCAACTCAATTAGTGTCTAACTGAACAGTCGTATCCCTCCTGATATTACTTTTTCTCTCCTTATGTTGCTGCCCTGTACCCCAGCAATGACTTCCTACCCATGCCCTGCCCTGCCCTGCCCTGCCCTGCCCTGAGGACTTCTTTTGGTGTTTTGCAGCTTCCTACTATCAATGACACAACATACAGTGCAGTCCGTACGTATTTGGACAGTGACACCATTTTTTGTTGTTTTGGCTCTCTATTCCAGCACATTGGATTTGAAATGATCAATTAATCAATCAATCAATATACTTAAAGTTCAGACTGTCTGTTTTAATTTAAGGATATATACATCCATATCCAGTGATGATTCATGTAGGTATTACAGCCCTTTTTATACCTAGTCCCCCCATTTAAGAGGACATAGAGCAAGTGGAAAAATGTATATAATCTTAAATAAAGTTGTCATATTTAGTACTCCTTTGCATTCAATGACTTAACTTTAACTTATTTAAGTCTACAACTTAACTTTAACTTATTTAAAAGAATAAATTCCTGTCCTTTCATATTTGCTGTGAAGCTTCCACTTTGCCCTTCAGCAAGGGGCCATGGTTTTTCTCTGGCCTATGTTGTCCAAGCCTAAAATAGTTAAATGTTGCATTAATAATATTATATTTTAGCAAGCGCGTTTACAGACAGAGCAGGCGGTTCTTGAGGAACACTCATTGCTTTTATTGCAAGCCAGTTCTCAGTATACATAAGAATTACACTGACCCAAAAGCACAGACTGCAAGCCCTACCCATCTGTATATGTCAAGATGTCCACTGGGTATCTCACAAAGTCTACTGTGTGGTGCAGAATTATTGGATTGGTGGTGTCTAGTTTGAACTGTTCGGCTCTCAATTGGATTCTGGACGGGCGGCTGAGTTTGTTCCAGTCGTTTTTTAAATGTACTTTTTTAACAAACTCTAACCTGGTCATTCTGTATTTGAGAATTAGTGGTTCACATATTGCAGTGAATCCTCTACTGGTGCAGTCTTCTCTTTATTGTAGAGTTTGACAGATCTATGGCTACATCCTGCCGAGTGTCCTAGATCTGTTCTACAGTTGAAAAATGGGTTTTCTTCACAATTAAAAGTATTCTTTGGTCATCCATTACAGTGGTCTTCCATAGTCTCCCAGGTTGTTTGCTATTGCTGAGCTCACCAGGGCATGCTTGCTTCGTAACAATGTAACAAACATTTTGACACATCCAATGTTTTGGCTATGTCTCTGATCGATTTATTCCGATTTTTTCACCCCATGATGGCCTGCCATACTTTCATTTTACAAATGCAAATTCCACTCATAGAATCAACTCTAGACCTTTTGTTATCTTTCTTGTGCATGAAATAATGATGCAACAGCACACAGCTGGCAAAGAAACAGCTGAGCAGCCAATTGTCTAATTGACTATGTATAAAAAAGACAATTCCTACATGGTTCACCTGATATAGATGTAAATTTCCACAAATTAAAGCTGACAGTTGGCACTTTAACTGTAACCTAATTGTCTCATTTCAAATCTGGAGTACAGAACCGAAACAACAAAAAATTGTGTCACTGTCCAGATACTTACAGACTGCACTGTAGTTTTTGCCAGTTTTTTTCAGTCATAATAAAATTATTGCATTTGCCTGTGAATGATTATTCTGAAAAGCCTCGTACAAGACTGAAGTCACGTTTTCCTCTATTTTTGTTATTTATCCACCCATCTATATAAAGTATCTGCTTATACAACTCTTTGTCTGCTTCTTTAGATATTCTTCTATACCTTGGTGTGGATCTTGTAATATTCAGAAGTGTGTCTACATTCCTGAATTTCTCAGTTCCTTTGGACATGGTGCTGGTGTTTGCACTAAAAGAACAGCCAATCGTCCACAGAGGGATTTGTAAATATGCGGTACTGCTGTCGTCTGTCGGGCTGAGGTGAGCAAACATGGGGGAACGAGGAGGGTGACCCCTGCAGTCTGGAGCCAGCTGAAGTAGACGGAGAGAGCCATTCAGAGATACCTCAGAGCAGTCGTAAGGCGTCATGAGTAATTTTTGCATATGATTTTCTCCCACCCATTCTGAATGCCGGCGGGTGTAATAGCCCTGTAAATATAGCACCAAGGTTGGCTGGCCTCTCCACCGTCTGCTGACGGGACTATTATGCAGGATAAATAAGCAAAATGCAATTTGTTCTGCGCCGTGAAGGTTCAACAGTTCTTCCACTGATCTGTGACAACCATTATCATATTTTCTGTCAGCATTACACACGTAAGGGGGCAGGTGATGCATCGTGAGTAGTGGGCCCTGATAAAGCCATCAATAACTCGTGCACGGGACCAACTCGCTCCACCGAACTTGTGGGGGGAGGGGCGGGGTAGTCTCCAAGGGGAGCGCATCGACCGGGTGCAATATTTAAAAACACTTTGCTTGGATAGGGGTCGCTTTGAGTGACTGGCTCCATAATTCACCTCCTCCACCAACACCAACCAAAACCTCCATTCACACCCACACCCCCACCCCCCACAAGCGGAACATCATAATCTCCACTTGCAAGTTTGGCATCCCTCCCGCTTGAGGAGAAGGGACTAGCGGCTACCCCTGAGTTACGGCGGTTGACAGCTCATATAAAAAATTTACTACCTTATCATCTGGATTTAATTCATTTTTTACCATGATTAAATTGAAAAAATGAAATAAAGGGGGGGGTGTTTTACTGCTGTGTGTCTTCCTCAAGGAAAAAAAAAAGAAAAGAAAAAGGATGTGATGCCAGTAAGTTTAGGGGAGCATGGAGAGATGTGAGGGGCTGAGGCAGGATTGACAGTGGCGGAAGGAGGTCTTGCAGCTCTAGCTGTTCCATCCCTCCTGGACTCCGCTTGTGAACGCAGGCAGTTCTCACCAAGTTGCTTTTCCACTGCTTACATTTCCCTCACACCCTCAAAACTCTTTCAAGTCTCTAAGTGCTAAAGTGGTAAATCTGTGTAATGGGATTACACACTCATTCCTCAGGCTCGGCACCTATGCACGGTGCTGCTAAACTACTTTGTGTCATCAAATCTGTCTATTCTTTCTGTGGAGGAAGAGAACGATAGCCTGAGAGGTTTCTCTCCTCGAAACTCAATTATAATGCACCTGTTTAGAATTGAATTTCCCTGAGTGTGTGGTTGTCTGGAATTTGGCTCAGCCTTTTGTTATATAGGCAAACCTAACACAAATCTGGCAAATCCTGAGTTTTAGAAACGCTGCACCATGGTTGGTCATTTGAAATATGCTGTCTAGCTAGTCAGGTAGTGTCTGGTCTTATCTGGTCATGGTTACATTTATTTTTTGTAGTGTCTGAGATGGACTAAATTTGAATTGTGAATAACTCCAAGCAGAGCTTTCTTTTTTTATTTTATTTTTTTATTTTGGTTTTATCAATCAGCTTCACATCCTGCATATTTGGTGTTTTACAGATACAGTAAATAATTTATTTTAATCTATGCATTATTCATTTCAGAACTGAAAATTCAATTACCTTTATTTCAGTTTGCATTATACTGCTGCATTGACTCAACACAATTGTACATTTACACCGTTTGAACTGATTGAACTATTTATTTATTCCCCTAGTTTTACTATATATATTTATTTAAATACATTGATTTTCTTATGAAGCAACTATGATTTTAACTACAAGTTGTCACATTTCCAAAACTGTAATTTCAGACCATGTAAAAAATTATTGAGAAGGGAGAAAGAGGATTGGCTAATGCCTTTCTAATGTGGAATGCCAGGAATCATTTAGGAATAAAAACCAATAGAACTCAGTCTATCTACTGAGAAGATCTGCTTTAGTTGCAGTTGGTTTTTCCACCCTTGTGGATCTCAGTTTCAACATTATTTAGACATTGAAAGGTTATTTTATAGCCTGGTTTACTTGATGAATTGATTGTTCTGGGGTGGTTGGTACAGCTCTGTTTGGTACGTCCCGCCTTGACTCTACATTGGGCGAGAGTCCCTTTGGTTATCCGTGGTGGGGGTGCTTTCCAACCACGAATGAACCAGTAATCTTCATCTCTCTACTGCCTGGCAGCACCAGACTCATATGTCATAGCCGTGGGAGACACCCAGGCCACAGAGAGAGGGGGGGGGGGATGGGTAACGATGATCAGCCCGCATGCTAGCTGGTGATTGAGCAGACCATCAGCGGACTGGAGTTCCATTTGGACACAAGGGTTCCAGGTGCCAGGGTGTCATAAATCCTGCCATAGCATGTCCT
This sequence comes from Ilyophis sp. 1 JC-2022, assembly GCA_022702515.1. NCBI lineage: Eukaryota > Metazoa > Chordata > Actinopteri > Anguilliformes > Synaphobranchidae > Ilyophis > Ilyophis sp. 1 JC-2022. The sequence goes on from CM040406.1 coordinate 36,650,374, forward strand.
TGAAGCAGGATTGGGGATACACACCCACACACCACTCCATCATTATCAACGAGGCTGAGCTTTAACTACAGCCACGCAGGGCAGTTAAGAGACTGTTCTAAATGCAATTCACACATCGTGACCAAATTTAGCAACAGTAATACATAGATAGGACATGCCTATTAATGTGGTGGGGCATTGAAAAAATCTATTTACTGTAAACTATCTATTTGCCTTCTGAATTTGACATGCTAATGTTTTGATATGTTCACTTAATAGGGAATGGTGGTGAGAAGCTGTAGAGCACTGTTTTACTTGTTTACTATTTTACCCCTAGGAGAGATTTTGCGAATCCATAGAAATTCTGAAGCAGAGGGAAACATAAAATACATAGACATGGACCAGGAAACTAATACTGAAATAGACATGGACCAGGAAACTAATACTGAAATAGACATGGACCAGGAAACTAATACTGAAATAGACATGGACCAGGAAACTAATACTGAAATAGACATGGACCAGGAAACTAATACTGAAATAGACATGGACCAGGAAACTAATACTGAAATAGACATGGACCAGGAAACTAATACTGAAATAGACATGGACCAGCAAACTATGACTATATGATGAGAGGAACAAAATTTCAATCCTCTGTATGTCTTGTATATATAGTAGAGTTGACAATAAAATTGAACCTTGAACCTTGAACCTTGAACCTTGAACTATGATAGACTATTATATAAATTGCATCAATTACCGCAAGTGGCAAGTTCAGAAAGACTTTGAATAAAGAGATGATAGTCTGTAGCAATGTTGAGATATTTAGGGATGTGTCATGCAGATCTTTTCTGTGAGCAAACACAGTTGACAATTATTTCAGTATTCATCCAAAAAAAGCTTATCATTTGCAAAACAGTCACTTTTTTGTGTGTGTCAAGCTTGTTCCTTGTAACTGTGGCTTTTAAGACATTATTGTGAATACAAATAAACTAGTTTTCTGATTAAAAACAAATTCACATCAATAGCTATTTGAATATTAAAGTCAAATTAACATGATTTCATCAAATATAGAGAAATAAAATGGGACACTGCAAGTCTATTTGTGAAGCATTAATGAACATAATGCATCACGGAAATGTGAGTACTACAGTATATGCTTTTGGTTAAAAATGAATACTGATTGAATCCAGGCCAATGTCCCTTACAGTTTCTTCTTGATTCAGATGGGTGTTGAAAACATAAGGCCAATCCCAAGGCCACCTGAACCCTCTTCAATTGCAAACTGACTGTGATATCAAGTGCTAAATTAATATGTTTTTCTCATTGTGTGAAGTAATGCAAACATCTCAATTTAGTTTGTGTTCATCTTGCTGAATCCAAGGGCGTGAACATGTTAAATAATTATGTAAGGGATAATTAGCTCAGACTCCTTCAAGATAAGCATCTGTCAAATTAAACTACCAAATTAGATGAAACTACAATCATTAACAAAGCAACACGGTGAACATGTACAAACACTGAAGCACTAAAAAATAGCAGACTACTTTGATTGATTGATTGATTGATTGATTGATTGATTGATTGATTGACTGACTGACTTTATTGTGGGTAAAATAATACATACATCATCGGATGCAAGTTTTGTCCAGAGGATGGTACATAAAGCATACGACAGAGAATAAAACAATCTAATTCATCAAACTTTCCAGTAAGAAGCACATCATCAGAATATACTATAGTTTAAAAATGTAAATCTAATTTGCAGATGGGCTAGCTGTTTCACATGCTCAGATACCCTCCGATGAAATAAAACCGACCGCACGCTTTTTGCTTTGTGTCATCGTGTCACTGCCATAGCAACATTGTTTCATGAAGACTGTTCATTCTGTGGTAGTGTGTGGAGGTGGAATAACTTTGTGCCATTTAGAATGAGATATGGTATGTTACAACCTATTACTGTAGTCTGAGCTGATTTTTATCACAGAGGTGCCGCAATCAACCTATGCCGCCTTGAGAGCCCTCTAACTTCGGTAAAAAAAACGGCCAGGTACGGTGGAAAAGACAACGGCTCCGACAGAACAGACCACATTTAGAGAACAATTTTCGTTTGTGAGTGGGCGTAGTAGAAAGGGGCGAGCGCATTGCGTGGGAGAACAGCTTATGCAAGAACCCTGTTTTGTACTGGAGACGGTCATCTCTTCTCAGAGTCGAGAGCTCCGAACTCAATTTGCTGGCGAGGCGAAGGGCGCTCAACACATCCGTGCTGCAACTGATATCCGCCTCCTCGGTTCCTGTATTCTTTCAGCGAACTGGCATATCCTTGGCGTCTAATGTGACACTTTCCATCTAATTACACCAAATAGCTCGAAAGTGTGTGTCTTTCCGTGACAGGTCATCAAGCCAGCCCTTATTCCAGTGGACGATTGGACCTAGCGACGATTATGGGTGTGTCAGTCTCGGGCTTATCCCACAACATAGCAAACCAGCACACCCATTCTAAACCAAGCGTTGTTGGCTGGCTGGCTATTATTAGGATCCTGTGATAACTCTATAGTCAGGCATAAGCCATCACCATGGACACATGTTATGATACTCCACAAGCATCTATGATAATGACAAGGAGGCTGTGTGTGCGCTCAGGAATAATAGTCTGCAACCCCAACCATCACCATCATCTCCCTTGCATTCGCACTACATCACCATCTCCCACTGTGTGCGCTAGCTTGGAAATGCTTGCCATGGTTGTGATTAATATTATCAGCAGTGTCTGATTCTACATTTCTTTGGCTTTCTCTCTCTCTCCATCTTCTACTACTTCTCTCTCTTTGTCTCTCTCCATGTGTGGGATGAGATAATCCCCCCCCCCCCACCCCACCCCACCCCTCCCCACAACCCCACCGTGAGTAAATCCAGTGTGACAGTTTAATAGGTTCAGACATGCGTGGGTCTACAATTGGTCCGTAATATCAAAACCCAGTTGTGCAGCTTTGCTGAAAGAAAAGGGAGGTCCCTGTTAAGAAAAATAGTCCGCGTTATCACACGGAGGAGAGCCCTTGTACTTTTAATTGACTCTGCCAAGTTTTACTTGTTCAGATTAGCGTGAAGTAAATCTGTTCACGTGCATGGCTTTTGGGCAGGTGGCCTTCACCATGTAAAAAATAAAGAAGCAGACATACTGTGCTCTTTCTTTCAGACATTTATACTGAAATGTATAAATATGTGGATCTGGCTCCCACAAGCCTGACTCTGTGGGATGAGATTTATTACAATTGATTTGCTCCAGCAGGATGGTAATTCTCGACACGCGAGCATACTTTTAAATGCAGATGAGCGCCTCCGTACGCTTGCCATTCAGTCACATCTTGTTTTATCAACTGTACAAGCAAACCTTTATTCCCTTTTGAATAGACCTGTCTGAGGAGTTCTCTCACACTCTTCATAAAGAACGCTCTCCTCATCCCCCCACCCAGTTGTCACCCTGTGTTTGTATCAGACCTATGCGGTGTACAAATGTCTGTTTGACAGCATTAGAATAAATAGGTGTTAAGTTAAAATTTCTACCGAGGTTTTGCTTACCGTATATGAGATACTGAATTAAATGCCGTGGAAGTATGATTGTGTTGTCGTTGACATTTTTGTAATAATGCCATAATCCTGTCAGGTATGTCAGTACCTTGACTCTCTGGTAATAATGTGAAAAATCCTATGTCATAAATAGCCATTGTCTTTCAGTCTATGGAAAGAAATTAAAATGGAGTTATCCAGTGGCCTTATCCAAAGATATACAGTATACATAACAGGAGAATGTGTATGTGTAAAAGTCGTATAGTTACTGTAGACTGGATGACTTTAGGGATGTTATCGTTAAGTTACAGCTGTTTGCGTTTTGTACCCAGAGGGAACAGGGATTAATCTGTACACCTTACATCATTCCCTGTAAATTTTGTAGTACAGAGGAGTTATATGCAGGCTGAGACTTGTGGTCTGTCCCATAAGCTAATGACAAAATCATGGGAGGCCTGAGCAGTATCAGTGACAGCTACACAGGAAACTACCACAAATAAGATTAAGAGCATTCATGTAACGTTCCGCTCCCTTCCTGTCCGTTCTCCATGTTTTCCCTTTCCTCCCGTGTCATGATGGATTCCCTGTGTCCGTGTTTTCCCTGTCGCTACAGGCTGGGCGTGTCCCTTCTGTCTGATTCTCTCTGTTCCCTCACTTTAGGTTCAACCTATCTCCTTTCCCCCTTCCTGCATGCATTCCGCACCAGTCAATTAGTCAATCACCCTCGGTTACATTCCTCATGCTTTTGGTTATTGGTTTCAATTTCACTCCCCTACTTATACCTCTCGCTGGCTGCTATTCAGCACCAGTTCGTTAACGTTGTTCGTGCGTGTCATGGTCTCCTGTATGTTGGTGCTGTTTTCACTAAAACTCTGCTGTGGGTTCCCCCGATCTACCTCCTTGGTTCCTAGACCAGTGTGCCACTTGGATCCAGCCTGTAGCAGTCCAGTCTCCCTGTATGTGTTGCGATACCCCCGCCAAGACTAACGTTGCCTGCGCAGTTGGATTCTCTGCCTCCAGCCCAGTTCCTGTTGGACCCTCCGGTCCAGAGTCCGTTCCTGTGATCCAGTTCCTGTTGGACCTCCCGGTCCAGATCAAGTCCAGTTCCGGTTCAGAACAAGACCTTGTCCCCGTGATCCAGTTCCTGTTGGACCTCCCGGTCCAGATCAAGTCCAGTTCCGGTTCGGAACAAAACCTTCGTTCCCGTGATCCAGTTCCTGTTGGACCTCCCGGTCCAGATCAAGTCCAGTTCCGGTTCGGAACAAAATCTTCGTTCCCGTGATCCAGTTCCTGTTGGACCTCCCGGTCCAGATCAAGTCCAGTTCCGGTTCGGAACCAATCCTTCATTCCCGTGATCCAGTTCCTGTTGGATCTTCCGGTCCAGATCAAGTCCAGTTCCGGTTCGGAACAAACCTTCGTTCCCGTGATCCGGTTCCAGTGTGGGCCTCCTGGCCCAGTACAAGCCCAGCTCCGGTTTGGAGCAGTTCGCTACTTCCTGGACACTCTTTGACTTTTTGTTAAGTTTGTGTTGAGCTTGGGACTACCCCAAAGCTCCTAATAAACACCCATTCCTGTTTCCCTGTCTCTTGGTCGTGCATTTGGGTTCAGCCCGTGTTTGGTTCGTGACAGAACGAACTGGTCTTAAAACATGGACCCAGCCGACCTCGAGCGGATCCGCCACGCCTTCCGCACCCAATCCGCGGTCAGCGACCAACAGGGCCACCGGATGGACGACGTGTTGGAAGTGCTGGGGAGGCTTACGGAGCAGGTTGCTCAACTAGCGCCTCACCTGCCTCTTCCTCGGATCCCTGTGGGCCCAACACCCGAACTGTCTCCCGAGGTTCCGGTCCCCTCTCCTGGCCGGGAGCCCAGAGTTCAACACCCCGAATTATACCGCGGGGGGCTGGGGAGGTGCCGTGAATTTTTAATGAAGTGCGACATTGTTTTTCGCATGCAGCCCACTTCCTTCGCCTCCGACCCATGCAGAATCGCCTTTGTCATGAGCAGCCTGGGAGGCAGTGCCCTGGAGTGGGCCACAGCTATTTGGGACAGTCAGGCTCCTACGTGCAACAACTTCGCCCTCTTCACCGCGGAGATGCGGCGCGTCTTTGACCACCCGATCTGCGGTCTAGACGCTACCCAGCGCCTCCTACAGGTCCGGCAGGGCAGCCGCAGCGTAGCGGAGATGGCTATCCAGTTCCGCACCCTCGCTGCTGAGGCGGGATGGAACGACACCTCCCTTCAGGGGGCCTTTCGTCAGGCTCTCAGTGAAGAGCTGAAGGACCAGCTAGCTACTCGGGAGGAGGCTAACTCGCTCAATGGCCTCATCAGTTTGGCTATAGCCATTGATAACCGTCTGAGAACCCGGGCCCGTGAGCGAGAGAAGAATCCCTCCCGTCTTCCGCCCTATGCCCCTTCCCGGGCTCGCCAACCCTCTCCCGTCCAGGGACCGAGAGTCGTCGCTTTGTCTCCCGAGGAGGAGCCCATGCAACTGGGCAAGATCACGGTGGACACCGAGGAGCGCCAACGCCGTTTCCGCACCCAGTCCTGTTTCTACTGTGGCAAGACAGGCCACCAAATAGCTTCTTGTCCCATCCGCCCAAAGGAAAGGGGCTCACCAGTAAGACTGGGTGTACTGACGAGCTCCATCATCCCAAACCATGCGGCCCAGAACCGCCTTGAATTCAAGGTCACTCTCCTGTGGAGGGACAACACCGCCTCTACATTTGCCCTAATCGACTCCGGGGCCGATTCCAGTTTCATTGATATCACCTTTGTCAAGAGGTACGGGATCCCCACGGAGGCCTTACCCAACCCCATCACTGCTCACGCCCTGGACGGTAGGAGTCTGGGGTTAGTTACCCACTCCACCGTTCCCCTACAGCTCCTTGTTTCTGGCAATCATCGGGAGACGATCCAACTCCTACTGATTCACTCCAAACAGTCCTCCATGGTCCTGGGACAGACCTGGCTGCGCCTCCACAACCCACACATCGATTGGCTAGCCGGTCGCATCCTGGCATGGAGCGGTCACTGCCTAGCCAACTGTCTCCGCTCTGCTCTACCCCCCCCGGGGGCCACGAGCAACAGACCTATCCCTCCTGTACCCGACCTAGCCAATGTTCCCAACCATTATCATGACCTGTCGCAAGTATTTTCCAAGTCACGTGCTCTGTCTTTGCCTCCTCACAGACCCTACGACTGTTGCATCGACCTGCTGGCGGGAGCCAAGCTTCCATCTGGTCGCCTCTACAGCCTGTCGGGGCCGGAGAAGCTGGCCATGGATACCTACATCCACGAGTCACTTGCGTCAGGCATAATCCGTCCCTCCTCATCCCCGGTTGGTGCAGGGTTCTTCTTCGTTGGGAAGAAGGACGGCTCATTGCGGCCCTGCATCGACTACCGGGGCCTCAATGAGGTTACGGTCCGTAATAAATATCCTCTTCCCCTCATTAACACTGCCTTTGAACCCCTCTCTCAGGCAGTCATCTTCACCAAACTCGACCTCCGTAACGCGTACCACCTGGTGCGTATACGCGAGGGGGACGAGTGGAAGACTGCATTCAACACCCCGTTGGGCCACTACGAGTACCTGGTGGTCCCGTTCGGCCTCACTAATGCCCCAGCAGTCTTCCAGGGGATGGTGAATGATGTCCTGCGTGACCTGTCGGGCAAAAGTGTTTTTGTTTATATAGATGACATCCTCATTTTTTCCAAATCCCCCCAGGAACACGTTCTCCACGTCCGGGAGGTTCTCCAGCGGCTACTGGAGAACCAGCTCTTCGTGAAAGCCGAGAAGTGCTCGTTCCACGTCTCGTCTGTCCCGTTCCTCGGCTTCATTATCGAGAAGGGCAGTATCCGGGCGGACCCTACCAAAGTCAAGGCGGTGACAGAATGGCCCCAACCATCCTCACGTAAGCACCTCCAACAGTTCCTCGGGTTCGCCAATTTTTATCGTCGGTTCATCCGCAATTAGTGTCATTGCTGCCCCACTTACCAAACTCACCTCCACGTCCATTCCCTATTGCTGGAATCCCGAGGCTCAACGGGCCTTCGAACAACTCAAGGCCCGATTTTCCACTGCCCCCATTCTCTGTCACCCCGACACCACCCGTCAGTTTACTGTGGAGGTTGATGCCTCCGACACCGGGGTGGGGGCCATTCTGTCTCAGCGTGCCGCCTTGGACAGCAAGCTCCATCCCTGTGCCTTCTTCTCCCGGAGACTGTCCTCCGCTGAGCGCAATTATGATGTCGGGGACCGGGAACTCCTAGCGATAAAGCTGGCACTGGAGGAATGGCGTCATTGGCTGGAGGGGGCAGGTAACCCATTTATTGTCCTCACGGACCACCATAATTTAATTTATATTAGGTCCGCCAAGAGGCTTAACGCCCGTCAGGCTAGGTGGTCGCTGTTTTTTGCCCGTTTTAATTTTTCAGTAACCTTCCGCCCTGGCTCTCGTAACACCAAGGCTGATGCCTTGTCCCGCATTTTTTCCCCCCCCTCCAGTCCTGCTGACCCGGAGCCCATTATACCCACTTCCTGTATTGTGGCTGCGGTGTCCTGGGAGATCGAAGAAGTCGTGAAGGCCGCCCAGGCCTCCCAACCGGATCCCCGCAATAACCCTAACCCCTCTCTGTTTGTGCCCGACTCTGTCCGTCCCCAGGTTCTGGAATGGGTTCACGCCTCCCGTCTGGCTTGTCACCCAGGGGTTGCCAGAACCATCGCCCTGGTCAGGAGGAGCTTTTGGTGGCCCACCCTCAAGGGGGATACCCGTGCGTTTGTCCTAGCCTGCCCCGTTTGCGCCAGGAGCAAGGCATCCCACCAGCCACCCTCCGGGCTTCTCCACCCCCTCCCTGTCCCGGGCCGTCCTTGGAGTCACATTGGGGTAGACTTCGTCACCGGGCTACCATTGTCAGAGGGCAACACCACCATCCTGACTATTGTGGACCGGTTCTCCAAGGCGGTTCACTTTATCCCTCTTCCCAAGCTCCCTTCCGCCCTCGAAACAGCGGAGCTCCTGGTGCTGCACGTTGTCAGGCTGCACGGGATCCCATCCGACATCGTATCGGACCGTGGGCCCCAATTCTCCTCCCAGGTGTGGAAGGCGTTCTGTGTGGCCCTGGGTGCGTCGGCTAGTCTGTCGTCGGGGTTCCATCCCCAGACTAACGGCCAGGCGGAGAGGGCGAACCAGGACCTGGGGGCCGCCCTGCGGTGCATTACTGCTCGCAACCCCGCTTCCTGGAGCCGTTTCCTCCCTTGGGTGGAGTATGCGCATAACTCCCTGAAGTGCGCATCCACGGGGATGTCGCCCTTCGAGTGCTCATTGGGGTACCAACCTCCCCTCCTCCCGGCCCAGGAAGCCGAGGTGGCAGTTCCCACCGTCAAGTCCCACTTCCTGAGATGCAAGCGGACGTGGAAACTCACACGCACCGCACTCCTTCGCTCAAACTCCCGTACCCAGCGTCTGGCGGACCTTCACAGGACCGCAGCCCCGCAGTACAGGGCCGGTCAGCAGGTCTGGCTGTCCACAGCCAATATTCCCCTCCCCACGTCATCCAAGAAACTTCAACCCCGGTTTATTGGTCCCTTCCCCATTGTTTGCCTGGTCAACCCCGTTTCTGTTAAACTCTCCCTTCCTGTTTCCCTTAAGGTCCACCCCGTTTTCCACGTGAGCCAAATAAAGCCTGTCGCCTCCAGCCCCCTCAGTGCCCCGGCGGTCACTCCACCCCCGCCCCGGATCATCGACCACGCCCCGGCCTACACGGTGAGTCGGATACTCGACATTCGCCGCAAGGGCCGGGGCTTCCAATACCTGGTCGATTGGGAGGGTTATGGCCCGGAGGAGCGGTCCTGGCTCCACAAGAGCCTCATTCTGGACCACTCTCTCATCTCGGACTTTCACAAGCAGTTCCCGGACAAGACTAGGCCTCCGGATACGCCAGGTGGCGTTCTTTGAGGGGGGGGTACTGTAACGTTCCGCTCCCTTCCTGTCCGTTCTCCATGTTTTCCCTTTCCTCCCGTGTCATGATGGATTCCCTGTGTCCGTGTTTTCCCTGTCGCTACAGGCTGGGCGTGTCCCTTCTGTCTGATTCTCTCTGTTCCCTCACTTTAGGTTCAACCTATCTCCTTTCCCCCTTCCTGCATGCATTCCGCACCAGTCAATTAGTCAATCACCCTCGGTTACATTCCTCATGCTTTTGGTTATTGGTTTCAATTTCACTCCCCTACTTATACCTCTCGCTGGCTGCTATTCAGCACCAGTTCGTTAACGTTGTTCGTGCGTGTCATGGTCTCCTGTATGTTGGTGCTGTTTTCACTAAAACTCTGCTGTGGGTTCCCCCGATCTACCTCCTTGGTTCCTAGACCAGTGTGCCACTTGGATCCAGCCTGTAGCAGTCCAGTCTCCCTGTATGTGTTGCGATACCCCCGCCAAGACTAACGTTGCCTGCGCAGTTGGATTCTCTGCCTCCAGCCCAGTTCCTGTTGGACCCTCCGGTCCAGAGTCCGTTCCTGTGATCCAGTTCCTGTTGGACCTCCCGGTCCAGATCAAGTCCAGTTCCGGTTCAGAACAAGACCTTGTCCCCGTGATCCAGTTCCTGTTGGACCTCCCGGTCCAGATCAAGTCCAGTTCCGGTTCGGAACAAAACCTTCGTTCCCGTGATCCAGTTCCTGTTGGACCTCCCGGTCCAGATCAAGTCCAGTTCCGGTTCGGAACAAAATCTTCGTTCCCGTGATCCAGTTCCTGTTGGACCTCCCGGTCCAGATCAAGTCCAGTTCCGGTTCGGAACCAATCCTTCATTCCCGTGATCCAGTTCCTGTTGGATCTTCCGGTCCAGATCAAGTCCAGTTCCGGTTCGGAACAAACCTTCGTTCCCGTGATCCGGTTCCAGTGTGGGCCTCCTGGCCCAGTACAAGCCCAGCTCCGGTTTGGAGCAGTTCGCTACTTCCTGGACACTCTTTGACTTTTTGTTAAGTTTGTGTTGAGCTTGGGACTACCCCAAAGCTCCTAATAAACACCCATTCCTGTTTCCCTGTCTCTTGGTCGTGCATTTGGGTTCAGCCCGTGTTTGGTTCGTGACAATTCAGTTTCTTTTTACACCTGTGGCTCCCGACCTCTGTCTCTTTGCACAAACTTTACTGCACATATGCCTTCATAATACAGATTAATTTCATTGTTTTATGTGGTACAAAATGTCCAGTTATTTTTTTTTAGTTTTCATTTTCTAAAATCTCTAAATTCATATCTTTCCCATTGTTTTATGGGCTTGTGGTTAAAGGACCCGTCTTACGTTTTGTAAGCGTATCTTGCATTTTATAAACTGCATTTCAAGGCTGCTATTAGACCCTGACAGCAAAGATGGACATTAATTGATATAATCTGTTATGCTGTTAAACTTTTCCTTCCAAATAAAATGCACAGTTGCTAGAGAAAACTGACAATAACCATAGTGTTGAATGTAGTAAAAGTTGATGAGAGTAACTGTTTAGTACCTACATGTAAACGTTCCTATTCCACTCAATGAAATCAGAATATATAATATATGCTATTGTATTCACTTGTATTGTTGTCAGTGTATAATGAATTGGTTTAATATTAATACAATTAAGTATAATAAGAGTAATGCCATGTGGCTGTATAGAGGCACACTGCTCAATGTGCTTTTTTGGCTTCTCATTGTGTAATCAATTCTTCCAGTCAACTGCAGACTCCATTCACAGGATAATAACTGCACGACTAGGAATTACACAGTTCCTCGAAAACCAAAACACAATTTCGCAATGCTCATATCCTTGGGTTTCAGACAGGATTTGCATAGTTTAAGTGCCGCATTGTGTCTGAGTGTGGCGCCTAATCTTAGGAGCTCCTAATCTTGCTTATGCTGTGTGTGCACATCGTGGGAAGATAAAAAGACCACAGCGTTCAGCGGAGGAGTTTGATGCCTTAACATTATACTGACGTCACAGTCTCTCTCCCAGATAGGCACCTCATTCTTCCAGCCTCTTCTGTCATTCATTGTTTGTTTGTTTTTTTTAAAATTAATTTTAATTAGTTCGTTTTTTCCTCTGTCAAATGATTTGTCTTATTGTCCATGCTTAGACTAGACATAGACACCTCCCATTCCCCACCCTCCTTAATTTCGCTTTAAAAACGCTGTTTTAATGCTCCAGAGAACAATGACAAATTTGACTTAATAATTTCTCTGGTGAGCGATCAGCCCTTCTCTGTCGACAGTGTTGCTTTAAGGAGACGGGGCCTTGAAGCACGGGCCCTCGGCAGACATAAAAAGGCCCTTTGAAGGTTATTAGGCTCGCTAATGGGGGCCTTTCGCTGAGTCCTTTCAGGGGCTGGGATTGTTTGGATAATTGTTAGAGCGTGCTGTAGCTTTCCAGAGAAACAAGCCTCTTAATGAAATGGCATGCCTTTAATTTGGGGCTGTGCTGAAGGTCTAGGTTTGAAGGTTCTCCTGCTTCTGTTCTCGCTCCTTAGGAATTCTCCTCATCGCTGAGCTGGTACTGGAAGCTAGAGGGACAGAGCAAGTTCTGACATTGAGGCATATAGCCAAGGAGAACACTTATTTATGTGCCCTCAGTCAAACACCCAAATGAAACAACTGATTTTAGGATTAGTCATGGCCATTTTTAATTGGATTCAATCAAAGTAATTAGAAATGCAATTCCCTGCTAATTGCTGTTATTTCTCCTACATTTTCCTGTACAATTTCCAGGCTGTTCCATCTTATTCCGTAGCCAACCAGCCAAAAGAGAGGAACAATGGGAATTGGTTGGTCTACTTTAAGTAAAAGCTATGCTTGATCATATGGATGGCTGTTAATAAAAGACCTATGATTATTCAGATGAGGCAATTATTTGTCAATTAGTTTAGCTTCCCAGAGCAATAACATTTGTGAGGTTCGGGTACAGACTCTAAACTCTTTAGTAAGAGGAATGCACAACAAAAAGCAATGAAAGACAAACATAATGAGACGGAATGTCATTTCTTCAGAAGACAAAACTGTATTATATCCTATTGTAAGACCAAATACATTGAAATGTTGACTGTAGTCTCATCAACATCTAGAGGGTGTGTCAGTGTTCATGGGTGCAATATTTTTTCATCTTTATGTATTCATGTATGTATTGATATGAATATTTTTTTATTTAATAACCCATATATATATATATATCCATATGTTAGAAATAGTTGCAGTAACCCTGTGCCTCTGTGGTTGCAAACATCATAAACATTTCTAAATAAACAGCAACGAGAGCTTTTACAATATAGACTTAAGAATTTAAAAAGCATGAATACACCATTTGTACAAGGTTTTGTAAGAATGAATAAATTAATAAATAAAAAAGAGATGATAATGTTGAAATTAAAAGCTGTCCTGAGCCCCATCACTTAATTAAAGCAAGAAGCTGGCAGTGCAATCTTAAGAATAATAAAACAGACCAATCCCATTGGTTCCACTCCAGTATTCTGCTGTTCATAAAACTTTATACTAGAAAGCATCTGGGAGCCTGAGACACCATGGAGACACTAATTCAATTGACGTTCTTAAATGTATTATTCCAAGAGCCTTCATTTGCCTGATTCTTCATCCATTTGAAACGCCTTTCATATAAAAAGGTTTGCAGAACCGAGATAAAACCACTTAATTTGATGAAAAAGGAGCGATGGCGTGGTTTTGTGGGGCTGCCTGGACCGTGTTTTCGCACACGTGACAGCGTATGTATCTTTCGCCGTTGACAATCGAGATTGCCTAAACGCATTATAGTGCAGCCAACCTTTCCATTTGCTGCCCTTTGACAAAGAACAATTTGGTCTATTAAAACATTTATGATTGTGTATTCCGTTGGTGAATAGATGCGGCAATATCAGTTTAAAAGATCAATGTGTCAGCCAGCAGAGGATTAAACTGTTTATAAGGGGACATTTTGCGTCATGTTTTTTTTAATTGTACTAAAATGAAAGTGAAGAACAGGGCAGGTTTTATTCTTCAAATAGACACCTGTGTAAATGTACCCCCAAAAAAATGAAACGGATCAGAATCAGAATTATTGAAAAGTAAGACCACTGTAGTAATAAGTAATAAGAAGGGATTAGTGCTAGGCTCCCGTTACACAGTAAGGGCATGTTTTAAAGCTGACACGTTCTCACTGAAAGCTCTGGCCCTTTTTCATTTCCCGGAGTAAAGTCATTAGTTTTAATTTGGTTTCATAAACAGCATTCTAGCACCATGGCTCCCATTCATAACAGCCCCGATTTTAATTACCGTTAATTATAATTTGCATAAAGCTTTTTAACAAACAATTCCTGAAGCGCCTGTAATAATTATACATGTAAATTAATGGTAAGCCGACAGAGGGCTGAACATGGAAGCATGTGGTAAGTAAAGGTTTTTTTTTAAAATCAGATAAGCAGAGGTCAAACAGAACTAGAAAAAAGGACAATTAGTTGTGAATGAATGCTTCCATGCAAGTTCTATTAACATTAGAAGCAAAGTTTTACACTTTCCAATTCTATAGTTAATCCGTTTATTATATAAAAAGATTAACATAAAGTGAATTGATTAATCATTATTCAGGCTGTAAAATTTAGAATTTTGCATTGACAGTATCATATATATATATATATATATATAATTAATTCAATAACGAAGGCAAGCTGGGATTGCAATTGTGAAAACATTACAAAGAGGACAATTGTGTGAGCTTCATTATGGTCTGTCTTATGTGCTTCAGCTGTCACTCATGAGGGGTTTTTCCCCACATAAAATTGCCCCTTAGTTAAAAGCCAGGTGCACAAAGTGCATCCATAGCAACGCATTGTGTACCGCAATGTATGATGATTCTACTGCTGCTGTTCCGAGGGGTGAATCAGCCCCCTTTTCTACTGCATGGCAAGAGTCTGATGAGCATGAATGCAATATAGTCAAAATTACAGCTTTGCTTTTTTGAAGAAAAAAAATGTGTAAGGGTTTGGTTTAAAACGATGAACCAAACGCGACAAAACAAAACACAATTTACAGAACAAGTCACTCATGAACGTGAGAACCACTAAAGGAATCTAGAAAGCCGAATAATAGAAATGAAAAACAAGGGACAAAAACTCCCTGGCAGTAGCCAAATAATAAACAACCCACTAAAACGGGTGTGGCTCGTAGACACAAGTAGAAAAGTGAAAAATCTGAGACTCCCAAACAGAAATACAAGAGCATAAGCTCAAAAGGGAGAAACAAAGAATCACCTTTGGAACGTAGACTATAACGCCCGATAAAGAGGTGAAAAATAAATGAAATAAAAATAAACCTCTCACTCTCAAAATAGCAGAGAGTAGAAAGAGAAGTAAAGACACAGAAATAGCGGAAAGAAAACTATTCCCTAAAGAGCTTCAGGGGCAATAGTGAATATATAGAGAAGCTAGAACCTAACCAACCCTGACTTCATGAAGGCACAATATGACAAAGAAGCACCAGGAAGCGGAAGTGAGGGGCTTAAATATCTAGCAGGTAATAGGACAGGTGAAATTAATAATAAGCGGGGAGAAGCAAAACCCAGAGACGGAACGTGGAAAAAATCTGATAGATTGCTAACTGGAGAGAGAGGGCAAAAACCATAGAAAAAATTGCCACGGACCATGACAAAATGTTGTACTGAAAATTTGACATTCTTACGATGTTTCTGGGTGACATTTCCTGTCTTTTGGCTGAGATACCAAATACATTCAATATGCTGACCAGCTATTCAGCTCTACTATACTTAAAAAATGAAAGAGTTGATAACAGAAGCTTCCAGTCTGTTGGCCTTGCTACATTAGCTATGCAAGTTCCATCTTCAGCTTGCCCCTTCATGAGAATGAGGCAGAAAATTAGAACACTTGACAATGGCATATAGCAGGGCTATCTGGTTGGACAGTTGTTGCTTGGCTGAGAAGGCATTCAGCTCTCCGATTGGCTGACAGATAAACCCAATTCTATCAACAGCCTATAAATAGGCTGCAGTAGCCAGGTAAGGAGAAAGGTCTTACCTGTTGCAGTTCCGGGTGTTCCATTGGGCATACTGCTTTCCTCTGTTGTGAAGGTAGGCTGGTAGTTCCATGTGATGCATAATGATTGTACTGATCCCAGGTAAACTGATGAGTGTTGTCCATTATATGTTCCTGTAGCTGGGCTGGTGGCACATGAGACGGCTATAATTCAGATTTAAGGTACTTTTATTAAGCTGGGTACCGTGACCACAGCGAAACATTTAGCTTTTCGGTTTCTCTGACTAATGGACGGTAGGAGCCTATGATAGAAGGCGCTATTCCTACCTAGTAACTTTTATTTCTTATAGGACATTGCTGGCTGCTGTTTTGCCTAAATTATCATTCCCGGTAATCTACACTGCGGTTAACGGAGTTGTAACCACATAACTACGGCGGCTATACGTTGGGTCGCCGGCCGAAAGATTCGCCGCAGCGAACCGCTATTATTTTATCCGTTATATTTATTACTGCATGTTATGGTGGTTATCCACCGGTCTTTTAAGTATTTATATGAGATATGTGTGGGACTCTTGTATCTCACTGACAAACTAACTGCGGGTAGGGTTTGTTTGGTGCGCTAAGCTGCCATCTTATTTTCTTTGTTTTGTGTTTTGAGTCGAGATTTCGTGCTGTGTGCTGGGGGGGGGGGGGGCGATAGAATCGGAAGGCGGACCTTTTTATTGCTGCTTGTGTGTTGTGTGTGTGTGTGTGTGTGTTGTGTGTTTAAACCGCAACCGCACGTACTCACTTATTTTCACCTTTGCTTTTGCAGTGTTGCAGTCAGTGTGTGTGACAGTCTCAGTGTCCCTTTGCCCCCCCTCGTCTCGCCCGCTGCCGCTCTCTCTCCTCATATTCTCTCTCTCTCCTCTATGGCCCCTGGGGGGCGGCCGTACGGGTTATTTATTTTATTATTATTTTATTTTTTTTATTGTATTTATTTTGTGGGTAAATGTTTTTTTTTGTTATTTGTTTTTTTTTTTGTTTTATTTTGATTTTATTTATTTTTATTTATTTTTCATTTAGATTTCCTTTGAGTAGAGTGTGAGTTATGCTGTGCGTATGTGTAAAAGAACAAAAACTAACAAAAAAAATTCCTTGGGTGATTCTTCCTAGGTATTGGTACTAGTCTACCGCTACACTAACCCACACAATAGATGATGGAAAAATGACAAATAAAAAATATATTATGGATAATTATGGTATGATTCTATATAGTATGCAAAGAGAATCCATATGGAAAATTCCTCCATAGATATTTTTCAGGAGTATATAGATTAGAAAATATGTGTGCAAAAAATATATGTCAAAAAAATGGGTATATAAAATCACTTTTTTTTTTTGGTTTTTTTTTTTGTGCTTCTCAGTTTGGTGTGTGTGGGGGGGGTGTGGGGGGGGGGGGGTGTGGTGGTGGCCTGTTTTGTTTTTTTTTGTATTGTAAATTTTCAATTTGTGAATAGGGGGGGGGGCAATGAAGGAGGTGGGGCAATAAAAAAAAATATATAGTTTAATAGTCTATAACAGTGTTTTTCAACCTTTTTTGAGCCAAGGCACATTTTTTACATAAAAAAAATCCTGAGTCACACCACCAACCAAAAGTGTTACTAATTAAGTGAAGTTAATAGGATAAGATAATTTCCCGCGGCACACAAATGTTGTCTTCCTGGTTGAAAATCACTGGTCTATAAACATATTCATCTTCATAATTCTGAACCTCTTATGACAATCATTTGTGTCCTTTTTTTAGGTATAAAAGTGTAGTTCTACCAAAATGGACAGGCTCTTTTAGACACTACCATACATAAACAGAATGTTGAATATTTGCTGGTGATCTTAAGGAGATGACAAATTGTCCCAGATAATGATTACATAATATATTTCTGCACACCTGTTTATAAGCATGTTTTGAGAGAACACTATTTTGAGGAATCCGCTTACAGTGGTTAAAGAATGTATTTATATACAGGCGGTAGTGTGGTATAATGGTTAAGGAACTGGGTTTGTAACCGCAAGGTTGCAAGTTCGATTCCCAGGTCGGACACTGCCGTTGTACCCTTGAGCAAGGTACTTCACCTGCATTGCTTCAGTATATATCCAGCTGTATTAATGGATACTATGTATAAATGCAAAAGAAATGCTGTGTAAGTCGCTCTGGATAAGAGCGTCTGCTAAATGCCTATAATGTATAATGTAATGTAATATATACACACAGTACATGCTACTCTCAGCACTTAACAGAATGCATGCCTGCCAAAAGACTCCTCTTGCATGGTCTTGTGTATTAGCATGAGGCTTTTATAGAGGGTCTTGAGTGGCTGGCCCATGATACCCAAATTGGCCCTGATGTGATGTCTGATATTGCCTTGGCCCCCATCCCACCACATTCTATTTCAGTCACAATGGCGGCTCCACCACTGCTTTCAAGGCCCCTCGCTGCATTGTCTGCCACTCTTAATGAACCGCTCGCCGCTCTCGCATCCAAGGCTAAACATCCAGCGATAATCCACTGCCTTCATGTATTTGCATAATTTTAATAATTTTTTTTAAAGAGAAAAGAAAACCTTGAGGGCAGCTTTTAATTTATTTCTATTGGCCTGAACACTGGCTTGCAGAGGGCATATCTGTCCTTGTGTATTATCTGCTTAGCGGATGTGCTTTTCTTGGGTAGCTTATATGCTGCAACATACTTATGTGTACAGATGGATATTTACCAATGAAATTCCGGTTAAGTGCCTTTCTCAGGAGAACAAAGAGCACAACCTGGGAACTGAAGCTGCAACCTACAAGCCCAGTTCCTTAACCCGTACACTCAAAGACCTTGTTCGTGGTGTACAAAACATGCATTGTGTGCTGTTCACAGACATGCATTTAGATTGTGTCAGAAAGGAGCATACTGGACAGCAGTTGGTAAGGATGTGTGGTGGGGAGATTTGGGTTAAATGAATGCATGTTGCCCTGGACATAAGGACAAAGGTCACGTCAGCACCTCTCGAACGAAAGCACTAGACTGCAATGCACATTTCAAAATACCACATGGGCGTCAGTGTTTGAAAGTCATTTTATTTACTGATATTATTACATTATTGAGTTACTGACTTAGAGAAGGCTACATTGTTTTATCAATTTATCACTGTTTTTTGAGTGCAGATTTCCGGCTGTTTTGGGGCTAGTTTTGGGTTTGGGGTTGAATGTTCTTCCTACATTGACCTGCCTTTCCTCGTTGTCTTGGGAAGTTCACTCAAAAGCTTGGTGAGTTATATTGTATTTTGGGTTATGCACAGTTCTCTATGTCATATACACTTCAAGTTGTCATCTTTTATGGAGTGTGTGTGGTTTTCTGCTCACACCAGTGTTGGAGATATTCTTACAATTTGATGTTAAATATCAGTTTGAGACGGTTGTTCACTGAGAATCAAGAAAACAAATAAATTGACAAACGTGGAGAGTGAAACAACTGCAAGTTATTCCTCATTCATTAATTTTATGCTAATACAAACTGGCTATTTGAAAAAAAAATTGTTTGTTTTTACAATTTGTTTTGTTGAAAAGTTAAATGTAACACTTACAAATTGAGTGGTTCATGTTTGATATATGAAGTGGCAATGAGTGAATTAAGTTTTATATCCAGTATTTATGCTAAATGTTCAATTATATTTATATTGTAATATTTTAAGGCATGCCGCATTACAATAAGAGAGATTGACCTGTTTCTATCTACTATAAAAAGAGAAGTCCTTAACCTATGCAAATATGTTACAGTCACAAAAAATGTTTGGCATCAGTCCATATCTACAGTACAGTTAGCACAACTCCGAGATCACCTCCAGCAGACACACTGAAATGAGACAAGGTCAATGTTTGAAACCTAAAATTTCACAATAGGGTCCTGTCATTTGCATAAGGATGTAGAGTTGCTTATTAATGCAAACTGAAGTGGAAGTGTATAGTGTATAGACATGAATACAATTAAAGGACATGGAGGCATATGAAGCATGCTGTGGACTTGGCTATAGTCTTTGAAGGGTTTGCTTTAATGGCCTCCTGTTCAATGGGATCTTACGAGGCCCCATGTTCATACGGTAAAAAAAAACAAAAAACAAAAACAGGCATTCAAAAGTGTACACTAATGTAACTGTACAGTACAATAGACATTCACAGAATATGGGAAACTCTTCTGAGAAAATGGTAGACAAAACATTATTTGTGGCCAAAGAGCACTATCAAGACTATTGCTTGGGAGTCATAGTGCTTCTCAGGCAGTAATCTGAGCCAAGCTTTTACCGCCGGTGTTGATCTTGCCGATGGGAAAGCACAAGTTTCCCACACTCAACAGCACAATAGCTCAGCTGTGCCCGATTCCTCCAATCATTTTCTGTTTTGGGAGCCATCATGGATGGCACAGGAAGATCATGTTTTAGCACAGGACTCCTGAATACTAATATTAATCAGGCATTAATCATGCACAAATTAAATGTAATACAAAATTATATTAAGGCACTCAATATACAAAAAGCCAAAAACACATCTTGTGTTTACTCCCTTTACTACAATCACTGACACTGACTTAGTATAAGCATGTTTGTTGCTAAATCATATACACTTGCCTCAGCAAAAAAAAATTGTGTCATGATGACCCATGATGCCCACTAAAACAGCATCCTAGATCCATCATGTAGACTTTATTTATTGCAAGGAAACTACAATATGTTGCACGACGGCAGTATGCATAATTTTGAGCAAAATAAGGTGTGAAGTCAAGAGTGAAAGCGTTGTTTCCACAGTGTTCTACGGTCAGTAGGCCATTAATAAACCATAACTGTGATCTTCATCCATATTAAATTGCAACCCGTATAATCACATTTCCACCTCTGAAGAGATCCACTAGTACAGTACGCCTCTGCAGTGCACACTCCTTCGGCCCATACTGCTGGTTGATTGTCGGAGTGTTGTGGCTTGCTATATTTCTGTACGCTGGACACCACAGTGGCTTTTCTACTGATGCCTTCAACCCGCAGCTCCTGTCTTACGGTGCAGGAGCTGATCTGGCGACAGAGATGTCCTCGTGTGTCAGTGGCAGCAATACAGGAATATTTGGATCCTGTAAAAGGCAGAGTTGAATATAGCAGTCTTGTGAAAGGATGGCTACACATCACTGCTCTGGTCATTATCAGACCCACATCAATCCTGTGTCAATGTGTTGCCAATGCAGGCATAATACTTCTGACTAGTGCACTCCAAAAGTGCTGCCAAATGGATATCAGTCATTGAAGTTTCCACACTCGGCATCCAAGCGGCCTTATGTCTGCTATATTCTGGCAGTCATAGAATAATAAAAAGTATTAGACCATTATTAATACACATTTTCCCCAGTATGAAGTATCGATGGTTAGAGAAGCATGAAAATATAATCCCGCAATCGCATGTATATTTCCACCTGTGCAAACACTTTTGAGATACAAAATATGCACATGTGATAAAAATACATTTCAAAATAAGAGTTAAACATGGGGGAGCCAAGTAAATGTGTTGTAATTAATGACTATCAGTGTATATACTGTATGTATGTATGTAGGCTTACATGTATATACACACACACACACACACACACATTTTTTTTCCCAGCAGCCCCCCATTATCATAATTAGCAATTTGTTATGTTCTCTGCCCTCCCCTGGACCCCTTCCAGTGGGAACACATGAGCTCTTTCAGCACAATTCAGTGCTTCAGGCGATATTGAGGAGCCCCAACTGAGCCACAATGGAGGATAGATAATCACCATAGCAACATAAGGCTTTTAGGTAAAAGGCTCAGTGGTCTGTCCTATAATTGATTAAAAATAAGGCTCAGAATAGCTAAATCTCATTGTGAAGTGAGTGGTTGTGCTTGTCGGTGACTTCATTTTGGGTTGTAGAAAGAAAATGATTGTGGAAAAATTATATAATGTGGTGTTGTTTAATTTGGGTGATTACACTAGAAATAACCCAAAATTGTTTCCAGATTGGTCCAAAAAATTTGATTACGGTATTTTTCGCTCTCCATTCACTTCTATGGGGCAGCTAAAACGGTCTCAAAATGACACTTCTAGAACATATACGACTGGTAAAGAAGCAGATTCTGTCAATAGAAAAAATAACCAGTCCTCGTACGTATTTTTTTTTTTTGTAGACTAATGCAAATTATTTATAAAGCACTATTTTCTTCAACGGAGAAATGCTTATTGCTTGTATTGACAAAATCCTCTTAGTTTGCAATCATATATGTGCTAGAACTGTCATTTTGAGACCGTTTTAGCTTCTCCATTGAAGTGAATGGAGAGCGACAAATACCCTATTCTGGATTATCACCCCAGGGGAGCATAGAGCAACTAACCAATATATTTCGCTATCATTTGGACTCATATAATGACCAGGTAACTACACAATCCAAAGTTCTACCAAACTTCAGTTGTGCTTTAAGAAAGAAGTTCTTCCGTTCATTATTATTTGGGGGTTGGGGAGGTAGTGTCAATATTTCATTCTTAATTGGACCTGGTCACAAGGTGTCCTCCTCAGTATCTCTGCCTATTATAAATATTAGAGGTGGACCGTTCTTTCATAAAATAATTGCCAAAGAGTGGGTCAAAGCATGTATAGTCTACGTGTTGTAGACCCAGCCCCCAACCCCCACCATCCTAGCATGCTTTTTTCATATCAAAGAGCATTGTCGCATGGGCTAAGCTAAGAAAGAAAAAATGATCTGCGATGCCTTTGAGTGGGTCTGCTGCTGTAAAACGGGATTTAGGCACAAACAAATAAATAAATAAAAGTGTACTCGTGGAACTGTGGCACTCGAGTAAACGCAAGGACAAATCAGTTTGTAATTGTTTAGAGAAAACATGTCGTAAAATGTCCAAATTCAAATTCATCCCATCAATCAAAAAATCCTTTTATGGGCACAGCAAAGCCAGTTTGGGCCAAGACATGATTGCAGTTGCATTTCACTCGACCTTTCATCTTCCCCTTTTATTTTCATATGCAATTTGTGTTCAACTGTTTACTTCATAGCTTCTTTGTATTGAACTGGATCTCAACATCCTGCTTAACGTGTCAGTATGAACGCAATGCATTTGTTGCCGTTTTTTAGATTGTGTGACAGGTATGTTGTATGATTGCCATAGTATGGGATACCTGCTTCACAGTTCTATTTTTGTATTTCATACCTGAATCAGGAACTATGCAATGTGTTCTACCATTGCTAATGTGGTGTGTTTAACTGTGATTTTTTATATTATTGGTTACCAAGGACTGACTATCCATGCATTTTCACACTGCAATTATTCAAATATGAACAGTATGTGTTAATATGAAATTGCTGTTCTGAATTCTGGGCCATTTTACACAGGAATATAGGTAGTTCAGTATGTACAACTCCATTCTTTAAGGAAATACTACAGTAGGCTATGTTTTGACCCAGGCATAAATGAACATTCAAGCCCACACTCATGCTCTGCAACTTGTTGAGATATTATTCATCTGTGGCAGCTGACCAAGCAGAAAGATTGTAATCTCTCCAAACAAATGGACCCACCAAAAGATCTGATAATAGGGCTCTGCTGCAGTAATCAACAGATGGTCCTTCTTCCCCCTGATGTCTTTTAGTACAGTTTTTTATTACTTGAAAAACTGTATAAAGACATATATGGGCATGTTCTTTATTAAATCTTGATTAAAAGGGGGAATAACCCAACCAAATGGCGATGTTTACAATTCCATTTAAAATATTGGCCATTCCACTTTTCCATTATCATGTACTTTATTACTTGTTGATGTCTAAAGCTTGTGTGCGTGAGATCTGTTGAGCTTCTTCCTTTATGTCCACCTGCCTTGTACCAAACAACAGCTTATGTTTCGGTGCATTTGGATATATAGTCAGAATAACTCATTGTGTATATTTAGGGTATATACTGTATACATAGGATATTGCATTACTGTATACCGTATGTGTATATATGTGTGTGTGTGTGTGTGTGTGTGTGTGTGTGTGTGTGTTGCTAGTTTCAGCAGCTTGTCTCAGATTTCAAGTGAACGCAAAGTGTGTTTATTGTGACTGTGTAATTCTATGTTGAGCTAATTATGTTTTGTGACTCACTCAGTGCAGCTTGTAGAGGGGGCTCATAACACAATGACAAAGTGTAATACTGTAGCTATAGGTCTAATTGAGTTCTCAAGGAGGAAGATTCTGCTCAAGTGGCAGGATGTCTCTACCCATTGAAATGTTATTTTCATTTGAAGTGTGCTGTTTTCCTCAGTTTTCTTCTGTTTGGTGTTTTAGAAATAATGGGCTGCTTTTTCTTTAAAAAACACTCATTAAAAGTTCACAAGTACATTCTTTCAAAACTAATTGGAGCTTTGAACACAATTTCAAAGATTAAATCAACTGAGAACTTCACTTTGTTCTTAACAATTACACGCATAAAAAATTCCTGACTAACCATAATTCTCTATCTATTGATATGGTTGGATAGTGATATTTTTTTAGATCTCTCAAATCTTAAAATAAGAAAAAGAGATGGAAGTCATCCAGTAATTAGGTGTAGTGTAAAGCATATGCATTGTATACGTATATGGATGATAGCTTATTTATGTGATTCAGATCTCAGATTCAGATCATATATTGAGTGTTCTCTTTTATGGGCTGCAGATATTCATTTATTTGATATTCATATAATAATTTGTTTAAGGACAGCTGTGTAACCAATCAAGGATGGGGTCATACTGTCTAATTGTCTTCCATTGCTACTCAAGATTCTTTGTCCGAATGGTTCAGACAGTTTAACCGTTAATGTCTTCACGCTTCTCAGTGATGCACTGACGCCATGTTTCAGGTGTCTTTGGAGAAACTACAAATGTGAAACATCTGTCTTAGACCATGCAGAGTCTGGGGCACTGCAGTATAAAAAAATAAATAATAAAAAAAAACCTGTTAAATCATGGCAAAGCACTGCTTTTCTTGGTAGCCAGAATGATAATGACCTCTCTTGATAAAACTCAGTTACCCCTGGAAATTGTGATTTGCTGTGAGCAGCTAGGAAACTGTAATTCCAAAGGAAGGGAGCAGGGAGCAGGGAGCAGGGATGGAAATGCGGGTTCTCTCCCAGCTGATGTAACTTGTGACACAGCCACTGATTAATGTCAGCTCTGTGTTCCCATTCGCTCATCAGTGGCTGTGCGCGGAGCAATAGGCCTCAGCTTGTGACACCACACGCCTGCTTTTACAGTGCGGATTCAGTGCGGCTTGAGCGGAGCCGTGTTAGTCAACAATTGACTTGATTTCTCAACCTCTTTCTCTAGTGGAAGGGCTTTCTCATTTTGGTAAAAATACCGCGCTCAGACTTGATTGGGTGCGTAATCACCGAATAAAGTTATGAATCGAGGAAAAAAAGGGTCCACGCACCAAAAAATGCCTTACTTACGGCTTAGTGATCAATCAATATGTCAGGGGTAGCGTGGGAACGAAGAGGACCGCGACGACAGGGGGGTTCAGATGCTCAACTGACACCACCACCAGCGGGAGGGAACCCCAAACCAAGAGATTACATTATAAAAACAAAAATAAAAACTCTCCACACAGGAGAGATAACCGCTACAAATCAAAACCTAATAGGCGAAAAAAAAAAACTAACTATATATATATACAACAACAACAAAAAAAAAACCCCCTTTAGAGGAGCGAGAAGCCAAAAAAAAAAAAAAAAAAAACAAAAAAAGCGACGAAACCACGGGCAATAGCAATAATAATTAATTAAAAAAAAGCACAAAACAAGGAAACCCTCGTGTACACAACGCCAACGCCGATAAAAAAACAAAAACAACAAAAAAAAAAAAAATACAAAACAACAAACAACAAGAAAGAGAGGACTGGAAAAGGATAGAAAATGAGGCTTTCTTCATTTTAGGAAAAAAATAGGCAATGCGTCTACGTCTACTTCATAAAAGGATAACGGTTAAAAAAATAACTACGGGAACAGGGTGAACACTGAGTAGCAAAAAAAAAAAAATGAAAAACACAAAAAAACAAAAAAAAAAAAACAAAACAACAGCGCTCAAAAAAAAAAAAAAAAAAATGAGAAAAAAATATTGGGGGAGAAATCACACGTTTCAAGGTTTCTACAGTGAAGGAAAAACACTAAAATGCCTGTGCTTTTCCCCAATCTTAGATTATCACTAAGGCATATCTTTTGGTGTGCGGAGCCAACTTTTTTTTTTGGTTCAAAAATTCAAACATTTTTGTATTGCTTAATATCCCTTTATTGCTATGCATATTATGACACAAGTTGATTGTTTTCTGATAGCTTTTGAAAGAGCAAGATGAATATCAATTTCATGATAAATATGACGCAATAGATTTTATACACTTTCAAAGCTTTTTTCAAATGCATGATCCTATTTCTCATCTGGTGGTAGAAGAAAGTTTTAGCTGATTTTATTTCTTAAAGCATTCAAGCCACAAAATAAATAATGTTACATCTGGAACGCTGAGGATCCATTTGACTATGGGCTGTAGATGTATATTAAACCATTTTGTGGTTTAAAAATAAAAAAAAACATTGAAAGTTAAAATTAGTAAATTGTTTGAGAAACCCATTTTCATCCCACCACTTTTTTCAGGTTTTACTAGAAGTCCTTGGGCCCTAATACACGACATACTGTAAATGAGTATTGTGACTGAGTGCAAAGGTCCAGCAAAGACTGCTAGTCCAGTCTAACGAAATACAACCAGTGGAAATGAACCCTTGTTCTTGCCCTGAGACAAGGCCAGTCAGAATCGCCTTGCCATTTAAAAGCAGAAGTTACCTTGCTTCTAGCCATGTATTCTCCCCAACATGCATAATCTGCTGGTAATTGTGTGTGTCACTCATCAATTATGCCATGTTATGATAAAGTGAATGCTTCAATTAATCCTGTAAATATTGATTCAACACAAGCTTGATAAAAAATGAGGCAGGCAATGTCATGTGACATAGAAGATTTCAGTTGGGCAGTATTGACTGATGCGCCTCATTGACTCCAATTACAAATCCCTTAAGGCAACATTAGAGGGCTCTTCAATCATTTTTTTTTTTTCTTAAGCAACACCAAAAATGTTAACTTAACATTGCTTGGTGTCTAAAGTACCTCATCAAGCTAATTCATCAGTTCCTCTTTTCACATCGAAACACATTAGTGCACATAAACTAAACTGAAACCAGACTTTTCACCATTTGCATCATAATTAGATCAACGTTACTAATGGTGGCGTATTTTACACATTCTTTTACTGCTGCTGTATCTCTGCCAGCTAACAGTTAAAGGGTGACACAAAATAAATTGTGGCCCAGTGGTTTAATCATTACGATGGTTTGCTTTATGGAGAAAACAATCTCATCCACTGATCGTCATTAGCCGCATTGTTCAAAATCAATCACGCTGTAGCCGTGAATTTAGCGTAGCGATATTAAAACTCGTTTGCGTGGATCATTATAAAGTTTGGACACAGTTGCTTTAAATGGATTATCTTGAACATTTTTATTACAGATTTGTGGTTGTTTTTTTGTTGTAGGATACACTACATTGATATACCAGCTACTTTAAAAAAATGTGCAATTAAAATAGAAAAATGCATTCATTTGTCAAAGCTGCACACAGTGCATTTTAATGTAGATTTCGCTGCAGTGCTCAATGTCTTCTTGGGATGCGCGTTTGCAGAGTGTGTTAGAGTACATGGTCCTTCTTTTAAGGGCAATAATGGTGAAGGCTGCCAGATTTAAAGGCCAGTATCCATTGTGCACTTTGACACATGCAGGCAGATTGTCTCTGTCCCTCATATGAATGCCCGGGTGGAGGAATGGATTTGAAGTGCCACCCAGTCAGAGATCGAGGCTGTTAAAGGCAGTGGGTGTTGTTGAGTGTCACAGCTGACAGACATGATGACCTTCCTGAGTCTTTGATCGCTGGGGGTTAAAGACTGGAATGCGTTGTTACGCGTGAAATGGACTCAATGGCCAAATTCAGTCGTCTTTATCCGTCTAGTGCTTTTAAAAAACCATTACTGAATTAGTGAGCTTGATAATTACCCCATTATTTACAGCAATAAACCAAAAGCCATTTTATGAAATAGCCTGGTCAACGGCTATTCGACTTCTGAGACATTAAGGTGATGTGGTAAAACAGTGTAAATAACATGGAAGCACAGATGGAGAGTTAAACCCTTGATTATGTTCCAACTGTGAGTTTACATTTAGGGGCTTGGGAGAGGGAATGTGGGGGAAGGGGCCGGGGGCATGAAGCCACGCCCCAGAATAATGTATGTCCGTCAGTGGCTGGTACATTCTTCCAAATCCATTTAAGTCACCTAGGACTGGAATAAAATGGCCAATAAGTGGAAGATGGATGTAGAATAGCGGCAGAGCGCGAGTGGTCAGCCTGCGGCCCAGAGGTCAGAGGTCAGAGACGCAGGGCTGCATTGTGTGTCATGCAAACAAGTGACATGTTTGTGTCTTTATAACTTAGTTCTGGTGGCGATGGCCACTGTGTCTGCCTCAGGGGTAGCTTATATAATCTGTGGGAAAAAATGAGCTGTCAATTATTATATTCTAATTTTAAAACTTCACCATCAAATACATTCAGGGCTGACCGAGAACCCATTTTCACATATGGCTAGAACACTACTCTATGCTCTGATCTAAAATCATTACATTTCTGAATACAGTTATAACAGGAATAATTGGTGCTAAACATTATTATGGCTGACCAGTACACATTGATGCACACCCCATTTTGATAGCGCTTTTGCTTCGCCTTTTTGTATTTTTTTAGATTATTAACCCGCACATGTATAAATTGAGATTACTGATTTCCATGCAGCACAGTCCATAGGTTGGCCAACTCTCGACCCATATATGAATCTTCCCATATGGCAGTAGGTTCAATTCCCCACCATGGCACTTTCTCTAGTGTGATCCCATGTTTATCTGTAATCCTCTCTCCTTTCTCCTGTCTGAATAAAGTGACAGAATAAGGCAGGAAGGTAGACTGCCTGCTCTTTTTAAATAAATAATAAATACAGCTTTTGAAACCTGCCTGAAAAACCTGCCTGTTGTCGATGACATTCAGTCCCAGTGAGCATGGCAAAAAAGTACTGAATTATTTTAGATGTTTGCTTGTTTACAAATATTTAAAAAAAACATTTAAAAAAAAGGTTATTCAGAAGTTGTCCTTGATGTTCTCGACTCTTTTCTGTTTAAAGCGTGGCTTTTTTGCTTTGCGCAAATGCATGCATATCTTCACAGTCCACGTTGGCTCTGCCACAGGTGATGGGCATGTCACTAGGTCTGTTGCACTTGTGTGTGGCAGGGCGTTGAATGCCCTGCAGGAGGGCTCATTAATAGAGCCAGTATCCATCCAGGTGGCTGAGGCATCTCTTCCCTCTGTCAGAAAGAGAGAGAAAAAGAGAGAGAGAGAGAAAGAGAAAAAGAAGGAGAACGAGAAAGAGAAAAAGAAAGAGAAAGCCAATATCCATCCAGGTGGCTGAACCATCTCTTCCCTCTGTCAGAAAGAGAGAAAAAAAAGAGAGAGAGAGAAATAGAGATAGAAAAAGAGAGAGAAAAAAAAATAAAAAGAGAGAAAGAGAGAGAGAAAGATAAAGAGAGAGAGAGAGAGAGAGAGAGAGACAATATCCATCCAAGTGGCTGAGCCATCTCGTCCCTCTGTCAGAGAGAGAGAGAGAGGGCTCTGTTGGAGCTCTTGTATTTACTTCACCTCTGGACACAGGGCCCCTGTAGAGGTAATGTCTGTACAATAGCACCGCTGTATCTGAGAGACCTGTCTCCAGGTCTGCGGATAACAAGCTTCTTGGGTAACTCATTTGCAAAGGATGAATGTTGGCGGCGCTGTCGGACATCGTCAGGGTCCCCTCCGGGAATGCAAATGTCCGCTCGACAACCTCTTATCTGTCTCCCTTGCCCTTTTTATTTAAAACAACATCCATGACATGGCTGATAACCACCAGTCCCAAAGGGGGATGACATCACCGGGGTCCCGATGCACCCCCTTATCCCCCCCTGCCCCTCCTCTCCTTGGCATCCCGCCCTGTGGCACTATGTGCTACCCATCTCGCCAGAGGAGGAGCTCTCGACCTTTGCTTAACTAATGGCCCTTTCATCATTCCCCATGCCGAGAGCAGAAACCCCCTCTTTATCGCTCTTTATTTTAAATTAAACCGGCGGCAGCGTCTATCCATCATCGCCACCGGTGACCTTTACCGGAGCAGATAACTTGCTAAGGAACGCAGGCCGAATGGAATTAAAGGAGCCGGCCTCAACCCAGAAGAGGCGGTCGGGCTAGAATCGGTCTCCGGGACGGAGGGCCACAGAGTTCAGAGCTCCGTAATGTCCTCTGTACTGTATAAATCACAATCAGGATCACAGCCAGCCGGATTCAAACTGACGGCCTGTCTCTCTCTCTCTCTCTCTCTCTCTCTCTCGCGGAAATAAAAGAGCTAGCTGTGGTTCTGGGTCCATCTCTGCCCCGTGTAAATCAACATTAGAAGCACCGCCCACTCTCAACATATTCTATGCGTCCCTGTCTAAGGTCGGGCTCAGTGGAGGTGCTGACATTTGAATTGAATATGCTGGATGAGACGTTGTAATGAAAACAAACTGAGGCCACAGTTTGATTAAATCAAGCTAAGCTAATGCAAACACAACTATTACACTACATCTGTCTGTTATTTTCATCGTCGCATTCTGAGAATATTTATTTTTCTTTTTGCTCCAGATGTTGTGTGAGTGTATGACTCAGTGTCCTGAGCTAAACTAGTGCAGTTTGCTGCGGGCGCTTACCCACATAGCACAGTGCACCCGCTCAACCTGGAGCTGGATAACCAGGCAAAGGCACACCATGCGAAAGTACAAAAAGCAGCCTGAACAATCACACACAAGGGTGGAAGTCTGTCAGGGCCATGGGTAGCCCTGCTGGGAATGCAGAGGGAGAATATCAATATAGAGTTTTTCCACTGGAGCCTGAAGCCATGGGTCCTTCACATTAAAGGCGGGGAGGGAGCCTGACGTGGGGGTGGGGCGGAGTGGAGAGGACTTCAAAGACTTACAACCAGCCTGTTATTGCTGGGGCACAATTTGACGCAAGGGGTTCTGATAAAATGTCACATTTGAAACTCCAGGGAGAAGTTTTTTTCTTTTCTTCCCCTCCATCGTGCTCCCATGATGAAACACGAGGGCTGAGGAAGGCGGAGCGCAGTTCCTCTTTGAGGTTTACCCCCAGTTGATTATATGACCCCCGTAGGCTTTGCACATGTGATTAAAAGGTTATATACCACTGATTGTGCCATGTTAATGCCCCCTCATTAATCAGCACCCCTCCAGCTTTATCTTACCCATAAATACTGTGCCTGCAGTTCTTCTCTTAGACCCGAGCTGATGGCCTAGCTTTCCAGCAACGACCAAATTACCACGAATCTTAGACATCTTTACAACACATTGATGTAACATGTTGTAATACAGTCCTGTGTTTTTATTTATTTCTTTCTTATTTATTTTCTTTTCGTAGATGAATGACATGTTTTTGAATATTTACAGCTCTGGAAAAAAATAAAATGTCATGCTTTTCTGTTTTATGTTTTGGGTTGCACACAACATTCTAATTCTCGTGCACTTACCGTGCAGCAAATCCTCTTTCAAACGAAGGCATCGCCATATTTTCACATTTCATATTCAAGAATGAATTCTGTGAGGGGAAAAAAAAAGAAATCATACAGAGAAGTACTTGCATTGTTCTTTTCACATTTTATAAAAGGCTTGCTCATCTGAAAAACATTTTGAGCAAAGTGCTTTTCTCTGGTATCTTTTATGCAAATGAAATGAGAAAATTATATTCCCAACTCCAAGCAGAGTATAATGGAGAAGTAGCTCAAGTGCTGCACACATCAGAGTAATTACTAATATAATGGTCTGAATTTAAAGTACATTATCCCTCCACCCCCGCCCGCCCCCCAAAAAAAAAGAAAAACTCCAGGAACTGGGATTAGTATACAAATACCGTGCTGAATGACATGGAGCCATCAGCAATGTAATTATCTCCATCATAACCGGTCAGTTGCACGGTGGTCATGCTGTCACCCTCAACTGTACAGCAATTATTGGGGCAGGAAGAGTTCTCTCATACCCAATTACTGCTGTACTGTTGAGCGCGACAGCCGCTGTCATACCGCTGCTTTTGGCTATATTTTTGATGTAAAATAACCTGGTTCGGTTTAGACTGGACTGCCTGCATGTTACAGTTTTTCTCGATTGTTCGGATGCATTTCTAGGAACAATAGTGCACATTTTAAGAATAGTTGACACAAACAACAAAACTGTGTTTCAGTTAGCAAAACAGCAAATGCATGTTCAAAATTTAATAGTGTTTTCAAAACATTACATACCATCAACAAAATCACCTACTGGTGTCTAAAAAGCAAATGCAAGAACAAAATAATCTTCACTAATAACAACAAAATGAAAAACAGCCCTCTTTTTCAAAACAGTACATCAAATGTAAGTTTACAGTTGCAATCATTCCATCATGATTAAAAAAACTGAAAATAAAATTAACTACATGTTTTAGGCTGTATAGTGTCCATAGATGTTCAATATTTATTCAACAATATCTTGCCTGGCATTGGCATTAGGCCATAAATTCTCGTCAACGTCACATCTGATATTCTCCCTAGCCAGACACCTAGGATAAAAAAGCTTTGTGTGTCGTATCCAACCTTGGCATGCCTCGGCGGTGATGTCATAACAGGCTAAGTCCATGGCCTCAATGAGAGTGGCCTGAACATGTGGATTATGGTCATATACTTTCCATCGCCACGCTGAAAAGAATTCTTCAATTGCATTGAGGAATGGTGAGTAAGGTGGAAGATACACCATGGACATCCTTGCATGGCCTTGGAACCACTCGTGGACAGCTGCACTATGGTGGAACCGCACATTGTCCCATATAATCATGAAGTTGGGCAACTGTTGCCCCTCCACCACCTGTTCTCCCGCCATCAGCCGCTCTGCAAGCCCATCCAGGAATACTAGGAGACGTGCGGTGTTATAGGCCCCAACCACTGCATGCCGGTGGAGGACCCCATTTCGGCCTATAGCAGCACACATTGTAATGTTCCCACCTCGTTGCCCTGGAACATCAATTGTTGCTCGCTGACCAATTATATTTCTACCTCGTCTTCGTCTTTTGGAGAGGTTGAAGCCAGCTTCATCAACATAGACAAATTCATATTGGATGGCATCGGCATCCAGCTCCATCATCCTCTAGAAATGGAAAAGAAGATTTACATGAAATACAGAACAGTACAACCATATACTGTACAGTCACAATAGCATATACAGTAAGAATGAACGCAATATGTTTACAATGTGTTTTCGGAGTATGTACTATAATACTTACAGTACATACAAGTAGAATACAGAAATAGATTGATTCTACTGCTTACAGAAGTCCAGTACAGTAATATACCAAATGACTTCATACAACACAGTGCATACCTGGACATATTGGCACCGCTGCTCTTTCACCCGGTCCCTGTTCCGTTCATAAGGAACCTTGTACACCTGCTTCATCCTGACTTCATTCCTCTTCAGGACTCTGTCAATGGTTGCCAGACAGACATTGGCAATGTTTTGAAAGACATCATTGTCTTGATTTATTTTCTGTCTGATGTCTTTCAGGCGTATGGCATTGTTTTCACAGACCATGTTTACAATTGCAGTCTCCTGATCAGCTGTAAATTTCGGCTGTCGGCCACCAGCATACGGCCTTCTCTCAACCCTACAATACAGTAATAAAATATATATTCATTACAGTATCCAAGACTACTGCATGTACAGCAATTGATGTACAGTATAGTGTAATTGGTGCACTTATTTTCAGTGTTGTTACAGTAGAACTTACCGGTTCTCTCTCTGGAAGATCCGTATAATTGATGCAACTGTGGACCTGCAGAGATTGGGTTGAACCCTCTGGCCTGCTTCCCTCAATGACAGTCCTCGGTTGATGACATAATCCACTATTGTTGCCCTTATTTCATTTGTGACATATCTTGATCTTCTTTGACGCCACCGAGCACCTCTCCCACCTCGCACACCCCTACCCCTACCCCTACCTCTAACAGCTGGTTCTTCTACTATCTCTGCTTCCATTTTCTTTGATATGTGTAACTTACCTGGGTGTCTCCCTTTATGTGTGATTTCAAACTGATCACCCAATCAAAAGCTTTGTCCTTTTGCATTTGCACACTTGACTAAGTAGTCAACACACATGCAAGTGATTTCTCCCAATTGGAAAGAAGTTTGAGATATCTGTGAACATAAGACTCTCAGGTGAAATTTGTATTCACTGATTGCATTTGTGTGAAATAGTTTGCAAAAAGGTGTTTTCATTGTGTTTAATGTGTGAAGACAATCAGAAATCATTAGAAGTTAAGCAAATGAATTTGAGGTAGTGATCACTGTGTCAATGCATTTGCAATCTGTAACCACAGTTACCAGAAATGCATCTGAACAATTGAGAAAAACTGTAATTAACAATTAACAAGTCACCCATGAGAATTATTTCTGTATTAGTGTACAGGAAACAGAGGGATAAAGATGGCCATGTCTGTGTCATACGTGTGTGTGTGTGTGTGCGCGTGTGTGATTGTGTGTGTGGTGCGTGTGTGTTTGTGTGAGGGGTGCGTGTGTGTGTGTGTGAGGGGTGCGTGTATGTGTGTGTGTGTGTGTGTGTGTGTGTGTGCGTGCGCGCATGTATGTTTGTGTGAGTAGTGCGTGTGTGTGTGTGTGTGGTGCGTGTGTGTTTGTGTGAGGGGTGCGTGTGTGTGTGTGTGTGTGCGTGCGCGCATGTGTGTTTGTGTGAGTGGTGCGTGTGTGCGTGTGTGATTGTGTGTGTGGTGCGTGTGTGTGTGTGTGTGTGCGTGCGCATGTGTGTGTGTGGTGCGTGTGTGTGTGTGTGCGTGTGTGCGTGTGTGCTTGTTGGTCTGACTGTTGTGAGCGCTATCTCCTAGCGCTCTGGGCTCTAGGCAGTGGGGTGTGGAATGATGGATGGCGCAGCACTCTGATTTTGTTGTTACTTCATTATTCCAGGTTAGAGCGGATCCTGTTCAGGTAGGCCCAGTGGAGCCAGGTGTATTCAATGTGACTGATGGGAGGGCTAAGACAGGCAGCAGGCCGTGACTCTGCCTGTGGCAGTACTTGGGTCTTCCCAGGGCCCGACCCACTCACTGAGTCATAGCTATACCACGCACGGACACACACACACACCATACACACACATGCACACGCAGACACACACACATGCTCATATACATATGCACAGACTGGCACACACATACAATCTCGCACACACATACAGACAACCACACATGCACATGTATATGCACACACATATACACAAGCACACATAATCACGTGTACAAATTCACGGTTTTTTAGAAAACTACTTTCTACGGAAGTACACCAACTGCAACCAAAGCACGGCAGTATTCTGGGGCGCAGTGTAAAAATTTGTGATCGCCCCAGAATACTGGCGTGTTTTGGTTCAGACTCTGATCCATTGAGGGTGAGCTGAGGCGGATATCTTGAAAACTCGCCAGATTTCTGCTAAACTATCTGGACGGATAGATCGCACTGTGGATAAGTAGAAACATAGCTTATTTTCAGTTTTTGGGTGAACTGCCCCTTTATGCAATGCAGACAAGACTGATCCACAACAGCTATGGTTTTGAATCCAAGGTACTGCAGACTGCTTTCAGAGCTTAATCTGAAGTTCTCCACACTACGCACAACTGAATGAACATTGTTATACAGTAAATAGATTTCAGAAGTGCTTTATTACTTATTACACAAAGGTGACTTGCGGCATGCATTCACTTCTGCTAAAAAATTACTTACTTTTTGTTTTGGAATGTTTTGTCTTGCACTAACTGCAGGTGTCATTTAGTTAAGCCTTGATGCTGTCAGAAATATTTTAGATGTTTCTTACTGTTATTGATCTTATTTGAGGTTGGTATAAATAATGTGTGATTGGTGGACATGATAAAAGCAATATTGATCCAAGAGATTTCAAAGCTCATATGCTACAGATACAGTTCTATCAAACGAGCAGGATGGATTCTGAGAGACTTTGTCTCTTTGATTTGTAAACTAATTTAATACCTTCACATGCTGCGCTTTTTATGTGAAGCAGAGAAAAAAGTCAGCTTGATTATTGATATACTATATTTTGAGTCAATTAGGAAGAAACACACCAACTGTCACACAAACATGCATCCTGTACATTTTGTATTCTTGTTTGGGTGTTTCAATCAAAGAAGCATCCTTAGTTCTTTTTTATCCTTTTTTTTTTACTGCTAATTCGTTTTTTACATTCAAATTTCACATTAGGAGTAAATTCGAAAGGCTGGTTTTATAAGCATTCAAGCCACTCACTCTTTACTGGCATTTAAATCATGTATCACAAAGTAGCATGGTATGTAAAAAGTTCAATATGGAAACCCACACTTGTTGGTCCCAAGTGCATCTTCATATTAGTTGTGCAAATAGGGTGACCATGAGTACAACCCTCACTTCCTGTCACCAGTGGTCACCTTTTTCTTGTGAAAAAGATAATATCACATGCAGACACTGTTTAATTGAACAGTCTCTTGCCTTTTTACATTACAGATTCTGTGCAGCAGAGAGGGTTATTTTTTGCTCTTGTAAAATCGTCTTAGTAATTTAGATTTAATTGGAAGAAAGTTAATGGAGGTCTAATTGGATTAGTAAGATGTGGCTCTGCATTACTTTACCAGATTTCCTTGGATATGATAATCACATTTTTGTGCTATAGTATTAGAATAGAATATAATAAAGTTAGAATATAGAAACACACACCTATAACTTGAATTTGTAAATAATTTGTTGCTAGACATATGACAATGAATTGTTTAGCAATTTCTTGTTGTAAAATACTGTGTGCAAAAAGCTGTTGCCGTGTATATTTAGTGCATTCACATGTCTGCATATTTGTATAGCTGTGTGTGTGTGTGTGTGTGTTGGTTTATGTCTCTTCAGTCCTTAATCTTCAGTCTCAAAGGATGTTGTTGATCCCCAGTCCCCCCTGTGACTCTGTAGGTAGCAGTAAGGCACACGCTGGGCAGTTTACAGGATCATGTAGCACAAGAGAAGGGGACAGATGCCAGCAGGGTAGGGTGCCCCATGGACCTGTATGTAAGAAGCTCAAACAAAGAAGTGTAAACTCCGCATTATCCAAGGACATGTATGCAAATGTGATGTGTGAGTGTGTGTGTGTGTGCGCGTGTGTGTGTGTGTGTGTGTTTTAATGTCAGCAATGCAAACACAGCAGGTAATAATAATTGATTGTAGCACTCTGTTTGTACATGTCGTAAGCCATGCTAAAATTGTGAAAATTCAGTACAGTGCAGGCATAAAAAGAATCTAATGATGCATTGTATGTATAGGCAATGAAGTATGGACTACTTTTGTTTAAGGTTGTTTATTTCCTTATGTTACTTTAAGTCATGAAGTCAGAACCACCCCTTTCACGCTGAAGCAACGACCTGGGTAAAACCTGTGTTTATTGTTGGTATGAATGGGTCAACCCACGTTATCCAAACCGGGTCCACCACGCTTGTCATGACCTGGGTAAAACCTGTGTTTATTGTTGGTATGAATGGGTCAACCCACGTTATCCAAACCGGGTCCACCACGCTTGTCATGACCTGGGTAAAACCTGTGTTTATTGTTGGTATGAATGGGTCAACCCACGTTATCCAAACCGGGTCCACCACGCTTGTCATGACCTGGGTAAAACCTGTGTTTATTGTTGGTATGAATGGGTCAACCCACGTTATCCAAACCGGGTCCACCACGCTTGTCATGACCTGGGTAAAACCTGTGTTTATTGTTGGTATGAATGGGTCAACCCACGTTATCCAAACCGGGTCCACCACGCTTGTCATGACCTGGGTAAAACCTGTGTTTATTGTTGGTATGAATGGGTCAACCCACGTTATCCAAACCGGGTCCACCACGCTTGTCATGACCTGGGTAAAACCTGTGTTTATTGTTGGTATGAATGGGTCAACCCACGTTATCCAAACCGGGTCCACCACGCTTGTCATGACCTGGGTAAAACCTGTGCTTATTGTTGGTATGAATGGGTCAACCCACGTTATCCAAACCGGGTCCACCACGCTTGTCATGACCTGGGTAAAACCTGTGCTTATTGTTGGTATGAATGGGTCAACCCACGTTATCCAAACCGGGTCCACCACGCTTGTCATGACCTGGGTTTTATGCGGGTTTGACGCGACTCTGCTTCATTATGAATAGGGGGAACATGGGTTACTCTACATAGCACAGTTAGCTGACTTATCCTCAGTCTTGTCACGTGTTTAACTGGACAAAATTTTCTGAATCAACACCCCCAATGTGGCGCTCCTCCAAGTCTTACAACTGCCCTCATGGAGAAACGATTTCACAAAACTCTTATAAAAATGACGGAAACCGTATTCATGTAAATGTATATTAGAACTGAACAACTGAAAAATTGTCTTTGTTCTCGTTAGCTAGAGTCACAGCTAGCTTCACACAAGAAAAGAATTGTTCAATTGTCACAGGTAAATATTTGAATATTAAATAACAAATAGTATGCTCACTTTGTGACAGTTTTTACATAAAAGCATTTGCAAAATTTGGAGCACATCATTGGGCTATCGATTCAGGAGTTAACATACTGGGTTAAGCCAGCGTAATACAAACTCTTAAAACCCCGGGTTTTGTGTGTGCAAGGGGTATAACTATTTGAAAATGATCACTATGGAATGCATCCCATTGATTTTGTCCTACAAATACTGTAATTATTTTCAATTTATAAATAATCCATTTTTATTTTACATTTTTTTAGTGGGAAACATGAAAACATCATTATTCTCTTGTTATTGCTAGCTCCACATAGCCAGATAAAGACATAAAATCAAAACAAAAAATTGTGAAATGGAACGACAAAAAAAAAAAGAACAAACGATCATTCTCTTCACGTGTAATCTCATGTCCACCAGGCAAATCCCGCCTGTGTGAATGAAACAGAGCGATAACTGGTTTGTGTTATCAGGGGTTTGTTCTGTGAGGAAGGTAGCTGCAGTGGGACAACAGAATCATTGGTCTGTGGACTGCAACTCTTATTGTACTGGACCAACAAGTAACCGTAGACACGCAGCCTCCCTGGGTTTATCTCTGAGCTTTATCAGGGCACTCAGCTGTGTGTCCATAATAGACAGGGGGGCTTAAAAGATAGGTCAGGGGTGCTCCCTTAGACTTGTCAGGGATGGGGAAATTGAATCAGATAAGCAAATAAAGGAAAACCACAGATATGTAGATTTGAAATGGATGGAAGAGGCTGAATATGTCATGTGTGTGAGATGTGCTCTGGTGACCAGGCAAAAGGAATGGTAAAATAGTCACACATGAACATGCATGCATGCACACACGCACACACACACACACACACACACACACACACACACACACACACACACACACAAAACACACAAGAAATGCAAACAAACAAAACATTCAAAGCCCATATAAGCAGCGATTGATGTAGTAGTGAAATGTAATATTTGAGTATTTGTTAATTTTACTTGCACAGGTAGGTGTTCTGTGTTCCCTCTGATGTGTGTAACACTTGGGTGGCAGGCCCTCTCATCAAGAGAAGCTCTAAGCAGGATAGTCTCCATATACTCACAGTTTTATTACACTACATGTGACATTTCTCACTTCAGTTTCTTGTGAAAAGGATCATAATTTAAACTTTTTTAAAGTTTTAATTGTGTGAAAGATATCACTTGGGGATAATAAGCAGCGAAGGAGTCCACGCTTGGCAGGTCAGTGCAAATGTTGACAGATGAAAGCACCTTCCACCGGTTTTTATATTTTTATATATATTTTGATTTGCTGCCGCAGTTTAGCTTGAGAGATCTTTATATCATTTTCTGTTACCGTACATGTGTTTCATAGTTTATTAACAATTCATTATTACCTACAACTAGGCTAAAGTGCCCATTAACTTCAGTATAATAGCCTTGTTATACGGGATTCTTTCGTTTTTTACATCAGGTACTTTTGGTAAGATTAAATTTCCACGAGAATAAATGTGACAGGAAATTCCATCCACACCGTTACCACCCTGCCGGATTCACCTGACAGCAATTATGAGAAGCGCAAGAGGATCACAGATTAATTATTTTTTACGGACTTCATCTTTAATGCATGCTGCTCCACTACTCTTGCCATTAACCGAAACCTCGTTGCAAAGAAAGGACCTCATTGTCTTGTGCTAGCAGCATAGTTTATATTGTGAAATATATTGGCAAATAAAAAAGCCAAGCACTCCTGGATGTAAAAAGGGAAAATAAAAAGGAAAGGAAGGGAAGAAGGGAAGAAGCGAAGCCTTTGTTCACATGCAATATTTTAGACTTCACATCCTGAGGTCACATTTTGGTTAGATGCTACCATTGATCATTCTGAATAGTGAAAAATGTATGTGATTAATGTGACATATAAACACCAGTATTACCTATTAAAAGCTTTATATCTGTATGTACGGGCAGTAATTAATCACTTTGGTTGTTCTGTTACAATTCAGTTTCCTCACTACACAGTGTGTTATGAGGTGTTGAAAAGAAATAGTCATGCTGACACCAAAAACCATTAATAATGAATAATAATAATAATAATAATGCCTGGCATTTATATAGCGCCTTTCTCACACTCAAATCGCTTTAAAGTGATGAGGGGGAAATGCACCTCAACCACCACCAATGTGTAGCACCCACCTGGGTAATGCAACGGCAGCCATTTTGCGCCAGAATGCTCACCACACATCAGTTAACACACATAAACTATTTTGTGACCAGTCAGACTGCCATGTTTTGGCAGAGGATTCATTGTACGTTTATGCCGTTATTTCACTTCTGTTGCTGAAAAGCCAGTTCACTGCAATTCATTGTAAAAAAAAATATGACTACATTGCGGATGGTTTACTCTGCTGTGCTGCTGTTCTTAGACGTGAAATGCTTTCTAAGTACTTTGTGTTACAGCTTATTCCCTGAATGTTGCAAAGGCTGATAATTTGTTTCGGGGAATGACTTTCCTTTCAGGCAGAATGAAGGCACTTCAAATGATCAGTCTTCCTAAAAAATATTAACAGTATACTGGAATGAGATGAAGAAAAGTATTACTATGAGAAAATGTCAGAATTCAAGAGGAGCTACAAGAACACATGGAAGTCAAGGGGATTTCAAAGTAATCCTGTTGTTTATTTCTGCCAAAACAAGACTTCTATGTCCACCCAACTAGAAGGTAGGATAAAGCTTAATTGGACTTTTATTGGAAAATTGTCTAGAACATTCAGAGGTATATACATTTAATAACCACACGCAGTATATTTCAGCATTCTCTACTCTTTTATATAAAAAAGACTTAAAAGACGTATTGAAACTTAATTAATACTGTTCTGCACGTATACAGTCTGTGTTTTCTCAGGGAAGGTTTTATGACCATTATACAGTATTGTGTTCAGGATATCAGGATAAGGAAATATCATACACTTTGTATGAAAACACATATTTTACAATGACCACATTAACAAAGCGTTATATCAGTTACATATAGTGGATATGAAGGGATACAAGGAGGTTTCTATGAAACTGTATCAGTTGTTGTTGTTCGAATGGAATGCTCTTTGGATTGAAAGAGGTGAGAATTATTTTTGTCTTTGTAAAAGGCGTTGTATAACCTGAGGGAAGGGGAATATACCCTGAGCGCAGGGTGTGTGTGGGGTCACTGATTATCCTCCAGGCAAGAGTATGCGGTTCATGTAAGTATATTGCGCTCCCCAGTTTTGAATGCTGAATAGAAGCACTCTGTGAAGCTTTTGTAGAATATTATCATTATTGTCGACATAAAAATGTCATAGTATTTGAGCCTTTATGTACAGTGTCTCTGGATGTTTAGTTCAGAGACCATTTAGTTGTCCGTTTGTTATCGTGAAAGCAAAAGCTCTACAATCACATAAATATCTGATTCATGTACTGACACTTGTATTAAGTTTATTTGGCACTGGAATCACTTGCATTCAGCCTTTTCATGTTTAAAACACTGGAAAATGGTGAAGCTCTGTATTGAGATTTCAAATTACACTCCAACTGCACTGAACAATTAAGACTATGACTCTCCAGGATGTGCGAGTAGAGGACATTCAGGAGTTAGTGAAAGCCCACAGCAATGGTACAGACCTGCATTGGTGCTAATTATGGAGGTATAGCAATGAGTACATATTATACTAAAACTTGTCAATCTGCAACATTAAGCTTGTATCCCGCTCAAGGTTCAGCAATCTTGTGGTTTGGATGAATTGTGTTGAAGGACGATGACAAATTGGTGAAGAAAATAGATACACATTTTCAAATACCTTGCTGTGTTCTTAATGAGTCATGCAACAGTTGGCAGCATGTGTAGTGTAATGGTTAAGGAACTGGCCTTTTAACTGAAAGGTTGCAGGTTCGATTCCCAGGTAGGACACTGCCGTTGTACCCTTGAGCAGGGTACTTAACCCGGTTAAGAGCGTCTGCTAAATGCCTGTCATGTAATGTAATGTAACAGTTGCTCACTTAGCTGTAGGCAAAAAGACATGACTCTAATTGATCAGAAAATCATATGTAGGTTGTTTAAGATACTTTTTTAACACTTACTTCACAAGGTCATCATCATCCACACCCCCACCACCACAAACCAGGAATGCTGCCTGTTCTTTACCACCAAGTGGCCATTTTAATTTATGTTCCAATCCATGAAGAGATATTGAGCACATTTTTTTCTAAGCACCTGAATCCTGTCTTCTATTTACCTGGCTGTGTGAAAAGGGTTATATTAAGAGGCGGATATGCATAATACATGTACACATATATATTTATAACAGAAAAATGAATACATGCCTGAATTACTTGCATGGAAGAGTAATGAATACCTGCCTACCTTCTGTACTATATCACAAGTCACCAGAGGCCAATCAGCATTGAGTATAGCGTACACATTGCTACCTTAAAGATTAATCAGACTCTAAAGCAATTATTACACTCAACATATCCTTTTAAAGAATAATCTGCTGTGGGTCATGAATACTGTTGTTTTACCACTGGAATATACCCAATGGGCATTACATAATCATTGAATCTCCTCTGCACATCCTTTTTGGCTGAAATTCGTTTTTTTTCCTCGTATACTCTTAAAAAAAAAGTGAATTTTGATTGGTAGCTAGCTTAATACAATGAGGATTTCTATTGCAATTGAATCAAGCCGGCATCCTCCAACCGTACTGTAACAGCATGCTCTAGGGCAGGGATCTGCAACTCTGGGCCTCGCGGGCCGGTGTGTGTGCAGGTTTTTGCTGCCATCAGTTACCTAGGCTCAATCATCTAATTAGGCATATGCACCATCACCGATTCACTCGTAAACGTAGACTACGATACGTGCATACAGGCACACGAGCTGCTGTTCATATCGCGGAATGTAGCTAAAATATCTGATCATGTAAATTATTTAGCTAATTAAATAATTGGTAACTTGTCGCGACAAAAACCTGCATACACACCGGCCCGCGAGGCCTGGAGTTGCCCACCCCTGCTCGTCTAGAGGGTTACAGGATGCTGAAGATGACGTGAACAGCCTTATGTTAAATGTATTAGAAAGAGTATGCACAGAACTCAAAGCAAACACGCAGAGGTGTCGTCATTGCTGGCATTCACCTCTGCTCATTTGTTTCGGTTGTTTGTTTATTGCGTTAAATAACGAGAGGAAATTGCCAGCGGAGCCTTGCTGCTTTTCAGGAGGTGATTTAGGATCCCTCTCACATTTGCAAGGTCTTCCACTTTCAGCATTCTGCTCTGCTGCTCCTGTTGTTAGTTTTCATATGAGCGGAGCTGCATTTTATTAACGTGAATAAGAGATGTGGCACCAAATAGAGAAATACAGCATCGTGAGACACTTACATCTAAAGTACTATCTCAAACACTCCGCGTAAAATAAGCTGGAGCATGGTAAGACTACAACCAGTACACCAAATTAATGGACTGAGAAAAAAAATGTTTGAATATATTATTGGCTGGTTGGATATGCTATTATTTTCTGGGCTTCAGGGTATGTGCATGTGTAATTGTATAAGGGTTACACACACAGTAGGCTACTGAATGGAGATGGAGTGTTGTGTCATCGATGCGCTTGCTGACAACCCACACTGCCTACAAATCTGTTTCAAAGACAGTTATGTATTAATCACCATAAATAAATATATTACCCCCAGTTATCCTCTATTTCTATCAGTTTGTTTATTTACACTATTTAAAAGTTAATTTTAAGCTTTTATTAATTTGGCTTTGGACCAGAGTGTTTGGCATTCATGCATTAGGTACGGTGGCTGAGAAGTGCAAAACACAACGACATTTCACAAAACAACGACATTTCACAAAACACAACGACATTTCACAAAACACAACGACATTTCACAAAACACAACGACATTTCACAAAACACAACATTTCACAAAACACAACGACATTTCACAAAACACAACGACATTTCACAAAACACAACGACATTTCACAAAACGGAAAGGGTAGGACAACACTTCTTGTTTGTGATTGGACAGAACCCAAGCCCCTCAATGTAATTTTCTTTCACAAAACGGAAAGGGTAGGACAACACTTCTTGTTTGTGATTGGACAGAACCCAAGCCCCTCAGCGAAATTACGAATCCTACTATGGCCATGCCAAGACCCGCCCTCCTCTGTCTCTGATTGGCTGGTCGTTCTGTGCGCTCTACCCACCCAACTCTCTGTTTGAGTTTAAGGTGACTCTCTTCGCTGGAGCGCATTGCAGTAACTTATTTTCCGAAATTGCATGCAAATTCAGGTAGCCTAACTAACGTTACAGCATAAAACGTGTACTGACATCCATTAGCCTAAAATAAGTTTACGTTTTTAATACCACCAATGTTGATAATAGTTCTAGGCTATAGGACAAATCAGAATGTTTGTAAACAGAGGTTGCT
Source organism: Ilyophis sp. 1 JC-2022 (assembly GCA_022702515.1). Classification (NCBI taxonomy): domain Eukaryota; kingdom Metazoa; phylum Chordata; class Actinopteri; order Anguilliformes; family Synaphobranchidae; genus Ilyophis; species Ilyophis sp. 1 JC-2022. The sequence goes on from CM040406.1 coordinate 36,695,135, forward strand.
ACGATACTTCCGGGTGGCCACTCAGCACTTCAAAACCGACTGAACCAGTCGGAGCTGTGTAGAAACAGTTAGCTAACGTACACTATGCCGAAATCGTGTTGTGTTTGGGGCTGTAATGCCAAATGTAATCAGGCACACCGTGGCTTGGGCTTTTTCCGATTCCCCGCTTTAAAGTCTAAATCGACCCAACGGAACCTGTCAATTCAGAGACTTAAAATAGAGGATACCCCAGATCAATACAGTCCGTTTGGCTAGCTAGTGAAGGTAACCATATAGCTCGCTAGCTAACGTTAGCTACTTGTTAACGCTAACTTAGATGAAAATACGGTGTTAGCGAACTTAGCTAACGTTAACGTTAGCTGCTTCCCTCAGAAAAAAATAATAGGTAATTCCAGCTATGAACGAACTATCTATCAATCAATAAAACAATGTTTGGCTATCTGTCTGTTGTACTTGTAACGTTAGCTAGCCAGCTAAGAATCCAGAGGTTGAGTTGTCAATAACGTTAACGTTACAGTAAAAACACAAGTTAAAATCTGAAAACTCAACCTCTGGATTCTTAGCTGGCTAGCTAACGTTACAAGTACAACAGACAGATAGCCAAACATTGTTTTATTGATTGATAGATGGTTTGATTTTTTTCTGAGGGAAGCAGCTTCATCAACTTGAATTCCCCTCCGAGTGATCAGCCAGCTGATTTTCTAGCTAGCACTAGAATGTGCAATGAGACACATAGCCTAGAACTATTATCAACATTGGTGGTATTAAAAACGTAAACTTATTTTAGGCTAATGGATGTCAGTACACGTTTTATGCTGTAACGTTAGTTAGGCTACCTGAATTTGCATGCAATTTCGGAAAATAAGTTACTGCAATGCGCTCCAGCGAAGAGAGTCACCTTAAACTCAAACAGAGAGTTGGGTGGGTAGAGCGCACAGAACGACCAGCCAATCAGAGACAGAGGAGGGCGGGTCTTGGCATGGCCATAGTAGGATTCGTAATTTCGCTGAGGGGCTTGGGTTCTGTCCAATCACAAACAAGAAGTGTTGTCCTACCCTTTCCGTTTTGTGAAAGAAAATTACATTGAGGGGCTTGGGTTCTGTCCAATCACAAACAAGAAGTGTTGTCCTACCCTTTCCGTTTTGTGAAATGTCGTTGTGTTTTGTGAAATGTCGTTGTGTTTTGTGAAATGTTGTGTTTTGTGAAATGTCGTTGTGTTTTGTGAAATGTCGTGTTTTGTGAAATGTCGTTGTGTTTTGTGAAATGTCGTTGTGTTTTGTGAAATGTCGTTGTGTTTTGTGAAATGTCGTTGTGTTTTGTGAAATGTCGTTGTTTTGTGAAATGTCGTTGTGTTTTGCACTTCTCAGCCACCGTAATACGGTGACACAACAGAAATTAAGGTCTAAATATGGCTGCAATGAAAACAAACTAATTTCCAGGATTTTGTGTAACATTCTAATCTTTTTTCCCATTGTTTCTAATGCTTGAAACGTAAATCAGTGAGACACACCTCCTATAAAGGCTCTTGGGAAATGAAAGATATTATCAAAACAGAACCCTCCACGCAGGGACATGCACGCGTATATTACATTGCCGTTTTCGCTGAGTGCACCAAATTGAGATGTCGTAGGAGTACAAGTCTGCTGCAGATTAGAAATATCAGGCTGTCAGGGACCACAGACCAAGTTTTTTTCTCCGAGACCTAGTTCACATTAATGCTCCATTTGGAGTAGGCCTCTCCCATTGTTCTTGTACCCTGCACACCAGACACGGCGTGTTTATCCTCGGCATTATTATCTGTGCCCCACAGCTGAATGAGCTCCCTGACAAAGGGATTTGCGAGGGGGCTGAATAATTTGTTCACTGAATGTGTCTATGAGTGGAACATGAGATGCTACCCTATCTGATCTGGCATGGGGCCCGAAGTATCTTTGGAAGATGCTGACACAAGTAAGTGTTTTACCCCTCTGCCTCCGAGGAGACCGCTAGTCATCTTGTCAGGGCACAAGGAGCGATGGCGCTTTTATACAGCCTCTGTTTATTAGCCCTGATGACTGGAGTCCTATTACCTGGCGGATGATAAGCAAAGCAGTTCAAATATGAGTGAGAATCCTGCCCTCTTGACTGACAACTTTACGAGCCTTCGCGGTAAACAAACCGTCTTCGCGGGGCTGCCTTCCATGTAACCTTGTGGCTGATGAGGCCCCTGCCATCGCCGGGAGATACGCCCCCGTTTCTGCCGTATCATTAGATCACCTTACCTTCACCCCAGCCTACAGTCAGTCACACATCCTCATGAGAAGAGAGATGTGTGTGGGCGGACTGGATGCTAGATCAGGGTACAAGCATTTATGCTCTCCTGGACTTTTACCCTCCGGAAGTTGCGGCACTTAGATGAGGCAGAGCACTGTTTATGCGTATAAATCCAGCGTTCTTGTGCTTGTGGGGGCACAAAGCTGGGAGATTGCAGGCTTTCATTTGAACTGAGTGTCTGTTCACTGTAGCCTGATCTCATCGTCACTGAACAGCTCATCATTGAGCTGTTGTAAATGTTTGCATAAGCTGTCATGAGCTGTTTAATGAAGTGCAATCTATGTGGTGCATATGTGCAAAAACTACAGCTTGGGATGAAAAGGGCCAGTACCACAAATTCGCCGACTGATGGGTTTATATACACATTTCTGTCTGTATACAGTCCGTGTATGTGATTGCGCCATGTGGATCATTTCCAGCATAAGCTGCCTGTCAAACATAGACTCTAAGCATAGCTGTGGCTTTGGTATGATTAGGTTTAAATTTTCTGTGCAGGAAAATATATTTGGAGGAACCAGAAAAAAATGTAATATTGGTCAGAAAATGTGTCTTGGATTTTTCATCATTTTAGTACGCATATCTTCCCTTCAGAATTGACTGTACAATGATTGACACAGTGGGTGATCAGTCACACTGAAAAGGGCCTAACCACAAGCAAGATGAGAAACTAATCCTAATACCTGTTCCTTTACATGCAAATCTGAGCACGTTTCTACAGCACAACCAGCAAGACGCACGGGACCGTGAAACTGTACACCCAGGCAGTTGAATTAGCAGTTGATAAGTGAAAAAGACATGAGCTTGTCCTGAAGGCAGAATGGGAGAAAAGATCTTGCTAACATGAGACATGGAACACGGTGTCTGGTGTGAGCAGGGTAGTTTGCGTGAGAAGACGGGAGCAGCACTGAGACACTGTTTGAGATGCATGCCACAGGGGCTTGGCTGGGATAAGCGTTAATGCATCTGACCCTCCGCGCATTATCCTGTAAGATCACTGTTCCAGAAATTGCAATCGATACATGATGGAGAATGAGCAGGACCCTGTAAACACAGGCAAAATTTCCACTTAAACCTGAACTTGCCTATAATGTCACTCTGATGCTTGTGGTTATGGGTGTAGCACCTCTACTGTAGCCATTTTGTTAGCTGCCAGTTGGTGCTGCCTGTATCGCAGGATCAATAGGGGTTAGTTACCAGCAGCTTTTGGAAACTTTTCTTCCCCCTAATTTGTTAAGCCTTCACTGGCTGCTCTTTGCTGGTGCGCATACTAGCAGAGCACATTGTAATTGGGCTGGGATTTGAGTCTTTCCCCAGTCTAGCAAGCCATCTCCTGCCTAGAGGATAGGGGTTGTACTTATGTTAATGGAGTGTGCAATTAGCCTGTGGTTACACTGCTGAGAGACCTCAATTAGCATTTTTTCAGTACCTGAGTGTGGAGCTGACCCCTTGCCCACCCGTCTCTGCTCACCCCTCCTGCTGACTGGAATCATGTTTGGAAGGGGGCGGTGTCTTTCGAGGGACGGGTGATCACTAGCACAAGGCTGGAGCTAATTAGAATAATCACATGCTGGTTTCTCTGTTGATCTCACCTGTCTACGTGCTGGCTGGAGCGATCTGTGTTTGATGGGATCCAGGGCACTTCAGGGACATCAAGATGGTTGCGAGGCTCTGTTCCAGCAAACGGGTGCTGTCTAATGCTAAGGAACCAGCTTGCAGACCCTGGAGGTGCAATTAAGGAGCATGCAGACGAGGCATGGGTGGTTTGCTGCATGCAAGAGGTGCAAATTTCCAATCATCTGGTGTGAAGGTAATGACACGGTCTTCAGAGGTGTCCCGATGGCACACAATGCCATCCTCATCCTCATCATCATCATCATCATCATCATCATCACACGGTGAGATGATGTGTGTTGTGAGGTGGGATACTGGGCTGCTGTCACTGTATTGAGATTATCAAGGGCTGTTGACTCTTTTGGGTGTTTTTTGAAGTTTTGGCATCCACTTGAGATCCAAGTTCTGATTTTCACTCCAAGACAGGTCTTAATTACTAGGTTGAAATGACCAATGGAAGGGGAACTTCCAGCTGTCAGCCAGCTGCCTGGGGAATGTAATCCCTAACAGGACAAAACATGATTTCCTGGGATATGACACACATAAGAATAGGGAAAATAGCAAAGCTCTTGGCAGGACTGCCAGTCCAGAATGGAGGCTCTTTTCATTGACCTCCCCATGGTGGAAAGCAGGAAGAGCCCTGACAGGGGCGGCTCCAGGGCTCAGATTTATGGGATTTGTCTTGAGGAGGTGTGTGTTTATGCACTCTGATAGTCTGATAGGTGGCGCTAATTGTAAAGTGTTCATGTCACTCTGATAGTCTGATAGGTGGCGCTAATTGTAAAGTGTTCATGTCACTCTGATAATCTGATAGGTGGCGCTAATTGTAAAGTGTTTATGCACTCTCGGAAATAATGGTACAGTGGAGGTACATTTTTCTTCTTTAAGGAACAAATGTCCCAAATATATCCTGAAAGTGTTCTATTTTGGGACTAACAAGTACATTTTCAAGCAAATAAAAGGTACAAATTAATTATGTATTGCTGGCTAGGGGTACAATTTTATGTAGACTACCTATAGGGTACCACTCCAGTGACATGCATTTGTACCTTTTTATGCACTTTATGGATTTTGAGAATGTTTTTTACATATGTATTTATTATACTTCCAATGAAACAATCAGAGCAAAAACACCAGTACACACATACTATTTTTTAGCATTTTCATCTTTCAGCTGTATCTGAGAGTAAAACTTTTTGGTATTTTTAAGCTACTGGTAAATTCTTATATTTCTCAAACATTTGCTTTTAAGCCAATTGCACATTATTAAATATGTATCATTGCACGTGCATCCTGCTCTCTCTGGAAATAAATTGAAACACAGTTTTAGAAAATGTGCACAGAACAGTTTTGCTTGGCAAATGGGATTCAGTGGATTTTGAAGCTATGTATCACATCACACAAAAAGGTCAGTATGGTGTCAGCATCTTTAAAATTAGTTTGGGGCTGAAAAGTCCCCCCTAACACCATGAGCAAGTTTGCAGATGATTAAAGAGCGGGATGATGCATACTGCAAATATTCCCATTTCCCAAGGACAAAGTGACCCAGCGCCCCTGAAGATTTGAGTCGCTCGGCGCTTCTGCTGTCTCCCAGGGTCAAGACAGGAAAAACAGCAGGTATGGTGCAGAAAACTTCCAGAAAGAAATGTTGCAGGTCACATGAAGGGCATAATCCACCTCCATGATGGTGTTTATATCTGTAGAGATCTGAGGATCATGGCATGGGATCTCTGCATCACAGAGCCATCATATGCACTGACATTCATTTCGCACAATGACTAACAGGCTTCCTGTTTTCATCGGCTGTTTCTCTCCTCTGGTTTTTGAATAGCACAATTCTAGCCTTTTGTATTATTATTCTTGTGCATTTCAACCCTGCTTTCAAAGCACTCTGACTGTATTGAGGGCTTAAAACAGTGACACCAGGCAAGTCGTTTCCTGTTTAGAGTCCGGGAATCGTTTATGCGTCTCTATTGCCTCACATCCTCATTCTCCCTTAATGTCATTTCAGACCAAGTGATAACAAAAGATTGGATTTTGGGTCATTTTGTACCCTCTGATTAATGTTTTATACTGCCAATGACCATAACAGCTCAGACAGCAGGGAGCTCGTGACCTGTTCATTCACATAGGATTGCAGGAAGAGTTCCACATTTGTATTCTAGCCATCATTTCAGACATTAATAAAAGCACATGCTGAATTTCACTGACTCATCCCCACACCACGTTTTTACCCATTTTACACTAATTGAATCGCAAACAGAAATTTCACACAATTATATAACTTTCTTTTTTCCTTAAGGCCCGAGGCAAACAATCACGTTATCTGCTAGCTGTAATACCAATCTGCTATTCCATTTTTAAATAGCCCCAGAGGTGAAATATGTACACTTTTACAGGAATTGGACTAATTAGGAAAGATGAAGATTACGTTTATTTTTACCCCTGGCTTGACAGCAGGTACATGGTACTGGGTTGCTATAAAAATGGCCGTGACAGTAAAGGAGTTATGAATAAAGGTAATTTTGTCAGTGCCAGTTACTAATTCTGAGCAGAGGTGCCATCTATGTGAGATCAGGTATCAGATGTACGCAGGTAGGTTGAGTTTATTTTGATTTTTAAAATGAATTATTCTCAGAAATGCTCAGTGGCAAATCAACTGTAACATTGTTTATATGCACCCAGCAAGTGTATTCTGTGAAAGTCCATTTTACACAGTATGCCTTAATCGTGAACTTTATATTCTAAAACAATTCTATATATATATATACATATGTATTCTAAAATAATGCTTTTTTAATAGGAGGGGAAATACATATTTTTTTTATTGCAACACAATCAATAACAATGGCACCATAATCAGGCGATATAAATATTCTGCTGAAGCTCCCGGCTGCAAGTAAAGTTAGGTCTTAGTCTTTGAATGAACCATCTTATTTCCCTCCCCATCTTTCAATAATTTTACTGGGTTGTCAATTGTGTGCTGTAAAATACCGATATTCAGCTAGCCTACTCCATGCACACTTCATAATTAACACTGTAATTGATTTTTTATAATGGCTGTGAATGGCATTCTGGGAGAATGGTGATTAAAGAGAGGAGTTTTCATGTGTAATGAAATCATTGCAAAACTGGTTCAGTAGTCCGCTGGAGTATGTAGAGACCTTAATAACCGAAGGACCGCACAAAAATAACTTGCTCTTTTATTACGTATTCTGCCACAATGAAACCTATATTTCAGGCCATATCTTGTATGCCTTTCTTGCGCAGAAGTGATAAATCGCAAAGAGCACAACCAAAACCACTATTTTGATTAATATAATCGCTGTTTATAAATTAAGTTATAGTTTCAGGCATAGCTGCACACCTCTGTTATGCTTATACTCCAAAATGTGGGTTCAATGTCATTATATACATGTTATGAAGCAGCATTTTTAAAACCCCTCTTTTTTACATGGAATCAAGATCCATTGTGTTGCCATTTGTGGGCTGCATGGCAATTGCCTGTAATTGATTTCATCAACATTTTGCATCATTAATATAATTAGAGAAACATGGTTTCAAAGGTTTCCAAAAGCCAGAATTACATCACATTAAAAGGCCTGTCACTCATCAATCATCAGCTCATTTATTTTTCTGCCACGATAAAAAATTTAATGTGCATGTGCTCTGTAGGAGATAGGAGAAAATAGTTATTTAAAAACCGTTTTCAATTGAAAAGGGTTATTCTATTCCCTTAATCCAAAATGCGTTGTGAGCAATAAATCCGTCAAACATTGTAGCTTATTGTTTTTTTCCCCCCTATTCGTTTTCTTGTGGTAATAATCATGATAATGTGGGCAGGTATTTGAGCGATGCCTCAACATGCTTGCAACCTTTTCACCCTTCCGCATCGTTCTCAGTATTCTTGCTCATTTGCACCGATGGGTGTCGAAGAGATGTATTTCAGAAAGCAGCGCTCGTGTCGCCCGTGACGATGCTAATGTGCCAATGCCGATGTGACCATGCCTGCTTTTATGAGGTCAAAGATAATTGTGTATGAAATCTGAAAATACCCTATAATGTGATAGAATTGCATTTGGAATCACAGAATATGGAATGATATCACACAGGTCATGTCTCACGTACCATAAAGGCGTCCGAATACCCTGATATTAAAAGACGGTGGTAAACAAGAGTTGTCTATTTTGGTTGAGGTTAAAGACTTACCCTTATGTCTTATTGCAACATGGTTTTATGTGACCACAGCATTGGTTTTATGTGTTTTGGTAAATTAAAATGCTGTTGAGCCTTTTCCCATAAATGCCTAAGACTGTTGGGGGTTGGGGGGGGGTAGGTGATTCAAGCTTCCATCTGGAACACTCCTCCCCTGGGTTTTAGCCGTATCTTTTCTTTTAAGACCTGCTCAACACCCCCTTCTTCCTTTACCCCCCCCCCCCCCATACCTCCTAAAAGCACCACCTCTTTATACCAGCTGCTTTGCCACAATAAAAGAGCTGTAATTACCTCTGGATCAGCTGGGGGCTTTAGCCCGGTCCTCTGCACCATTCTTTGACTGTGTTTCCAGAAATGCTGGCCACAAATGATACACTAATTCATCCAGACCTCAACAGTTTGAGTGCAGGCATGTATGTTTAATATGTTTTACAGTGGATGATTCAAGTAGATGTCCATCTCCCCCCAAGGCGACCAGAACAGCCTTTGTACCAATTAGCATTCAGTATACAGACTGAATACCATATTCTCAATCAAGTCATGCAATTGGTGCAATTTATACTTTTAGCATTAAGGTATGTGTGTCTCTACAGCAGACCTGGGTCAAATATACAGTACATACTGAAGCTGAGTTAACATAAAATATACTTCTTGGTGTGCAGATCTAGGCTAGTTATGGTTCTGTGTGATGCTCAGGAAGCAAGTGTACAACCACAACAATGTGGTGCTATGAGTCACTTTTGTTTATTTCAATATATAGTATTTCTTATGACATTGTCATTTGTAAGCTATTTTAAACCGGGTAAAGTACACACTAGGCTACCTTTTTAATTTAAACATGTGACATGTGGTCCTGATATTGCTTGAATTCCAAGCCACATCATTGAAAATCGCAGCCATGTGGTCAGCTGTGGCTAATGCATTCCCCTTGATCTCTCAGACAACATGGGGTTGATGCGTAGCAGATTGGCATGTCTTTAGCGTTACTCGTCTATTCCCCCGATACCAAAGAGCGATGTTGCCCTATGCCCAAGAGGTTAATTGGTAACCCGCACGGTCAGCAGACACCTGTGCCAGGATTGTAAGCTGAAAATTAAACCCTGGAAAAATGCTGTCAGATTGCGACCAATGACAGGCAGAAAGAGACGAGCAGGGGTCGGGTTGTGAAAATGGCAAGCCTGCTGAATACTTTAGAGGCTGAGACCAGGCAGAACCTGCTCCCAGTGTTTACATAATTGAAGGCAATCAGAAAAGAAATGATCATCCGCTGCGCTGCACCTCCATATTTCGAGGTAAAGAGAGAGAGGGAGTGAAATTGCGCACGTCCGAGCCCCTAACACAGAAGGGACCATGGGGAGGTTGTAGCGGACTTATCCGGCGGAATTGAGGAATATGAATTCCAGTCAGATCCTGAGCGGGGAAATGGCCGTGCTCCTAGTGGGAGGTTAAACTGAAGACGTCCTCTCCTCCCTTTGGAACCGATTCCCCCGTGCCTTTGTGCGTGACTGCGATAGATTCCGCTTATTAGCATTGCAGCATTGCTGCTGTGAATTTCCATTACTGTGTGTCGCCTCTTCATTTCTGAAAGTCAGCAGAGTGATGTAGGGGCATGGGTTTGGCTGATAAAACAAGACAGACTGGGGTGTGTGGTTTGGTTACTGTCTCCTTTTACATATATTATGGTGTGAATTCATGTTCACGTATTAAAGCCCATTTGTCACTCTTGTATTAGGTTTTGTTTTGTTGGTGTCTGTGTAATAAGTTTATTAATATGAGGCTGGTGAATGGAAGCCTGAATTTGGTATATGGTGTCTGACACAGTCAGTGGCCATATGGGTTTGTTCTGCTGTACAGTGTGTGTGCCTTATATCCTTTTCTGCAAATCCAGGTCCGTAGGGATATTTATGGGCTGTCCTCGTAGAATCTCATGTGGAAAAGAAATCAAATTCTATCACAGTATTCTTGTACACGTGTATAAAAAATTCTGTGTCTGTCCTTGACGCTGTGCATGCACTCTTCCATACATGGAAAAATAAATAAATCAATGCCCTTTCAGAAAAGGTAATCTTTCTCTGAGTTGAACATATTTCCCAGCGCAAGTGGAATAACTTTGTCACACTGCGGATGTTGTGTGATCCTGAATGTGTTTCTTTTTCATAAGGCGTATCTCCCGACAGAGCAGTCTGAGTGGCGGATCAGTCACAGCAGTAACGGAACCACAGTATGCAACCACAATGCATTCTTGTGTATGACTGTCAGAGAAGGGGATTGCGTGCAGGTAGGGTATCCTATTACTTTCTTTACTTTATTTATAGTCATTGTTCGCTTTGAACATATAAAGCTTGTTTTGTCTTGTATGCCGGATAAAAACATAAGTAAACAATGTCATTACTGAGGTGCCACAAGGTCAGAAGTATTACATCCTGCTATACTTTCACCTTTTGACTTGAAAATGAATCTTTGAGTTTTTAAAATTCTACCTTTATGGATGACTTTTTTATCAAATGTCTTTTTTTATTCCATTGCCAAATTTCACCAATTTTTTCTCATTGCAACAAGGTAATACAACAAGTACATTTTATCTTGACATTCATTAATATTATTTAATATGTTTTATTTCACTATTACAGATCTGTAGTGTAGCAACCAGATCCATATCGTTGGAAAGCAGGTAAGATTGTGGTAAGTTGATGCACATTAGAGGCCCTATGAATCAGAAATGCGGTACTGAAATGCTCCAGGTAATCTATTTTCCATTCATATAAGAGGGAGGAATTATTTCTGCGGTTATGTATACGTGACCATTTCTTACAAAAACGCAGAAGATATCATGCAGAATTCAAATTAATCTGCAGGTGAACAATGGGATCTTCACACGTAAGACTTACCGATTACAAAAAACAAAACAAAAAAAAACAACGATGTCAGAGAGTGAAGGGTACATCCAGTCTAACGTGCATGGCTGCACTTGAAGTAACAAGTATTTTTTAAAATGCACATCCACCTGTTGAGATCTGCAAAAGCCTGATCAGTCTGCGAGTCTTGGTTTTAACCCAGTGCCATGCTCTGCTAAGCCATAGATAAAGGAATCACAAAACGTGAATTCACAATTATAACCCTGGTGGAGTTTCACGGTAATGGCCTTTTTCTTAGGGCTTTCGACAGACAAGCGCTCAGGGTTCAGGGATACTATAAATCCACTGCATGTACCTGGTTCCCCGTTTTTTGTGCACCCCGAGTGTGATTCTGCCTGAGATTTCAGTGAGGTGGAAACTTAGGAAGACTGGAAATGGGACACAATAATATCTCCTAGATTCAGCGCTTCCAGCTCTATGCCACTCTACGGATGAAGCCTTAAACTCCCCATTGGAAGTGTATTGATTCAAGTCTGTCTGTTAAGGCACGATGTTTCCAAGTAGATGCACTGTAGAGGCCCTACGAATCAGCAAAGCGGTGCTGAAACGCTCCAGGTAATCTATTTTCCTGTAAGCCAGTTTCCAGTAGCATTAGCATTTAAGTTTACACTACTTAAATGTTAAAGTTATGAATTGTGTATTGATTAAACACTGTCTGTTAGTGTATAGTACTTTGAAGTAAATGGAAAGATTCACCAAATATTCCAGCAAAGCACTTGAGCACTTTCCTTTCTCTATATGCCTGCAAGGCATGTTTTTTAAGTAACGTTAGCATTAAGCTTAGCAGTAAATGTTATCTTTTATTCCATAAAACAGAAAAAGGCATGGCTTGATATTCGCAAAACCCAGCCTGGAGGCATTATTTATTTTTTAAAGACAAAAATATTTAAAATGTGTAATCCAACATTTTATGCAGTATTTAAAAAACTTTTGTTTTATGTAGTATCAAAAAAAATAAATCATTGTATAGAAACACTTTAGGTACACATGTTTAATAATGTATGGATATCTGCAATATGCATCATTAAAATACATTGTTGATGCTTTGTCCAATAATAATAAATGTTATCAATTTCCCATCTCCATCGTGTATATGAAAACCTGTGTGGAGTCTAGTCAGGTAACCCTGGAATACTGCTTTTCTGAAGTTTAACACATGTTAGCAAATGTGTTTTAAGGGACATCAGGGTTTTAGGGTTTCTGGTTGAAAAAAGAAATCATTGCCATGTTAGACTAAGCACAAATGTGATGGGAATATACAATATAGAAATGGTGCATGCTGTAACCTTGTGTACAATGTTCAACCTGTGAACCCTGTTAAAAGACATTTACTAATGCACATGTATTCATTATTATTGGACAAAGTATATGTAAGTATATTTATGTTTATATTTTGATGTATTATGTTCACATTAATTATTTACTAAGCAATTTAGCATTTAAATAAAAACATTGTTACCTTTGCAAAATAAAACAAAATATCGCATTCAATGATAGATTGAATACATGATGGAGCTAATTAGATTGAGGTTTTTTAAAATTGAAATTGAAGTTTATATTTACTATCATATTTACATGCAGTTTTAGCAATAATGAGTTGTTTTATTATAAAATTTTGTTTATGTCATAAGAATGCTTTCAGCATGAAATAATTAAATGATAGATTGAGTACATGATAGAGCTAAATAGATTGAGCTCTCTTAAAATTTTATTTCAGTTTTAGCAATCAAGAGTTTTTTTTTATTACTTCATTTCGTATATGTCATTAGAATACTTTCATGCATATTCCTTCATGAAAAAAAACATTGTACTGCTGCATGACTATGCTAACAAGATGTAAAGAGTGCTCTCTCCAGGTGGGGTTATTCCAGCTCTTCTCTCCATTCAATCTGGAGATCCAACTGAAATTACTCTTGTTAAGTTCAAAGGTCATGTGTGGGCCAATCCAAGCACTCATTACAGTTGTACTCCCCTTTCAGAGTGAAATCCTGACGGTGCCAGTGCAGACTGGGGCCTGCAGTCCTGTGTTTGTCTCACACTATTGAGAGAATAATGTTTGGCCAGGGAGGGAGGGTGGAACTCAGCAGGATAGTCCCTGCCTCTCTACACAGTATCAACTCCTCTTGTCAGTCAGGCACCTGGCGCCTGCGTTGTCTTGTCTGCTAGTTCTATGTAACAATGACAGTGCAGTCCAGTACAATGTAATATGGTGTCATTCACTAGACCACAAATCAGCATACTCAGTTGCTAAATTTAGATTAATGTGCCATAGTTATCCATGTCTCAGAAAAAAAGATGCAAAAATATAAACTTTTCAAATGTAATATTGAGAAAGCAACATGCCAACCTTTTGAAGAATTCTGAATTTTGATTAATGTTACCTTGTAGCATATGAGCATGAATGTCTGTATATTTATTTTAATACTCTACTGTGAATAAATAGCCAATAGCATATATTTTTGTTTTATAATTATCAAAGGCCATATATAAATATTTATGCAATATATGCATGCATCATCAATTTTTTTGTTTGTTAATAGTAATATTCAGTAATACACATTTAGACTATAACGCATTTTAGACTATAACACGATGTTGACAGTTATCAAGACTGCTTTTTACTTAATGATCTGAATAAAAACTTTCAGTGGTAAGTGATTCAAATGCAAGGAATTGAGGAACTGGCGTGAAGATGCATAGTACCACCTCACACATGTTCGGCTATTATTACCAGAGAGTTTTGCCTGTTCTTGTTGGACAGTGATCACCCTTCATAGGCCTCGAGTAAGTCTCCGGTTCCGAACTGCAGTGTCGTAAACCTCTCAATGGTTCTGTGATTACAGAGCAGGGGTTTGAGCGATTTGTGTTGAGGGGGCGGCGGAGTGCAGTGTGAAAGAGAGAGTCCTGTTATTACTATGGACAAGCCCCGACAGTGGCGTGTGTGACGGTAACTGTGGTTACGGCAATGGGAACTTGTACACGACAGAGATTTGTAATTACCATTTTATTATTATTGATGCTTTTGGCTGACACTTTAAACTGAAACCTCACACACAGGCACTCCGCAATCTAGCTGGAATTTATAAGGCCACGGTTTTACAGGAGCAATCCAGGTTAAGTGTCTTGCTTAAGGGCACACTGCAACAGTGTCCCACCTGGATCTGAATCCGCCACCTTCTGGTCCTTACAGATGACTGACTGCTGCATCATGTCTCCAGCTTTCTATACACTAACAAAGGATGCTTTTGTCTTCTCATTTATTGTGTAAAATGTGTATAAGCTGTGTATAATGTTGTATAAGCTCTGCTCTTGAGGAGGGTACGTGATACTATCATCTGTGGGGACAGTTCCATGGCCAAAAAAAGTATGTCATACATTTTTTACCTTATGATTGAATCATTTGTTATGAACTGATCATGGGAAATGAAGTATAAATTGAAAATCAACGTGCATTTTATTGTGGCTTAACTAACAAGGATGCAATGTGCCAGGATATGGAGGGGGAATAATGTTCGCGCACTTGTCTTCCCATTGTAACTGCAACAGTACGCAAACCACAAAGAAAGTCCAGCTGCGCAATTCAAAGGGAATTTCAGAAACGTGCCAGTGAATACTTAAGCCTGCCTTCTCAGTGCACTCCCAAATTCAGATTAATGAATATTAAACGAAGCCGTTTTGCTCCCTAGTTTTCCCTGTTTTTAACAATTGAGGAGTTCCACTGGAAGGTAGGTGGGGGTGTAGGTTGGATATGAGGTCATTAATTCGTATGTCTAATGGGTGGATGTGATATATGAAGAACACAGCCTCCTGCCTCTGTGTCCTGTGCGTGGTTTCCGAAGGCAGCGCTTCATCAGCCGCGACGTCGCCGTGGTACCCATGGTAATGGGTCATTTTAATCTCAGCAAAACAACAAACGTTCTCTCCCTCCCCGGCTCTGAGGCAGTTAAAGAAGGCGCCTTATTTCCAATTCATTTCATGCACTATCTGGCAAAAACACACATTTTCGTTTAACCGGCGGTCTGCCTTTGAAATCTTAAAGAGGAACGCAACCTCCAATGTGTTGAAACCGCTGTGCCCCCTCACCGAGCTGTTCCTCCATGTTTTATTCACCCTCTAGGAAAGGGTGTAGCCCCGTCTGATGGGTGGCGGTTGTACGGGACTGTAATCATCTCTGACAGAACAAGAGTGTTGCTTTAAATGAGGGGCGCGCATTGTGTCGGCGGGATCAATCTGCAGGCTGGGTCAGCCACTGACAGAGAGGAATAAAATTGTTCTGTTGAGAGTGTAATAACCTGTCGCCGCCACCGTTTCTCCGTGATGGCCCGAACGCCCGGAGCCTGCTGACAGAGAGTCGCGGCCGTGGACGTTTGACCGCCTCTCCTCGCGCTTAATGATGTTTTTGGGATTGGGGGTAGGGTGGAGAGCAGCAAAATATAGGCATTCACATTTTGCCTGTGGGCTTGACACTTCAGAATGGATGCCTTGCTGCTTTCAAAGGCTTCTCAGGCTTATGTTGGTCTGCCTGACAAACACACCAAGGGTTTCAGCTTCTGAGGAAAACACATATTTTATCTCTCTGCTCTTTTACTGAGATCCATACATGTTGCTGTTCGAGGTTTGGAGAATGTTACATTTGGTCTACTTTGACCATTGATTACATATATTTAACATTAACTATTTTATTTTAACTTTGCTCCAAAATAATAGTAGAATAAGATCCAGGTACTTTCTAAACAGACATTTTAAATAATAAAATATAAATATACAAAGATAAAGCTCAACATGTAGTCACCAGCAGCATTTGTGTTGCACTTTTTGAATGCTCCAAAAATCTGTATTTTTATTTTGTTTGTTCTGCCGCTTTCTCACATTGAGCTGGCAATCTTCAGAAGCCAATTTTGGTGTTGGCAAGATTCTTCCAGTTGCTTAAGCTTGCGCAAAATATTGCCGGTCACCGGGTTAAGGAGGCATTTGGGCAGAAGATGGAATCATAAAAATCCAATTTCCAGATGAGCAGAGTCCATTATTCTAGGCCCAGCTGTGTAGGTAGTGTTTACTGTCCAGCTCCTGACAGTCTACTTTACCGCCATTGCCCGTGTTGAGCTTAAGTAATGCCCTATTTTTACAGCACTATTGATATAGCAATACTGGGGTGGCTCTTTCTTCTTTATGTCTCTATCACTCCCTTTATCATGTTATTATAGGGGGTCCCTGGGTTGTCGTGACCCCTCTCTTCTCCTGATTGGTCTGGAGACAGTTTACCATGTTTAAGACCACCACAGTCAGGCACATTCTTCCACACAAGAACTTTTACCCTTCCCCACAGGTGAAGCACTGTGGCACCGTAGCACCTGATTTTTTTGTGCCGTGTTGACTTGCCCGTGCTTTGAGCCCCGAGGACGGGTGCGTGGCCTTGCAGCCGCACTTTAGGAGGCCTCAGCGCCCGAGGGAATAAAAAGGACTGACTCACTGTGTGGAACAGCACTTCATATTCCTGTCTCGAGCTGATGAGGATATGATTCAAAAAGCCGCACAATGACGTGAATTTGATCTGACAAAGTGCTTGATATGGTAATCTGAAAACAAAAGAGGCCTGTCTGCATCCTCTCGCTCTCACAGGTGACAAGAGCGTCGGGTTTCAAGTGTGCCCCCCCCCACCCCGTCCCCCTCCAGGAGACGGAGGGAAAAAACAACCTTTCGATGGAACGGCGATAATCCCCTGTTGTTAATTGAAGTTTTTTCTTTGGCGGTCTGTGAAGCGTGAGAGTGTACTGTCATTACAGACGGGAAGGAACACGTCAGGGGGAGGGGGGCGGGAGACGCAAGGCCACCGCGTGCGCTGCGAACGCGAGTGCGCCTGCCAGACAGAATGAGCGATCGCCTCTCGCCAAGTCTTGAAACGGCAGTTTTTCAGCGGTGACACTTTATTTCCTTTTGCCAAAATGGCCCTTCTGCTTCCCACAGCTCTTTATGCAACAGTGTATATCTTATAAATAAAGCCGTGCACTATTATGGCAAGAAAAAATATGAGGCACACTTTCTGTTTTTCTCATCGGGCCGGAGTTTTGCAGCCGTTGAAGGGAGACCGAGACTTCAGCAGAAAACCGGGATGTGGTTTTAATGTCCAACAATGTCAGGCTAGTGTTATTAATAACGGAAGCTTCACTATTCTGTGGTTTAACATGGTTGGTAATGGGGGTCAGCGATGCGGTCGCCAGTTCAATTAACCGCACATGTGATAAGGGCCGAACGTGCCCCCTCTCTGCGGTGCATAGGTGCGACCACAGCTTATCTCTCACTCAAGGGGGCTGACCTGGGCAACCTTCAGAAACACCAGCCTACCACGTGGAGCAGTGGGGGGTGAACGGTTTGCTGGGACTGGCTATAAACGGAACCGCACACACGAAACGGTCCATCTTTTAAATGGGTAAACCGGAGTTAACCTTGAGGTTCAGCTGTTGGGTTGACTGCTGGCAGAGAATTTAAAATTTGGCGTTTATTGTTAATAGTCGAGGGACTGTCACCCCGCATTATTAATCGTGCGGGTTGAAGTGCGGAGTGACGGACGAATGAATCCCTGGCTCTTGCTGCAGCATATGTGTCAGTTTGTGCATAATACAGTACTCAGGCCATAGGCTGCCCCAGATGAGTTAAGAAAAAAAGCAAGAAAAACCCATATGCTATTGGCTGCAGTGTCTCATTGCTTTTACAGTGTTGAGGAAAGTGAATCTTAAAAAGCACCCTCCCGCCTTGGCTCTTTGCTGCGCTCGAGCAACGTGTGTCCCGTTCTCCTGAGGGGCTGTGAGCAGCTCTGTTTATGGATGCTGTTTTTATAGACCTGTGTTATCAGTGGAATACCGAAGTCCTTGAACTGCCCTTGACATCTCACAAAAAAAACCTTCCCACAATGCACCGCAGCACACCGGCTTCTCCGGTGTTTGTCCAAGAAATGTGGGCACTAATGAGAAACGCTACCGGCATGTTGACACAAGTCAAACGTCCCCACCAGCAGAACGCACCGGAAGACACCAGGATAGATGGTCTGCGGGCAGAATAATCCATCCGATGATGACGGAGATTGCGCGATGTTCATTATGCAGAGCGCCCTCACTTATATGATTGCTTCCACCAATCCATCAACATCCGGCCTGTCGTCGCAAAGCCGACTTCGCTGCCGTCGGTGGGGAGGGGCGCAAACATGCTCCCTTAATTCAGTGCTGGACTTCCCCGGCCTGTAGATAGACGGATAAACTGAGGCTTAAGAGAGGAGAGCAGGGACAAAATAAGAGAAAATGAAATATCATGCCTTGAGATGATTTCTGTTGTGATATATTGATAGACGCTTGTCTGTGACAAGGGCACGCCATGCAGCGACGATAAGAAAAAAATTTGAAGAAATGTCCCAGAAGCATCTAGCACAATGCCTTTTTTGTCAATCATATGTGAGCTGAGGGATACTTTTTCTAAATGGGGATCATACGAGATGAACAGCGCTCAGGGGATTACTTCAGTGCTAGATGGCTCAGTCTTATGAGTTGGCAGGTAAAAGCAAATTGTCTTCGGAGGCATTATGACAGAGCAGCCGATGGCACAAAAAAAAAAAAAAAACTGGTCCCCAACCTAAACATTTTTACTCCCTACAAAAAGCTAACAGAGAGACATTCTTGTGTCTGGTTATGGCTATTTACATGACTATAAGCAATCCCCACTTCATGGCTTGCTTTGTGTCTGGTTATGGCTGTTTACATGACTATAAGCAATCACCACTTCATGGCTTTCTTTGTGTCTGGTTATGGCTGTTTACATGACTATAAGCAATCCCCACTTCATGGCTTGCTTTGTGTCTGGTTATGGCTGTTTACATGACTATAAGCAATCCCCACTTCATGGCTTGCTTTGTGTCTGGTTATGGCTGTTTACATGACTATAAGCAATCCCCACTTCATTGCTTGCTTTGTGTCTGGTTATGGCTGTTTACATGACTATAAGCAATCCCCACTTCATGGCTTTCTTTGTTTTATTTTCCTCTTGCCCATCATTTGCGGTCTGTGTAATACAAGGCCTTGTATTGTTAAAATTCTTCAGTGTTGAGAAAAACCCCAGCAGCTGTCTGCCAGGCACTGTACACTAGCAATGCTTGGTTTTCAATGACCTGTACAAATATATATATACAGTGCCCTCCACCCCTGGTAAAGATGAGTAAAAAGGTAAAAAGGGTTATAAAAAATGCACTGTTTGGCAAATTAGCTTAATCTCACACTGAAAAAATGAGAAAAATCCAACCTTTAATTTAAGTAAATTTATTATGAGAAAAAAATAATTTTAACAAAACCATGTGTGCCACAATTATTGGCACCCGTGCATTTATATCAGGCTGGTCTCATGCCCAAGGCATCATAAAGTGACACTTGGGCAGCAGCCTACGGCGTCATCCTTTAGATGCAGAAGGAGGCCTTTTGCGTCAGCATGTTGATGCACTCGGTCGCAAATTTACGAATCCTACTATGGCGAAGGCTTTGCTCATGAATATTCACTGCAAGTATGCCCGCTCAGTGTGCGCGTTGATTTTTGTGAGTTTGTGAGTTTGTGATTCCCGTACCCCACCCCCAATCCCTAAACATAACCTCACAGGAGTTCACGTAACTCGGGCTCATGCCTGAACTGTTAAGATAGTGGGCGAGCCTGGCCACAGGAGGTCACGTAACTCTCTACCAGATTTTAAAAAAAAAAAGCATAATATTGAAGTGCCACAACCAAATAAAAGTTATGTGGTCACAAGCGTCAATATACGACGCAAAAGGCTACCTTCGGCATCACATAGCGACGCTTGGACAGAAGCGTCACTATGTGACGAGTACGGGTCATGCCACATTGTTTATATATAAAATAAAGTAATAATTTTTCATATTTGGTCGCATATCCTTTGCATGCCATGACTTCCTAATGTTTGTGACCCAACAACATCAAAAGACTCTTGATATCCTATTTTCTGGTACTCTTACAAGCGATACTATAACGTCTCTGCATTTGAATGGATCTCTATCGGAATTGGGGGGTGGGACTAGATTTAGCTGTAAATTGCACTGGAACAGTATGGAATACATGGTTGGCTAAATGGCTCTAAATGGCTCTAAGGAAAATTTGTCAGGAGAAACAACTCTTAAAGTGATCCATCCATATCTACTGCATATCTGGCAGCAGAGTGATGGTTTGAGGCTCGTTTGACACCTCAGACGCTTGATGACTTACAGCCATTTTACCAACCATGTATTCCATACTGTTCCAGCATAATTTACAGCTAAACCTAGTCCCACCCCCCAATTCCCATAGAGATCCATTCAAATGCAGAGATGTTATAGTATCGCTTGTAAGGGTACCAGAAAATAAGCTATCAAGTCTTTTGATGTTGTTGGGTCACAGACATCAGAAAGTCATGGCATGCAAAAATTATGCGACCAAATATTTAAAATGATTACTTTATTTTATATATACTGTAAATGCAGGGGTGCCAATAATTGTGGCACACGTGGCTTTGTTAAAAATAATTATTTCTTGATGAGGGATATTTTTTCTCATAATGCATTTACTTCAATTAATTCAGTGTGAGATTAAGCTAATTCACCAACCGGTACATTTTTTATAACGGTTTTTGCTCATCTTTACCAGGGGTGCCAATAATAGTGGAGGGCACTGTATATATATATATATATACTGCTTAAAAAGCAAAAAGCTCAACTCTACCATCCTTTAAAATTACTAACAAAAGAAGCTTGTTCTGTGTTACATACCTAAAACCTTAAGAGTGAATGAAGACTTTTCAGAAGAGCGAAACTACATGAAAAACATAACAGCAACAATACCCTGTGGGCCAGTTTTTCTCTAGGGATCATAACGTCTTTGTGTTACATTGTACATTTTATCATTTTATTGCACAGCCTTCAGACAATTTATCTTTATTAAGGCGCATAATATCCATTTCACACAAGTCAAATAGTGCCATCATCAAGTCGAGGCAGAATGTAACATTTCATGATGATGTCAGGAATAGGCTTAAGGAAATGACAGATAAATGTACTCACAGGTAGGAGTGCTTTCGTTGGCAAGAAGAAACAGTGCTGAAAGACAGGGGAAATGTACTTGCGAAAGCCAGAAATCCACTGCGTAAACAGAGACAGAGAGACAGAGAGACACAGGCCCTCCGGCGTTATTTTTGAATAATGAGGCGGTAGCGCTACGGTTGTAGTTGCAGCGGCCTGCATACATGTGAATGGCTGATGTGGAATGGGGCATTATGAATGCAATGTTGGAATGGCGTTGCGTAAGAGAGGTTTTCCCATAGAAAGACCTGGGCTCTGTCTCTCCATCAGTATCCCCCACCTCCCTTCTGACAACCATCGCTTCCTATTCTGACAGTTTAATCAGGGGCTGAGGTACATTTTATAGGAGTCTACTAATGACAACCAGTGATACCTGACCCCCGTGATTTATGCAGTTTTCAAAAACAAGGGGCTCAAGGGTGCCCCCGCCCCCATATCCTTGTCCCACCACCCCCATTCTCCAACTGATACCCCCATCCCAGTGTCAGGCTTCATCCCACCTTCCGCCCATTCCTCGCCTGACAAGCTCAAATGCCTCAGTAATATCCTTTGGGTGCAAAGGCCAGGCGCGGGCTGTCAAGGCTGATTTTACATTAGAAATAACAGGATTCTGCAGGGACTAGTGTCCACCTCGTCCCTGTGCTGGCTAAGCAGAAATCCTGGAACCCGTTGTTAATAAACTACAAACCAGGCCCATCAGTGCACCCCAGTGAGATACCTTATCACATCTTCCTCACTGTATGTTTCCACCCAGAACCTCCACCGGACTGCTGAACAGAAGGGTTAATGCCTGGGGTTGTGAAATTGGCCGTTTTTTAATTGGCTCTGCTTGACTATTTTCTTGCTCCGCTAGCTGAAGTGTGGAACCGACAGGGATGGTCGTTAGAGCCCCGGACATGGCAAGCGTTCAGCCGCATCCGAGCTCTGGCCAGCTCGATCAGAGCGGATGTGCTCGCAGCAGCAACGTGCGAACGCACGGCTGCTCCAGTGTGCAATAGTCTCTCTCGCCTCTCAGACCGTCGCGCGTACCTTTTTAAATCTGCGGGGGAAGTGGGGCGACGTGAAACGCAGCCGTAATGAAAGATGAGACTCGGCTGCTTTGAACGGAGAGTGACCCGACCGACTCGCGAGCTGTGTGGTCCCGTCACGTTTAGAGGCTGACTGGACCCTGGCTGTGCGGCGCCCAAGAGAAACCGCTCGACATGAGGAGGCGTGCAGTGGGAGAAGGAGGAGGAGGAGGAGGAGGAGGAGAGGACAACAAAGACAAAAGCTGAGAGGCTGTGTGAAGCCAGTCGGGGCTGCGTGGCTGCCTGGCAGACCTCTGGGGTGCACGTTCTTTCATTGGATGCCATCCTCTCAGAGGGTGTGGTCTCTGAGCGACGACTCGGCATGCAGCGTGGGTCTGGGAGTAGCACTCGTCCCTGGGCTCTGTGGACAGACGGTGCATTCACCATTCTTTGTGTACACCTCCAACTGCAGATATGCACTCCTCTGTCACTATCATTCCTGAAAGTGCTTGCCACCTCAGTATACATACTGTGCGAGTATCTTTTGGCTCAAACCTCCGATCATCAAAGCATCAATTCTGACTCATTTTAAGTGCAGTTTATTTGCTTGGATAGAAGTCAGCAGGGTTATCCATATTAAATTTGGATACATATGGCACAGCCTTTTATTAGAACAGAGAGGCAACAGCAGGCACCAGAGAATTAAAATGTGTATACAGAGAGTTGGGGAAGCACCGTGGAGGTTCAGATACTAGTGTCTGTGAGCCCGCACTTCAAAGAAACGGTACCCCGACAGAACCTGACGCATTACGAGCAGCATTCACTTTAAAAATGGATCAATTATGGAAATGCTATGTGCTCAGTGAAAGGACGGCCCTGGGAAGGAGGGATGAGATCAAAGCCAGGCGGGTGAGAGCGCTCCCTCCCCAGACCCCCCTTGCCGGGTCGATGCGGTATCCATCCTCCTCCGCCCCACGCAACACAGGAAGTGCCCGTGGCGTCGGAACATCTGCTGCAAATGGTGTCACTAAGTAACCCGGGTTCCTAGGCCTGATGGGTAACATCTTGAACACAGGCTTTATTGTGTTAATAATTTAGCCGAAAGACATTCCTTTCACACAGTCACAAGATGGTATTATTGCTCCCAGTAATAACCTATAGAGAGAATATTTCTGTTTTGGGAGGAAGTGAGGACAACGGACATCTCTAGGGCTTCGTTTGTCCAATCACTGTTGGGTTCTCCTCACAAAAGCAGCGTTTGCTTGCAGTATAAGTTAGAATGTGGTTTGGTTACTCACACAATGATTGTAAAGAGTTCATGTTATGTTTGCTTTAGCTGCCAAAGGGCACTTTTTGAGTGCTAATGGGGCTGTGAAGTGAGTGCTCATTTTTTGCCTTTTAACTTCACGGACAAGCCCTTTAGAGCCGTGCGCGCTAACCCTCGCAATCAGGGGGAAACAAACAAAATGGAGGACTTTCATTATGAAAAAAGAAACACGGCCCCGCTGGGTTGCATATAATTCCTAAAGTCTATTATCTCACCCATGCCATGCTGCATTTGATGGTAAAAACAAATTAAGAGAGCAAATAAGAGAAAAAGACATCCAACAAATTCATTGCTTGAACAGAAGATAAATGGCAAAAAGCAGATAAAGCAGCAGTTCCTGTCCTTTGATGGCTTCATTCAAGGTCCACTCATTGATGATTTATAACTGCTGGAAGTGTCCTGGGGCGGCTTTTCAGAACCATATAAGTATCTCCTCGCAAACAAAATTTGCAGCCAAGGAGAATGAAACAGATGTATTTTTGTTTATCGGGAAACTTTTTGTGCTGCTTGTCAAAAGCAAATTTTCCCCACTTGTTTAGCCACAGGAGTCCCGGACAAAACCCCCTGCCTGAGTATAGTTTTCTGTAAAAACTAGCCTGCCGCAGCAATAGCGTCCTCAACATGTGTGCAGGCTCTCACAGGGGAGAAAGTCTAACTTCTGAAGGAACTTTGAAGGAGCAAACACAGGCCCTTCAGTGCGCCAGGGCCTGAGAAAACTGACAGGCCCTGTTGGCAGTTTGAGGGTTTAGCAGGGTGTCTGGATATGATGGATGAGGATGTTGTTCCCTATGGACTCCCGACAGGTCATTCTTCCTGGAAGTGCCCTCCGCAGCCTGGAGATGGGGGGGGGACAACACCAACAGCATTTTTAATGAAAGATACATTAGCCCCCAAACAGCCACAGGAAGTGCAGCTGGCCTGTGGGGGGACGGGCAGGGGTTGGGCTTATTGGGTACCCAGTAGATGTGTAACGGTACACAAAATGTTTTTTAATTAAATTGCTTTTCATTTATTCAAATGTAAAAGTGGCTAACTGGCCATAATTTCTTTCTGCACAAAATGAGGCACATTAAAGCTAACTACACTGTAATTGTTTGGTTCGCAGTGCGTGCCAAACCGAAAGAGAATTTTTTTTCCAGCCTTGACTAAATAAGCGGTGCTTCTTTTCTGATTAGACACCCGTTGCAGAAGCATCTCTACCCTGACGCAGGCTACTGTTTTTACACAGTAAAAATACAGGGGCACAAGTGAGGGAACAGACTTGCATTATTTTAGGAGAACCCTGGAGGGGGATATGGAGTGATGGAGAGATGGTTGAAATCAACAAGGGAAGATCGGTGATTGTTAACAGGTATTGCAGGAATGGGGAATTGGGCGTTGTGGACTGGGCATTGACCGATAAATGAGGTTGCAGGGTAACGAGAGGAGAGCTTACAGGACGGTGTCGGTGCGAAGGTCTGGCAGGTGAAGCGGTCAGGGGTCCGGATTGAGATTAATGGAGTACCCGGGGGGGGGGGGGGGCGGCTTTGTGGCGGGATTTCTGGGTTGTGATGGAAACACAGGCGGCGGTGGTGTGCTGCTCCAGCAGAATGACAATTACCTGTTGTTTCTCTCCCAGGGCCCTGCCTAAGCTCCGCATTTTGGGCTAAGAGCAGAAAAGGAGGGAGACGGCGCTGAACGATGGGAAGGTGAGAGCAGTCCACACAGCTGGAGAAACATTGGATTCTGCCTGCTTAAAAGTACCCTGAAAATATGAGTCCATCTTCACTGTCACTTGAGCGCATATTTTTGCTATAAAACGTTTTCATAGATTGTAGCCATTGATGGAGCTTGCCTTTTTTTCTCATTTATTTTTGTCCAGTGTTCTGAATGCAGACCACTAGTGTACGTTCATTGGAAGTGATCGTATGCATGTGTTGTGCCTATTTGTCCATATTGTAGATAAATAAACTGCCTATTTGTGTGTGGCGTGAGATTACCTCATGACTATCAGTAGCAGTCTCCCACTGTGCGTTTAGTATATCTCTGTTCATCATAACTTTCTTCATGACAGTAGCATGTGATTTTTTCAGTTAGAAGTAACACATTGCATGTATACTATAGAAGTGATGAAAGACAATTGCATTGCCATATCACGTCGCCCAGCAGAGCTTACCCAGGTTGCGTTTATTTTGGTGGAACTCTCCCTGATCCGCAATTGCAGATTGAACATAGAAAATTTAATGCAAAAAAAATGCCTTAAATTGAAGCTGCTTGTAAAATAAGAAATATTGTATATCAGGACGTTAAATTATCTTAGCCATTTAAATGGTTTTGCCTTTAAGAATGATAATGCACGGACCTTCTCCATTGACTAGGCTTGGGTGTCGTTCATTTTCATTTGATCAAAGTTCCAACTGATCCAACTAACTCCGACTTGGCAGAGCTTGTGACTTTTAGACATTTTCAATCAAAACAGAACAGCATTCTTCATCATTTCCCAGTCAGAGCGATGAGGAAAGGCCTCTCCATTAGAACGTTTCTTTCCCAGTCTGTGAAACACGCTGGGTCAGGTTGCCAGATTTCCCTTAAACAAATTGCTCGCCAGTATTCTCCAGCCTGATGTCTGCAGCTGGGAACAATGAGAGCCTCCCGTTACTCCCGTCAGAACTGGAGATTTATACGGTGCAGCTGAACAAACTTCACTTTACACCCGCCATTCCCAGAGTGCTCTGCAACCGTACCCTAGAGCAGGAGGGATTTATGGTTGTGGTAATCCTTTGTTCAATGAGGATGTTTGAATTGGGTTAAAAGCCCACTTCCAGCCATAAAAACAGAGGAGCGACTTTAACCTTGAACTCTGAGTGGGTGTAGTGTAATTAAATGATGTGGGAGACTGTAGGTAATTGATGAGAGCACAATTCTTAGTCCATTGGCTAGGAGCAAGACAGTAGAAGTTTTGGACCTGTTATTGATCTGGAATTATGAGGAGCTTACATGGAGGTTCGCTGAAGGGGTTCACACATTGTGGCTGTGTAATATTTCAGAGCATATAGTGTACTGTACAGTCTAATATAGCCAACAGTATAGGTAAATAGTGCTAACGTCACAGGTACAGCACCCTGCAAATGTATTCACACCCTTGATAAAGGTAAGCAAAAAAGAGGGTATAGACTGTATGTAAATGAGGTAACAGATGTAAAAACCCATGTGTTATCCATCACCATGGAGAAAGGTAAAGAACTCTCAGAAGAAATTAGCCAAAGGTTTGATCACCTTCATAGGTCGGGAGATGGTTACAAACAATGCAGTAAATTAATTTATGTAAATATTATGTCAAAATATGATGTCTTTGTATGTGCAACACCTTTCATGGCTGTTTGAATGTATGGGATTTTCATGCAGAACTGAAAAGAGTGTGTACTGCAGAATTAGAGCAATCCATTTAGCTCAATGTTTGATTTTCCAGTGCTCTATTCACTCTGCTTGGCCTAAATAAAATAACCTGTACCAGGTGAATGGGAAATATTAGTTTGGTAGCTAGGTAGCCCTTTCTAAATACCTTTTCTCCCCTTGACACTACTTTTGCTAAAAAGACCTGTTTCATATTTATCACATAAGAAGCCAAGCTCAGGAGGCGATGTCACACCTCCTTGTTACCAGCTTGCATTTAGAGTTACAGGGGAAGACCTTGTTATTATTCCCATAAAGAGACAGCGTGCTTCCCAAAAATGCGGGCAGGTCATAAAGACAGCATTAAGAGGCTAATTAGTTTGCGTACCTGCCACGGCAGAACGAATCATTTCATCA
Source organism: Ilyophis sp. 1 JC-2022 (assembly GCA_022702515.1). Taxonomy (NCBI): domain Eukaryota; kingdom Metazoa; phylum Chordata; class Actinopteri; order Anguilliformes; family Synaphobranchidae; genus Ilyophis; species Ilyophis sp. 1 JC-2022. The sequence goes on from CM040406.1 coordinate 36,722,409, forward strand.
CGTCTTTTTCTACGGCCGATAATGGCTCATCAGAGTGGCAATATTTCATAACCAATTTGCTGCACAGTTGCTTCATTCAACAAATTTCGCCAATAAATCTTCCCTAATATCCATATTTATTGGACTGAGAGCTGGAGTTGGAAGAGCCAATGGTAATGAATCCGGTGTTTGACGGAATTTAAAAATTCCTTTGTGAGCTGTGGCCCACTTGAGTGACAATTTCATAGTTGTTTACATATCGAGGAAAGATAAATCTAAGTGTAACATATGTAAATGTGTCTTTTCTATTGTTTGGCAGTGCTATGTTTAGGATATTGGTGGGTATGGATGTTAAAAATATGGAAAATATGGAAGTAAATAATGTAAATTGTGAATCAGTCATGTGTATCCTGCTTAGACAGACAGGGTTATTTTATTTATTTATTTATTTGGTGCCTCTGTGCTCCTCTCCTTCTTTTCTAAGAGTCTTGCAAGATAAACCGTGCCTCTCAGTTGCCTGCTGTGAAGCGGATTTTCAGAGTATTACAATCCATAGTTGTGTCATGTATAGCGTGTCAGTGTCTAATTTACTATCATCTTGAGGAATACTCAAGATATATCACCATTTCACAAGATGTATTTTATCATCCTATCGGAATCCCTCTGTTATGGTTTCACTGAGACACTAAAGTGAAGATTCTTGCCCGGACTGAGTCGGATAGAACCCAGTCTGAATTTTATTGAGCGCCACGCGCGGTATAGCGCGGGGGCTCACTGTCAGTGCTGATCCCAGTCTCCCGTTGAAAAGAACGGGATTACACCAAGCGCATCCTCAGATCCCCTTTTCACTCTCAGAGGAAGGTCACCTGAAGGAGTTTATATCACCACCCCTCCGTCTTCCACGCCTCTTTTGTTCTCGCGGCGATGCTTAGATCACCAGGGAGACGCGCAGACAAATAGAGCCGCAAAGAGACCCCAATGCGTGCAGCGAGGGGCTTGCGGCTGACAGACCGCTTCCATCCCCACATGAAAACCGAAGGGGATATTTTCAAAGGAATTGTGGAGATTAGAAATATGTATGAGATCTTTTTTTTCTGGAGTTTTGATGTTAACCATACTGTACTCTGTACACTCATGGAATGTTTTTCAAAAACTACAAATGTAGAATGAATGCACGGCACAGCGGGTACTGTATGCTGTCAGTCAAAGGTTGTGATAGATGTGCAATAATATTTAATTGGTTTGTGTGTTATGGGTTCTTGTTTTTCCTTTTTTTTTTCTTTTACTTAGATTCTCAGTTAATTGACATTGGCTGCCTTGCGAGATCAGGTAGGCCTAACAACCACAGAACTGTTATGATCATGATCTAGCTGTTGAGGGTGTGGGCTTTCCTGGATCTGTTATTTGCATAAAACCATCTTTTCAGTGAGCAGCCCAGCCCAGATGGGGCTTGATTGGGGATTGTGCTTTGAGGGTCCATAGTAAACCCCTCCCTCCTATTTGATGTGTGCCCTATTTTTCTCTTTTTTTGTTTCAGCCCATTCCAATGTGACACCACCAATAAGCATCTTAGATCTGAGAGATTTTCTTGCAATGAATAGTTAATATTACCATGAGGGGGATGTGCATGCATTGCCATTACAGATAACCACACCTTCACCTCTCTGTTTTCAGTCCAGCATCATCCAGTAGGGGACTGCGCTAGTAGAATTGACTCCAATTTGGCACACCATCCGGGCAATTAAATTTCCACATGATTAATTTCTCCTTTTTATGCCTGTCCAACTATAAAAAGCTTTAAACAGTAACGGGCTCGTTGTGTACATGTGTGCAGGCCTGTCTCTGCATGTAGGCATGTGCGTGAAGAGCCAATGTCTCCTCAACCATATAAGAGGACCTTGTGCAAAATCCATGTTATCCCCCCTTTTGGGTTCTTCCCTCCTCTGTCTCCGCCCCCCCCCCCCCCCCCCCCCCCCCCCCCCCCCAACCCCCCCCATGCTCTGTAATCTCAAACGCCCAATGAATGATGTCAGACAATAAAAATTAATCACCCCTATGGCTGATGATCGGGGCTGTTTCAAGAAACATCAGGCTTCACCTCCGTAAATAATGAAACATCTTTAAAATAGTAATTGTCCTTCCCTTCGCACCATGGCTTTCTGAGTGGAATCAGTCCTTGGGATGAAAAATGACGTCTTGTATGTTTTTCTGAATTGACATGCATGTGAGAGGCGATGTATTGAACAAGGTCATACCCACATGTACATATGGGATGTCTTAGTAAGCAGAAAACGCTGGATGAAATTGAATCGCTCGAGGCTCCTGTTTATGCATTCTTACTGCAAGCCATCAATTAGGCTGGTTCAAGGATGCACCGGGCTATTCCTGTTTGGTTGCTTCTCTTCTTTTTTTTACTTTGGTTGGGTTGTGTGGGGGGAATGGCAAAATTAAATTATTATTTGAGATAATTTAGTTTAAAAAGCCCTGTGCCGCCCTTCTGTCCATAATTGAATGCTTAACGGTGTTAGAATCCAGTCTACTGAATGGAGTGATGGTGTGAATGATTGCGTGTGATGATATGCTGTCTACAGGAATATTTAAATTCCTTCAGATTGAATATAGTGTTTTTCCCTCTCCTGATATTTAATCCACAGAGATGTTACTCTCAATCACTTTTCTACCATGGTTTATTTTATCTGTTGTGTGAAATTTGAAATGCTTTTTCTCATATTAATTAGGCAGCCTTGCACATGTACAGTATTTTATCGCCAATTGCATTTGTCAAACTGTAAAGTGGTTTGTGATGTGAGAACTGCCATCTCGCCCATAAGCAAAGATATACAGTGGGAAGCAGAAGCCGTGCTGAAACAAAGTCGCACTGCAAATTCATAAATACTTGATAAGGTACTTATGACAGACCTGCAGAGGGGTAACGCCCGTCGAGCAGTTTGCGGTGCAGAGTTTAAGCGCCTCCCCGCTCATTGTTTCCCTTCAGTTAATCAGATTTACTGCCTAAATGATTTAGCTCCTCCTCAAACACAATGGCGCTTTAATGTTTCCAGATGGACGTCCTCTTTGCAGACACTCGGCCATAAATCAGAATCAAGAATAATGGGCAGGGATCTTTGCTCTTTCATAATTACCTTTGTGAACTTTAAGCACAAATTAATAAATGTCACTTATTTTATGTAGACTGAAAACAAAATGGAGGATGGGGGTGCGCTGGAATCCCATTTAACCCCTACACCCTCCCACACACCTCCCCCTCCCAGGGAAAAATGTCTGTGGTCCACCAGGGAGTTAAAATAAAGCAGATGTCATCATGGTGGGCGGCATTGATAAATGCATTACCTGTCTGTTCATCTGGGCCTGGTGGCTCTGGGGGTTACCGGAAGGTTTCAGTTATTGAGGCAGTACATAAGCTATGCAGGGTGTAATGAAGCCCTTGGGATGAACCGGGCCACTGAGTGATTTTGAAGGTGCATCGCTTCACACCTTTTACAAACCAGGCATGAAATTGCACAGGCAGGTGCCGGTGCCGGTGCTGGGGAGGACTGCCGTCGCACGATTAAAGACAGATTCCTTGTCACCTCGTTGGCTTTGTCGCTCTGAGTCACTGAGGGCTTCAGAGGCCCAGATGAACACGCCGTGATGACTTTAATCAAAGCCAGACTGCCCTTTTCCAACACCTGTCCTCTTCTTTCTGGGTCACATTGAACCAAAGTCCTTGGGCACAGGTGCTATACTATAGTCAGCTATGTGATGATGATTGGTTCTTGCAAAGCTAAAGCAATGGACTCCTGTCAATTCCAAAAAAGATACTGGCACCAGCCTCATAAGACACATTTTGTCAGTTGGTGCTGTACCAATGCTGGTACTGATACCTATTTAAAAGCATCCCTCTACTTTGTGCTTACTGGTATAATGTGAAAATTATCAGTATAATGATAGTCGTGACCTACAAACCCATTCCCCAACAGTACAGGCATCTTTCCAGTGCTGTGTGGAAGAATAAACAATACCTCACTCATTTCAAAAAATCATCTGTTGTAAAAGTCTTTCAAAGGCTGTGGTCACAGGGCCTCACTGGTAACTATAGTCACACTAATTGGAAATGGAAAAGATATTACTCCCCCCCCTCCCCCCCCCGCCGCGGAAAGCACTGATACCAAACAATAACGGAGCAGTTATTTATAGTCATGTAATGTGTCAGGATACGACTTTCTAATTAAGAGTGAATGCAATAAGAGCCATTCATACCCTACCCATTCAGAAGGTCAGCGTCGAAGACAAAGATGGACTTTAAAACAGTCAGTAATGGAATTAACAACCAGGCGTATGAGTGGTTTTGGAAGGGCGTGCGGTGTCGGGGGAAAAAAATTTCTACATCACCTAATTGCATTTGCCTAGAAATGAGGTGATCGTGCAGTCAGCATTTTAATTCACGGCAAGAGAACATCGGTTTAGTTCCCCATTGATGTGGAATATTATCTGCAAATTACACTTGAGATGTTATCGGTATGAAGAAAGAGAGAACTGAAAAGACTTGTTTGAAGAAATGATGAGAAACACGGTAAACAAGTGTGTGATTTGAGTGACGTACTCTGCTTTTCACAGCTGGGTGTCACACAGATGTGTTTCGTTTTTGTTTTGTTCTGCGGAATGTTCTGCTCCGTTAATCTGTCCCGTAAAGTCATGTTGACTCGTGTCCCTGCGTCCCTAATTACCCAAGGCTGGGGTCTCCCTGAAGTGGGCCACTCCCCATATCACTGTTGATTAGCGACCCTTGATACAGCACACACAGACTCAAAGAAAGAGGAGTCCTCTCCATTGGAGTGTTGAGGGTTATCTATACCAGTGGTTGTTTTGTAGAAAAAATAAATTTAACTTCCGTAAAAGCTAAATAAAATGTCATGATTTGAATCATACATCATGTATGATTCTTCACGTAGCACTTTATAATATTTATCTTTGTGAATGATGCTATACCCTTGCAATTGCAGCTTGAGTGAGTGACTTATGTAAGGCTCTGAAAAGGCTAGTGCAGTATCTCTGACTACAGTGTGCTATGGGATTGCTCTGTTTCTCCCTAGTTGCATATAATGTACCAGCTTACGCTCATGTGTTTGAAGGATGTGTTTGAAACGCCCACTTGAGATGGTAATAATGAAATGACAAGGCTGACACTTCTCCTACAATGTCATCAGCCAAACCTCGGATTTATAATCCCAGTATAACTGAAATAGAAGAAATATATCCCTATAACTGTAGTTAGCGCTACAGGATTGTATTCGCTGCATAAAAGTTCCCCTTTCCATAAAGACAGATTGGATGTGATTTATGGACGAGAAGACCTTATTGAAGCACATTGTGTCTGAATGGATGGTGCTCTGAAACTGCAATAAAGACAGAGCCGCAATGACCGGCATCACAGAGCGAGGTTGCGTATGGATGCAATGCAGACAAAGACTTCTTTCTGTTTCATTGGAAATTATGCGGTAATTTCGAGCGGGAAAATTGTGCTTTTGATAATGATGTAAGCTTTCACAATGCATTTGAATTCTTTGCTTTTTTACAAGTAGAATCGAGTGGACGGAGACGGACCCAGCGAATGTTATCGACGAGTCTGATTAATAATCATATCATGACTTAACTCAAAGCTTGGGGACAATGATCTTCCATAATTTATGAGCACGTAATTATGACCCGCCAGCCGGGCCGAGATGAGGCAGAACTGCCGCAAGCGGAGATTTGCCGGTGTTTTTATTGGTATTTTCATTACTTCTTCGGCGATGGACCTCACAGCTATGGACCCGAGACTTTGAGAACGGCATTAAGCAGTAATGTCCCTGGAGGAGCTATATCCACACAGAGCAGCTGAAGACCAAGGTTGGGATGAATTGGGCTTGTTACACTGTAAGTAAAAGACACGCCAGATGAAAGGGGGCTTCTGAAAGGCCTGCAAAAACCCCAATGCCCTTAACCGCCACCCTCCCCTCCTCCCTCCCCTTTCTGTGCTTGCCTTACCCCTTGGCACTTGGAGGTTCACTGTCTGAAGGCTTTAATAAACATGCTGGGTTTTTATCGATCTGTTTGTTGGGGTTGGCTGGAAAATGTTCTGCTGTTTAGCTTTTCTCCTTGTTCTTTTATTCTTAAGGTGTCAAACTTTGGGCCCAATTGGCTCCTGCCACTTTGCAAAGGTACACACAGATGCCAGTTTCCAAATTAGAGGGCATATCCATGTGTTTTGTTTTAAGTTGAAACACTGGCTATGGTATGCCAAGCCCATGAGCTGCTCCGCTGGAAAGAATCTGAAGTGAAATAATAATGTGTGACAGGCAAAAGCAACAAGCATGGATTGTTCGACGACAAACACAGAGCACTCTATGAGAGAAAATTTAAGGTGAAGATGTACAGATCAAACAATATTTCTGTTATATTTATTTGACTGGAACGGGACTAAAAGGTGTCAGATAGCACTTTCCACCATTTCGAGGAATAAAAGCCCGCGGCATTTGCAAAGTGAATTTGTTGGCGCTTTTGAAGTGCACTTTCATCCTTTGCTGTTTGTTCTCCAGTACCAAGGATTTGGAATCGACAATTCCCTTTCACCACCTGTCCCAAAGAGTCAGAGGGGTGCACCCCAATGGTGTTTGAACACAATCATTGCATTACTGCAGCTTGTAGCTATCACGCTGGTAGTTTGAACACAATCATTGCATTACTGCAGCTTGTAGCTATCACGCTGGTAGTTTGAACAAATAGATGAATCCTTACAAAGGTTTATGGTAATGGAAGTTTTCTTTTTAAATCCCTCTTATAACAGAGGGAACTTTTATGTAAAAGGTAATCCTGTTCCTGTCTGTAAGAATACTGTAAACTTTCATTAGAAAGTAAGTCTCGAACAAAAACTGTTCTCTTTTCATAATTGGGGGGGGGCGGAAATATACACCACCCTCCAGATACATAACCCTGGGAACATGGAAGCACAGCTAGGCAACCTCCAGACGCTACCATTGTGGCACCAGAAACAATGTGATATTCAATTTAATCAAGACGCTATCAAGTAACATCTTATTTTTAATTAGAGTGGAGCAGCAGCCCAGCGTTTTAAGTAAATTTGCAAATGGAAGAAGCAAAAAGTTTATAAATATTATACTGTCCAAACAACAAGACAAGATGCACAAGTTAAATGATGCTACAAGTATGTGTAGATAAATAGCCACTACCCATAATATGCTAGATTTGTAGGCTACGTTGAGACATTTTCAATTATCTTAATCTTTAATCACATTAATTTTAAATGAAATGACTTTTATCACACTAATTTAAAATGACTGAGATAACCTACATACTGGTAGTTTGGATTCCAGCAGCCTAGTTTTAGAATGAGGTGTAGCCTACGCCTAGTGAGAAATTCAGACGCTGGTCTCAACATCTGGTCTCCAAAAAAACATTTGGGTTTTTCTGTGTTGTCAGCCCAGGCTATTAAACTGAAGTTTTGCCGTATGTATGTGTATACCCGTAAGCTTTATGCTATACTTTATTAAGTTTCTTGTATTCATTGTGATTTGTAAACATAAAACTATGGAAAATTAAATATGTTCCATCTGGTCAGGATGTGCAAGTTGAGACTCCTCAGAAATATCTTGTCTGGTTTATATGGCTTGTGTATACCATGGACAGTGTCCATGTAGACATAGTTTATGAAGTTAATTTTGTTGATCGCAAATATATATTTTGAGTCAACGTTTGGGACAAATGTTGATTGAATCCAGAACATAACCTCTACTTGGACTAAAGTCCAAACGCCTAGTTAGTACACTTGCTCAGGACACTATACTGTTTTATTTGAACAAAAGAAATGAGGTAGTAAATATGAACAAAGGTGCAAAGGCCTATAGGAAAAAACTATCATTTTCAGTGTAGGCATGCACAATTCTTTACTCTCATTAGTTTTTCAATTTAGATTTTTTTTTAATAACAGTAACTGTTTTCTCCTTTTGCATTACCAGAAATGTGGCACTAGTTCAAGTAACTTTGAGGTAATGCTAGTATCAGACACAGAGATTAAATAAGAGATAAAGAGATACGTTTACAGACATTTATCATGAGCATCTCATTTCCTGAAAGCCAGAATTATCCTGTTGATTCTTTTATGCTCATTTCCATTTTCGTATGACTTTGAGCTCAAGTGTTAGACTGCTTGGCACTAAACATGGTCTGTACAGAACTGACAGTTATATTATCTTCCTTTATCATTAAACCAGTGAAACCACAGCTCAAGGACATCTGCACTGTAGCCAAAAAGGATCATCTACACGCACTTGAGCTGCAGCTAGCCTGCTCACGTTAGCGCTCTTATTCAAATAAAAGCAACAAATGAAAAAAAATAAAAAAAAAGCTTGATTTTATATTAGCATTTGTCACGTTGCTGGTGCACGTTGTGTCTTTCAGTGTCAAAAATGCAAGCCTTGACATTCACTTGCACCTCCATGTCCTGCTTGTGCATGTAGTAGCAATTATTAATAATGATTTGTTGGAAGTCTCAGCGGCACTGCTTTTTTCATCGCATGCCATCCGAAGCAACGTCCGCTACCGTAGCTTCTGGAGCAAACCTGCAATTATGCATTTTGCCAACTTCTAAAACACTTGAGGGTAAACGGATATATTAAATATTAGCAGTGGTGGGATGGGCTTCATTTCAGTCCTGGGGAAAGAAAATAAAAGTCAAACTGAACACTAGTGATGTGTGAAGTTTTGTTTTAAGCGTACCTGTCATCTGAAAGGTGCAAATGACCTAGAGGGATTGTATATTCATTTTTTCAGATTCTCCCATGACTTCAATTTGACCTCTTGTCACACCTAGTGATAGAATGGGGAAATAGATTTGGATGGAGGCAAAAGAGAGGGATGAATACACATTTTTAACGGTGTATCACAAACGGTGAATCCAATTTTCTATATGAAAAAGCCCACATGGGGACAGCACAGTTGACTATAATGAGTGTGACTGTAATAAGGGGTTTAACAAAAGAAAAGCATTCGTCTCTCTGTTCTACAGGTTCAAAATGTTAATTAGGAACAAAGGCCAAGTGTCTTTCCTGTGAGCTGGTACACATCACCCTGGAAAGACTACCCTGATATCTCCTTTTCTTATATTTCTGGAGGTTCTTGTCAAACATTGTGACTATTGACAAAAAAAAGGATTGTGGAAATACACAGTTGCAGGTCTGCTTTTTTCTCATGCATTTGAGATGCAGTTCTGCTGGAAAAGGAACAAAGGAATAAACATTTGTAGTACAGGGCAGAACTGGTATCCTACGTGCTAGGAATGCGTTTGCCTCTGTGGTTATCCTGCAGCTTTGCCTACATACATGTCCGTTGTAGAGTCAGACGTTATCTGAGCTCTATTTAGAGGTGTCCGCTCTAATGAAAGGTTAGCAAAATGACGGGCGAACGTTTGTGTTAAAAATAGACCTTTTTTCTCTAGCCCATGTCTGTTAAAATTTCAAACTTGATTAGCTTTGAACTAGGATACAAGCATTGCATATCAAGTGTGTTTTCTTTATTGCACCCTCACACAAAGTGCAAGGTCTGAATTTGTACTAATTCCTCAGGCTAAGAGCACCCTTTGTAAAACTGTTATATTTTGCCAAGATCCAAAAAGCCCAGACAAGCAAGAATTTACCATGCCCATGTCATTGTAAAAGCAATAAAATTACTGTAATATGAAACTTATGTCTCTCCCTACCTTCCATTCAACTACGCTTTCCCTCCTACCCTTCCAGGTCTCCACTATATTGGAGATGAAATACAGGTCCCCGGAAAGCTATTTGGCACCTAATTGAGCAATCCTATTACTTGTGGACTATTTTCTTCCATTGCTAAAGCAAGACTTACAGAGTGTGTTTGTCTTTGTGTGTGCGTGTGTGTGTTCTGAGTTGCCTAGGCGGTGGGGGTGAGGGGGGGGGGGGTCGGGTCTGTGTGGCTACCTTCACACCACTTCTGTTTGTGGAGCACTCACAGTGCCTCATGAGATGAACACCAAACTGCACGTGTAACCTTGTGAACCTGACCCCCACTAAGATAAGCAAGACCTCATTCACTATTTATGCCTACTGAGATTATCACCGATTTACTGCAGTTCAGCAAAGGTTATTTCATTTTATTTTTTGCTTTTGTATATGAGGGAGAAATTGACTGCTTTTCATCGCCAGACGCTGGCCTTTAAAAATGGTTTCCATCATTTCGGCTGAAACGCAAAAGGCACATGGACAAAGGGAAAGTGTATCATTGTGTTGTACATTCTTCTCACCCAACAACAACATACAGTATATCAGATGTGCAAACCCCATCACACAATCTGTCAAACAGATTCCATCAAAGGCTTCTTTTCACCCACTCCCTACAAGGAGACAACGCTATAAATAAAGATGTGATGAAAGAGGTAAAATCTCTTTCTCTGTAAACTGGGGCAGTATGTTATGAACTTCATCGAGCTTGTCCGAGGACACGGCAGTGGAAAATCCATACTATTCATCAACGGAATGCAGAAATGCAAGTCAATTTATCCGCAGCTTATGTGAAGGGAATGAAATACGACACGACTGGCATGACTGGACTACGGGAGCAACCTGCGGTAAGCAGGCTGCGCCCCGGACATTGTGGCTGCTGTCGGTCGGGAGAGCGGACAAGTGCCATGGCAGCATTCAAGGAAGTGGATGGCAGTCTCCGATCTCTGCCAGGCTATTTGCTCTCCAACACCTGCTCGCAAAGTCAACCATCTGAGCTGCACCTCCCAGTCGGCAGGCCTGAGGAGAGAGCAGAACAGATTCGCAGAAGGGGGGGGGGGGAGGGGGGGGGGAGATAACGCTCCACCGTCCAATCAGAGAAGAGGACTTATTTTTCAAACTAATCTTGCTGTTTGGTTTCCCAGTTTGTGCAGGCATCTGGATAATGTTGTCCAGGCAGAGATTATTCTCCGTAGACAGAAATGTTGATGCCTTTTCATGGTTGGCACGGTGTCCGCTCAGGGAAATGTCGAGGGAACTCAATGGCTCCGAACTGGAAAGTTAAACACAGTCATTTCCTGTTTTGTGTGGCGCCGTGATTGGATTTGCTCAAAACAGCCCTGGGAGCATCCCAGTGCTGTAGGGGTGGAGTTGTCATAGCAGAACGGGGACTAGTATTTACTCTGAAGAACACCGTTCTGACCAATTCTACTGTGGAAAATGGAAAAACCTAGATAACAGAAATGACTATACTTGTGACTACTGGGTATAGTTACAGTGTACAAAGGCTAGGAGAGACTCTTATTTTGAATGTGTTGCATTGTTGCATCATGATTATATCAGCTGCTGAACTAAGCACAGCAAACAGAACTGGGTGATTTCTAAAGTTTATGCTGCATGGCTACAGCATTCCACGGTGTGGTGTTGCTTAGTTGTATTCCCTATAAACGTGTGTAGCTTCAATAATGTTAGGTACTATAACTATTGACATGTTGAATTATCATTCTCTCTCCGTTCTTGACAATTTACAGCTTGTTATGCATTATTGAAAATGTAGGAGATAATCTTCAGAATAAAACAATGCATGTGGTAAACAAAACAATATTTTGGAGGGGAAGAAGGGCTAACCCAAACCTCTGTCCCAAGGTTAGGTCACAGGACCTGGCATATTATAGTGTCTATTAGTTTATGATTCTGTCCTTCACTGGATTTGTCCTTTTTGTTGGAATGAGCATTACCTCTCCAGGGTACGTATGCACAAGGAAACACGTGCTTAATCTCAAATGCCAAGGTTGAATGAAGCACAGACAGCAAGCTCCCTGACAGTGCGATAACCTTCTATTAAGATTTAACCAGATGAATGTGAATCTCCAGGGTATGTTGCATTATTGTACGCACTATGATACGCGCACAGATGTCTGTTTATGTATAGCTGCTTAGCGCTGCCCCATATGATGGGATATTAGTATGCATTGTGTTGTGGTCAGTTTCACATCAAGAGAGTGTCATGTTTTCCGTAATTTTTTAAACTGACCCTTCCTTGTTTAAAGAATAAATCTGGCTCTATGGTGATTTTTCATGTCGTTGATTGTTATACTGTCATGGCTGCAAATTTAGCTGCTTAACAAAGGGGAATAAAACTCATGGCATTTAGAAATCCAGTCATGCACTGGAGAAAGAAGTAGCCTAGCACGTGCAGTCTGTGATCTGTCGTGACACAATGCCGGTGCTGAAATTGAGAAATTGTAGAAAGAAGGGTCTTGAGTGCGAATGCGAGCAGGTTTCCGTGGTTTAATGTCTTCCACGCACTGAAAATCAAATGACACACTGCCGCGTTCCCATTGGCTGTTTTTATCTTCATCTCCGCAGGGGGCCGTCTCCGGGGGGCCTGTAGTCTTGAAGGAGTTACCCAGTGGCTGGTCCGCTGTCCTCTCCTTTTTTATCGCCAAATAAATCTCAGTGAAGCAAAATCAAGGTCCCCCTTCGGGGCCAGGCACATTCAGCCAGCTCACGTGCCTCTCTGCATTATTTAACAGCCTCGATTAGTTTCTCATTTGCAGATTTATTTATTCCAATTAAATTGTCTGTAAAATCACAGCACTGTAGGTGCTGCAATGTGGGTTAGTTGCCATACGTTGCTTTCAGTTAAAAAATTAAGCTGCTTGCTTATGCGCTTGAGTGCGAGAGCGCTGAACAATGCTAATTTTTCCAGATACATCCGTACAGCACTAATTTTACCGTCCGTTTTCAATTACGCTTGAAGGGTGCATTGAAGTTGTCTTGCAAAAAAAAATGTGGGGTCAAATAGATTTTTTTTAAATAAGCAATGCCGTTACACAGGTTCAAAGAGTATAAAGGTAATGTGTCCTTATTGAAGTGTAAAACACAGTGGGATGAAAATTCACACATGCGTGCTATCTTGGGAAAATTGGGGCCGTCCAAATCTCTGTGCTTCTATCAGTCTAGAGTTTATTGGTCTATTGCTGTCACACATGATCTCTTTAGGCTAGAGCTTGTAAAGTCGAAGAATTTTGACTTTTTCCTCTCAGTTCTTTTCTTCATGCTGCACTTATGCACAAAGAGAGAAACGCCATGCCTGTAATCTGACAGTATGAACACCACTCTTTCACTGTTCATGCTGCTTTCAGAAAGGAAAACCCCAGGATAGCTACACAGCTAAATATAATTTACCAAGACCACATCCCCAGATTGCCGCTGCAATTCAGTGCAACAGAAGAAAGAACTCATGTTTGTAAATTGTATGCAAAATACATAACAGCAAGTGATGGTGTCTTTGCCAGCATTAGAGAGGCATTGAATAATCATTGTTCTACTACGTTTACCTCTGCTTTGGTGTTGTATTTCATAAAACCTCATTTAAAAAGAGCAAAACTGCCTGCCACCAATGAGATTTACCTCAGCTTACGCAGTGTAGCAGTGTAAAGGTAAGGTACACGCACACAACCATCCAACAAACAGGTCGCTCAAGGTTAAAATCTGATGATTTCTTCACAGTGGAGCTGTGGCAGGGGGCGGTTGAGGGGGCATTTTGGATATGAATGGTTTTTTTCCGAATCTGGATTAAGACTGAGACGGCGCCCCCTACGAGCCCCCTCTGTGCCTCTTTGTGCTCGGCAGCTAGTTGGGCATGTTAAAGGTGCGGACCTTCCACGCGGAAGGGCTTTCTGGGACCTCCCATGGCCCCGCAGATGTGGGCTTATCGGCGCCCCCAGCCCTCTTTGCGGGTCAGCGAGTGAGGAGACACGCTGGGGCACATGCTCGCCATGATAAATCAACAACGAGACGCGCGCTCACTGCAAAACAGGAAGCCGGACGGAGGTTCCTGTTTGCATGGCTTCTCGCTGCAGCAGCAGTCACTGGTGCCATCGGAGTAGAGACTGATGTACTCAGTTTTAGCACTTTACTTTGGACATGTATCACTATCAAAACCTGAGAAAAAGATAGCAGTTAGTCTTTGAGCACTGAATCCAGAGGCTGTTGTCACCCAGGCATAAAATCTGTTCTTTTCAACCATTTGGTTCAGAAGGCTCGATTCACTTGGACGATTAGCTTCCACCAACAGTAGTGGAAATGGTGTTTATTCAAGCAGCTGTGTGCTGCTGCCCTTTCACCTGTGTGTATCTGTTGAATATTTATGTGAATGCCCCCTGCTTTCCCAACCTCCCTCCCCACCCTTTCTCCTCTCTCCCCTACTCTGAGAGATTACATCTCAATCGCGCTTTCATCTATGTGTCTGTACGAGTGATATGGAAAACATGTTTCATCTAAAGGCATAATGTGCTTTATGCGTGATTATGGCTGAAAGGTAAATGTAGACACACGTGTGTATGCACACAGAGTGATGCTTTGTATATTCACATTGTGAATTAAGGAGTAGGGAGCTACACGCGTCATATATAAACATTGGACCGATGGCAAACAATGATTCCTGATGCCCAATACTGGGAGTGATAAGGGCTGGACAGGCCTCTCTTCACAGCTGTTTTACTGTTGAATAGAAGCAAAGGGAGACAGACTCTCTCAGCTAGTGTTAAGAGAGGAGCTTAGGCCAACCTGGGCAAAGCCACAGTCCAGGCAAGTCATTGGTAGAGTCCTAGACCCTGAGCCAAAGGTGCATTTTGGATAATTTGGAAGTGAATTTGACGTGATTGCTCTCTGGGGAAGCAAACAAAAGGGTATAAAGACTGGCTGTACATTTAAAGTTTCCCTAAACACATCTGTCTGTAGTGATTAAAGGAACGAGCGCCTGCCAACTGTTTATTTTCCCCGCTTGTGGTGTTTTTTACAGTGGCTAATTGTTAATCTCTTTGATGCCCCAGCATGTGTAGGATAGACCTCTGGGGGATTCCTTTGCTTGGGTTCCAAGGACACAGTCATTTCATCTCACACATTTCAATGGTTTGGGTTTTTAGTCCAAGCGTGATCAAAAAGGGGGGAGGGAGAATAAAAGTGACAGTGACAAATGTCAATCCACGTAAACACTAAGAGTCTTCGGGAAAACGGGAAGCCAAATCGTACGGAGAATCTCCCGAAAGCCAAAGATGTGAGGCGCGCATAAAGCGACCAATGACTCAGGCGCTGTTTGGCCAGCGATGAAGGAAGGAGCGCTCCCCCCCAGATCTGGGTGCATTAATTAGTCATAATAAAGCACGGTGCCAAACCCCCGATACTCAAAGCAGCTCGGGCAGAAGACAGTCAAGGTCGTTATCCAGACTCTACCTCAGTGGCTCCCATGAGCGTGCGAGAGAGACGCTGGTGGAAACAATGCCATTAAGCTGAAATCCCGAAAAAATAATCAAATTATTCCATATAAGACAAGAGGACTTTGGGAGTGTGGGCTGGCACCTCTAGCCACTCTCCAGGGCTGTGCTGATGCAATGGCGTTTGATCCGAGCCGCTGCGAGAACACGAGGCCGATAAGAGAGGAGACTGCAACGATGATGCCAATACGTACTGTATGAGGGAGACACATTAATGGGACATTTACCAGCATTGTTTATCTTGCTTTTAATGTTTGAGCTGGTTTGTTTGGGGGTTTTTTTTTTTTAATTAAGAGGATTACAAGTTGGTTTTGGAATCCATGTCTGGCTAGCAGAGATAAAGGACAGTGATTCTATTGCAGGTGCTGCCGTTTCAGTGGAATTAAGAAGCCCTTGGCAAGGTGCTCTGCTGTCTGAGCTGCACAGCCAGGGACGGGCATGAAATGTCACATTGCTGTATGCTTCAAAGTCTGGAAATAAATTATGTCATAATGTAGAAAAAAGCTATTAATAATTCAGAACTTAAGTTTTCTTATTAGTATTATTTTAATTGTGTTTAAAACTGACAAAACTGAAAAATGCCCCATCCCCATTTAGAAATGAGAGTTTGTCTAGATATGAATCAGACTTATATTGTTGAGTTTGCTTGTCTTCAATTATTTATTCAAGTGTTGTGTAGTAAACACAGTTCTGTTTCACCAAGATAGAATATACAGTAGCTGCTGCTTTATAATATTTTGGTCTTTAATGTTTTTTCTCCCCCAAAGGCATAATGCGTCTGTGAAAATCTTCACTGCTTCAAGGAAAGATATGATGGAGGCAAAGATATGATGTGTTTTGTTGTTCACCCCATTTGTTTCACTGGCTTTTTTAAGGGAACAAACACAAATGGACTAGAAATGTATGAAAATGGTGCAAGCAGGTGAAAAGTATCTACTATGAATGACATTTTTATGGGAGAGACAAAAGCCATCATTACTTATTATTATTCCTTCTGAATTACACTGCCAGCAAGAAAAAATGTATGCACCATTGGAAATAAATCCATCATTTATTGCTGACTATCCCTTCTAAATTGCACTGTCAGAAGAAATAAATTACACACTTTCTGGAAGCAAAAATACATTAAAATTGTTTATTAACTCTTGGCTTGTCTATGGAAACTTTGCAAAGTTTTGCTGTCGCTCGGATTTGTCTGTGCTTTCCAGCTGTAACCCCCGTGTGCGTGTGCAATAGGAACCAAACAAGTTTTGGATTCCAGAATAAATTTTGAGAAATAGCCTACTTGAGATTAAAGTTGGGGAATGGTCTGAGCCAGACCGTTAACTGCATGGACACACTGGACACAACGTTAAAAGGACCCGCTAGAAAATCTGGGTACTCTATTCGGCTGAACGATCAAGCCTGAGTGTTTCTCTCTTGTATTGATGTGCAGACTCTTCACCTGCAGGTTGTGAAAGATAAACCTCCTCCCGCCCCTTTGATACATTGCTGCAGAAGAGAAGGTATCTTTAAGCAGCATTAAGCCTTCGACGTCATCTATTTCTTCCAGGTAATTGCCTCTGGGTCGCTCAAACATATCTGCCAAAAGGTGCAGTGCCTGTAGGTGATGACAGCTATTATGAAAACCGGGAAGGAGGGGGGGGGGGGGAGCTAAAAAAAAATTCCCCCACTTGGCATCAGGCTTGGTTACACACCTTCGGTGGTATAATTAAGTGATGAGGCATGAGAGGCCATGCTATATCGTCACGGCTAAAGGGCTTTGTTAGTAGCGATGTACGACTCCAGGATTTTTGGAGTTGACTCCAACGTTGGGCTGGAATCAACGCTTCAACTCCCATTAAATGACCCCAATTTTTGTGTCATCGTTTTTAGATTACAATGATCAGATGCTCTAATAAACGGCTCTTCAGCCAGAGCGTTCAGTGCACTCTCTGAGCACTCCCAGGGTGTGGTGCTCCCTGAATTTCCCGAATGCCAACGCTCTGAATTCCCACTATACAGTTCATAGCAAACAGAAACACCAATAGTAGCCACGTAACTTCCGGTATCCTACCAATGCATATAGAAGACGGCGATTGGCCGGGAGTCTAAGACAACACTAAACGTCATGGTTTGCACAACTACACAGTTAGAAAGTAGCCGGCAGATTTACTGTCTTAGATTGTGTTCTAGCCTCAGATTGAACAGCAAACAATTAGCTTCTTTATGGTGGCCTACTCACCTCACTCAGTAGAGCTGAATGGGAAGTGTCTGCAGTCTGCAGCGTTCCCTCTTCTCATCACCGTCTTTCCATTCATCACAAAATCCTTGTTAAATCCCAGCAGCACCAAATGTGCTGAGGAACTGCTGTGTGGCCACAAATTTGACTTCAATTAACGTTAGCTGTGTTTCATAAAGCTAGGATCCGCTTCACGTGTATGACATCGAGAACGCCGCCTACAGAAATTTGAAACACAGCAGGTGTTCAAGGGACTGCCTTTTGTAATCAGCTAGAATTGGTCATAAATACTGAAGCGAGATGGCCAACTACAATAGCTTTTAAAACACAACTCCAATGAACAAAATTCTAAGTCATAAATATTTATTTCCTGCTCGTTTACAGACTAATTCAGAACGGGCCACACGCTCTGACATAAAATAGTTTTAAAAAACTGTAGATTTCGGTCTCTCCGCATCTTCCAACCATCTGTATTTAGTTATTTTAATTCTAGCTTGTCAATCTAGCTTGTCACTAGACCGATGGAAATACAACTGTAGTGTGACCCATCCAGCAACTACTTTTCATCCACCAATCACATTAAAGTGGGGAGGGATTGCCCCATTGACAAAAATGGAAAGAAATATCTCAGCGCGGTACATGTAGTAATAACAGCCCCCCCCCCCCCCCATGCCCCCATATAGGGCCGGCACTGGATAATACCCAGTTTAGCTTTAGAGGCTCCATGAACATTATCAGATGATTTTAATTCATCATTAGGTTTTACCGTCACAAGGCTTATGGTTCTTCTTCCATTCCATTTCTACCCGGGTCGTGGATGTTGTGAAAGTTAAAGTGGAATCCCATCCCTGCTCAACAGTGAATAAAATGCCTGTTGTATGAGTCAGACGTGGAAGCCAAGAGACTAAAGAGAAAACGGGGTTCGAGGTTTGAGCTGACTCAGATCAGCTTGTCTGGAAAAATTAAGTAGCGCACTGTTCAATATGGCATTACAGTGGACACAATAGCTGCAGGCGCAATGTGACTAGACTGTGACTGAGAACAAAAAAGGCTAATATCCTTTGAAGTTTATCTGTAAGATTCCCATTTTTCCTTTTTTGTGTAATCTACACTGCATAATACTCCTTAAATCCAGACTAGGTCCTGGATCTATATCACATACTGTATGTCACCTTATTTTCCCTCGTTGCCTGATAAGAACTGAAAATCCTATAGGCGTTCCGACAGGTTCCTTTGTCTCTTTTGGTTAACAGATATTCCAGCGTGTCTCAGTTACTGTTTTTACTGTGGTGGATACAGTGGTCTGCTAAATGTGCTCTGCTAATCAAAGAGAAAATGTCTGATGTCCTGACACTGCCTTGGAGTAAATCATATATTTCACAAAGATATTGTGAAGTGTGAAGCGAAGAGGGAAAAATAACTTATTTAGTGAGAGGATTTATGAGAATTTTAACCTTTTCTCCATGCCTTCCTGTTTGTTTCTGCGGTGAACAATAGCTCAAACAGCGTTGGCTTGCGTGCGTTTGCTCTGCAGGCCTGTGAAAAGCCAATGATCATAACCATGGCTCCGCTGTGCACAAGCTTCTGCATCAGCTGCTTTTTTGCCTGACCAAAGATTACACTACGTCTGAAATGAGCTCCAGAGAGAGACCGAATGAGGAATGGTTTTTGACATAGTTAATGAAAGTTAGCAGTTGTACACTGAGAAAAGTGATGTAAACACATCAATCAGAGATGCTCTGAAGTGGTTTGTCACATGAGGCCATTAACAGGCCCTTTCTTTGGCAGAGAGCCTGACAGATTTCTGGAAATCACATTTGTTATTTTATGGAGGTATGGCTGTATAACACCAGCGCACATGTGCTGGTATTTAATTAAACCATATAATGGATATGTTGCAAGATGACACAGTAAACCTGGCTTGGGAACTCTCTTTGTGGTGGTTTATTTTGTTATTATTTTATAACATATGACATTATTTTATGGGCACCCTCTTTGAAAAAAATTTCACTTAGTCGAGCGAAAAAAAACCCCCAGCTTTGTATAAAATTAACTACAAAAAAAAATGTTCAGACTAATATAGAATTAAATAATTTCCTGGTTTTTCCATTCCAGGCTATGCTCCTGTAGTTGAATATGGCTATACTTGCATTTCAGGCTATGCTCCTGTCGTTGAATATGGCTATACTTGCATTTCAGCTCAACTTGTTGTGAGTTTGCATCTTAGAACTAATATGGTCGTCTCTTTCACACAGGTCATAAATCTTTCTGTGTGTTACACAGTTTTGTTGAAGCGAATAGTGAGTAGACTTAGCCCAAATAGCCAAGAATTGCCCCAAAATGCACTGCTGTAGCAATCAGTGCAAACAATACAGCAGTATCCCATGGTCAAAAAACGGCACCCCCTAGACTACTCTGCATTTATACCAACGCTCACTGGAGAACAAAGGATCTTCCGACATAAACCTGCAGTGATATCCGGGCCGTGTCCTTTAGCGACAGGCAGGGAGCGCAGTATGCAGCATTGGGCTTGGCAGGGCAGATAGAGGCCTTGCGTGTGAGATATCGGAGAGGGGCACCAGCACGATGTGACCCTAGCACAGCATGCATCTTTCATCCGAATAGCACGCGGGCCGGGGAAACTGACTGCCGCACTCCTCCCTGCAAGGACCCTATTCTGCCCTCATTGTTCTCTTAATTAAATTGGCACGTCATCGCTACATCTGTCATAGCGAGAACTCCCGTAAGAAGAGTGAAATGTGAAAAAAGGAGGGAAATTACAGCAAGATGGTGCCAGCAGTTCCCACCTTTACGTGTTTTACGAGATGTGCAGGGTGCCTTAGCCTTTTTAGTATTCCGAGCAAAGGTATGTTTGGAGGATATTACGTGTTACTTGTGCACATTCAAGGTCACCCAATGGCCACTGTATGCAGGTGCACACAACAAAACAGAAATGTCTTTGGAGGGTATTATGATTATTATTATTTTATGAAAAGGCACAAGAGTAGATATTGGATTTGAAGGTAGAACAGGGTAGAATATATCAGGAAAGTAGGGCAGTTGGTAATTATATTGGGAAGGGTCATGGGTATTGTTTTTACAAAATATGTAAAGTAAATATACAGTATGCTGGTTCAGATTTTTACTTGGATAGTCAGTATTAAATTGTCCAGTCGGGCTAAACAAGAGAGACAGTCTGGTGCAGTCAATTCAGCAAACTTCCTATCTGTGTCTGGCCTACCATGAGTTCTATGCAGTGATGTGACAGCACTCTACCCCTCTGACAGTATTACCTGTATTTAGAGCTGAGAAGGTGATGGCCTAACATCATGTTATAAGGCTTGGGTAAAGCTCTTATATGGCCAGAGGCCAAACTCATTTGTTTGTTGGGACATCCTTGAATTTGGATGAATTTGGGCCGTCTATGTGAATACTGAATTGTCAGCTCTCTCCTTGCTTACCTTTTTAGTAGATATTCTGATATATGCATGTTTTGGGAATGGAGGTCATTCAGGACTCTTATATCCTAAAAATAGAGAAGAGCAGGTCATTTGTGCATCCCTGTCTTGTATATTTGTGATGGATTCCTCAGCATTTTGAAATAAACTGTGACATCGCTGAGCTGCACTGAGTTGGACTGCTCTTGCCCCATAGTCCAAGGACACCAGTAGATTCTGTCAACATGAACTTACACATCCACTTTCAAGGATGAAACAACAGAACAACAAAAGTACCTTCCAATTCTGAAAAGCCCATGTGTGAAATGTAAATGATATTTGTATTCATAGAAATTCTATTGGCTGAACTCATCATCTTCACAGTGGGTTTCAAAACTGCAAGATGGCGACAGAGAGTTGAAAGGGGGTTCTGTCACAATTTAACAACATTTTGTCACAGTATTCTAGCTTAGCTGTCTGGTATTTGCTCACGCCGTTCACGTGTGCTTATCAGACTCCGGAGTGGGTCTGGCGTGTATGAAGATATGAAAATATTCTCTCCTTTTTCTTCTCTTTCACAGCCGCTGAATGAATGAGCTCAGAATGCTTTGTTACCTCTCAGTCATCTAATTAATCCAATTTATCAGTGACCACACCCCCCTTCCAGTACACCAACAGTAAGTTTAAAAGCTGTCCAAATATAGAGCTTATCGCTCAGGAGATGCCATTAAAAAAGGAAGACACTTCCATTAATCCAAGATAAGAAAAGAGGGAGATGCATGGAGTGCTTCCTCTTCTTACTCTTCTTTTTTTTATCATAAAAGGCTCCTCTCATTAAAGGCAACACAAAGGTCGTTATTGTGAAAACTGCATCACCTTTAAGATTGGATTCGG
Source organism: Ilyophis sp. 1 JC-2022 (assembly GCA_022702515.1). Lineage (NCBI taxonomy): Eukaryota > Metazoa > Chordata > Actinopteri > Anguilliformes > Synaphobranchidae > Ilyophis > Ilyophis sp. 1 JC-2022. The sequence continues at coordinate 36,744,235 of CM040406.1, forward strand.
AAAGTGCAGCCGAGTGCTTTTTCGCTCATGCTATCCATCTCTCACGTCACTGCTTTAACTCACTTACTCTTCTCTTTGAGGAGTTGTGCCTTCTATTGAAGTTTAAGCACTACACCCCCCCCCCCTTTTTTTGTTCCTGAAGTAGCCAGAAAGTTAATGAGTAACATTAGTTATCCTTGCAAATGTCTGCATCTACCCTTCAGAGAAAGGGCCGTAGTTTTAAAGAGCGTACGTGATTTCTGTTGCCCTTTTCTGTTGACTTAAGCGTTCTAAGATTAGGTTTAAACCTTAAAGTGAAAAAAACTAAATGGCAAAAAAAAAACGACAAATTCTCATGCAAAAATGAGAGAAAAATATGAATTCAATTAGGAAGTCTCTTCAGCATATTGAGAGTCGGTAATTCATCACCTCTCGTAAAGTGAGACACCTCTGGAAGTAAGACTCAAGTTTATATCTCACCCTTCTGTGCTCTCTGAAACATATTTTAATTTTGCCTATCTGGTCCAAAAACATACTCGCCCTTTCTGGTGGAGGGATGAATCATGTGAATCATGAATGCCTGTGAATTATATAAATTAGGTGGATACTCCAGCACAACAAACTTTGGGCAGGCTGGGCCCTCCAAATGTTATCCAGTTAGCAAGGCCTGTTTTTGATACAGCTGTCATCCTGGCAGCATTTATCAAATCAGCAGTGTTGTGGAAGCTACTTTTAAAGCATACCTTTGCAAGCTACCAATTACTTCACACTGGAAGAAGATGAATTACAGCAAAGCTACCATAAGGAGAAATCTAGTTGGGTTAACTAAAGCTACTTTAAAAAGTAGTTCAAACTACTGATCCAATTGACAATGTACATGTGATACAAAATTATAGCAAAATATAATACAAAAAAGTCACATGCCAGCAAAAAATGCCACTCAATTGAGTTTATTGAAAAAAGTGCCCACTTGTTCATAAGTCATACATAAACCAAAAAAATTTAATACCCCACTATTCATGGGAAAGTGCAAGAAATGTCCATCAGTCAGACACCTGCCTTCCAGAAACTAGAGTCCAGGTGGAGGTATTGCACCAAGCAGGATTACTCTTTTAGCCAGGTAACTTCTAAAATAGCATGCAACATCTTCTCTGAACATTTGTTAATAAATAACAATAATCAATACTTATGACTAATTTACACCTAATATATTCTAGTTTAGTTTTACAAATTCAGATTAAAAACATTAAAAACTATAGCCAAATATTTTTTACAGGTGAGCTGACAATCCAGCTTCTTGGAATACCCCTGAGACCCCTAAGCCTGTCCTAAACAAAACAATCCCATCTGGGCTTTTCACAAGGACAAAATTGCAAGTTGTAGTTTCAGTAGTTAACTACACAGAATACACCAGTGGACTGTTCTGATTTGTAAAATACTGCATTGATGTGACAGTTGATAGGTGCCTGCTTGCTGGGTAGGACTCAAAGCACACAACTGTGAAAAATCTAAATATTTAAGACGACTGAATGTGTTGCACTTTTATAATAACTGATAAATGATACAGTGTATATTTTCTGTATGTGCATGCTGAACTATAACAAAAGGAACACTTACAGGGTCATACTTTGCAACAGGAGTAAATGTGTGATTAAAGCATTCCCTCTGGTAAAGTCATGCATTTGCCGTTTTGCCCTGAAGGTGCAGTCACTCTAGTTATAACAATAACCATCTATCATTAGCTCACAGGCACGTCAAACAACATTGCTTTCTTCAATTCATCCGTCAATCAGTCATGCAGTCATTCAGTCATTCAGCATCATGTTTTTAAAATAGAACCAGTTGGTTTGTGTTTTTTCATCATTGTGATGATGTGTAGACAATCATGCTACAAATGATTCAGATGAGAGCTCTTGTTATTGCGCAAGGTCATTTTTTATAGTTATCATGATTATATTTCCATTTCCATTCCAGTTTTTATATTTAAGTTTGAGCAGTTATTTTTCTTATCTTTGTATATTGTTATCATCTTGAGCGTGACTTTGGCTTTTCACCTTAGAATAACCACGAGTAGATGATGTGCTTTGTGGCTTCAACGCAATGTTAATGATAGTGGAGAAGCCACACAGACGTTTGCGGAACTCAATGGTTATAGCCGGTGGTTGGGCAATAAGAGGGCATTTTAAATGCATAGCACATAGTCCTGTAACAAGAAATTGTTTTTACTCCTGCCGTCTGTGACAAGAGAATGCGAGACACTGCTATACCGTGATGCCATAATTATACTTGTCACATGTCTCCAGATCCAAGAGAAAAATGAACGGAGCGACTGGGCAGCAGACACAGCAGGCAATTATGTGTCATTGTATAAGGGTGCTCAAGGAAGGAAATCAGAGATGAGTTTAGAATGGAACAAGTCTAAAGACCTTTTCACTTATACACTGTTCTAGATTTTTATGTGAAAAGACAGAAATCAATGCATTGAGAACAGAGTGTAGAACTAGCTGTTAATTGGTTACTCGTCATCCATAACAGCCAGTTTTGTTGCCTTGCGCTGAAATCCCTCCTGTAAATTTAACTTGTCTAAATGCCTCGTAGCCCTGCCTGCAACATTCACTTTGTGTCAATATATTCGGCGCTTGGTGCATATCAGAATCTTACTAATTAGTCACTATCACCTAATTGTTAAATAATTTATGTGCAGTCTTGGTGAACCGACATGTTACTGTGCTTTCATCTCCTCTACTGATGTTGAAAAAACAAACAAATCCAAGGCTTAGAAAAGTATAATGTTAATGACTTTATTGCGCTGAAAAAGGTTTAAATCCATGTTTGATGTTGCAAAAAAACATGCAATTATTTGTATTAATTTTTACTAGCATTTTCACAGTTGGTGTCATTTCAAAGCATGTAAAAATAAAAAAATGTTGGGTTCAAAAACTACTGAAGGAAATATTATTTGATATATTTGTTAGATCTGGTCTACTACTATTTTATACTATCAAACAGAATTACTTCTGAAGTGTGTTGTTGTGTCTGGTTTTTCTAAAAATGTGTTCTTTGAACCTCTCTGCCTAATTCCCTTTGCTGACAATGAATGTTGATTATTTTGGAAAATATACATCCGTAGTTTCACCATGAAGAAGGTATTTGTGATTTAAACATTTTAATTTAAAACAGGAGTGCAAAACCACATCCAGTGTATGCAAGGCCGTTTCAAAGCACGGGCTTACAGGAGCTTCAGCCCCGGACCTACGAAGATCAGGGGCCTATCACAAGCCAATATATCTATTTTTTTAAATATTTCAAATTTTGTTTGCTCATTTCAAATTCATACCCCTTATCTAACCTGTGATCGCGCCTACAGTTTTAAGGTTTCATAGACATATTATACAGGAGTCTACGGTGTCATTATCTAAGCTGTGAGATGTATAGTTTTCATCTGAGAGCCGTTTGAAGGCGGCCATGCCTTCTTCATAGACAATTATCAGACATAGATTAGACTGACTTTTGTGTTTATGCTCAAGTAGGCCTAATTGATTTGGTCATCTGTTAATATAAATATTGTGGTGGTTTCTGGCTCAGAGAGGGACAAGACGTTGTATCTCCCGACACAGAGATCGGAGGGGGGGCTACAAAGCTTCTCAGCCCCAGGGCCTTACAGCAGGTTACACCCTGGGTGTATGCTGCTTTTTGTTCCAACTAACTATTCTGGGCTAATTAACTCATTAAAAGCAAAAGCTGGCATGAAATTCTGAAACAGATCGGCCCTTCCTGTGCTCCCTTAGTTTAAAATGTCAGGGGTTCCTAAGTGGCCCAGTTGTTAAAGCCACTTGCCACAACAGCAGGCTATTATTAATATGAGCCCTACTGCCTAGGCCATGACCAGGAGCAATGGAACACAGTTGGCTTTACCCCTTCCAGATGGTGATGACAGAGTTCCTTGGGTTACCGTGGCATGCGCACCCCCTGCCTACCCACCTGGTGCCTACATATAACCTGTGGTCATAAATTAGAGATCAGTGATAGCTAGTCCGTAGTATGCAGTGTGACTTGTAGCATGTAAATGTGTTGATGGGTGTTGAATTAGTGTATTGAGTAAGGTTCAGCTGCAGTGTTCTGTCTATCAATGCAAGAAGCATAGGAGTGATAGTGCTACCCACAATTCCAAGTGGAAAAGCATAATTTTAAAAAAATGTCAGGGGCAACTGCATTCAAGCTTCTGCTTGCATACTGCTCAGAGCAACACAGAGGCTAGGACTTATTTAGGTAATTTATTTAGCTAATGGGAAGATATTGTCAATTAACCAAAAGGCTCCATCAATGCATAGAAAGAGAGCAACAAGCCAACTGGGAGCGATGCTGTCAGTTAAATAGAGAATCGTACATGTGAGTAAAATTCTAAATATAGATTTTTATCTTATTAGAGAACATGGGATCAATGTCATTTAGTTAAAGAAGTTCTGGAACGCTTGTACTGAAAAGGTCAAAATTTACATTTAATATCTACCTGGAGTTTTTACTTTTTCACCCGACTAATAACCAATAAAAAAAACTTCTTTAATCAGTAGAATATTAAGACCACTGTGGCTCATGAATACCATTCAATGTGGTAGCCATTTAAAATTATTTTTGAAATATAGGAAACTATGTGTGGGGGAACAACAGTGATTGTGAAGGGAAATCTTGTGATACGCTGATTTGACTGTGAATGAGGCTTTTGTTAAGCATGAGAATCTTATTTTCACATTCATTCCAGTTCTGTTAAAATCAGAGACCCTACCGGGCAAAGAAAGTCGACCAGAGTTCCGCTCTACTCTTTTAATCAAAGTTATTATCAATGTGCGCTCCTGACCAAAAGTGACAATACCATGGAAGTGAAATTCCCTTCTTGTCAAATAACGATATGAATGCGGACAGTAAAAATACTCACAATGCGTTCACCTCCCCGCCATCGGTTTGCAGAAACTGTAATCTCTGTTCTGTATATCCTGGTTCTGTTCCCCTGAAATTGTTTTCATATCTCTGAAATTGAATCTCAGATATTCCAAAAACCTGCCTGTGACATCTGCTACTTTTTTCCATATACATTATTTTTCACCAGAAGTGTAAGCGTCCAGCATGCCAAATCAATTTACCCAGTTATACTCCTGTATACAGGAGCCTTATTGTTGCTTGGCATTTCTTTAGAGTCACTGGGGTCTGCTTTTGGGCCTCGTTAAGCCAAAAGTAATAAAGCTGTACAGTTTTCCCATGCCACAGTGAGGTGTGTATATACTGAATATTAGATCCTGAGGGCAAAATTCACAGACATAGACAAGCACACAGGGGGAAATCATTTTAGTTTACTGTTATAATCCTGGCCTTAAAATTAATTATCAAAAGATAACTTCAGCTGTCATTTTGGACCCTGTGTCTGTCAGTATCCATCTACACTGTAATCATTCACCTCGCCTGCTTATAAAAAAAAATCTGTATTCACTTCACGGTACGTTTGTATTTAATTGCCATAAATGATTAATTCTATAGATTAGCAGGCTATGGTTTGTGCATTGACAAACTACCATTCCTTTAAGATTAACATTCAAATGTTATAGGTCATAGTGAAGGAACAGGGAAATTTGCCTTTTATTTTACCTAAGTCGACTCCCTGTCTGGAGCAGATCTCTCTCCGACTCCGCAAGTAAGAAGGCTGTCTCCCCCTAGTGCAATTTTGCAGAAATGATCCCCACATCTACCAGAAGCAGATAACCCTTAGTGATACCGGAGACCTTTTATCCAGCTTGATGTTTAGCCATTGCCATTGTCGGTAAGCCTCTAAGCACATGCATATTATAAAACCTGCATTTAAAATGAATTAATCTCTACTTGTGTCAGCGCATTTGCCCGGGATGATTTTGCATTCCCTGGTAGAGAACATTTTGAGTGATGTATTTCAAACACTATCAATTGAAAAAGAGTCCCGGCCTCCAGACTGTGTCAATTTCTGCGATAACTGTCCACATTAACAGTGGGACACTGTTTTGACGCAGGGCCGTATCGTCTCCATTCTGTTATGTCTACTGGGAGCTTCAGCTGCGTGATTAGTGTTTCCACTGAGAGAGGTGCTCACTTACTCAAGACTGATGTGCGTTTCAATGACAGCTCACCCTCAGAGCACTGTTATGATTTCCTCTATTATGACAATTTAGCAGCCCGCTTAGCAGAAGAGAGCTTGGGGGTATAGGCAGGGGGTAATTCTATAGTAAGGTTCAGTTTGACTTAAGTGTGAAATGCGATCATATTTTGTGGCTGAGCTGCAGCCACAAGGCCAGAAAAGCGTCTCTGGTAAGCCTGAACTTTATCACCTTAGATTTGCCTGCACTGATAGATGATAATTCACACTGTTCCATTTGCATGTGCTGCCATTATTCAGTGTGGAACTTAAGGCCCTGTCTGTCATCAGGAACTGGTCTCTGCAGTCTCCTTCATACAACCCTGTGTTTGCTTTATGGCCCTAAAAAAACATCTTTATTTCTTTCTTTATTTCTCTTTCTTTCTTTATTTCTGATTGACTTGTTACTATTTCTATTAGAATGGAGGAAGTAACAGTAAACCACCCTTGACTGTGTGATATTTTTAGATCACTAGGCACTATGAGAAGTAATGCTCCAAGTAAATTTTTCCTTGGCGAGCATTAGATCCCCTCCTGTTCATTGAATATGTCCCAAAACCGCAACATGTCTGTGGAAAGGGAAGCACCTGCTATAGCAGATACTTCATTAGCATGGATAATTTAGACACTCTGTACCAACCTGCCATAAATCATTTTCATGTACAGTCAACTGTCTTTCACTACGCAATCAACATTTGAAGCAACCACTTTCCAACTGTATGATAGTCTTGGAGAATTGTGAAGTTTGAAAAAGATAAAGATTAGTCCTAGACATTTTTAAGGGGAACAATTGATTTTCTATATGGATTTAAGACATGCATACACATACACATATTATATCTATATAAACACACAAAACCACTGTAATAATATAATTTTATTGATGTGTGCATTGTTCATGATGGTGATTGTGACGAGCAAATGAATAATAACAATAAATAAGTATTAAAGATGGCATATGTTGCTCTTAAATAAAATTAGCTATGATAACACAGAAGTGCATGACACTTTTTGACTATAACATTAGCTATTGACGTATGGCAAGCTAGCTGGTAAGTGTGCTAGCAACACTTTTAATTTCAATCAATCAGAAGTTGTGGCTAGCCAGCTAAGTAATTAATTATCATGTTACAGTCGAGTGCCACCAAATATTTCTATTGTTCAGCTAGCTAGTTAGTTACAACTAGTTGCTAGCGCCATTCTACTGTCTAGCTAGCTGGCTAGTTGTAGCTAGCTATTTATATAAACAGCTTAATAGCTAACTAGCTTGCTGAGCATAATGGTTATTTAGTTAGCTTGCTAACCACAACTTCTGACTGTAATTCAAAGTAAATTGCTAGCTAGATTAGATAGCTTTTCCACACGTAGCTCGCTAATGTACTCAAGTGTGGTCGAATAATATTGACTGCTTTATTTACTATTTTAGAATAATGGTAGAAACCACATTAGAATTGTTGTTGACACAATGAGTCACAATAACGTACCCAGTGCGCATGCTCTGGTTCCCTAAAGCCCCATAGTCAAACATGGCAACCTCCACAAACTAGTTTCATGTGCCAATGAGTAGCTCCTATCGGTAGGGGTAAAATATCTCCAGGTCTTATATATCGGGTTTCAACCCTGCTAAGGTTGCCTGGTGCCTTGTGAATAGCATCCGTCATTCATTTGCCTTCAAGTTGCTGCAGCAGATAGTGTTCATTTCATTTTGAGCCAAGCCACTCCCCGGTACTGAACATACTTAAAATCCTTGCTGGAAATGGATAGGCAAGAACACCCACATCCCCACATTCTTGCAATAGAAAACTGTAAAGTGACAGCGTTATGGCTGCTGACTGGACTAAGCCTATTACACAGTACGGCATAATGACGCTGCATCAAAGAGACATGAGAATGAGGCAGCATTCTTCATCCCTCTACTGGATCTCACCATGGCTGCAGTCTACTTCCTCTTTATTGTGGCCTGAGCGCATGTATCCATCATGTGCGGTCATTGGCTTTGGCCCAGCCCCACTGCTCCCCTCTAAATGTAACGCCTCTGTGCACCTCTTGAACAGCAGTTGAGCCCTGGAGCACAGAGAGTATTTACTGGCCCACGCGGGGAAATTCCCTCACCTGACGGGGTCACTCCAGTTTAGCTTCAAACCTCACTGACCTAGTTCTTCCATCCTTCCCGGCAGATGTCTTGGCACCGCGGCGCGTCGGAGCCTGAGATGACAGCACAGCTAGGATTGTTGTAATTTCCCAGTCATTTTCTGTTATTTGTGGTCGTGATTTATGACTGTACCTCCCTCCTATTCCTTGTTTTCTTTCCACAACCAGCACTGCAACTTTGCATGAGGTGAACAAAAAAATACATATATTTTTATTTAAAAAACAGTCAATTTGCAGCCAATTTGTCATGACAAAATCATAACAAGGTGAATTGCAGGTGCAGTATTTTAAACTTGCAACCTTTTTTCGGTCTTGTCCTTGGGGTGGGTGTGCTCACGGAATGAACACACCACAGACATGAAACATTACAAAAAATTGTAAAACTGTAAAAAGTATTTAAGAGAACTCCTGCAATATTATTATTTAGACTTCATGTCGGTTTTTCTAGAATTGGTATATCAACATACTGTATATGTTAAGTAGTCATTTTTTCTATAAATAACGGGACGCGTAAAAAAGGAAAAAAGAGAGGTCTGGTGAGCTTGGACTGAAGTCTACAGTCTACACTGGCTTCCATCTGTCCAGAAAGAGAGAAAAAGCGAGATTGAGAGAGAGAGATCAAGAGAGAGAGAAAGAGAAAGAGAGAGAGAGAGAAAGAGAGAGAGAGAGAAAGAGAGAGAGAGCAAGAGAGAGAGAGAGAGAGAGAGAGAAGAGAGAGAGAGAGAGCGATAAAGAAAAGAAAGGGTGTGACAGACAGTTATGTTCCCTCAGGGTCAGTGTTGAGTGAAGTGTTTCATAAAAAAAACTATAAGTATCTTTTCCACTCCTGCTCCCGCTGCTGCCATTGGACAATTTTCTGTCAGACCATTAGCATTCATCAAAATAATCAGGAAGTGATCAGCTCTGTATGTGGTTGGCGTCTGTGCCACAGTGTGCCCATGCAAGTCCCATTTCATTGCACTTGAGCGCCTCCCTAAGGAGTGATGTGGTGTACTGCAGCTAATGAAAAAGGTGGTAATGTCTATAAATCACATTTTCTGCGAATATTGTGGCATGAGAGTGTTCTGTATGGATGTTTCCACTGGTATGCTTGAGCCTGATTGACTGGGAAAGTCACAAACGTGGTAACGGCTAACATGTCTGTTCATCTGTGGCCTTTAGAATCTCTGCTGTGAGCAGCTACACATATACAGAAATGTCTGATTCTTAAAAATGAATAGGTGTTCTGTGAAAAGCACTTGGAATTATTAAGAAATTCACTGGAATGTGTGTGTGTGTGTGTGCACGCATGCCTGCATGCATTTTTCTATGCTTTTTTACAACTGTTTAAGTGTGAGTGTGCCTGCAACTTCATATACTGTACACACCTCATGTCCAGAAGGTATTCGTACAAATCCTGCTCTTTTCCCCTCTCTAATAGAAAGTGGGAATAAGATGTAAATCCTCATGGTAAATTGAGGCAGGCCAAGCACGGATAATGACTCTGCTTAGTATAGTGGAATGAATAGCCATCGAAAATATAAATAAAAATGTTAAAATTAAATCTCAATTAGGCCATAAAACAAGGCCAACGTCTTTTTACAGCGAGAAGAGCTAATTGAAAGTGCTGGCCACATGCTTAAAACTGCCAGCTAATGATTTTTTTACAGGCCGCATAATTACCCCATATCAGACTTCTGTTCCCCACGAGGAGACCTTGCTCATCAAAGTTACATTTTTTTCTACTTTGGGGAAATATAAATCTTTAAAGCTCCTTAGAAATGTATTATGATTTTTTAATGATGGGTGTAATAATAATAATAGTTCCATATCTATGCTTTCAGTAGGACCGTTAACGTGACCTGTGGTGTATTTGTCATTGTTCTGTTTGTCAAAAGCACCAGGTTGCAACTGGAATCAATTTGCTCATACGCAAGTCAGAATAACTGCACGGGTTTTGATTCAGTTTCCTTGTTCCTGTTGGTTTTTGTTAAACTGGGAAATGAGCAGGACCGATCTGTCCCACCGTCTATCCCAGCATCCACAGTGAAATGCCAGAGAATTCACGAAACATACATTTTTAATCATGAATTTCTCTTTTTTGTTCTTGACCTCCGGTCCGTGAAAAGTCTACTCAATAATTCATTATTTTCAGCAGGGCCCCTATAGGATATAAACAAACAGCCCTGTAACAGTGGGGGAAGGGTACCCTTTGTGAGAGGCATAGGGATGCGGGATCTGGTTTTTGTTTTTGCTCCATCCCTTCTGTTTGAATAGTGCTCCTCTGCATGGTTTCTGAAGCTGAGAAAGGATGGCCAGTGCCTCCACGACTGCATTAGTTTTTATACTAGACATACCTTTCACCGCTGGCATTCAGAGAAGGCACATAAGCATGTCACTTTTTTATATCTGGATAATTGAAGCATTTTTCTCTGGCGATTTTCTAATAACAAGGAGATTTATATTGTCATTTGAACTGAAGGTTTATATTGTGGCTGAATTTATATAACACAAGCACGAATCCATTATAATTGCCAAATGGATTTTGTCAGTGGACAAAAATGACCATGTATGGGAAGTTGTGGTAATTAGATGTGATGTGCGTGCGTGATGTAGGTTTTCTTTCCCTCTCCCTCTATCCACACTGACAGAGAAGGCTTATATATTCCGTCCATGATGTGCTTGACTGTCACGGCGATTCCACATTATCCCCCTGTTACTCAAACCTCCATCCTGGCTGGCTTTCCAGCGGGAGCAAGCCGGCAATGCACATCATTAGCCTCGTACGCACTGGAGGTTAGAGGCACCCTGGCTTCCATTCGTTCTGATAGGGTTGAGTCGCAATGCACGTGTCACATAATTACTGCGGAAGGGAATCTTCGGTTGCGCGTGACTCGACAGGTAAATTATTGCTCGGGTGCATCCAGATCTTCACGGCGATCTGCCTCACGAAAGAGAGTGGGTCGGGTTCATTAGAGAGTGAGGGACGGCCCCGATTAGAAAGAGGAGGGAGAGGAACCTCACGGGGGGGGGGGGGCACCGTGCCACCAATCAGGACAAGTGGCTAACTCTCGAGTTAACGAGGCAGAGACACAAACCGAGCGCTTTCTTGGGGTCATTAAGAAACCAGCTCCTTTCCCTGATCTTTCTGAAGCCGCACTAGACAGAGCTCTCTAAGGTATTGATTATAATGGCATGCAGGTGGGCAGAACTGATTTAGCCTTCGCCTTGATGACTTTGCACCCGCAGTTTGGGTTGGGCTCTCCTGACGTATCCTTGATTAATTGTGCTTACAGGAGAAATGCATCATGTCACCGGGACTCTGTGTATAAGTCTGTGTGTGACCGTGTGAAACTAAGGCATTACAAAAATTCAAGAAGTCGAACAAAATTATCAGTCTGTTGCACAGTTCTATGGGCCTACATAGTGGTTGAAATCGCCAGGTTTTTTCAGCACATCAAACTTGAAAACAAGTGGAAAAAGAAATCATTCAAAAAATATCCTGAATCTGAATATAAAAACCTGCAACTTGGATTCATTTAAATTGCCAGCGCCAAAATAGCATGACTGATGTGTATCTGATAGCCCCATGCGATTGCTTTCTGTCTCTTTGTTTTCCCCCACATAATCAATGTAGCCATAAAACGTGCCACCGAGCTGTGAATTATAAAAGTGTAATGTTCATATTTATTCATACATTATACATGCAGAATGGCCTATCTGAAATGTCACATCTTGTATGGAAGTGGCTGCCTGTCTCACTCTCAATTTCACACCTGGCTGGGCTGGGCCTGAAGTACTGGGGCTATCCTTCCTCCCTTTAATCTGAGGAATTAACTGGGATTAGAGCCCACAATCACTCACCGGCTCTTTTTACTGCCTGCTTACTAAAGCTCTGATGAGCGTTTTAATTTCAAACAGTGTTTTACATAGTGTAACTGGGCAGGGGTTTATGCTAAAGCGATGAGGCGTTATAAACAGATGACCACCTCCATAGCGAGCGATCTGCGGGTGATTTACAGTACGTGTTCTAGCTGCTGGAAAGATGCGAACAGAATGTGGAGCGCGCAGTGTACGTCTCTCAGTGTAAAAGCATTACATATTTGTTTTCTTCAGTTCAAAGGGCACTCCTTTCTTTTTGGGATTTAATTTAACTTTACATTGTTTTTATATACTTCTTGTGATATTATGAGAGGGTAAGAGTAAATGTTTCTATTTTCTGTTTGTACATGCAACCATCTGTATCAAATTTTACCCCCTCAGTCCCTTTGAGGTGTTGTATTTCAAGGGGAAAATATTAGTGATTTATGTTTTTCCTTAATTGGTCGTGGTTTCGTATGTAAGTCCCTTTCATGAAAAGACAGAATTGATCATTTGAATTTATACAGTGTAGAGAAAGGTGTGTTCCACAATTCTCTGTCGTACATTAATTGCTGCTGCTACTGGAACCTCAAGCTAGTGAATTGCATACAAAAGCTACTGCTGTAGTGAGTGTGTATTCTTTTATGATTTTTATGCCTTATTAAGAGTTAGGTTTTTTTGATCCTCCACATTATAACACATTGTCCAGAATGTCCACATATACATTTTTATCTTTTTAAATTTTTTGGAGATATTTCTGCCTAGCACAGAATGGAGTGCCGGTCAAACATTGATGACATTCTGCGATCCTGTATTTTTGTGTTACTTTTAGTGGACAGCAAACACAATAAAACACAATTGGATTGCAATAGCAGGGTGGAGAGCACAAGCAGTGGCCATTACTCTCCTGTCCTGTGGCCACGTGATCTTAGATTAGACCGTTGGGGAGCAGTGTCAGAACTTCCACGTGTCTCTTAGTTTTAAGGACCATCTCTGCCCAGAGCCATGAAAAACTCAGCAGCTACGGAAATGTGTGTCAGTGAAGCGAATAACTGTCCAAAGGCCAAAATCTGGCCTGTATTTAACAGTGATCAAGGAGCTGATTTAACCGGCTGTGTGTCTGGGAGAAAGTACCCATCAACAATAGGGACCACTTGCAGTGATGTACTAGCATTGTCCGAAACAGGCCAGGGAGGTAGTCGGTCAAAATTAAGATCGCTTTTAAAGCTTGTGCATTGATCGTTTTTGTACCTCAGATGAGTGTCTTACAGAATTATAGTGACTGCAACAGCTTTGCTTTTATTATATTATGCTATGTAAAAGAAAAGGTAAAATATCACAAGTGACAAATGATTTATTATAAACCATAAATAATTTCTAACTGTTTCGTAATGCCATCATACTTATTTGCCTCTGGCTTAGTATGGAAATGTAAATAAATGTGCTGCTTATACAATATACATGTTCACTGAGAATATCATTTGACACTGCTTTTCCAATGCAGTTCAACAACTTGCGAGATAATGAACATTTAATTCACTCCTTTGATTAAATGAAATAATGGTACAATTCAGATATTGACTGGGATTGCCATTGTTAAAAAATAACAGACCATTTTTAACAAAGTTGCTTGCCACACTTACCTCCGACTTACTAACTTGAGGGGGAGAGCCAAGTACTATATTATTGAAGAGATGCAGCACATCTGGAACACCCTGCTCAGGTAAAGTTTCAAATGCTGAAAGCAGAAAAGAAGTAGGTGTAAACAAAAGAACGACAATGTCTCCAAACACATTTGATGATAGGCAGTCCCAAAGTGAAAGGGTAGAACAAATTGCAGTGTTGGAAGTGAGAAAATGAAGGCATCTTTGTTGCATAATTCATGGTGGCAGGAAGAGGGTCGTCTTTCCTGTTCCTCTCACAGTATATCCTGCCTGCTGGTTCACCTCATTAAGGTTAAAAAACTTCAAAAGCTTGGAAAGTAAGCTTCTCACTCACTCGTAGTAGACTGCTGTGTAGACTGCTACCAATTGCTTTGCATGTTTTGCGACACATTTGATCAAATAAACATAATATTCACAAAATAACATTATAAAATAAATACATGGCAAAGTAACATTTCTTTAAAAACATCTTGCAGTACTGTCTTTTACAAAGCTACAGTCGACAGAAAAAGGTAGCAGCCATTTGCGAGTGAAAATAATGTTCTATTTGGTTGTCTTTGCAAGTTGCCTGGACAATCTCTCAGCCCTTTGATGAAATGCTAAACACTTCATTCCGGGAATCAAGGTGAAAATACAAAAAATTATAGTTTCAGCTTGCCTTTCAGGCACAGTTTTTCACAAGTCTTTCATGGCTTTCAAATGAATTATCATCTTTTTGATTGGATTTATATATTTTTTTAAATTCTCTTTTTCTCACAGTTTTTCATGCTCAAGCGCTTTATTCAAATAAAACGTTGCCTTTTTCTGCAGTGGAATGTACCAACATCAGAGCAACTGACATTTGGAATGATGGGTTGCTAAATTAATCATAAACATGTCGTCAGAATGAGAAATTTAGCTACAGAAGTTCATCAAATAAGCAAAGTCGTATTTTAGCCATATTTTTTTTGTAAATCGATGGGCATTTAAATAATGTCCCGTTGTGCGTAACATAATTATTTAATGCTGAAAGATATGTCTTACGCAATCTCATTAAGACCATTGCGCATAGGCACTGCTTTTCACAAAACCCAATGGATAGATTAACGCCGTAGGCATATCAATGTTATAGACATAGACTTACTCTAATAAGCGAGCAAGACGGAAAATAATAGGGTTGGAGCTTCTTTAAAAAGGTATGAAAATATAAAGTGCTGCACTGGTACCACACCATATGCATGCTCACATACACAAAATCACTCAAAATAACTGTTCTTCATCTCGGCGGAAAAGAACAAGGGTTCTGTATGTATTGCATCATGATTAGATAAAAAATTTAGTTCTGGAGTTTTTAATGAAATTAATTTATATTAGGTCAGATTTCTCTGTAAGCGTTATGTTTGAATTATTGGTACAATTAAAAAAATGCCACCATGTTACCGATTAGTGAGAGAAGACTAAGGAACAGATTAATAAGCATATCCGTTACACGTACTGTCTGCGGAACATGTCAGAAAAGGACTTGGCAAGTACATCTTCCCTGTGCTTGTGGAATGTCTCATTAGAATATCAGACACAGCTCTAATCATGAAGTAGAGAGGCCTCGCTCAGGAACTTTGGTATTCCCTCCAGCTTTCCCATGTAACTTTTCTTATTTCAGCAATAATTTTAAAAAGTCACAGCGTAGTATATGACTGCTGCCTCCCAATGTACATGCTCCATTTGGTCACTGCATCAGCTCTTAAGTCCATGCAACAGCCACAACAGGTGGCCTCAGCATTTCCCAGGCATGTCTCTGGGTATCTGGCATGCGTCAAGAGTGAGCGGTGTCAGGAAAGGGTCCCATCAATAGGAAGGTGCCAGTCAAGCTGTCAGTGGCTATATGGATAGCCCAAGAAAATGTGCCATGGTATGCAGTGTTCCCACCCACTCCTCTATAAATACCCAGAAGCACACTGTTTATTTTCAACCAGGCCACATTCCTGCACTGATGCAACGACAGCAGACAATGTGATGTGTTTGTACGTGTGTAACTGTACCACAGAGGAGGCGTAACGTAAGAGTAACATAAGAACTTGGCCACGGTCACTGAGAAGTGACATGCAGTTCTCGACTCTCTGGCCCACGTTTGTTGTGTCTTTGCAGGTAGCATTCATAGCCCTCGTTAGACATCCCCTACTTTTGCAAGATGGAAAGGTACTTTATTCTATTTTAATATAGTCTGGGCAGCAGTGTCTGTCCCTGGTTTTGGTTGTTGTCTAGTTTTGTCTCCCTACATTGCCAAGTTTTTTAGTACTCTGGAATCCTGAGGTTATTCGATGCAGGCTTAGCCATGGAATGCTGAGGGATAAGTCTGTGACACAAATACCTGACTAGTTCAGTGTGACATGTTTATTTTCCTTTCTTTTTTCTTTCTTTTTGCTTTCTTTTTTCTTTCTTTTTTTTTTCTTTCTTTCTTTCTTTTTCAGCACAACACTGCCCGGGGAGCTATCCATGTGACATAAATGGGAGCAGCAGTAAGATTTCCACTGATCCATGCAAGTCCCTCCAGAAAGCCGTAACCTTAGATAGCAATAACATTAAGTGCAGCGCCGCCTCCTTTTGAGACTGGAGACGGGGCAAACAACTACGGCTCTGTGGCTGAAATATATTCTCAACATGCCAATCTGTTTCAATGACATTTAGAGAGCAACAGAGGCCTGCACACGGAAGAAATAACCCAGGCTCCTGTGGACAGCTTCCCTGAGGAACCTCGTAAAGACGTGTTGTGAGAGCGTGAGTGAAATGCCAGTGGACATTAGGGGAATTGTGGGGGATTTGATTACCTGTGCCCCATAGCTGTAGGCAGTAGTGTATAATTGTGGCCCAGCAATCAGATTTTTCCACTACATAGTGGTGTGTAAAGACCAGCATGTCTTATTTCTGCACCTCCAGGAAACAATCAATACCAAATTAGCCTTTAATTACCACCCTATCAAGTATTCAGCCTTGACTTATGATGAGGTGTCAGTCAGTAGTGTGCCGTCTCCTCATTTAAAATGGCATAACCTCTTCCACTTTGGCAGGAGATGGCTCATTTCTCTAAACAAGGGACCGTGGGAATATTTGCTTAATGAGAAAGTTCTGTTAAAATTATGCATGAGCACTCAGACATGATGTAGTGTCTGCACAAGAAGAAAAAAAAGTGTGAATTCACTGATAGCGAAGCAGCTTGGGAACAGAGAGGACAGTTCTTTGGACTATAGCTCAGTTGGTGTCAGCATGAAATAACCTTGAGACACTTATCGTGATAAATGAATGGCCGCCCTTTTTATAATATTTTTGGCAATGTAAAGTCATGTATATTTAGTGCATCTGGTGCTGACAATACTATAGAGATTCCTAATGACCTGCGATTTGGACTGTTAAGTGATGCTTTACCTTTGTAGCCAGCAAATAGTTTCGATTGCAAGCAGAGCAAAAGAACAATCTCTAAGTTAAATTCACACAATGTTCACAAATTACCTTCAATAGTCTGAATTCTAACTCTGATAATGGTTATTCCATCAATCCCATAAGTCATAAGACCTATCACATTCAAATGGATTGCTTTCATTGTCATCCTCCTTTGAAAAAGATTATTACGTTATTACTGTTACTAGTCTCTATCGTGGGTCTTAGGCCACAAGCCTGAGAACCTGCACTATTTCCCCTAATCTCCCTTCATAGCATTCAAAATGGGGTCTTAGGAAGTTTATTTCCACATAACAGCACACATGCAAGTGACCACTGCCAATGGCTTAATAAAATGACATTTCAGACTTGGATAACCACACATAAAAAATCCACCATGAATAATAGTTTTTAAAAGGATTTGATAAATTCTGAGTTCTGCCACACTTGATGTTGTGCTTGGGTAATGTGCTCTGCGACTCTCTACAGTGTACTATGTGACTAATCTTTCTTTTCCCTGAGCATTAACCCAAACCCTCATTGAAAAACATGCAGTGTACAGCAGCGGTCTTGAATAATTCAAAGGCGTGTTTCCTTGTACAAAGGGGCAGAGGGCTTGGAGGAGGGGTAGATGTCAACCTCGCTGGACACTGCAACATTTTTTCATCCGAGCCTGTTTTTGTTACATTGCAATAATATAATGTTATGTCCCAAAACCAGGTGTACAGTACTGGACGTAACACTAAGCCACGTTAAATGATAACCACAACCCAAAAGGAAGACCAGTGAAGCTTGCGGTTGTATAGAAAAGGGTAAACAGATGTTTATTAACATAGACACATAAGTAAGCTGTTCTCTAATTAAAACATGAAAGTCTTTACAAGACAAACGCAGGCTGCAAGGTCTCACCGGGCAGCCAGCATGCAGGTCCAGACCCACGTCGATGGTAGAGGTCTTCTCTTCCCAGGTCAGTCACAAGTCTGTTCCCGATGTTCAAAACAGGAACCAGTCCATTACTGTCTCTGGGCTACAACCTGCTCGATGTTCCCAAAATAGTTTTAGCTAATAACAACGGCAAGATGGTAGTCAGCGTGTTGCGGGAAAATTATGTTGCTATTAGGATGGTGGCAGTTGTAACTTTCTTGATGCAGACGGAGACAGGGTATTTATTCTCCTGCAACTTTCAACCCCGCTGCTCCGCGATGGTCCTCGACATCCCCAGCTATGGCATCTTCTCAAGCATTGCGACGTCCACGTCTCAGGCTGAAGAAAGTTGCCAGGCAACGGCGTCCGTCATTCCACCAGCGCAGCTCTCAGGATCTCCACGCAGGGCCATGACATCAGCATCTCCATCTTTAGGACAAACCCAGCAGCCCAAACCCAGCAGCACAAAGCAGGGGACACAGAGAAACAGAGGAACGTAACAATAGTATCTCATACAACCGTTTCCTCTTCCTGGGATTCTACAGTCTTCACTAGTTTTAATCAATCACGGTTGCTAAAACTACCAAATTTGTCCTTCCGCAAGTTTGCATCAGGCAGTAGCTTGGAAAAAGCGTCAACTGAAATTCAAAGGTGAACATCAGAGGACAGGCAAATTTGTCTAAAAGTGGGAGAGTAACACAGGACACAGGTGAGGATCGGGTTTGTCACCAAGATAAATCGCTAGTGTATAATTATTTTTTTTTATCGGCGAGAGGCAGCCGGGCATGGCGAGATGCCGCTCTGTCCTTGTCATTTCTTATGAATGGCACAGCAGATACGTTCCATGCCACTGAGGCCAAATGGCAGAGGGGCAGGGAAGGTGCCTTTCAATGAGCAAGGTGCCCACATTAAACACAGCACCAGCAGTAATACCGTCGCCACACAAGAGGTTATGTTACCCCAGCAACACATAAAACTCAAATGGAGGCCTCTGGTAGATGAGTTATACATCTTGCAATTAACACTGGAGGCTAATAATATGCTATAATTAATTGAATGGTTTATAGCTACTATTATGGCTTGATTAATTATATTTCAGATTACACTCTAAAATTAAAATATTTTACTTACCTTTTGGTACTCCTAAATTCCAGACGAGAGGTGTAAGGTGTAAGTCAATGAAATGCCAGTTCAAGTTTTTGCTTCCAGTAATGCACATGACTCTAAACTATCCACCTGACCCAGAATATATTAATACATTTTCTATTTGGTAGACTGAATTAAAACATTTTTTTCTGACAAGCATATTTTTTCTTAAACTGAGTGATGCAAATCTTTTTTTAAATCACCATAATCATAATGTATCATATTACCAGGGTAAAATTCATGAATACATCTGAGAAAAGAATACTTTAATTATTAGTGTAAAATAAAACATTTAAAGTGATTTAACTTATTTTGCACATGCCACAGTTTTGGATGGTTATGTTTTATTTTTCCATTATTGTTAATAGTGACATAGCTTCTATAATAAATGTATGAATTGATATGTCATAAGAACACTTAAAATGAATGACACTCCTCAAGTTGTCTTAGCATCTGACTACTAAATCAAACCTTTTCCTTGTGTCAGATAAATAAAATATTTGCTTTACGATCCCTAAAAGCCTGTATTTGATGTAGGAAAGGCATCATTGGCCATCATTGACAGTAATTTGGGCTGCTCTTTCGAATTTACAGATATACAACCTCATCAGTGTTGAACCTTGATAAAACTGCAGCTGGCAAATATGCTAGTTTCCAAGCTTCCAATGAGGCACTTTTATGAATATTCATCAACCATGAAAATTAAAACCTAATTTATACTTATAAAAGGTTTTAATGGTGAATTGAGAAACTAAAACTGTGAAAAACATAACCTATTTTTAAGTTTAATCTTGCTATTATATGCACTATATCTGGGACAATAGTATGGATGAAACACAATGTGGGAAGAAGAGAGATAAACTGTGATAAGATTTAAGTTTAATATTTGTTTCTCTGATAATGCTCATAATCTATTTTCTCACTCAAACCACCCCAAACTGCCCAAATTTCCCAAGCCTCCATATTAGTTCTAATTACTCTCCCCTAACGTGGTGCTGTGGACTGTTAAATTAGTGATTAGTGATATATACTACTCAAAAAGGGTCAAACAAAAAGTATGTTTTTTTAAGCCAGATATGGTTACAATATCCCTCTTTGGGTTGTCATTTGGACTATAGACATCACGTTAATTTTGGGACATGCATTCATTGCACTTATCTTTAGAAACTTTTTAAGTTAACCCAGATGTCCTTTTCATGGATTTTAAGCACAAATTTAGTCAGACTAAACTAACAAACTGCCTCGAAACACCCATTGTGACACCTCATGCACCATTTGCACGTGTTTTGCATGAGTGTCATTCCATGCATGCCAATTTTAGCAATAAAATGGCTGAGCATTTTCCATTCATCATCACATCATAATTTTGGGGGGTGCATGACTTTTTTTCATCAGGGTAATAAACTAGTGTCTAATCAAAGGTTTTTTGTTTTGTGTTTTGTGTTCTTGAGCCATCAAATAATTATTTTATCATTAGTCGTCACCATTTTAGCTCGTTAGCTTATATTTATATGCACAGATATTTTTGACTCTTAACTTCTTTTGAGTAGTATATGTCACATAGGATGATCCATCTGTGACTGCAGGACTCCCAGTGACCAGATCCAACATCATCCTCAAATGTCATGTTAGTTTCTTAAAGCAAAGGCGGACTATAGATAGATAGATAGATTGCTTTAATAACTATCACAAAGAAACGGGTAGGTAGATTAGTTTCAGCCCGCTATGTGGTAGCAGGATCCCTGCAATAATTTATTCACTAAGTAACGACAAATTCAAACAGCTCTTCTCCTCTCTCTCAGACCATGTGATTAATTTCACATACAAAATAAATCTTTGTAGCTGGGCTCCCCTGCATCTGCCACATAGCCTTAAAGATGCGATTTTCCTTTTCTGTGATTACTCAGAGCACTGGTGAGCTTTTAATGTACTACTAATTAAATGCATTCTCTAAATGAACAATTCTACTCGGGCAATGCATCTTGATGCATCTAATGGCCTGAGTATTAATCAGACAATGAAAAAGTGATTATACATAATCAGCACTATCAAAAGCATGTGAAAAAAAAACTATCCTCATGAAATATTAGTTATCTTGAGAAATTTCTGTGAGCTCATCTGCTGGACTACTCTGTCACTGGGTGAAGTGTGTGTGTGTGTGTGTGTGTGTGTGTGTGTGTGTGTGTGTTCTGTACGCAGTGTATTGTTTTACACTGCCCCCTATCTGCTATTAAGAGAACACAAACATATTATGTGATGAGTTCATGCTTTACGTCAGAATGTGATGCTAAAGATGACCAGTATTAAATATTTAAAATCTGAAACCAGGATTTAAACAGTAAAAAAAAAAAAAAAATTTAAAAATGACTGCATAAACAATGTTTGTCGCATTTAAAATATCTATACATCATGTATAGCCTTTCACAGGGGTACTGTCACTGTGTAAGGGTTCTACTGGTCTGATATACAGAGAAATAAAGAAAGACATCCTGAATAAATTGTTTATGGTGTATAGTCTACTATTTGACTATCACTGGAATTATCTATATACTGTATGTCATTTAGAGACCAACAATGAAAGCAAATTATTTATTTACTGATTTATTTATTTATTTATTTATTTATTTAAGTATGTATTTATTTATGTATGTATGCAGGCTTGCACGCATTTAGGGATTTGTTCATTATATACATTTATTTGTCATCGCCCAGAGGATGTTACAGCCACACCCCATGGTCACACTTAATGATCGCTTCCCAAGCAGAGTGCGTCTGCTTTGCCTTATTCTTCACATAGACCTCTCAACGGGACCTCCAGTGGGCCCTGCTGGGGCAGGAAGCGCTGCTCCTCTAACACTGCACAGAGCGGAGCGGCGCGGCGCGGCGCAGCAGACAGCGAGCGCTCATCACACCCGTCGCACACAACGCGATCTGACAGAAGAACACTTAGGCTGGAATATTCAGGCCAGTGCGTCATTACCTTGTCAGCAAGGCTATGCCAAGTGACAATAATGCAGCTCTTAAACCTCATATTAGGCCACTATTCTGGAAAAACAAGCAAAAAAAAAACGTGACCAAGATGCGGACAGCTGTGCCATGAGTGAGAGATGACATCATCCAGTTTCTCATAAATGTGAAAGAAGAAAAACAGCCCCTGTCATTGGCAGATTGTAAAAGCAAGTGCCCGGCTCTCAGTGGGCTGTCTTCAGAACATCATCTCAGTTCACTTGTGCTCAGATTATTAGGAAAGAGATTAAGATTCCGAGATCTCATGGATGAGGGAACTGCTCCAGGTGATGGAGAGACTTACAGAGGTACAATGGGAGGTTTTCTGGCAGCCGACAGTAATGGATTCCTCAGTTATTTCAGTAAGGAGCGTGAGGGTCACTGATTCTCTCCCTTTGTGGCTTTTGTGAACAGTGCTTCGCCACACTATTTTCAGATTGATAATGGCTGGCAGTTTCCCCTTCACTTAACAGGAATTGTGTACTTCTCCCTTACGTTACTAGTATTGACAGGTGGTTATTTTTTCCATTTGTACTTGACCATTGGATGAGGAAATATCCAGCTCAGTCCAGAATAGTGCTGAAAAATTTCTGCCCATCTTGTAGTTTATGCCTTATAAAAATCCCCATGCGAAGGGATAAAATGATTTAATGGCCACTTCTCCTGAGTGTGACTTATGGATCTTTGCCACCTAACCTCTTGTGGTTGGTAATGTGTATGTGCAACTTGTATCAGTTATGTACATTGGCAATAATAGGCCAGCTCTCATTATGCTACAAGGACTTACCGTTCATTTTGTATTCAATTGCTTTTCCATCAAGCTAGTCATCGCCGATCTTGTGTTTCCTCTAACCAAATAATGCGTTTCAAAATGCTAATATCTTAGCACAACACATTTCAGTGCTAAACATCCCACAGCCCCCAAACAAGATACATTACAGCTTTAATATACATGCTGCATCCTCCATTATCAGCTAGATGTCTGAACACAAGTGGGGTCACCGTAACACTATCTCATCGAGAGCCACAAATCCGCCGTCGATAAACGCCTTTTCATAACCTGTTGGAGATTACATTTTCTTAAGCCGGTCTTTGTGATAATTTGGTATTTAATTACAAGCTGGATGTCTTACATGATCGGTAATGAGAAGACTGTTGATGTTTGATAAAACCGGCATCTGTGAGAAAGATGTAGCAGCCGAGAATTGGTGTTGGAAATGTGCAGCTTTCTGCATCTGTAGGTCTTACACTGGGAAAAGAGATGTGCATGGCTGTCTATCTGGCTAATAGAAAAACAACTTTAATATTCTTTATATATAGAACTTTTAATTGTCTGTTTTTAAATTTCTTATTCACTTGACAGTGAAACAAAATGGAAGTGTTAAGTCCTTTAATGTAGTATCGATAAGTGATACTTTTTTAACAGGCACTGTATCAGCAAGATCTATTAACCTCTTTGAGAAAACACTATGCATTCGTCACTAAGCTGACTCAATGACTTCAGTTTGGTTCATTTGTTTTTATAGTGGCATCAAATCACTTGTATGAACAGATATCTCAGGAGAAAAAGCACATACACATTTTCTCTCCCCCACTAAAAGATAAAATTTTATTAATGTATTCCGAACTGTCCACTTGTCTTTATTCACCCGTTTTTAATCCCCTTTGGCTCTGAAAAAACACACTCCTACTCCTCTGCAGGGTGTAAACCAAAATGTTAATTTCCAATGGCATTTGTTTGTGTGGAAGCTGTGAATCTTGAAAGCCTGGGGCTGGTTGGCTGATCCAGCCTAATTCCACAGACTACATGGCCAGATACTCTGAGGGCTGTGACCTTTAACTGTGTGACAGTCCTGGTGTGAGCAGGGGTACAGAAACACACCACTGAGACTACAGGTCACTGTTATATTATACAGAAACAGTCCATTCGTAATGCCTCTTATTTGAATGAAACCAGTTTATTTTCACTAAAACAGACTGGTTTGGGTTCAATGGTTTGATGGAAAGGCTAGAACAGGGAAACACTGATAAATATTATTACAGAACTTGATAATAGTCTTGTTCTGTTTTATACATTCATTTGTGTATTCCAGTATTTTGTTTGCAGCACAGTTATAGCGTACAGTCAAACTGTATACTGTATACATCCTCATGTGTTAAACTTGTCTTTTAGGATAGCCCTCATGCCTTATTCTGGAGAATGCTGAATAAACATTAAATAACATTAAATATTTTAATGTTCCATTTTATTCAATGATAGTAACCACCAGAAATACAGATACAGAAAATGGTGCACTGTGTGGTCACAGTGAATGTGGTGTTAATCCAGAAGAGGGTATTTGTCGCTCTCCATTCACTTCTATAGCACAGCTAAAGCGGTCTCAAAATGACACTTCTAGCACGTATACGAACACGAACAAATTTATTTCTGTCAATACAAACAATAACCAGTCTTTTTAAGTTTTTTTTGTGTGTAATTAAAATTATTTATAAAAGTACTATTTTCTATGTTGTTAGCAAGCTACCAAAATGTTGGCAGGTCGGTTTGTTTACTGCCAGAAATGTTTGCTTCTGTGGAAATTTGGACCAATGAGTGGTTTCTGGTGCAAGAACATACCTAGCAGATCTACGTTCCAAATTAAATATGAAAAAGCAAAAAAAGGGCCTTTCACATGTATAGTAGCAGTAATCCTTGTGAATACACAGAAGATGTAAAGTAGGCATTAGTTTCCAAAAGTGGCATGGAGTCCTGCCCATGCCACAACACTGGGAAGACTACCACAAATAAAATAAAAAAAACAAAAAAAAAACACCCGTCCGGCCAAACTAAAGGCGCAACACAAACAGCATGTAGGGCACGGCGCGCACGGCGTGCACATCGCACTACGCGCAGCACACAGCACACAGCACACAGCACACAGCACACTATGGAAATGTTCAGGAAAAAAAATTATCAATTTAGTGAACAAATATATTGGTTTGATATACGTATGTATTGGTTTGTCATTGACACATCTATTGGTTTGTCATTCACGTATATATTGTTTTGTCACTGATGCATCTATTGGCTTGATTCTCATGTATATTGAATTGTTTCACATATATTGGTTTTGATATACGCATGTATTGATTAATAATTCGCACATACATTGGTTTGTCATTTACATTTGTATTGGTTTGTCATTGATACTTACATGTTGGTTTGTTATTTATGCATCTATTGGTTTGATTGTCATGCATATTAAAAATAAAAACCAAAAAAACCACCCCTCCGGCCAAACTAAACCCAACACAGCACGCAACGCACACAGCGCGCGGCGCGTGGCGCGCGGCGCACGGCGGACGGCGCACGGCGGGAGGCGGATGGCGGACGGCGGACGGCGCGTGGCGCATATCGCACGGCGCACAGCGCATATCGCACAGCGCGTGGCGCACCGCGCACCGCGCAGCACACAGCGCACCGCACACATCACACTATGGGGCGCCGTTCAGGGGAAAAAATTATCAATTTAGTGGACAAGTATATTGGTTTGATATACGTATGTATTGGTTTTGTCACTGACGCATCTATTGGTTTGATTCTCATGTATATTGAATTGTTTCACATATATATTGGTTTGATATATGCATGTATTGATTAATAATTTGCTCATACATTGGTTTGTCATTTACATTTGTATTGGTTTGTCATTGATGCTTACATGTTGATTGTCATGCATATAAAAAATAAAAACCAAAAAAACTACCCCTCTGGCCAAACTAAACGCACACAGCGCGCAACGCACACAGCGTGTATACCAATATACATGACAATCAAACCATGTGAATGACTAACCAATACATGCATATTTAAAACCAATATATACATGAAGCAAACCAATATACTTGACAGTCAAACCAATAGATGCATAAATAACAAGCCAACATGTAAGCATCAATGACAAACCAATACAAGTGTAAATGACAAACCAATGTATGTGAATTATTAATCAATACATGCATATATCAAACCAATATATGTGAAACAATTCAATATACATGAGAATCAAACCAATAGATGCACCAATGACAACCCAATGTGTGCGTACATAACAAACCAATAGATGCACCAATGACAACCCAATGTGTGCGTACATAACAAACCAATAGATGCATCAGTGACAAACCAATATATATGTGTATCAAACCAATATATTTGTACACTAAATTGATTCTTTTTTTCCTAAATGGCGCCTCTTAGTGGTCACCAATGAGGAATCTGCCTGCCCACTACTCGGGCGAGCCTCGGGACACTCATTATATTCCCTCAGGGAACCCAGCCCCTTGTGTTCCCATTGCAATCACACAGTTACCCCATGAGTACCGTCCACTCATTCAATCATTCAATTACACTGGAACAGTATCATGGTTGGCTAAGTGGCTCTAAGTCATCAAGGATCTGAGCCTCAAACCATCACTCTGCTGCCAGAAATACAGTAGATATAGATGGATAACTTGAAGGGTTTCTTCTCCTCACTTATTTTTCAATAGGAAAATTTGTCGGGAGAAACTACCCTTAAAGTGATCCATCCATATCTACTGCATATCTGCATAACTGCATAAACAGTTCATCCGATATGGATGAAAATACCCTCAAATTAAAGCGGACAGTCTGCACTTCAACCTCATTGTCATTGTATCCTTGCTAGAGTACAGAACCAAAATAACAAAAAATGTGTCACTGTCCAATGAATTATGGTGCTCACTCTATGTTTTGGCTACGTCTCTGATTTATTCAGATTTTTAATCCTAACGATGGCCTGCTTTACTGGCATAGACAATTATTTGGTCCTCATGTTCAGAGACACAGCAATGGACACCAAATGCAAATTCAACACCAAGAATGAACCCCAGATCTTTTGTTTGCCTTCCTGTGCATAAAATAATGATGCAGACACACAGCTGGCCAAGAAACAAATGTCCAATTACACTTGCTCCCCGAAAATGGGGGGAAAATACTTACTGTATGTGAACCATACAGATCTAAATAAATATCTTTGGGTGCATGAAAAGTCTGCACATCAATGATGTGTTTCACTTAATAAGCATACTTATTCTCTAGCCTGCTGTGTAAAAGTTAATGTGTGATGTATATACCATCTTGGGGAAAAGAGGCACTATTTTGATTACATGTTAGATTAGTTAGTTACTGCAGTAGACCATAACATAGCTTCGATTAGGCCTAAAGATGAATAAAAAATCAGAAGCCAATGGTACAATATATATATGCTACGGGGGTTAAACACCAAAATGGTGCACAAATGCCTGAACATATTTCCAATGATTTGTACAAATGTAATAATTACATTGCCTGAGACACTAATGCACATACAGGTCATTTAAATATGGTGTGGTGTTGAAAAATAATCGGTGGATTTTTTTATTTGCATAATATCAATTTCTGAGGGAAGTGGTCTTGTTAATTCAGCATTCAGGTGTCATTACTCTGGCTGCAGAATTGTGCCATCTGTCATTTTACAAAACATCATTTTTTTTACAGACGTTTCAGAAGTCGTAATTGCTGCGATAATGTTAAAAAAATTTATAACATTTAAAGAATACATTCATGCTCTTAAAAAATGTTTTAGTCATTTTTGTGTCCAACAGAATGCTTGAGAGGTTGCGATCTTATTTAACCGATGCTTCAAATTTTTATCTCAACAAAGGCATAATCTGTGGAATGAGGAACAGTTGCTTTGTGGACAAAGTGAGTCACAATAGAGTCGTCTTTGTTCTCCATCTGTAATGGTTCAGCTGTGCGAATGAATCCTTTCTGTTTGGTGATACATCATAGAGCTTCTCTATTCCATTGAGATGATCTTGGATGTTCTGTCAGAGTAATTGCTCAGAACATCAGTCCTCTTGCAAAAACACTCTTTTTTTAATGGGAAGGCTATGGGTTATGATATTGGTTTCTGCTGAAAGAAAATCGGTGCTTTGTATCAATCAGTCACACCTAAATTAGAATCCTTTAGCACCATATCATTAGGTCCATGCTATTCTATCACTTTAGAGGATTTTTTGTGTGTGCATGTATGTGTGGAAAGGAATAGCTTTTTTTCCAGTAGATCATTTCTCTCCACAAGGATGGAATTCCTCTTTAAAAATCTTTTTTTAAATTCATGTCACGTTTTTTTGTATGAAAAATCACATTTTAATACTTAAATCCTAATTTATAATAATGTAAAAGTAAATTTGCAAATCCATTTATCAGAAAAATAGTACCCTCCTTAAAAAATATGGTTTATCAAAACTGGACTTAAGGTAATATGTACTCTACCATATATTATAAAAGGGTATTAGGTTTTCCTGAAGAAGACACAGATATATAACTAAAAACATAAACGCTTTCAGTTCTGAATGTGTGTAATAACCTTTTTATCTGTGTTTATTTTGATTAAACCTGTGTTTGCTTAATGTTAATCATGTAATATACTGAATATGTTTATAGATGAAATAAGAAAAACATTGTAAGGGATAAATACAATTAGATCAACACTGATATCCAAAAAGTAACTCATATGTCTTGCTAATAGAATGAGTAGCATCTTGAAAGGCATTAAATTGTGAAAGAAAAACAGCTTTGTGACATGAATAAGAATGTCCTGTGTGGATCACAGTTTTGAACATCAAACTGCAGTCACTTCTGACTCTAGACAGTGAATAAACTGAGGCAACAGTACGGGTTGACAGTCCTGTGACACAGGCCTGCATGTCACTCTGGGTCATTCCCTTGATTTATGACCTTCCAGAGGCATCGATTTAATTAGACGTGAGACAGCACAAGGATCAGGATCCGGGTCTGAAAACAACATCCTGGCAAAGGCAGCGCTGTGTTATCTTAATTAGATGACTGTACAATAGGGTTGAGAACATGCACAAATGCCAGACCTGGACAGTGGCCCTTTAGAGTGTCATTTGTTTCTCTGCCGATTAATCCAGGTTGTATGCAGGGCACACCTATTGATTGTATATAAGATGTCATCGCAGGTGGCACGATTTGCGAACACATCACGCACCCAGCATCACTGAATTGTTCCTTTTTTCACGACAGCGCTCCTAATTTGGGATAAAACGGTTGCTTAACATGGAGAATAAATGGCCATTGCTCTGTCATTGGAAGATGTCTCGTATGCGGGAACTAGGAGATTCAATGTAAAGACATTGCCCATCGCAGCTGTGGTGGACCATCCAGTCACTGTACCATACAATCACTGTAAACTAGTGAAGACCCTTAATGTAAGACCCGACGTTGCAGAATTACAACATTTTTATTTTTTCTAAAAAAAGGTATAAATGTTTATTTTTATTTTTATTTTTTTCACATTAACATAGTCATTGGGTCCTATTGTTCAGTCTCACAATGCTATTGGATAGGACATTTGTATATAATTTGTATATAAGTCCTGCCCACAGGTCATGAACTTTCACAAGCTGCAAAACTTTGGCTGAGCAACAACACTTTGTTTCATTGGACTGGATTTATCAGATTTAAGTAAGTAAAATGCCTTTAATATTTTTTTTGGTGATCATTACACTGACTAGAACATGTACATATGTAGTTATTGTGAAATACATTCCCCAAATGTAAATTAGAGCATGTTGTATATTTGTTGTAATTGTACAACACTGGGAAAGTGTGGTAGTCAAAATAGCCATGTTGTAAGTTTACATACCTGGCTAAGTGTAGACTAAATAGACATGTTTTGACAGGGATATTCTAGTTTTCACAATATATTTAAAATTACACACATTTTCTACACATTCCAGACCCTATTATATATTATGTATGCTATATATTTATTTTTACTTTAATTTCTAATCCAATACTATTTGGAACCCATTGTACTAGAAGCTGAATTACAAAAATATATTGCAATAGCGTATCACTTTCTATTGCTTATAATGTTTTAGTAATCACCTTCAACAGTTCAGTTTATCATTCTGTTTGTGCATATCTGCCCATTATTTTGGCTCAATTCATCGTCAAAGCAGTTAGCTCTGGGGGGATGCTGGGGGATGCCTGTTGCATTGTTGTGGAAAGGTGAGAATGTTCAGGAATGCGGGGTGTGGTTGTAAGTGGGCGGCTGCAATGCGGGGTGTGGTCGTAAGTGGGGGGCTGCATGCATTCCTTTTACGATGATAATCAGAGCACAATAGGTTGGCCAGACAGTATTGTGTGACTAGTGAAATGTGTAAATAGGTTACTTTAGTGGAATGTGTAAACACTTTGCCCCACCACCCATGTACTAAAGGTATTTCCATTTTATTTTTTTCATTTCAGAATGTCACCAGCAAGGAGAGAGCCTCACTACAGTGTGCAGGATGTGATTGATGCTGTCCATAATGGAGAGAGTGATGTGGACATAGAATTAGATGAAACTGATGAAGAGTCAGATGACGAAGCCTGTGGAGAAGTGGACAAAGAAAACCAACCACCCACTGACTGCCCAGCCGATGTGGACATTGAGCCCCAACCGGCCAAACATGCCAAGTCCCGTGACAGATATCGCTGGCAGAAAAAAGATTTCCTCAGCCCTAATACTGATTTTTCTGGTCCACCTCTCACAGAAGATGTGCGTTCCCTCCATACACCACTGGAATACTTCCGACAGTTTGTGTCCAAAGACATGATTCAGTCTCTGATAATGAACACAAATGAGTACAACCTTCAAACAAAAGGAACATCTGTAAACACCAATACAAAGGAAATAGAGAAAATGTTGGGCATGTACCTGAAGATGGGCCTAGTACAAATGGCTGGAAGCCGAATGTACTGGAAGACAGACACACGGCACGCCCCTGTTGCTGATGTGATGCCACGCAACAGATTCCAGTCTCTGCACTACTCACCAACCTACTGTATATACCCCTTGTACACCTAATACACATATACTTATATGTCTATACTGTACATATTCGCCCCTCCCTATATACATGCACATGCTTGCCTCATGTATTCCTGTTTTTCATTTATTTATTTATTTATTAATAAAATCACTATTCATAAAAATATGACTAATGTTGATATTATTATTCATGTTATATACTGTTCTGGGGCTAAGTAATAAGCAATCAACCATGCAAATGAACCCTTAGTTTTTTTTACTGAGGTACAAACATTTGTACCTTGTTGTTCAGACAATAAGTACAAATAGCCTACAGGAAATTCTGCTACCCACTCCACCCAACGTTGTAATGTTACAACATTCCCATAAAACCTTACAAAAACATAACATTTTTGCAAACACTTTATTATCATCTCCAAAGGCCTCCTACAACACCATCTGAGAGGTTGCATTTAAAAAAAAAATGTTTTACTATGTCTGGGTTTTACAGGGTTAAACGCACCTATGTTGACTGAAAAGATGGCCTTCTGTGACTATGCATGCTACCCCACATTTACAAAGCAGAAATCAGTCATCCAGACCATCACCCAGATCGTCCGCTGTTTGCCAAAGACAAACAAAACCCCCTTTTTTTACCATACCATGTCCCCCTGCAACAGGTCTAGTCTGCCAGGTCTCTTAAGATTAGATTTGAATTTATGAAGATTGCTTCACCTGGGCCTGTGGCGTAATCTATGCCGTTGTAGTAATTCACGTTGGTCCTCATTTCCAAAGCAGTCAAAGAGCCTCGTATTTCACCATGACAATGTAATCACAGGTCCACATTAAAAAGTCATTATTGTTTAGAATCGAGCACAGCCAGAAAAACACTTACTATAAAATTCTGCAGCCTTTGTATTTTACGCATAGGTTTACCCAAGAACACAGGGCGGGGTGATTTAAGCTAGCAACTTACACCTTTATTGATTCCTTTGGAGATTTTCTCTTTTTTTACCCCAGCCATTGCATGATTAGCAAGTAATTGCAATAATGAACCCTGATCTAAGCAAATAAATATACCAATGTGAGATTTAACACATTAAGCAGAGTATAGTCTTGTCTCAGTGGCTTTTTGCTTGGAAAAGGTTATCTCTTTATTTTTTATTTTTTATTTTTGTAAAGCACCTTGAATTGCCTTTGTGTATGAAAAGTGCTATATAAATAAATTTGACTTGACTTGACTTGACTCACTCAGCAGCTGTTTTAGCCTCCGATGAGTTTTTCTGACTCAGTCATGGCGGCTTTTTTTAGCTATAGGTTTTTTTGCGTAATTGTATATTTTACATTTCAGAATAACCCGTAGATTTATGTTTTAAAGCCCATTATTTAATTGCATTGAGGCCCCCTCCATAATTGGACGTTTCCACATACTTTCCATTAACCCAGGATCCATTAAACTCTTCATGTACTGTTTTACACACAGGTAGTTTCCCTGCTTTTGTAGCTACCTCTGTGTGCTTTGTTTCGGCAGAGAGAGCCAGTAGACCAGTGCTGCCCACAGATAAGCCAGGATGAAGCCCTGAGCCATTGTGTTTTATATCTAAACCCCTGGGCTCAAGGCGACCGTGGATCACGACCCCGGGCGTCATTGTTCTTGACACTCCTGAGCTTCCAGGGTTCAGAGGGCAAAGAGGTTTAAGAGTGAATAAAAGGTGATTTACTTACTGTTTCTGTGCCTCTGACATATGGGCTAAATTACATGTTGGCCTCCCTCAGAGGAGGATTAAGACCCAGACAATGAGCGTGAGCCAGGAGTGTGCGCTGGCAGAAATCACAAAGATGATGAACTGCAAAAGGTGTCCGAGCATAAGGAAGAAGTCGCGCTGAACCCTGGGAGTCGCATCCGCATGCCTCAGAGTCGGCCGCCACACACGGGCACGCGTGCGTTTGCTCTGATAACAGCGGATTTCATTATGCATCTATATCCATGTGTGCCAGCAGTTTGTCACGCCCTTGATCAATTCCCGTCTCCTTCCTTTTTATAAATTTATTCTCATAGCCTATCAATAATGTATTTGAATGTCTCATATTTCTCATTAATTGGGAATGT
The DNA here is from genome assembly GCA_022702515.1 of Ilyophis sp. 1 JC-2022. Lineage (NCBI taxonomy): Eukaryota > Metazoa > Chordata > Actinopteri > Anguilliformes > Synaphobranchidae > Ilyophis > Ilyophis sp. 1 JC-2022. Next base: position 36,777,487 of record CM040406.1, read on the forward strand.
TCTTTGCAGATCAATATGGTCCCTGATGTGTTGTATCGTAAACCCCCATTGTCCCTCACTCACCCCCAACCCCCATATCACCACCGGCTTCTGGCAGGACATAGTAGGTTGACCCTTTATGTTCTATTGATTTCATTCCATTTTTTTTCTGCCACTTTCAAAAGCTTATGTTAGTCATTTTTCCCTGGTCCAGCTTGGATAGTCATACTGTATGTCATTGCAACACAAAGTGGAACATACTACAATTTATTTTGTTACTGAGAAGTCTGATTCCCATGTTAGTCTTGTACTGCCGCTGACAACACTGTGGTTGAATCATTGCTTATTCTCCTGGTAATTACTCGAAAATTATGTGATCTTAGGACCGTATCACTATAACACGAGAGCAGCAAGGCGTCTCGAGATAGGGCGAGGTTTTACACGAATTGGGCTGCCATCTGAGGCTGAGACCAGATTGCAAAGCCTTTGTTCTGGTGGAGCTTTGTTTCTCTGTTGATTTACGATGCAGGGAGGATAAACGAAGCAGGCCTGTGTGATTACTGGTTACCTGCTGATTTATAACTTAGTTTTAATTATGCGAGCTGTCGTCTGTCCCAGCCGCTTCAGGGCTGAGTAGACGGGGGCAGGTGTGGAGGGGGGAGTTCTTGGGTTGTCCTTTCTCTGCTGCCCTGGAGAACTTGTTGATCCTCCAAACATTTCGCCAGAACTCCTCATAGAACCAGACCTAGCAGATCCCAGTGAAACACATCCCTGAAATGAGATCTGATTTGTCACGTGCAGCATCGTGTAGCATAAAGAGCTTTTTTTCGGGACGTAAATGACACTGTTGAAGAGACCTCACTCCGCTTTCACTCAAGGTGTACGGAACATTATTTTTCCGGCAACGCTAGTGCCTGCTCAGGTTCACACAACCAATCACTATCTATTATTTTCAAGGCTTGAAAGCATTCACACATAATGGTGCCAGTAATTGTTATCTGAATAATCCGCTATCAAACAATCGAAATGAGCTAATGGGATGGAAGTCAAGAGCATAACCTACAGTTCCAATGAGGTACGGTTTTGTTAATGTTGGCTTATTATTCAGATAACCTAGCTAATGCTAAGTTGCTTACTAATGAAGGAAAAGTGAATCATAACAGCTATGGTCCTGTCAAATTATAATGTGCAAATACACGTATAGGAATTTTAGAATCTTATAATGAAATGGATGTGTGATGGTGACAGAATGTACTGTGTAAAGGTATCATACATTTTGTGTACATGCTCTGGTTTTTTCCTTATTTAGTAAGATGCCACTGGGCTTGGATGGATGCCTTCGCCAAAGTTAAGTTTTGCCTGCTTGATCTGTTAATGTTTTTGCTTTGTTCTCACTGAAGTCAAAACATCTTCATTAATATTACCAATATATTGGGCTACTGCAATTTTGATTCATAGTTGATTGATGTATTCTGTAACTTTGGATCAACACTGAACACTTTTACCATTATATATGATATATTTATTATGTTGAGATTTTTTGTTTTATTTGATCATTACTTGGTCATCAAGACTGCATGATGATGTCAATGTGATGTGAAGTTTACGCCAACTTTACGCCACACCCAGGATTTGTAATGTTGACCATCATCATGGAATTTACATTTAAATTGTACTCTATAGCCACTGAGAACTATCAAGGTTATTAAATCTCTAAGTGTGATTTTCATTAAAAAATGACCCACCCCACCAGCTACAATTTTCTAGTAATTGAGGGATCATATATAGAGTAGTTTTGCACTAGGGCAAATCACCATAATGTTTTTAGAATTTAAATTACTGCAAATATCATTATTGTTCTTAAATATTAACTTTTTTTCTGATTGGGGTGAACTGAGACTTTGATTCAGTGTTATTCACATATTGTTGCCTAAGTACAGTCTTAAATAATACATTGAACCAGATGTGTTTTTAGTTTGGAAATAAAAAGAAAAAATATATCTGTAAAATGCAGCCCCTTTAATAGGGCCATTAAGTTAAACAATGCACTGTGGAAAATGCTGCCAATATTTCCCATGAATACCCTGTACCTGGCTTTACAGCGCAAAGCCTGAGTCACAGAATTAAGCTGTGGGGTAATCTCTGCTGTTCTGCGGGATCGTGGCCATAGGGGATTGAGAGCGATATGCACCAGGCATGGAGGGCAGAAGACTCGGTTTGTACCGGCAAGCTCTGCAGATCCATCTTTGTCTGCTAATGTTTACAAACACATCGCAAACAAGCGGTGCCGAGCGGCTCGTCTCTCTGGGGTAAACATATGCGTCCCTAATACTGATTAAATGTTTTATACTCCCCTAGAGAGTCCCTCTCCCAGCCTATCAGAGCCAGTGCAGCTGAGGAGTGGCTCTCTGGGTACAGCCCCTCCTCCCTTTAGTTTCTATGTCTGTATACACAATACACTCACTGCAAAGGCTTTAGTAACCTTTTGAACTTTCTGGTTTTGTTACAGTTGACTGCCGTGCAGATCAAAGTTACAGTATTGATATGTGTGCCCAGCACAAATGGCAATGCAAGCTGCTTACTTTGGGTCATTTAAGGTTGCAGTTATATTCCTCTTATATGCCCATTTAACCCAGCATGATTGGTTAATGCACACTGTACTGTCCTTCTAATTAATGGTTACTTTAATTGTGTCATTTGTTTGCTTAGTGACTTACAAGGGTTGGTTTTATTGTTTTATCAATAGGGTTGGTTGCTTCCACATTTCCCACAGTATGATCCAGGGTAAGTACCTTGCTCAAGCGAATGATATAAATTTAACGTGCCAGTTCCAACCATTGAATTTCAGCAGAAGCATGTGAATCGTTCCTGCCGGTGACTTGACTGCAGTGGGATCATATCCCCAATGATTGAAGAGGAAAACTAGAAAAATTATGTTAAACAAACAGGACGTTCCCAGAAAGTTCAGTTTGAACCTTATTATGAATGGTCTGGTAAAAATGTCATGGATTATTTTGAAATATGCAGTGTCATCCGCCCTGTTTGCTGCCACATTAGTGCTGAGGTTTTGGTGCAATTAAGCAACGTGGTGACACAGATTGTGCTCTGTGGTCCAGCCCAATGAAGACACGAGTTGGTCATCATGTTCCCTCATCTGATGATGTCATCCTAAATTAAATCCACCCATAAAAAAGGAGGGGGGGGGGGGGGGGGGCATTCATGCAAAATAAAGCTGACAGGTATGGTTAATGTTAAGTTTACCCCCTGTCATTTTAATTTGTTGCCCAAGCAATCAGTAGCTCATCCTAGTAATTTCACTAATGAATGCTATTAGGGTTCCCATAACCAACGTCTGCCCAGGAGGGTTATTTTTCATGTTAGCTTTGCTCTCTAAATCAATACTAAGCTGTAATTTCTTATACACTCTGTTTTTTTCCAGTGATAGGGTATGATGGAGCGGATAGCCGGGACTGGCATGCAAATGACAGGGCTGATGAATAATGTCAATAATTTTGAGAAATGAATTATTCCATGTTATTAACTTAATTCTCTCCGTATGATGAAATGCGAACATGCTGGCCTTTGTCTGAACTGCCTGATTAAGGCAGGAATTAAGTGATCGCAGCCGTAATCAATTTGGACGGGATTCAATTAAGATCGGGGAGGTGAGGGTAGAGAGAACTTCGTTGGGTGTTCCAGTGAATGTTCACTTCCTGTCACCTTTGAGGTTTGTTCCACCTGTATGGCACTGCAGAGCATCTCCAGAGTGCTCAAGACTGTATTTGAGGGAGAGGAAGGGAGTCTGACTAGTAGGCTACTTGGAATATTGTCTTCAGTGCTTGACTCAGTACCTTATGGATGCTTCGTCAACCTAGCAAGCGTCTGAATGGATGGAGGCAATGGGGTGGAAGAAAGATTCTGTACTCCCAACTGCCAGTTGCGGCAGGTCAGCGGAGGTTATTAACAGTGGTCAAAGCTGAGACATGAGTGAGAAGAACCCACTGTACACCCACATCACGTACAGAAGCCCATGCGCTGCATTTGATTTGGTCCCTTCAGTATATTGCGATGTCTGCAGATGCATTCCTTGAAGGTCTTTAATCTCATTTTAATTTTAATCCCTCTTTTATAGATATCAGCGGGTCTTAGTAGCAGGTAAATGGATAAAGATAATATATTACAAATGTTTTTTAATCCTCCCACCCGCTCATTAAATCTAGAGATGACAGATTGGATGTTACTCAATGGATGTTCAATGTTTAGTGAAGAAAATCCATTTCAATCTCAATAAACAGGGTCTCATGGGGAAATGCCAAAGGTTACTCCACCTAATCTCATTACGGTTGCGGGGCGCAGTTAGCGCACTCGCTTATGAGTAAATTAACTAGTGGGGAACATAGCTGGCTGTATTATCTGTTGTTATTATCTCTATTATTGTTTTTTTTAAACAATTGAGAGTGTTCTAATCAACAGGCATCACATAAATAGCAGTGCTGCGCTGTCATATTTTGGTGGAGTGCGCACCAATTATACCAGGGATAATTGGATTTTGAATTGAACAATGTTCAGAGTGAGAGTTAACCGTGAACTCTAATCGGCCTGGAGTATGTTTGTGTCTGATTTGTAGATGCACAGCATGCTTCAAATAGTCGTACATAATTCCACAATAATAAAGTAATATTTTGAATATATTATAAGCAAAAAGGATTAGATATAGCCTACTTTGCAGTACATAATTTATTCTGTAAGTGTCTTTGTTTCATATAAGCCAATATTGTGAAAGTTAGGGTAGTTCTAGAAATTGTCGCTAACCAAGGAATAAATGTACAGAATAAATACAAATGCATTAACCCATTAAGTGCCGCGGGCGACATGCAGACAAAAATACCAACATTCTAAAGGCGACTTATGTCGACCGAAATGTGTAAACAGTGAAAACTATATATATATCCAATCAAAATGCTGTTATAATTAATGACATGATGTCCAAACGTTATCTGTATGGCTGTATAAGCCCACATCACCAAGGATTAACAAGTAATTATGTTCAATAGGTAAAATAATGTGTTTTATTAGAGGTTTAAAAATTGACAGGATTTATAAAATGTATAATGTTGGCAGCTATATTGGCAAGGCACTGCAAGGATTCTACTGTTCTGGAACACTCTGAGAAGCATGAAATCAGGCAAGTGCTCGCCTTTAAACACTTTGCATTGGTTTTAATATCATCCTGTCTGGGCTTGTGAAGATAAAGGCTCATTTGTAATACATTTTTTTGAGCTTTCTTTCTGTTCATTTTTATATCATGTGCAGCTCTAGCAGGTATGATAGTACATCCAAAACCATGACACCAGTAAGGGGAAAAGTAAGTGACATTAAAATGAGTAGACATTTAAGCAATTAAAGAAGTGAATCCTGACTTGAATGGGGAGGCTGAGATTTGTGGGGAAGGGAGATGGGGTTAGAAAGGGCTGAGAATTAAGGCGTATGGCAATACGTTTCAATGGCTGCCTAATATATTAGTATATTAGGTAGTTCGCCTAACAACAGACCAGAGGAGTTGATGATGCTCTCCTGACACTGCTTCACCTGGTACAATCCCATCTGGACACACCAAAGTCCTACATCAGACTGGTGTTTGTAGACTTCTCCAGTGCATTCAACACAATCCAACCACACCTAATGGCTAAGAAGCTGCTGAAGATGAACCTCAACCCTCATCTTATTCTCTGGGTAATGTCCTTCTTTACTGACAGACCTCAGTGTGTTATATATAAAAGCCACTGCAGCACCACCAAGACCATCTTTACTGGCTCACCACAAGGCTCGTAGTTTCTCCAGTGTTATTCACACTCTACACGGATGACTGCCAAAGCAACTGTCCTGAGATCACGTTCATCAAGTATTCAGATGATACAGTAATTGTGGACTCATCCAACTCTGATGACAAGCTTCAATCTGCTGTCAGCCATTTCCAACAGTGGTGTGAAGTCAATTTCTTGGACTTGAATGTGGAGAAGACTAAAAAAATCGCCATCGACATCGCGTGAGCCGTCCCCGCTGAGGCCCCTTACCATCGGAGCCAAAACAGTTGAAAGAGTGGAGGAGTACAGATATTTGGGTACCATCATTGATAATGAACTGACCTTTGAGGCAAACTGTCATTGAGTGCATGCAAAGTGTCAGTCAAGGCTGTATTTCTTCCGGAAACTCAGGAATTTGGAAGTAAGCCAGTCAGTACTACAAGCATTTTACACCTGCTTCCTTGAGTCAGTGCTGACCTTTAGCCTAACAGTTTGGTTTGGCTCATTAAGTGAAAAATCAGCACTGAAGCTGGCTGGAGGGTGAGACACAGCTATTAAAAAAATAGGAAACAAAAACCGCTGAAACATCTGTATGAGGAGCATACAATTAAAAAAGGAAAGAGGATTATGGCCCTTCCATCACATCCCCTGAACTCTCTATGAGACTCTTCCATCAGGTCGAAAATTAAGGTCTTTGCCCCTTAAAGCAAAAAGAGCCCGAAACAGCTTTGTCCCTACAGCTGTTAGACTGCTTCATGACATTGGACATCTCAACACAGTAAAGGCAGATGAGGGACTGTTATTGCTTTTGATGCTCAATTTTTCATCATAATTAATATTTAATTTAATATAATATAATTTTGATCATAATACTAATAATAATAATAGTAATTTTAATAATAATCATAATCACACATACCTTACTATAATGTGAAACTTCTGATTCAATTCAATGTTTTTATTTAACATGTTTGTTTGTGTTTGTGGGTCTGCCCCACTGTCTATGTCTTTTTTACTGCTGGAAACTACAACTGAAGTTCCCTAACGGAAAAATTTAAGTTATTCTATTCTATTCTAACTGTGCCTCTCTTGGGTGCATACTGTAAGTAAATAAGTAACTATGTAAGTAAATAAATACATAAATAAATAAATAAAAATTCTGCATGTAATTTCAACAGTCTGGTCCATAGTGGGAGGGCTTATTGTAGCTTCTCATAGTGAGGAAAACAAGTTGTTATGCATAGTTGAGCAATATTTTATTATTGAGGATTGAGGAGGTTTAGCCTCACCATAGTAAATGTCACTGTTTTAATTATAATACATTGACACAGGATATCAGATTTCTGTTGAGATAATGAATCCAGTGGCATCTCATTTTTAGCAAGTTAATTTGTATTATTTTCCTTCAGAACATTTCTTTGACATCCGAAAAGAAGCCAGGTGTTAGTAAATAACAACACAGGCAAAATGTGATGCAGATATATTAATTATCTTAATTATTAATGTTTTTATAAAATTACATGGGTTCGCTAAATCATGCATTTGTTGTGGAGAGTCACAAGATCACTTGTTATTATCATTAATTATTATTATTTATTTTTTTACTGCGCTGAATATAAAACATAATAATTACAACTGGCCCAAGGACATTACTTGTAAGCATGGCCTTATTATCATCAGTGAAGTTATTCCTATATTGGAATGGCACCTGGATTTCTGCAGTCTTGCTGGCCTGCAGAGCCATTGCCCAGTGGTCAGCTGGCATGGGCTCCTGTCATAGTGGATGGCCTCTACCGCTCTTTTGCCCAGGTCTTGATGAGAAGGTAATGGGCCTTTACCAATGGCCTTGCTTAGAGGGGTTTGCTTGGAGCCTTCATTCCCTCTCAATCCATGCTGCAGGCCACAAACACATTCCCACTCCAGCTCATAAGATGTGCTTATTATGATTATGACTTCTATTAGCGTTGGAAGTATTGTACCTATTATTGTTATAAATGACGACTTTCCAGACCCAGGGGGGTGTAATTTAGCGGAAGACTGTTTTTGCTTTTCCTAATTATTTTTAATGTCACTCGTTAGGGCTTCCCTGAGGGAGTGTTTGAGCACTCTTGTCTGTTTGGACATGGCATCATTATGACGCTGCCTTTCAATTAACCTTCCTCTGCTCCCTAATCGGTTTCATCTGCCTGCCATTTCTTCCCTGGATTAGGGAAATGGTGACCAGGCATTAATGTGAAACTATGGATGCACTGTTGAGAATGCACAGCCTGTCTTCATTGGATTATAGAGCCTGTCTTTCCAAAAGAGATGCTTATGCAATTTTTTACTTAACTGCCTTGCATACCTTTTCTGTAAAATACAGTATATACTGTACATGTGCATTAATAGAGGGGAATGTCACAAGAAAATTTACAAAAACTGATGTAGGTTGGGGCTTAAAAAAAAAAAACAGGCCGATTTGTGGTATTATATAACTTGTGTTACTAGGCATTACTAGACAACCACACATGTTTCTAGTCCACAGTAGCCTACGTTAGTGTGCACCCCATTCACTGAATCTATGCCCAATACCTTCCCTGTTTCTCATTCAATTGATAGCCAACGCGCTGCAAATGAGCCTGCATTAGAGCGCATTATAGGCCGAACCATATTGCGCTGCCTGGCCTCAAACTGAGCCCTGTTGGCTGAGTACTTAGCCAGCCGTATCATCGCCTCTCCTTACAGTTATCATCCCTTCAGCGCCTCAGAGCCGCAATCTCTCTCTCCATCCTGCACGGCCACCCATTTAAAAGTGCGATTTGCGCCCCTCTCTTAAGCAGGGAGAAGCTCATCAGCTTGGCCATGGTACAACCACCTGTTTCAGGCGGCGGCCCGTGCCCAGCACAGAGCCAGGAATAGTGCTGAAGAGCCAGAGCACGGCGGGGCGGTGGTGCGTGCCATCGTAGTGGATGTACTGTAATTACAGCTGTGTCTCCCGTAAACACTTTAATGAAACTCTAATGGGAGACTTCAGTGCCAGTTGACTGGAGCAGTCGTTCTCATTCATGAGTAACTGAAGCGATAACACAGGTCTAGTGTCATTGGTTGGACTTGACGGCTTTAGGCTTATTCTGTTGTCATCTTGGTCTCATCTTAAATGCTTCTGGTGGTCGTGCAGGCACTAGTTGGCTAAAACACCGAGCTGAATAAATAGGGATGTTTAATTTCATTACATTACATTACAGGTATTTAGCAGACGCTCTTATCCAGAGCGACTTACACAAGTTCGTATTACATTTATCCATTCATACAGCTGGATATATCCTGAAGCAATTCAGGTTAAGTACCTTGCTCAAGGGTACAACGGCAGTGTCCTACCTGGGAATCGAACCTGCAACCTTTCAGTTACAAGTCCAGCTCCTTAACCATTATACTACACTGCCGCCCAGTTCAGTTCTCTTCCTCAATCAGACGTGAGCGCTCAAAATATTCAGACTGCTAGTCCCTCACGTGCCTTCTATTCACCGGACCCCAAAGTGCCAACAAGGGCTGGTCTGCTTTTTTGATAGGAAAACAAATAAAAAATACTGGAGAGTAGGACAAGACAGGATAGAAGACCAATATTCTATTAAACAGGGTCCTGCAAATCAATGAGATCCATCACAAATGATCTATTCATGTGTATGTTCAAGAAGAGTGATATTCAATAGAAGCGCCCTTTGCCATGTACAGCTTGTCTACATTAAACTTTATTTGCCAGCTGAGCAGCAGAGCACGACTCAATTGGATCACATCCTTTTCTTTACCAAGAACAGTGTTCCCTAAAAGTCCAATATACGGCAAGGAACTGGATGGTAAACCAGCGCGACCATGAAATCCTGATTCCCTCCTTAGACAGCCAAGCACTTGCAGACCTGCAGTGTGGAAGGCACTGGGTTCAGCCCATATGTGTGCATCTTCATTTGCGCCTAGATTAGCGTGGGGCAACTTCAGAGATTAATACGAATTTACAATATGTTCGGTTCGCGGAGGAAGCAACAGAAAGCAATTTCCTCCACTGGGTTCCTTACGCTTAATAAATATTGATATCATTTGTCCGTGGCAAATTGAAACTTGTGCCCAGGAACGCGCCGTGAAGCAATATCCTCAGAGAGAAGAGCGAGAGAGAGAGTGAGAGAGGATGTTTCGCTAAATGAACTCCGAGCCAAATCTGTGAAATCTGCTTCCCTTTTCTCCGAGGGGACACCTGCCCATTATTCACTGTGTAACTCCAACTGTCCGCGGCTCCGTTTGGCAGTGATGCAGTGACTTATAATCGGTAAGTAAGTCTAGCATCAGCATTTCACAGCAGGCAGGGCCTGTCTCCTGGGCCGGTGACCTAATCGCTGGAGGTAGCAATGAGAACGCTAATCCATCAAAATGACACGATCAATCCCTTGCGCCCGGCGACCACGTTTAGTGTGCGTTTTCAAACAAACCCAACAGCAGCCCCCTGCATTTCCGAATGCAATTACGCACGCTTGGCAGGCGTGGAGAAAAATGCGACACGTGTGGAAAAACCTGGCTGGAATTAGAGGCGGGAGGAAAAAAGAGGGCAGCGCAGGGTTAATTATGCAGCGTTACCATAGAGTGCTGCCGGCCCGAAGGAGATTTACTTTCTTCAGAAAGAAATGAAGTCATTGCTTTTAAAGTTACAATGTCTTTTCCTAATCTGATCATCCCATCTCTTGTTTGTGGCCCAGAAGCCCACAATAATCCCATTACAGTCTGCCGATCAAGTGCTGTTGTTCTGCCTGATGCCTCTGTAACCACACACAATGACCCTGAAAGATAGATTTAATCAGGTGATATGCAAGCCATTGATTTTCTGCTTTTTGTATTACATTCTGAATGAGATTTCTATTGATGTGATCAACTCCGAAGAGCTGAGGACGAGGAGGGGATGAGCAAAGCACATGGAGATGCAGAGCAGCATGACAGAGTGTCTCACTTATCTCTCTCTTTCTCTCTCTCTTTCTTTCCCTCTCTCTCTCTCTTGCTTTTTTCCGTGTGTGCGAAAATGTCAAGGTCCCACAGAATGCCAGTTTCTTTGTCACATTCAGAACAGTCAGCCATATCCCCGGACTGCTTTTTTTGGCAGGCTTGTGCCGGGTCAAACCCTACAGTTATTTGCTCAATTTCTATTCCTGTTTTTATTTTGCAGGAGTTTTGCTGAGCAAATAAAAATTATATTGCCACTGGCGTGTTTCGGAGGTACAGTAAATATATTTTCGCTTTGGAGTTCTCATAATATTTACTTTGCTTGGAGCACAGTTATAGTAGTCACAAAAATAAATAGGGGATTATTGCTTTCACGTGATGGCAGTCCTTGTCCAAGTGTATTTGTCATTTTGCATACGCAGTATGGTAGCGGTTTTACACAATTTGTTCTTAACTTGAAATCCATGGATAATCTAGGCTTCACCGTGGTCCAAAGAGGCATACTGTATTGCCGTAGATACAAGGTCATTGCCGGTGTGACTGCCGCACTGGTCGCAACGATGTTCGCAATGAGGAAAACATCCCACGAAGAGACAGTGCTTTGAGACTATCTCACAATCAGCTTTTATTACAGCGGCAACAGAATGACCCTCTCAGCATAACAGGGAGGCAGGAGGCCTAACGGCGATGTGGTCCCAGCCCCCCGAGCTGGTTCCTCACACAGAAGAAAGCAGTCTCTTAAATAATTGCACTTTCCTCAAGCTCATCCTTCTCTTGGGTTGTTCAATGGTGAAATTTGCCAGCTGTTAAACTGAGGGAGTAATGACTGCTGAAGTTGCGTGGGACTGTCGCATTGTCTGTTTTGTTTTGTTTTAGTACCTGGCTGAAAGAGGAAGGGATGAGGATGTACGGTAACAGGGGTGCCCGAGCGTTTAGTCTGTCTCAGGGTGGCGGGAGCGGCCACTTGTCCTTTCAGAAGAAAGCGGGAAACAAATAAATAAATGCAGACATTTCATTACATGAAAGCCATTATCTCACCCACGAGGAATGCACTTAAATCACATACTTCATCAAAAACACGGGGCTGTTAGAGTATCGAAAGTGGTGATTGCATTAAGGTCCGGAGTTTTATGGGTTTTGCCCAGCGAGGCATGGCCGTCAGTGTCAGGTGGCCTTCTTCTCGACCCGGTTTCCAAATGATACCATTCTTACATCAATCCCCCTTCTGTCTTATTTATTCTTAATATTACATAAATGTGTTCAAAAGCAGAAAGGTTGTACATTTCTGTGAATTACAATGACGTATCATGCAAGAGTTTCCTCTTTAATAGCTCAATTTCTTGTTTTTGTAGATTAAGTGCTCTTTCAGAGCTCTCTGTTAGTCAAGGTAATGTGTGTTTTTTCCATCTTTGCCATCTTGCATAAACAGTGTGGATTTCTAATGAAAGCATAACCCTACAGCATATCATGAGAGGTTTTCAGAGCTGCTACATGGAATAAGCACACACTTGTCATCGTGTTTTGAACACGGAGATGAGAGATTGGCTACAGACTTAATTAATAGTAGACATCTTCTGCTGGATGCACATTCATGCATGTGAATGTTTTGCGTGTAGCAGTCAGAATTATATGCTTTGTTCTTTCGCTGAAAAGCTTTGACGGCATGAACAGGGTGATGAAAGAATGATATTGCTGGTGTACGTGCATTTCAAAAGATGTCTCCTGATGGAAATCAAAGCAGAGCATATTCCACTTGGCTTTGAGTCGGCGCTATTTGCTTACTGTATGTTTAGGTAAAGACATCTCTTTCATAACTGTGAGCAGCACAAAGCAGTAAACTTCCGTTTCTACGTATGTACAGATAATTGCCAAAATAGGGGAAACACTCTCAAAGTATCTCTCGCTGCAAAGATCTTGATGGACTGTTCTTTAATCCCCACCGATATTAAAATGATTTGATTCACCTCCTTATACCTTTTTCAAGTCACAAGACAGACAGGCCACGCCCTGGTGAGACGGACAACGCTCCCTGCAGCTGGGCCCGGGGTCTGCATCGCAGAGTAAGAGATGAAATCACATCCCGTTGAGATGGTAAAATGAGATCACGCCATATTCTTTGCACTATAAATGTACTGAAATTGTATTTGCCTCCTAGATCCTGGAGAATTAACTCAAAAAAAAAAAAAGCTTTATTCCAGAACAGCCTGCTTTATCATTCCTTGATTATTCATCCATGATAAGACCCCTTCCTTTCAGTGATTTTATCAGCTATGACAAAAAGAAATAGGGATGTGAGATAAAAGGGAAATTAAATGGGCAGTATAGCATGGAGGAGTAATTACCCTTATAAAAAAATAGTAAACTGGATACTTGCATTTCTGCGTTTTATCTTTCCGATGACTCAGCAGACAGAGGCAACGATAGCAATCATTAGGCAGAGGAAAAATACAAGCAGTGTAGCCTGGCAGCAGTGTGTAGGTGAAGCTGGCACCATTTCTGCACTCTGCAACATGTGCATAAGAGCTGTGTAGAGTGATTATAAACAGGGCTGGGCAGGGTTGCTTTGAACAGAAAGGCTCAGCAGGACACAGGTTCCTGTTGCATGCTGAATTTACCTCACCATCTCTCCACTGTATTCTCAGTGCATACCATTGTATGACCCTAAACAGTCCCTTTAGATTAATGCGGTCAACTTCACACATACTGTACTTTTCACAAAATGTATAGATATACATGTATATCAACAAAATTAGTTGCAACTATAAAATAGCCCACATGCATGCAACATTTCACTGTGGTGGTCAACATAGTAGACCATTAGTGACACCACCAATAACACACAAACACACGCATTTCCCAGTCAGGGTGAAACACCAACTATATACCTTCAAAAGGTATAGCAGAAAACCTCCTGGATTTAATGATTTTTTTATTCTGCCCAAACTCTCTCGCACAGAGAGGCTCCACAAGCATCTGTTTGTGGATTTCCCCGGAGATACACCACTCCCCCTCCACCACCCCTGTTAGCTCTCTCTGGTCATATTTCAGGCCTAGCTGTGGATTCAGCAGCCTTTTCCTGCAGCTCTCGTTAGTCAACAATGTGGCAGAGGCCAGCTTAGCTTTAACACACTACCTAAACCCCTGAATACACCGACCAATTGATCTCCTGCTGGAGTGTCTCCTTGATTCCGTTCCCCCTATTTCTTTCCTCTCTATAGTGCCTAGGCCTTTTATGAGAGTGACTCTGGACCCTATGGGAGCGGGAGTGTCATTAGTGGTAATCGTGGCAGAAATAGTTCTGTTCAAGAAGAGGCAATCACAGCCCAGACCTGGAACTCTCTCAGAGGGAACCTATGCCTGGTAATGTATGTGCAATTAGACTGTGTTCTTTGCCCCGGTTCTCCCCGGTGGAATCACATCTTCTCCGGCAAAAGGCAATTATTCTGCCAATAGAAATACAGAGTCAATAAGTTACTGGAGTTTTTTTTTTGTTCCTGTACCTATCTATTCAACAAGGAAATGGAGGTGTAGAGGCAATTCTCACTGAAGCCTCACTGGGACCTCGCAGCCAATGAATGTTTCCTTTACTTATGAATCCCAACTGTGGGCTAAAAGCTACTCCATTCACTGTGTGCATGCGTGCGTGCGCGCATGTGTCTGTGTATGTGTGTCAGTGTGTGTACTGCTTAATGTTTCCCACCTGAGTAACAATTGAATCAGTTGTGTGTATAATCAAGGGCTGTCACTCATACAATTATACGGTCCGTATCCTGCTAGGCGTGATTCTATCGCAGATAAGGCTGTACAATATCATTCACATTTCTGTGCCTTGAATCACAATTTATAAGCATGTTCATATCAGGTAAGGCTCGTTAATTTGTGATCATAACAAAGCTGATATATTATTTTTTTTATTTGCAGAACAAGTAGTCACTGTGGGTGAAAGCTGAAAGTATGCGTAATTGAGCTTGCCTGCTCAGTCCTTGTGCATATCACTTATCTTGAAACTGGATACGTTTTTGGTAGATGCATTAGTCACTTAGATAGAAGTGCCAGCTGTTATTTGTTTTTTGCCAAGCTCACTGCTTTGTAGTGTGGTGGACAGCAGGTATGTCTATGATAAAAGTCAAGCTGCACGAGACACATTTTCTATCTCAGTGACGTTTGGAAGCCTGTCAGTATTAATAAGATACTGTTACGTGTATCTCTTGATGCAGGATAATATTATAGATTCATAGGCATACCAAGCACAAGGTTCACAACATCGTAGTATCCAGGTAATCTATATTTGAAGCCTTTTGTGTGCTGTATATTTTATTATGCATATAAATATTTAAATGCATTTGTGCCTGTGTGTCTGCAAGCATTTGTGTTTGTCTATGTATTATACATATTTCTATAATCTTTGTACTTTTCTGTTGTCGTTATTTTAGCCATGAAATAGTGTGTACAAGATGCACTGCTTGCCAATTAACCTTCAACCACCAAATGTTTGACAGGCTATTACATGTACATGATTTTAGTCAAACAAGTCAATTCATCTCATGTGAGTGTTATGTTATTGCGTAATCTTGAGCGCTGTGGCTATTTTACAAATCATTCTGGATTAGGTTCATAGACCTACGTGTTTTATCTTGACAGTTTCCTTCACATATCAATCTTTTCTCTTTTTTTATTGCCAGGAAATCTTAAATGCTAATTAATGTAAGTGATTTGGGACTGAAGACAACAAAGATTTTGTTTTGTCTTATAATCCATTTGCCATATTGCACAAAGATATATTACACTGATATTTCTACAAGGAATCATATTCCGTCTATCCTGTTAGGTGCATTATGGTTTCTGCTGTTTCACTGTAATGTACATTTAACCCAAGAGTGAGCGGCTTCATGTGATCATATTCAATGAATGTGGTTAAAAAAAGCCTAATGTTTCAGTGTGCATGCACTTCCAGCCTGCCATAACTCTTCTGTGCTGCCCCCCCGTACCCTCGCCGTCCACCCCCCGCTGCATTACATTAACACAGGGTGACATCATACCTCATCAATGTGTAAAAGGGGTCGGAGAGCCGTCCAATCGCAGAGCAACACTAACACATCTATCAAACCAAAATCAGGAAACACCCCCTTGGGCAACCAGCTCCAACCAAGCCCTGATGCCACTGAACCAGACACAAATGGCTGAAAGTGCCTGCCAGCTCAGGGTGAATTAGATTTTCTAAATCTGGTAGCGGTAAGGTGGGCCGGCATGGAAGGGTGAGCATATTGCTTTTTAAAATGTGGCGCAGGCCCAACATTACAGAAAATTACAGATACAACTTGTCCGAGTGACAGGGTCTGTCAAATGAGTAACGGCTTCATAGTTCTTCCCACAGTAACGAGTCCAGCGGACGTGGTCTGGAGACGTGAGGTCACAGAACTGCTCTCTTATTTCACTTGATGTTGATAAGGCCTCTCCCAGGGCTCATCCCAGTCTCTCTTAACAAAGAATGAATCAAGCCACATTCTCCCCATCTGTTTTTTCCAGCCCACTGAATGGAACAGCGAGTCGGTCGTGTCTGCGAAATGAATTCTGGGGTTTAGTCTAGTTCATATTGAAATCTATTGACCGAGTCAACTGGAAGGCTGTTGCGTGTGTAAATCCCTGGAAGATCTCTGCACAAGACCCAATCAATTCAGCGCCATGGCACCACCTCCCTGGAAGCATTAATTGGA
This sequence comes from Ilyophis sp. 1 JC-2022, assembly GCA_022702515.1. NCBI lineage: Eukaryota > Metazoa > Chordata > Actinopteri > Anguilliformes > Synaphobranchidae > Ilyophis > Ilyophis sp. 1 JC-2022. Next base: position 36,793,943 of record CM040406.1, read on the forward strand.
CACTGTGGGTGCTGAATGGAGTCATGTCAAGCAAAGGGTGGTCTTTGATGAGAAGGGAAATTGTGCAGAATTGATTTTGTTTGGGAGAAGCCAGATCCATTTAGCTGCTAGCTGCTAGGCAGCCACTTCACTGTGATAGAGCTCATTCGTGTGTGTTTATATCATACAGATTCTTTATGTTTTTTTATTACAATTTATTATTTTTCAGTCTCATTTCCCCTAAACCTTAGGGAAATGGAGCAGTTAAATTAGTTGAAGAAACAGTATGTGTAAAGGACCAGCCACCATTAATAAAATTAATATTCTTGGCAATTTTCTCAGGAATTTTACAGAATACTGAGCACATTTTTCCTGAAGGGAAGATATCAGCCTTTCGCTGATAATTTTTTACATTTTATTATCATGCAATAAAATAAACTTGGAATAGCATGGAATTAAAACAATAGCCCTGCTTTATAGTCAAAAGGAATTGACAATATAAAAATGAATGCTTGACTGGTAGCCTGTAGGAATGTCAAAATAAATGTGAAAAATTAAGACCTGCTTCTGAGAAATGATGGCAGAGGGTGGGTTAAGTAAACTGTGCTTTTATTTTAAAGCTCTTTCTGCGCTATTTCCTGCTTTGGTTCTTCGTTAACTGCATCACTTGCTGCAGCAGTTTAAATTCAGCTCTTTCCTCTTGCCTTAATATGACTTTGACATTCCTGTGTGATGTGGTTTTTCACCAAAACAATGAATAGCCTAAATGACAGAATTCAAATACAGGTTTCAATATTTTATTAAAGTTGAAAGGTGACCTAGCCACCATCTCAAATTACTATACACTTAAAAGTCTGTGCAGCTTGAAATTCATCAGGTCTTTGTTCCCCAGAACAACAAAAAAAAAAAGGACCAGCATGTCATGAACAAATTTCATAAATACATTCATTTCCCTTTGCTTACAATGTGTTTCGATTACAAATTACCACAGCAGATGCTTGGCACACAAGAAGATTGGATTTACGGATTTATTTATATATTTTCAGCATACCTGCTCTGACATATGGTAACAAATCAATTTCAACATAGACTGCTTAGTAAGTCAAACCCCATTAATAATGGTTGCAAACCTCTCTATTTGAATTGTGTTTTGTTTAATATACAGTGTTATATAATGTGTAAATGCATTGTTAAATACTATCCTTGCTTGGACTAGATGTAGCTGTGATATGGGGAACATGGAATCTTGTTAGTCCCTATTAAAGGTCTTTGTGTCTCACAGTATAATTTTTTCTTTCTTTTTTTTAACATTATTTCTATTTTTGCACTTTTCGTGATTACAGTCTGAATTCTTGAAATTACGTTTGTCTGAAGTGATTGACACGTAAGTATAGCAATTCATCTGCATTTATTCTTTCAGTATTTCATTTTGTAAATTGTCTTCTAATCACACTAATCATATGCAGAGAGGCATGGTGGGGTTTAATTATTTAAGAAGTAGGCCTATGCCGTACACTCAAATTCAGTACCATATTTACAAGGAATCCAATATATTTGTTTCATTAGTCTTGGCTGTTTGTGGTTTTATGCCTTGGTGAATAAAACTATGTACAACTGAAATTTTATTAAATAAATAAAATAGCATAGGGTAGAGTACGTCAATAAAACATGTAAACAGGCTTGTTATTTTATGACATTCTTTCACACTAATAAAGTATCATTTGGAAAATGTTATACTACTGAATTCCAGGCATCTCTTCGCTACAATGGTTAGCTGCCCATCATCGGGAAACAGCCAGACCTGTTTAAATGTGAGCAGCATGATTATTCATTATCTGTTGGGCCTTTAAGGGTGGAATATTTACAAGTAGTTGTGATAAATCAGCGCATCTCCCTTCCCTCCAGGTTAACGGCCTTGCGGGTTTACTGCGGGCGATGGAAGGAACTTGCTGGGAGGTTGTTCTTATTGATTCTGGACTACGCTGGGAAAGTGGGGGCCCGGCCTGAGGTGAAGTAAATCCCAGATTGTGACGTGACACTCTGTGCGACGGGCCCTTCCAGATGGGAGATGGAGGCAGGATATAAAACCAGATCGATAAATCTAGCTCTTTTTTATCAGCACGGAAGAAGAAGAGTGGTGGTAGTCTTGGAAGGTGTGGACCAAGAGAGGTAGCACAGGCTCTGATTAAACACTCCCAAAACTAATGAACCTGGGCCAGATTATGCACATGTTGATTCTTCCATTGAGAGAAAAAAAGGAAGTGTACATGCAAATACAATCCCTGTGGTGACTGTTAAGTATCTATGGGGAGCGAACACAGAATGGGACAGGGAACCAATCTAGGGGCATGAGAACACAGTGCACTGACGGACTTCTTCAGAGAGGAATACCTTAAAATGACAGCACAACTTAGTGCTGTGTGTCAGGTCAAAATCCTGTAAAGGTGACATATGTTGTGCATGGCACTTCTGTGTGAATACATCGGCTCAATGCACAGCCCTTGTTTTAATGGATACATTCCTTCCTTTAGGAGCCGTCCATCAGAAATATGCAAAGTGTTGTCTTTGGAGTCGCTTGAGAGATGAGTTCTCGCCTCTGGCTCCAGTCCCCTTGATTTGGTCAGTAATGTGTCTGGCTTCACAGGCCATCTAAATTATGAGCAGCCGGGGTGAGCTGACAGTCTCAGAACTGTTATCACACCCTTGCCCATAATCACCGGCATCTCCAATCTAGTCTGCCTCCACTGTTCTCCGTCCCTGGGGACTTGGGTAGGACTCCACTGTCTCTGTCAGTCATGCAACAGCAAGGGAGAAAGAAAGACAGCACACGTGTGAGGGCCCCACAGGCTATCAGAGTCATGCAACAGCAAGAAAGGAAGAGAGACAGCCGCACACGTGTGAGGGCCCCACAGGCTATCAGAGTCATGCAACAGCAAGGGAGGAAGAGAGACAGCCGCACACGTGTGAGGGCCCCACAGGCTATCAGAGTCATGCAACAGCAAGGGAGGAAGAGAGACAGCCGCACACGTGTGAGGGCCCCACAGGCTATCAGAGTCTTGGGGCTAGGGATGTCACATGACGGAAACCTTTTAAAACCATTTCAAACCCAGCCCCAATTACACATAGGAATGGTGCGAAAAAAAGATCAATGTGGAAATTAAGTGATTAAGCATATTAATTGTATCATCTTTTATACCTAACTACAGCCTCACAGTCTAATTAGAGAACTACCAATCAGGCCTCTATTTTCAGGTAGGCTATTAACAAGTAGGTTACTTGTGGCAGTTAGAGTTAGGTATATGAGACTGCCATCAGCATGCAGCATAACATCCCTGATGAAGGCAACATGCCGAAGCTTTTGAATCTTTTAGCCACATCTTAACAATAAAAAATTATCGTTTCCTGTATGTTCTTACTGAATTCCTTAGATACTGTAGGTGTACCTCTAAAGAGCTGCCATTGTGCATTCCAACTCTATTTAAAATTAGATAGATTAAATAGAGCATTTTAAGCATTTCATAGTTAGATCATTCTGTTGCCTTCTGTAGTCCAATTCTGTGGTCCAACCCAGTGGTCTTCCACCCTGTTGCTGCTCAGCACTTAAGTGATCAATTATAGCAATTGATTACACAGTTAACACGCCTCATTGGTTTCCTATGTATGAATTGGTTGCTGAGTTTAAGGTAAAAAAGTCAAATCCAGCAAACCCTGACCAGAGCTTTGCACCACTGATCTACACCCATTCTTCAGTATGCCAGTGAAGAGACAGAGCCGGGGTACCTGTCTCTCTCTCTCTGATCCTCACAGAGCATCCCTGACACGATGAACCAAGCCCAAGACTGGAGATGTATGGAGGCAGGGGCCGTAAATCCAGCTTGTGTCCCATTTGTTTACGGCTCCATTTTCCACCAAACAAACTGTTAGATTTCCCAGGAGGGCTCCCGGCCCGCGCTGTCACTCCGAATGGCCAGTGCTTTATGGCCGCTGGGGCCAGATGAAAACAGTTAACATACAATTTTTTAAAAAGGGGGTGACGCTCAAACATAGCCAACTTGTTAGCACCGAGGAACGGGGGACTCCCATAAATCGCCCTGCCGATCACCGCCGCCACGTCGCTGAATAACCCGCCTTGATTCATCTCCGAGTCGAACCATTACACCCAAATTTTATTCTAATCCGTCTACTTCTTCGGCCGTCAAAGGCCTTATCCTTCAACCTGAGAAGGGTTCCAAGGGAAACGTCTGGCTCTTCTGGCACAGTATTTCAGCCGGTATGCCTTAGCTTTGGGGAGATGCACTCATTATTTTTTGAGGGGAACATATTGATAATTGATCGTGAATCATCTGTGCAAATTTGATTTGGCAGGTTAATATTCCTTTCCGAAGACATGAGCTATATGAAAGTGATCTAATGCTGGATGTATGCCGCTAGGAAAACAGTGGCCATATGAACTAATTTAATCATCATCTGCCTTCACCATATGCATTAAATTAATACTGAATGGATGCACTCATTGGAACGTGCAAGCTGCTTTTATTGGCTGCGATATACAATTTGACTTTGTGCACTGTGCTGACATTTTGTTGGAAGCCTGTAAGCCCCTCATGTCATGTAAACCAGTTTGACTTGAATCAGCTCTTTGCCAGCCAATTTATCTCAAAAGGCCACGAGGTTCAATGGGCATTCTATTTCATGTCGGTCCATCTCATTTTGCTGCTGACGCCTCAGTGGCTACATTCCAAGTCATACCATCAAATAAATAAGAGCACGTCATCATCAACATGTTAACACAAAATAAAAATTTCTGCAGCTATACGGATAAAATACATTTAGTAGAATTCACAAAAAACGGTTCTGTCCTTCTACAGAATAAAAATGGCCACCAGTTTTGCATCAGAACACCCAGAGAAGAATTTCACTTGAAACGTAATCCTTATTTCTCCCTGCTGGACTGGTTTACTGTCGGGGAGGCACACTGACAGATCCAGCGTATTTCACCCCTCAAGGACGTGACCCTGGTTATTTACACTTCATAATGAGAGTGTCCGTTGTTTGACGTCATCGTAAATAACCCAGCCACACCACTGTGGCCGTGGATCACCCTCTCATTGGCTATAGAAACCATACGATTTCAATACAAACCAGGGGGTTCAAATCCTCCAGTGGCTGAGGAAGACCATATAATTTAAATACAAACCAGGGGCTACAGACACTCCAGTGACTATGAAAAGCTACAAAATTTCTATCCGCTTTCAATACACACCAGAGATTACAAACCTTCCAATGGCTGTGAAAGAACATATATCTTCAATACAAACCAGAGACTGGAAAACCTTCAATGGCTGGAAGAGACCATATCATTTCAATACGAACCAGGGACTACAAACCCTCCAGTTTCTGAGAAAGACTATATCATACTAATACAAACTAGGAATATAAGCCCTCCAGTGGCTGTGAAAGACCATATCATTTTAATACAAACTAGGCACTAGGGACCCTCCAATGGCTAAGAAAGGCTATATCACTTCATACCAGACTACTATCAGAAATAAGTTACAACATGTTGATGGTCCTTATCCTTTGACATCAGAGTACAGTGTTAGTGTTTCCAAACTTTTCTCTGTAAGAGTACATTAGTGCACTAATGTAGCACACCTTGATTTTATCTTTGGACACCTGCTTATTGGAAATTAAGCCAACGTAGATTTAGAAGTCATTCTTACTTTATACTCTCGCATTAATAAATAACTGCATGGTCAGTATTATTGTATGAACGATATAATAATTAATATTGCCGCATGCATTGTTTACTCTTTTTAATGTAACAAATAAGCCATGTGAAGAAATGGCACATTATATTTAATGTGGCAGATAAGATTTTCTAGAGGTTTTGGCTGAACATAGAATGGCATGTTTCTGTCTCATGTCTGCGGTAACCTCTTCAGAAATCTGGGTAATACCACAAAGAGAGGGGTGAATGCATAAGAGATCAGTTCTGTTGGAGGGGGTAATTGTAACACTTTCAAAGCAGTTCAATTTAAACTGTTAAAAGCCATATTTCATGATGTGTTGTTTGGTAATACTTTATACAAATAAAGCTATTTGTCTGGCCATCAAATAATGGAGTCAACTTGTGCAACGATGGGGTGTTTTCTATTTATGCTGTTCATGAGAATTCAGCCAGTCTCCTCCTTAAAGAATCCTCAAGCAGAGAACATTTTGTCTTCAGTGATACAGGGGAGATCATAGTGTCGTTGATACAGAATCTCATCGTTTCATTGATCCAAGAGTTTATAGTCTCTGAGTTACAGGAGCTCATATTCTGAGAAACAGCTCATAAGCTTTGAGATGCGGAATCTCATAGTCTCTGAGATACACAAGCTCATTGTTTGATACCCAGCTCATAAGCTTTGAGATGCAGAATCTCATAGTCTCTGAGATACACAAGCTCATTGTCTGATACCCAGCTCATAACCTTTGAGATGCAGAATCTCATAGTCTCTGAGATGCACAAGCTCATAGTCTGAGATACAGCTCATAAGCTTTTATATGCAGAACAATAGTCTCATTAATGCAAGGAAGAAAATATATATGAGTTTGAACCTTTGCTTCATCTTCCTCTGATAGGTATTCTGGTGTTCGTGTGAAAGGGTCCCTGCTTACCACATACTCAAAGCAGCAGTGACCTTTTCCTGACTGCCAGGGAAGAGATGTCTCATTGGCTGAGTATCTCATTGGTCATAAATGGCCTCTTACACCAAAATACTTTAATCCGATCACATACAATAAGTGGACTTAACCATGATCCATTTGCATTCATATGCCATTAATGAGTAGAGCTATGGCGGCAGCTGCCGGGCAGTTCCAGAGCAGATTAATTGGGTTAGATACAGGAAGAAAAGTTGTTAATGTGTTTTACTTGGATCTTTTTGCAGGTCTTAATTATTATTTTGTGAAATCCAATAACAGTCTTCAGATGGTTTTGAAGTGAACTGAAAGGATGATAATAACAGACTTTTCTTTGGGTTATTTTTGTCTTGGTGCTGGAGATGAGGTCACCCATCACATACATGGGTGTGATTGTTGTTTTGCTCTCAAATAATGTTGGTATGCTTAATATGCCTGAGATCAAAGCTGGACAGTGAAAGGGCACAAGGGAAGCTTGGCGTCTGAAGTGAATATTAATTGCATAAGATTTTTTTTGTTGTAGATTTTGCCTTTATGAACTCAAAATCTTTTTCTTGTTGGAAATGTAACTGTTTCCAGTCAGTGGTGGCCTTCGGATTTGACTTCTGTGTGTTCAAAGACGCAATACTTTTCTGAAAATTGTAGCTTGTGCTCAAAAATGTAAATGTGAACTCTATGGCAGTTAATTTCTTCACTTGTCCAGAATTCCAGCTTGTGACTGATATGCACCACATCATATGCATAACTGTCCTTGTCTGTAGAAATGAGGCAGAGAGGAAAGTCAGTTTTTATCCAAGCCTGTGCACAAAATGAGACCATTTCACTCATTACTGGAAGCCTTCTACAGCACAGATGGATTCTCCGACTCTTTTCTGGAACTTGATTAAGTAAACCAGATCGCTGTTATTATTGAGCGCTTGTTAGAGCGGATGCGCTCTGAAATTAGATTTGAGAAGCTGCTCGCATGAGATGGAACCGCGTGTTTGGAAGCCAGCCTGAGAGGAGGTCGGAAATGGCTGAGAGTGCCCTGGCTCTGTGGGAGGGGGACTGAGGCGGCCGGGCCGCAGGTGCACGTGACGTCAGCGCGCATGAGATCACTCTCCTGGAGGCGCATTCTTCCGAGCAAGATTGTGTCTGGCACAGCCTGGCCACCTGCTGAGTCACTGGTCGGGATTCGTAAAGTAATCATCAGGAAATTGCTGCAGAGATGCTCTGCAATCAGTGTTTGGGTTGTTGATGTATGCACTGTGTGTGCGCGCGCGTGTGTGTGTGTGTGTGTGTGTGTGTGTGTGTGTGTGTGTATGGTATTATGCCTTTCTGTTTTCAGAGGAGCTACATTAGAGGCTGAAAATGCTGTGGAATAGCACCAGAGATAGCAGATTGAATTAGACAAAATAATGAAATTAAAGAGAACTGATAGTTCAGCTGAATCAGTAAATATCCACAATGACTGAAATGGTAGGAACAGGCATTTCACTTTTCTCTTTTTATTTAATAATAATAAATCCAATCCAAAAACAATTAGATCCCAATGTTTGACGTTTAGTTCAGGTTCTGTAGTTTCATAAGTGATTTCAAGGCATTTTTATATTTCCAGCTCTTTTGTTGTTGCTTCTAGGCATTTAATGATAAATATATTTTCTAAAATGTAGAAACAGATGGACTGTAAAAGCCATTGCTGGCTTGGCTTTGGAAACATTGTCCTAGAGTTGGACAGATACTGTGTCTGTTGGTATTCTACCATTGCTGAGAATGCTTTAAACCACAAACGCACTCGACCCTCTAAGAAGGAGATCTATAAACCCCCGGTAAAGTACTGATCTACAGGGCCCTGACCCTGTACCCAATGGCCGTAAAAATACAATGTAACAAAGAAAAATTGCAGCCACCAAATGAACAAGATCGATAAAGATATTATTTGCAGTGGTACCAAAGGGGGTCTAGTCAGCAGAAAGGCTGCTATTCTATTGAGCAGCAGGCCAGTCCGAGGCAGGGTAAACTACTCACATGTAAAAAGAACTTTTCAGGACAGTTAAGTAGCTCCATTTCTAAAACAGACTAAATTTTCTGCCTGATAAATTTTTACAGCCCTTCATCCCCGTATTGAGGAGGAAGATAAAAATGATGGCCAAAAGAAAGAAATGTTACATGGGAAGAGCGCAGCGTGGACGGCGGATGAGAAAACATAAACATTTACAGTGCTGTGATGATGTACCAGGCTTAACGCCGGCCCGCGACCCCCCTCCGCAATCCTCTGCATGTCACGCTTTTGTAAAGCGTGCCGTGTCAATTTATTCATCTGCGTTCCATGGAGCTCTTTGAAGCGTGCTTCCTGTATTCATCGAAGCTCCATCAGCGCTTGATTGAGTTGCCGGGCGCTGATCTTAATTGCATGCATCACGGGCCGTTTACCATCCACTCCTTGCTTTTACGGATCTGAAGCACAACGTTTTTTTTTTTCCTATATTGGAATTTTTTTCCAGCAGTCGCTTGAATTCTGCCTCTCTTTCATCATGTCAGATTTTTGCCTGTCGAATGAAAAGGCTGGAACTCCGAGCAGAACCAGCTGAGAGTTCTCTCACCGCCCCCATCCTGCCTGTTTTACGCAGCATCAAAATAAGCTGCAAAGCTATAACCGGGGGTCTGAGTTCCATTCACTTTTTCCAGAAAGAGTGACCATTCCAATGGCACTTTATATTTTATTACAGAGGAGAAATCTCCCCGCGTTAGAGAAAGTCACTTCTTGGCACCAGCAGGAATCTTAGTACACGGTATATAGTACATACCAAAGGTATTTATGCCACTGAGAAATAGTACTTGCATGTGCCTGACAACAAAGACTGTAGGACACATTTGTTTGCCAGTGGTTGAAAGTGTCTGAGTTCTGTTAGCTCATATGCACTGTATGCTGGCTAGCAAGCTACTGTAGGCAGTGTGTTTCTATATTGTGTGTCTGTATGCTTGTTGCATGTGCACTCTGTCTGTAATCTGTATGCTGTGCCTGTGTAGTATACTGTATACTGTCTATATGTATACTGTAAACTATGGTCCTGATTTACTACGACCTTTGCTGTGTGCAAAACCTTTTAGCACATGCAAAACCAATGTCATGACCAATCATTGGTTGTGATATTAGTTTTGCATGTGCTAAATGGTTTTGCTCAGGCCCTGTGTGTTTTCTGTGTTATTTCATGGGCTGTGTTTCTATCTACTGCAAAGGAGGTTTGCATCAGAACACGTGTCACATCCAGTCGCTCTGCCGTTGAAAGAATTTAATTTGCTCTAATGCAATGTATTAATCAAAAATTAATTTAGTTACTGTCAGCAGTGATAACAGCGCGGCCCATATTTCGCCGTCTGTCATCTCTCGCTTTGTTTGCCTGTATTCTAAACGCTGTAATCTGTGGGGTGATCGCTGGCGCTGTCCCTGCATGATAAATACCTCTCAAAACAGCACGGCTGCAGCACTTAATGACATGTTTTATTGTGCTTCCTGGCCAGAGAAGTGCACAAATTGGACTAGGATGTTGGATTCTGATTGGCTGTCGGGGAGACGTAGTGCACCTGATGCTGGGGCTGGAGGAGGAGGGCAGAGGTGGTTCTTAATGCTCGCACAGCTCCTCTGGCCTTCTCCCATTCATCATGGCGGATGATTTTTCTTCTTTTTTAAGAGAGCGGAGAGCTCTTCATTAGAAGCAGCTGAATCATTCCCTGTCTCGCAGATTATATGACATGCATATAACTCACATACAAAGTTCATCAAAAGTGACAAGAGAGAGTTTGTCTTGGCATAAACATAGTACTGTAACAGCCACTTATTACTCGAGTTTTGCATTCCACAGTGTTAATGATGGCAACTTAACGGCCCCTTCTCTGGCTATTAATTTCAGCGGAGGCCTATTCACAAGTCATGGCGTTCACTGTTTTTATATTTTTAAAACACATTCTCACACACTAGACCTTGCATTCTGGGAAAAATGTTGAGACTATACAGGCAGTGTTATTGTTCCAGTAAAGGACGTCACAGAAAATAAGACAACAGGTTGTTTTAAGTCTGTTTAATTCTAACAGGGCTTGGTTAGCTTCAGGGGCTGATTACATTGTCTGATCATCATTGCCGCCCAGCAGGGAAGACTGTTTGCACAAAGAGAGAAGGACCAGCATAACCGAAAAGAGTAACTGAAGCCCCGACTGATAGGATGGTGAAGAAGAAGAAGAAATTTTGGCAAATGGGCAATCATGGTGACATAATACTTGTTTCATGTTCCAGAATATTTTTTATACAGTATATTTTGAGGTGAAAGCTTGGTTTAGTCCAGAAGGTACTGATTACAGACACTAAACTACTTATTCATGAAATAAAGCAAATTTCATAAAATACCTGTCATGGTTTCAGCCTGCTCACTATTTTCTGGCGGTTATGGCGGTTGTCTGTCGCCAGAGGGTACTCGCGCCCTTATCCTTCTTTTTCCAGTTAAACTTTATTTAAGGTTGGCGGTTGCACTTCTCGGGGCTTCTGTGTAAATGTTTGTTTCACTCTAGCCGGTAATGTGGAATAGGTTTTGGAAGACTGCTTCTTTTTCTGCTCGAAAGATCCGCAGGAACTTCTGTACCGTTTTAGGCGTAGTTTTATAGGATTAAGTTTTCATTGTCTTTCTTTCGCTTTATTCCTTTCCTCTGTTTTCTTTCTGTCATCGTGGAGGCAGTAACCTTGGTTACCTCTTATTTTGTTTTCCTTCTACCTCTTTGTTAGAGCACTTTGGACCGTCCTGAGCTGGAGGTTCCTTTTCTCTTCTCCGCCCATCTTGTTTGAGTTTTTGAGCCTTATCGCCCGCTTTTCCGGGTTGCTTTTTTTTGGCTGACACGCCGGGGCTTATTTTCCATTTTTGTTTTTTTTCTTCTCTGACAGGGTATTCTCTTTTGTTTCCCCTACTAGTGGTTATTCCCATTGTGGGTAACTTATGGATCCTCTTACAGTCGTGTCTGGCTCCCCGACCACATCCCCTCGCTCACATTACCTTCAGTACAGCTAAATCATTCCCAGGTTGAGTGTGTGCAATGTTGAATGGATTAAACATTTCTGGGGAAACATGAACAGCACTTTAAAATGTTTCACAGATTTCCACACACTGTTTTTCGTGCAAGCTATTCATTGGATATCTGTGTGATTAAAGATGGCCTGAATTAGCACATCTTTGGCCAGGAGCTTAGGAATTCCCAGGCAATGGCACAATTTATTGGAATCTGATTGCTGTGTGGTTTAATTCCCTTTGCAATCGAAATCCTCAGAAATGCACAAAAAAGGTGCATGGGTGGATTCCTTAGATACTACACATCATAATTTTGATGATTTCCCCCGGAACAGATTGAGCAAATCAAGTGCAGGCGATATGAGAGAAATTGAGTTTGAAATGATCTGTTGAGGGAAATAAACGTCTGGTTTTCTGAGTCAGATATCTGTTTTTATTCAGGATCAGTATGAGGGACTTTCTGTCTCACGCCTCATACTGTGCCACTATACTTCACACAAATAATCCAATAGCAGCCCCTTTCTAAGACAAATACACAACCACAAATACACTTGATAACAAACAAACAAATATTTTTTTGTCATGTACAACACTAAAAGAACTGAAAACACCATCCAAAAAAATAATTAATATTTACAGTAAATATTAGTGATAATTCAAACATCCTATTGTTGAGCAAGGTATCCATAGTATGACTGGGAGCCAGCAATATTAATATAGCAGTACCAAAAGAAGTGATTAAAAATATTTAAAATGCATTGGAATGATAGTGTCAGTTAAACATACAATACAGCAAGAAAAGGTTTTTAAGAATCAAGAACCAGTCTCAGATGACTGAAGAAAAATGGTTAGGGGGGTAAGGATATAAAAAATAAGTAATTGTAATGTAAGTAGCTTTGTTTGCTATTCTGGGCACTTTTATGCGTACAGTATACATTTGTATACCGTACACATCCGTACATGCACACACACACACACACACACACACACACACACACATCAGGTGCAATCTATGGGGACAAGTTTACCCAGAAAAAAAGCTATCTGGACAATTTTAAGAAACAGGAACACATTGTTAAAACTGTCATGGATATTAAAGGTACATGCAAATTCCACACAGGCAGCTCTAACACTGATTATATGCGAGTCTGTTTTTAGTGCAGTTCTGTTAATGTGACTCATTTTGTTCTTGAGCTCGGGCACACGTACTGAAATGTTCACAAGGCCTCGAGCCCGAAACAAAGCCAAGTTCCCAGGTACACAAGGGGAGGGTCACCTGCGAGACTCTGCATGCTGTCATCTGAACCAGCTCCTCGGCAACCCGTTTCATCTCAGTTCATAGCAGGCAGAGTCAGCTCCTCTCTGGCCCTCTTTATCTCACATTACAGAAGCGACACAAAGGCCCATCCACAATAGAGCCGTGATTATTTTTCCACTCAGTGTGGCTAATGAAGAAACGTTCCCAGTGACGCAGGAGGACGGCACACGGTGGGGGTGGGGGTCTGTAATGAAGACGTCCAGCAGACTGCAGGTGCGCCTTGTTAATTTTCATCCTATGGTGGCAACGGTAGGCGAGGCTGGCGCGTCCCCAGGGCGAGTCTGTGACTGTCAGTCCTCTGTCAGAAGCGGGCTGCTCGCTCACTCGGCAACAAAAGGGCCACTCAGTGACCTGTTCTGCACCGTGGACATGAACACTGGGAGATCTGGGCCGCACTAAAGAGCGGCAGAGCAATTAACAAGAAGACGGCACCGGGAGGTGTCAGTCACAATGTTCTCGCTCTGATCGCCTGTCTGTCTGACACCCGGAGGTGCATTAGCATGGACAAGGCTTCTCCGTCAGGTTCCATTTGCCCCCACTAAGCACAAAGCACCAAAAAGCCTCTATTTGGTCATGCTAAGCAAAGGCCGTTAACTTCTGAATCACGGTTGCTCTTAATTGCCACCTTCGCTTTACATGGTGATGTGCATTTGTCTCACAGCTACTGTTGGCTGTGTTGCTAACGGAGCGTAAGGTTTGACCGATTTCCTGTCGTGCTCATAACCTGGTTTACCCCTTTACAAGAGGACTAAAATTGACCTGAATACATGCAGGGCACACAGGGCACAGAGCCTGTTATAAGCTGTCTTAGCAAAGGGGCACCTGTAGCTCTGAGAGTCCACTGTCCAGAGCCAAATATTCACAAGGGGCCGGACACTGAGCTTGCTAGAGAGAAAAAAAGACAGAGACAGCATTGGGGAGCGGGAGTGTATAGAAAAGGACTGGGTTAATTACCCAGTGTTTGGTGCAGCAGTCAGAAAGGCTCTCCGAGGTGCATTATGTAATTGCGTGAGGCTGATTAATTCCACACTGGGCGGTAAATGGCAGCCTGCCGCATTTCACAGCATTACCCAATTAGTTCCCAATACTGCTACAATAACTGCACACTAAGTACAGATAAACATGCTTAGGGTGGGTTTTATGCATCCCAAACAATGAAAGGACGTGCATCAAATGCATTCAAACAAATATTTTCAAACAGCCATTGTTTTTTGGAGAAAGGCATGTAGCAGGGCTCGACAACATCTACTGTAACCCCCATAACGGATTCCTAAATTTTTTGAAAGATAAATATTAAACTAACTGGCCTGTAGTTCTCAGACCTTTCATGTTGGCTAATTCAATGAAGTTCAAGGTTAAACTGAATAGATTATGGATTATCTCAGATCGTCCTTTCAGCATTATTTGATGTTATACTTGTAAAAGTCTGTACAAATGGCCTGACTTGTACACATCAAAGCACTGGCAGCATTTCAAGAGATAAACTCTATTAGGTATATATAAACTATAAGGCATATATCTGACTAGAATCAATCAGAAGAGGCTTTATTTATCCAAGGTTTATTGTTTGTGTGAAAGAAAAGAGGGAGTTGGTACAGGGACTTGGGGACAGCACTGCTGCTCTGATACAACCTGCCCAAAACACACTGCTGCATTAGATTCGTGACGGCGCATGAAATGGAGCACTGTTCCTCTCGGGAGGGCTGACTGCAAACACACTGTAGGTCCAATGTGACATATTAGATCCTCTTTTGAACTGCTTTCTCACATAATTTTCTACCCTGAAATACAATACAATGTGTTCACCCTTCACTGTTACATTGACATAGATTGGCATTCATTTTCTTCTCTTTTTCACATATTGCTATTGAAGATATTACAGGGGTTAAACGTTGACATTTTTGGGACATTTAGCTCAGAGCTGATTGGATCAGTAGTTTGAAGCTGTATAATTGTGGTAGTAGTTTTGCTTTCTAAGAATGCTTTTGGTTATGAATATGTATTTCTTAATCTGGGTGTTTCATTGTTTTATATGAGAAAGAGTAGATGAAGGACCCAGATATATATACAGTTGGTAGCTGATGGCATTAACTGGGCACAAGGGGGCGCTGGAGTTGAAGGAAAGATGGAAGCCAGACTGCAGAGCAGAGAC
This sequence comes from Ilyophis sp. 1 JC-2022, assembly GCA_022702515.1. Lineage (NCBI taxonomy): Eukaryota > Metazoa > Chordata > Actinopteri > Anguilliformes > Synaphobranchidae > Ilyophis > Ilyophis sp. 1 JC-2022. Next base: position 36,809,109 of record CM040406.1, read on the forward strand.
GAATACAGCCTAAAAAATTATGCTTTGTCTACAATAGAAATAATGAACACATAGGAAAATTAATCATAGACAATTGACCATTTTTCTAAGCCCATGGATTAAATTATATAGTTAAAAATAACTCCCAGCAATTCTTACTATGACTGTTCTCTTGAATGCTTATTTCATTGCTTATTTATGCTTATTTGTGATATTTTAGGATGAATAAGAAAGTATTCTCACACCTGTGTGCAAATCTGTATTGAATCCACTTGTACTATCACTTATTTAGGGCAGTAGAATAGTTGTTCTGATCAGTCGATATAAGTACTCAGGATCATCGTCTTGTATTTGACAAGAACAAAGGTGTGTGGGGCATTGGGGACAGAGGGAAAAGATTGGGTCTGAATAGGCCGCCCAAGACCCATAACAGCACATAATCTACCATAAAGCTACCAATGCTGGCGGTATAAGAAATCGAGAATATCTGATATCTCTATGCCTCAGAGGCACAGTACTCAGTGACAAGTACTCCCAGTCCCAGTTATAGAGACGATGCTATGAACTTGGTCAACAAGGTTAACGGCCAGTTCTGTGTTTATCAGGAAACCTCTTAGGTCAGCTAATTGACTAACAAAGGGACAGATGGAGCCAGCATTTACTACTGATTACAAGGAGATCATAAAACCCTTCCAATAGGTAAGGAACTGCTGGGCCAAGCTCATAAAAATCAGAGAGCTTGCAGCTGGATGAAATTCTGCCAGACAGCCAATAGACCATTTAGCAGGAGATTCTTTTCTACTTAACTTCCACATTAATGAGATCTGATGTAGTCAGGAAACAATCAGCAAAAATCAGCTTTCATTTTTTTTTACTGTAATATTAAAATAATCGTAATGAAAAGTAAGCTTTGTATAGAGGGCATTTATTGATTAAATAGTTGATGTACTACTTGGGTCACCTGAGCTTCGTGTTCCAGCTGTCGCGTCTTTTGAAGATGCCATTTGTGGCGAACGTCCCCCCCCCCGAGACATAGAGAAGAGCTGGAAAACTGATGGGAGGTGGTCGGGGTCAAACAGGGCCTGCTGGTGAAAATTTTTCTTATCCAGTTAATGCTTTTTTTTAGACATCTGTGACATGAAGTCCATAATTAGCTTTTTATCTTTTTATTGACTTCCCTGTGTGAGGGAATTACAGAAACTATTGTCCGTTTTACAGTTTCTTCCTCTGTTTTAGTTTGTGTCTTGCATATTTATAACATACAGTTACAAAATTAAAAATATTTTTTATATATATACACTCCTCAAAAAAAGTTCGGAAACGTTATTTCGGTCGATTATTCCTCCCCTTTAATAATACCAATTGGTATTGTATTTTATATCGTTGGAAAGCCTGATTAGTCACCTTTACAACGAGGTACAACTTGTAAGGATCGTGCATTCGTGGAATGAGCAACACAGCTAACCGTGTGGGTAGCGGCCCAAAAAAATGTGCCAAAATCCCCTGCAATATTCTTCTGTTGGTATTCACTCTCGTTTTGAGTTGCTTGGTGGACTGGATGATTGCACTCTCCCACAGTAATAAGGAAAAAACAACACATATTGGCCATTTTTACACTTTATTCATTTTACACTGCCAGCACTTGAAGCTCAAAACGAGAGTGAATACCAACAGAAGAATATTGCAGGGGATTTTGGCACATTTTTTTGGGCCGCTACCCACACGGTTAGCTGTGTTGCTCATTCCACGAATGCATGATCCTTACAAGTTGTACCTCGTTGTAAAGGTGACTAATCAGGCTTTCCAACGATATAAAATACAATACCAATTGGTATTATTAAAGGGGAGGAATAATCGACCGAAATAACGTTTCCAAACTTTTTTTGAGGAGTATATAAATAATTACAGCCCTTTTTATATGTAGTCCCCCCATTTAAGGGGAACAGAAGTAATGTGACAAATTGGCATAATCTGAGATTAAGTTATCATATTTAGTACATGGTTGCAAATCCTTTCCATTCCATGGCTGCCTGAAGTCAAGACCCATAGACATCACCAGACACTGGCTATCTTCCCTGGTGATGCTCTGCCAGGCCTGTACTGCAGCCATCTTCAGTTCTTGTTTGTTGCTGGGGCATTTTGCCTTCTGTCTTGTCTTCAGCGAGTGAAATTCATGCTCAGTTGGATGCTGGACAGGTTATTGTTTTGGCCAGTCACAAAAATTCCACTTTTTGGGACTGAAAAAACTTGCTTTAACAGTGTGTTTGGGGTGACGGTCCTGCTGCAAGGTGACGGTCTTGCTGCTTCAATGAGTTTTGAAGTGTTTGGTTGGATCTGATTAGACATCAGATAAGATATTTCTGTCCACTTCAGAATTCATTCTGCTGCTGCCTGCAGCAGTCACATCATCAATGAAGACAACAGACAACTGAACCAGTTCCAGTGGCAGTGGCTATAGCACTACCCTCACCATGTTTTATGGATGAGAGGGATGCTTTGACTCATGAGAAGTTCCTTTTTTGCTCCACACTTTCTTCTTTTTATCACTTTGGAACAGGTTAATACTAATCTCATCTGTCCATAACTTTGTTCCAGAACTCTACAATTTTTTAATGCACTTTTTAGCAGACTCTAACCTGGCCATTCTGTTCTTGATGCTTACCAGTGATTTGCATCTTGCAGTGAACCCACTGAAGTTATGCTGATGTAGTCTTTTCCTCATGATAGTTTTTGACTCATCTAAGCCTCCATTCTAGAGAGTGTTCTTGATCTGTTCGACAGTTGAAAAGGGGTCTTTCTTCACAATTGAAATTATTCTTCATCGTCCGGTACAGTGGTCTTTCGTGGTGTACCAGGTTGTTTGCTATTACTGAGCTCACCAGTGCGTTCTTGTTTCCTAACAATGTATCAAACAGTTGATTTTGACACGCCCAATGTTTTGGCTATGTCTTGATTTATTCCGACTTTTCAGCTCATGATGGCCTGCATTTCTGGCAGTCACACTTGTTTGGTCCTCGTGTTGAGATGCAACAGGAAGATGAGGCTACAGTGTGCATGTGAACACCAAAACTGGATGACTGAAGATTGGAAAAACATTGGTCTGACAAACCTCGATTTTTGCTGAAACATGCAGATGGTAGGATCAGAATTTGACATAAACTGTAGACCCATCCTGCCTTGTGTCAACGGTAGAGGCTGCTGTTGGTGTAATGGTGTGGGGAATGTTTGCTTGGCACACATTAGGCCCCTTAATACCAATTGCGCTTTATTATTATTTGAATGCTGCAGCATACATCAGCATTGTTGCTGACCATATGCTTCCCTTTATAGCCACAGTCTACCCTTTTTCAAATGATTACTTCCAGCAGGATAATGCACCAAGTCACAAAGCACGCATCACCTCAAGCTGGTTCTACAAACAGGACAGTGGCTTCAGGTTTCTCTAATGGGCTGCACAGTCCCAAGATCTTAATCCATTAGAGCACCTTTGGGATGAGGCAGAACAGGAGGTTTGTGGCCAAAACATCTGCAAGAACTCTGTGATGCTACTGAGAGTCAGCATGGATCCAAATCCCAAATAAATGCTTCCAGCACCGTTTCGAATCCATCCCGCAAAGAATTCAGGCTAGATTGTGGCACACATTGTTTGTTAAAAATTGTTTAACATTGTTTGTTTTTTTTCATAATAAATTTACTTCAATTAAAGGTTGCATTTTTCTCATTTTTTCAGTGTGACATTAAGCTAATTCACCAAACGGTGAATGTTTTATAACCCTTTTTACTCATCTTTACCAGGGGTGCCAATAATAGTGGAGGGCACTGTATGTGCGTGTGTGTGTGTGTGCTCGCCATAGCTTGCTTTCATTCACTCTGCATCCACCAGCACAGCTCTGTGTGTTTTATACAAAAATATACCTTCCATTAGGATTGTTTAAATATTACAGTAAAGATCAAAACCCATAATTGTACAACTTTACTTATGCATAGTTGGCACAAGCAGACTGCAGGTGTCTGAACAGGAGGAGTTGCTCTTGCATTATGAGACAAAAACAATTCTGCAGAATTAAACCCTCCTTCAATAGGCAACAATATTTCTGTCTCTACCACTCTACAGGGCTGTTGGCTTGCGGGCGCGTTGCCATTGTCACGATTCGATATCAAAGATTGGGGCTCATAACTAGCCTGACCCAATGTTTTAGCAGGATGAGTACCCTTACCATGGCAACCTCATAATACATGAAATATAGCAACGGAAAAGTGGCCGCGAGTTTTTATATCTGTCATTTGCATAAAATATCGTCATTGCTTCCCATATTGCAGGGACATGATTAAATATTACTCTCATGTTGCTGCCTATTCTGTAATGATAGCACATTAGCAGGCAGGAAAAGCAATCACAGAATAATGCTTTCACACTGAACAAGTACATGCCAGTCTGAGATCTGTCTGAAGTGAGTGATGAACCTATATGGGATCACTTGGAGCAGGGACCCTTACCTCTTAAGGAACGCTCCGGCGCGCCGCGATGTGTGTAGTCACTAAGCAAACTGAACAGGAAGCAGGAGGCCCATTCTGTGAGTGTGGATTGTGCACTGGGTGCCGCGGGAACAGTTTGTGCTGAGGCGAGCATGAAGGCTGTAGTTTACAGGAGCAGCACTTTATCCCTACGATTCCCCGAGCGAAGCAGATCTCCCGGTCTCCACAGATGAACTCAGCAGCGTAAAGAGTGTGGGCAGGGAAACTCTGTCAAGCAAATATTCACTGCATCACTGACTCCCCTTACTGCCTCCAAGTCTGCTAGAGAAATGAAGTATCTCAGCCATCACTGGTCTGCAGTGTCACTGACACCAGATAAATCAGAGTCCCCACTGCAGGGCCACGGACATGGCAGTGAAACATTTATGAGAATTAATTTTGAAATGGACACAAATGTAGCATAATGAGGTACTTCGGAAGTATCTGTATTACCCACCTTACAGGATCAATATCTGCGGCCTTTTGCACACTTGATTGGGACTAGGTTAATAATAGTGCTTTCCGCTTAAAAGAAGTGGTGGACTCAGCTATCCTGCTGTGGGTTGATAGTTGATATCAGCAAAATAATCTGTGCATTTGGAGAGTTTATTATTCAATTTATTTTACAAGACTGTAAATGCCCCCATTTGCTATGTATTAAAATTGTCTGGAATATTGGTTGTCAGATAAAATTGGCAACCCACAAGGGCCCAAGGCATCAGTCTCGGAAAGAAGTCAACTGTGACAGTGCATTCTAATCATGCTCACGGTATTGTTCAACAGTCCTGAAGGACACAGAATCAATGTTCCAATTACATGTTGGTGCCAGATCCAAAGCTGCCTTCCATCAGTCAAATACATTCATAAAATAAACGGCTGATATCTGAAAAGGGTTGGTAGCCCATGCGCATGTATTCATTTCTCCTGTCATATCTTTTTAAATTTGAAACTCAAATAAGTGAAAGATCAATAATTATAACTACATTCAAAAATTGTATTTGAATTTTACCATGGAAAGCATCTACAGTTTTATCTTATTACTTATTACTTAATTTATCAGAAAACTTTACGTTCCCTGTGCTCTATCAAACTAGAATAACTGCTGTGCCATTGCACATTTTTATTTAATTCTAACTTTAATTGTGATAAAAACAGGAGGATTCAGTCTTTGGTTGTGCAGGTATACGTTTCTCTTTATAGCCCACAAATCTCATTACCACTGAAAACACAGGGAAGAAATGACTCAGATTATGAGTAAAGCCAACTCAGTATGTAATTATCTAATGAATTCAAGAAGAAAGATGGCTTATGACAAGCAAGTTAGCAAGGGCCATGTATCACTTGACCTATATATGTTTTTGACATGTGTGTACTCTGTGTGCAGTATGTGAAAATGTTGATTATGTTCACAAAACATGGTATGAGTGATAGGTATTGATGTTTTCTCTGTATATACACCCAAATGGTAACAGAAGCCCTTGATTTAATTCATGATTTGAGAGAGATCCTTCATTTTGTGTGTACTAAGGAGTACATTTGGATGCTATTACATTAGAATCCTCTGCATTCTTATAAGTTCCAAGGTATAGATTGATCATAAAAGTATGCATTGATGATAAATAATGCATGGGTTCAGTGCAGCAGCTGTTTATAACTAAGAAGCATTTCATGTATTACTTCAGACCCAAATTGAAACGTAAAAACATAATTTTTAGACTGGATTGGAGTATCAAAAATTTTCATGGAGAAGAAAATAGCTGAGTTAAGGTGCTTACAGGTATTTCTATCAATTTGAGGAATGTCTAGGACAAGTGGGATGATCTAAGCAGATATCAGTCTGTAATAGATTTGAGCGTGTGCCATTTCATTTTCTTAATTTGATAGCTGCCGCATCCACCAGTCCGCAAAGGTCACTTTGGGGATTGACAATATGAAAAAACATCAGCTGTAAAAGGCCCATTTTCTTTTTTATTTGTCTGCTCTGCAAATCTAATTCCCCTTGTCTGTGAAACTGTTTCAAGGGAGCCATGTTCAATTCAATCAGCATTAAGGAGACAGCCGTGCCTGAATGTACGAGCACAGCGTGTCAACAAAAAGCAAAACACTTCATAAAAGTCAGCGAATGATCATATTTTTCAGGTTTAGACGAATGAGTTGTGTATTTGGCTAATTTAAGTGGCAATAACATTAAAAGTCCCCGGGAATGCTGATTGCCTTTACAAGGCACTTAGCCATGCTTATAATCACAGTGCATTTTCTTGATAAGGCGAAGAATTCTGGCTTCGTCTACAGCTAAATTTATACCAATATGTAGGTCCAATCATGGCAATTGTCCAAGAGCTATGTGTCTTACTGGAAAAGCTTGTTAAAAACATATGTTCTGGGTCCGTGTCTGATTGAGACTGAGATACAAACACATTGGACTGGACAGTGTTTGAGGATTAAATATTGCGTCGCTATGAGTTTTTGCTTTAGTGAATATCTCAAATCCAATGATTATCTTTGATTGTTTACCTTTCCCACAGGCTGGCTGTGTATATGGGGGAGAGTTAATAGCCTCATGCTCTTTGAGGTTTGCCATACACAGACTTGGTTGGTATGATCCAGGAAGCAGCATTCCTAAAGGATTAGAAAAAGTGATCTAAACAGTCGACGCATAGCTTTCAGGCTCACTGCTGTGCAGGGGCGTAAATATAGACAGTGCAGGCAGTGCGGTTGCACTGGGGCCCGTGGGGCGGCGGGCCCGTAGAGAGAGCAGGCCTTCCAAAAATGTGTTGGGCGGAGAACGGGCCCTTGCAAATGATTCAGATTGCCACCTCAAAAGTATGCCTGTGTTCAAAAAGGAACTGACATCAGGACTTGGTAGGTGCCATTTGTTATATATCCCCTCAAAAAGGCAAACCCATCTCTGTCATGGTTTCCATTTTTTTTTTTTGGTAAAATAGTTTGTAGCAATTTATAACAAAATAATATGCTTATTCTACATAAACTATAAAAACTATAAATAAACTATAAAAAACTATTCAATTAAATTAATAATTTTTTATTTTCTTATCGTATTTTTGTCATATACAAACATGCAATGATGATTGCTGGGTAATATGTATGTTGTTGTCCAATGTCAAGTCTCTATTTGATCATGTGATGAGACGATACGATTTAGCTAGTTTAGACGCAAAATCTGAATGTCAAGACTGACAAGTTGAGCACATCTGCAATTTGAGCGAGCAGTCATCATGCCTTTCGTAGCAAAGCTCCCTAAATTAGACATTTTTTATAAACAGTCGCCAGCCCACAGACTATTTCATAGTGTTGTATGTGTTTTTCAGATGTGGGTAAAGCCGCTGTGTGTCCCGCCTACCAAACCATGCCTTTCATCTGTGTTTTTAAGAATATTAGCTACACCTTTTTATTTATTATTATTATTATTATTATTATTATTATTATTACATGCGAAAATTAATTATTTTGCTTGGTGCTTGTAAATTGTATAGGTAGACTATGGGGAGTATAATGTTATGGCAGCATGTCCGATAACTATGTCCGATAACGTTTTCCGAAATTTTTCACTCGAAAAACACAGAATATATTTCCAATCTTTCTCTCTCTCACACACACACACGCACACAGTTTGATTGATGGTCCATTTCCCCTCCACCAATTATTGCATGATTAGGAACCTTGAACAAATTATTATCTTCATTATTGTACTCGAAATACTGTACAAATGATTTACACCAGGACATGACACGTGTGCAATATAGGATTTTGAATGGCAGTAATGACACATCAGTGCATGTTTTGATAGTTACTTCTTTGAAAGTTTACATCGCTAGCAACAGCGATTTCTCCCAACATTTCAATCACGGAGATCATGCTGATGAACACATCTCCGTTCTGTGAAGCTTACAGCAACAAGCAACTGGTTAAACTGACTGCAGAAACAGTTTATCGATGTCAAAAACTTAAAGTTAGCTCTAGTCGGCTATACATATTTACAGTGATAGCTTTCTCTTTGACCGCTCTACTTTCCCAATACATGTAACAAGTAACTTGTAAAATTCGACTGTAAAATCCAACACATTGTTGGTAAAAATATATACGCCTAATAGTGTGTGTGTGTGTGTGTGTGTGCTTCATAACTAGTAACTAGCATGCACTAGGGCCCGTCATAATAGTTTGCACTGTGGCTGTTGTTTTTCACAATGCTGGATTTGACACAAATGGCAGGAGGAGTGTCTTCCAACACTGACGCTCTGTGCCATCATTCTCTCACCCTGAAGGACTCCCGCTTTGCATAATCACCCGCTTTAAGTCTTCTTGATGCAATTAGGCTAAACCTGGCAATCTCCATTGAAAGCCTTGTCAGACAGAGCCAACCATTGAGCTCTAATACTCCCGGAGATTGAAGGGGTGGAGTAAAGGGACATTAAGTGCCCATTCAAAGAGAGCAAGGTGCATCATTAACTGGAATCCAATATAATATGAGCTGACTGTTCCCGTTTGGTTGAGTTTTCTGGTTATATTCAGCGATGATGTCAGCTGTCTTCTGGGACTGTATGGGGTGGCAGTGACCCCTGTATATGGGCATACATATTCATCCATTTTCCATAAGTGCTTTTGGATTTTCCCCCTCATTACACTCACAATGGCACAAATTGTCATATTTTACCTTGATTATTAAGCTGTGAAGGAAATGCAAACATTTGCTGTCTCACATTAATGCGGCAGGCAAAAAAGGGTTTGGAAGGTGAAATGTCTTTCATTGCACATGGGCTAAATAAATGTCTTTATTCAAAGGTTTCCTGTGACCTGTATGCTTTACCTGCAGTGTCCTTTTTAAATGCTGACGTGAACAGGGCTTTCTGTCCCAGCTTTTGAAATACCAGGTCTTACATGAACCCCTCTGTTGAAAGGATTACATGATTCTATTGCAATCATGTTCCTTATTAATAAGGCATGAGTACGAGGCAGTAGTCTCAATCCCACCCTAGCAACCCACTCACACAAATGCACTTATGCCCACGTGCACATATGTGCGCGCGCACACACACACACACACACACACACACACACAGACACACACAGACACATGCACATACAGAGCAAAATATGCATCAACTGTACAAATGTAGTACAGATTCACTCAAACAAGCCATACGTCAGCTGTTGTAAGCTCCAGTCTGTGTCATTCTCTAAAGGCTTATAAAGCCTTCCTCCAAGGCACAGTGCTGAGACTACAGCTCCCATTTCTCACGTGTGAGGCACTGCACGCTGGCGCTACTGTACATGAGGAGAAGAGGGATTGGACGAGAGCCCTGTCAGTCAGTAATCCTCGCTCTGTGCTGCTGGCAGGCTAACTCCCACTCTGTGCTGTAGTATTGTGGAGGGAGGGGAATGCAATGGAGCTATCTTTTGCAGCTGGGTAGTTTCCACAGCGCCTGCCCTTGAAGGCCTGGATAGATGTGACTCAGCCTGCACGTTCTGCCTCCGCTAACTGCCTCTCCTATTTGTTTAGGTTTTTTATTTATTTTTTTGCATTTTTCTGCCCTCGTTTTCCGGAGTGAAGTGAGTGCTCTCCCCCCAGGCCAGGAGGCTCAGATGGGAGGTGCTGCTGCTGCTGCTGCGCGGGGAGGCTCGTCATGCTGAACGGAGGCAGGGAGGGCCTGTTCGAGCTGGGCAGGCAGCTCCAGAGGCAGGGGGAGTCCCAGGCCGCCCTGCACTGCTTCCTCAGCTGCCTGCTGGGGCTGACGCATGTGCAGAGCTTCCACTCGCTGCCCAACTGCCTTCACCAGGTGAGAGAGCCAGGCCCCACGCCGGACACATGCAAACGCTTATGCAAATCCCGCGCCGGCTGGGTAGCAGCAACTACCGGCCGGAGCCGAGTGGGTTAGCATGATCGTTTGTGTCTTATCTGTACGCAATGAGGTCGAGATCCACCCTGTATGGGACAAGGACAAATGATACTCATCCGTGTTACAGAGCATTTGTATTTAAATGCAGATAGGTGTGATGCATGCTACACGGTTCTGGCTGGTTACGTGAGGTACACGAGCACATTAGCACTTCCTCTTACTTACTTTATTGTATTTGCATCAGGTGACTGCTTCAAGCAGTGATGAGTATAGATCGGCCTGTCATCTACATACATTTGCATTATTTTTTTAAACATCTGACTGACCTTCAAGTTGGAATGTGGTTTGATCAGATAAAGTGAAAGAAATGATAGGATGTTCAATATGTCTGAAAGTGTGTGTGTTTACTTTATGTCATGTTTACATGTTTCCTCGTGTATTCCCATTTCTTTGTCGGACCTACGGGGAATAGACGAGAAATATTTATGTGTTATGATGTTACATTTCTTAGTCCCTTTGTATGCTTCAGCTGGCAGGATTTAAGCATTGCTAGTGATGTGCTGTGCTTTGGTGTTGGGCCGTAGTGCTTCATCAAACTAAGGCTTATTTGTAGACTGTCCCTTGGGTCCTTACCAGCAGTTTTCTTGGTTTTTAGAAGCAGCCAAGGGAAATATGTTACGTATATATTTTTTGCCTCAGTGTTCCGGGAGAACAAACGTGTCAGCACTTACACAGTTTTGAGGGAATGTGAGGAATGATTTGGACAGTGGCAGTGCTGTGGTACCCTGGTAGAGAGGAGCCTGTTTCATTGGGGTCATTTCATACACAACTAAGTCTGATGGAAATTTGGATGTAAAACACCTCTATGCTAGTTGCTTGGCATTTTTTCTTCTTACCAAAATAAAACAATCGGGGTTGGTGGACGAAATGTACAAACGTAACAAACTGTGAGGCCAATCCAAAAGATAAAACAACTATGTTCCTTTACTCAAGAAAAATCACGGTTCCAAGAACTGTAGCAGTCATAACATTCCGATGTGATATTTGTGTGCACGTATGTCTCGTCGTGTTTAGTTCCCTACAGAAATAAATTTCAGCATTGAAAATATGAAACATATTTTCAATGAGTTGATGTTACTAATGGTCAGCGAATGGAATTATCATTAGTTTCCCCTCACTGGCTCTCTATTTTTGCTCTTTGCCCATGACGTTAGTGAAAAGCAAAAAGCAGGGTCACAGGCGTAAATTACCAACAAGAGGAGAAATTAATTAAGCCCTATGATCAGCGCTAAAGTCATGACTCATATGCCCTGAGTCAGAGAAACAACTGATACTATTTTTGTTCAGCTGAAAAACAATTCAATACCAAAATGTATTAAGCACAGCACTGATCAAAGTGGATAGCCATAAAGTGGATAGCCGTAAGGTGGATAGCCGTAACATTCATTGAACTCAACAGCTTCTGCCAGTGGCGTAAGTTTATTTAACTGACCATATTGCCCCAGAAAGACACGAGGACATATTACCTCATCCGTCACTGAATAAACTCGGACATTACGCCTCGTCCTTCACAGAACATAAGCAGATATTATTCTTTGCAGAAGATGTGATGTTCTACCTCATCCTCCACAGAGCACAGTGACGTGCCACCTCTTCTGTCACAGACTGATCCAGACCCATCACTGGTCCATCAGCCCATTTTTATTTCTGTCTTTCTCTCTCTTTCAGATTGCAGAACTTTTCATTGAGGAAAAGAATTGTATCCTTTTATTTTAACCTACCAACACAAACAGAACAATGACATCAACGGTAATGCTTGAATCCCAATCTACAATCCCAAACTTAGAGAAGATAGAACCTGTTGATACGCCAAGAGGAAATTATCATTAGATAATTCAGAGCCTTTGCACAATGATGTGAAATTCTACAGCAATGTAGAGCATGTATATGTGTATGTACAAGTTTAGAGAGGAAGTGCAATTGCACATGTTAGATTTTAGTTATTCATGACTGCGGCCTTGACTCTGCAGGGTCAGTTACTCTGTTAGATGGACTTGTAAGCTCTTATCTCCCTACAACATGGAGCGAGGAGGCTAATTGCCCTGTATTGACGACAGCAGTGCTAAGTATAGAATGCAGATAAGAGGTGTGTAGCATTTCATGCAATACATATCCGGCCCTCTCTCCGTCACCGAGACTTCCAGTTCACACGGCTCACATTGCCCACTGACGACTCAGCTCTCTAAATCCCCACAACAGGTCATCAAACGTACAGCTTACGGCTCTGACTTTATCTGTCACCGCATCGCTCGTCATCACAAACGTTAACGGTCTAACCTGTACTAAAATCATAAGCGGCGCTTTGCCGTTTTGTCCGCCCACACACACTCGTTGCATGCTGGGACTACGCTGGGTTGAGAGTACATTCACATTACCATGGTGCTATCTATACGGTGTGCCTACAAACAGCACTTCTGACATTGAAATTAAATGTTCATGCATTTTCTGCATTCTAGTGGGTCATGTGATCAGACTAATGGATACCCCAGTGTTCTTGTCCTGTGGGGTGTCCCCCCTTCAATTTATTTAACAAACTTGTGCTTCTCTGGGAAGTCCACTGATCTATTGGATGTCCAGGTAAACTGGATGAATGCTATAGCACATTGTGCACAATGTCCTGACATTTTTCTATGGACTCACATATGAATGGTTGAAGAATGGTTGGAGAATAGAATAGTCAATGAACTGCTGGGAGGTTCTTCAGCCAGATAATTTGTATAGTTATGACCCATAATGCCCTGCTTTCCTCTTTCAGTTTCATTGTATTCTGACCCACATTGGAAACCGTTCAGTCAGTATTCTAACCCTTAACACTAAAGTTTAGAACACCATTTAGCCACATCCAACTGCTTTGATATAAAGGACATGCCTTACTTGGGAAAATATACTGTTCACCTTCCTTATATTTTCTGAATGGCAGGCCTGGGTCAGATGGATATATTGGAAAACAAATCTGCTCAATGTTGAAAAGCTGCTTGCCTTAAAATCTATAGGGCATCAGAAAGATGTGTGGCGCAGTCCATAGGGCAGCCACATGCAATCCCCTTATGTAGATAGGGGTTGATTCATGCCATGCCACTTCCTTTTCTATGGTCCCTTCTCACTCCATTACATTTGTTGTGTTCTACACAGTAAAATGTTCAGTGTTAATTCAACTCTTAACAGAGTACATATGACTCTAATAGGGACCATATGCATTCTGTAAGAGATGATTTAACACTAAACATTTTACCTGTCTCAATAAACAAAAATAAATTTAAACGAGGACAGACAGTAATATTGCAAAAATATATCATATCATATATCATCCAATCTGATCTAAAGCTGCATTTATTTGAACGACACTAAATCTGTGAGCAGCTTATGCCTGGGCTTCTTTAAAAGGTTTGTCTTGTCCTCTCTGACAAACTTGACTAGTGTGAAGGTGCAATATCATATTAAACTGGTAGATCTTCATACTTATCCAGTAGATCCTGGCTTTGAAAATGCTTCAGAAGAGAGAGGTGATAGACATGTTAAAATTGCCTGTTATGAGAAGCAGCTTAGCCATTCAGTCGACTAACACATAAACGCAAATGTTTGCTTCTCACCTCAAAAGTGGAGCTTGGCATGTTCAGTAAAAATGTACAAATCTCAACCGCTATCATTGGGCCTCATTCATGAAGCGTTCCTAAATATACGCGTAGGCTACATTTATGTCCGAAGGGAGTTGATACAAAAGATTTACGCCGGATTCATCAAACCGTGTGGAAAAGGTAGATTTTTTCGTATTCACTTACGATGCGCGTCCACGGTATTTTGTGATTAGCATAAATCCACACCCGTGAATTGCCTTATATGGAGACTGTCACTTCCATTTAAAGGTCCACATCTAGTCAGAATGGTCTAGAAAAAGCAAATAAAATAATTATTCTGACACTGAAATTGAAGTTTTATAAGCAGAGGAAAAAATAGTTTAATATTGTCAGTACCGGCGTCATGAACTGGTAAAGTAAAGGCCTAGCAGGAGATAACATGTACCATACGAGCGCATTGCTTTATCGCAGCCTGGAAATAAATTAAACGTTATTCATTTTGTAATTCTGTTGGGGTTCTGTGCATGTGAGTTGAGGTTAGAAATCGGGTAATCACATGGGCTACCTTATTTTAGAATCTCTCTGGCACGTTGTAATTGTGGTCACATTGATGCGCGTGTCCCACACTGCTCAGGTTTTACCGGGATATAGCCTGCTGGCTACATTCTAACCGGTTAAAAAACTTTCATTTTTAAATAAAGTTTATCCGGTTGTCCCCCTGAACGCGAGACGGCGTTTCAACGCTGGCATTAGCTGGATTAAGCTGTTGACCACAATTGCAGCCCTGGCTACAGACATGTAAGCCACTTTAAAGCACATTTCGTGCATTGGTTAAATGTGTATTATAGCATAGCCTATGTAAGGTCATGTAGAATTTAAATTTAGAAAAAATAGTAGGCTACTGGGAGCATTCATTAGACTACGTTGTGGGTCTAATTAAACAAAAGCTTCATAGCCTACAATTGATTAAGGCGCAATCTAAAGTGTTTGCTTTTTACAATCATAATTTATTATGTTTGCCATGTGTATTTCAAAGGCTACATTTAGTCTTGTGAATTTAACAGAAAATAAAAATACATTTATATTTTAATTATCACTCAGAAGCTACATTTACGAACGAGGTACCACGTGTGCTCTGGAGCAAGTGTAAATTTTGTTTGGAGGTACTAACAAATCTCAGAATACGAACGATTTACATACAAATTCGTTCTGCTCACGTTTCATGAATGAGGCCCATTGAGTGTGAGCTCTGATTGTGTTTCTTCTGATCAGATTGAGTCATCTAAAGTGTTTAATGAGATTGCTGAACATATTTTTGATATTTTATTTGATATTTTTGACCATTCCTCCATACAGAATCTTTCAAGAGCCTTCAGGTCATATGGTCTATTCTTGAGGAATATTGTCTTTCAAGTTCAAGCCAAGGTAGACTGAGATGGCCATTGCAAAAAAGTAATTTTGTGGTCATCATTGGTCAGGATTGAAACCAGGTGTTATGGTCAGGTGGGCAGTCCACATAGACCAAGCTATTCTGAAAATTTCTGTATGGAGGAATGGCCAAATATACCCTGCACTGTGTTCACCAATCTCATAAAACAACTCATTTGTGTTCTGCCTGTAATCTGGAATATGATTGGTATGATCCCATTCTTACAAGATCAGAAAAAGGAATCAATGTTCAACGTGGCAATAAAAAACTTGTCAATTTAAGCTGTGTCAATGTTGTTAATGGGGGTCTTTCAAGATTCTGCCTATATTTTCCCCTGAAATCCGACATGTTACAAGGTTCGGTTACATTTGTACGTAGGCTATCTGGCAAATGAACCATAATTAGCTCTTTTAAAAGCAATACTGAATGAATCCCTCAAGGCACAGCTCTCTGATTTATTGAAAAGTGATAAAACATAAAACATTGAAATGGCTCCATCGGTGTCATCCCACTAAGAACAGTACAATAAACAGTTCAATAGATCCTGTCAGAAAATTGGCTTGCAGCCTATGCTGCTTGCTAAGTATAAGCAAATGTAGATATACGTACGTGGTATTTTGTCTACAGTTCCAGGAGATTGCTCTTATATTATAGGGGTTTTAAAATAGGTGTCACATCTGTTGGTTCACAGGCACAACATATTTTTAGAGTCCAAAGTACTTCAATGTCCTGAATAGCCTCTTTCAAAGGGTCAGTTGAAGCTGGACTACACTGGGATTTTTCCATAATATTGAAAAAAAAACTCCATATCTCTTCATAAATTGTTATTTTCATTGTCTGCAATGTATGACCTGACTTCCTTTAGTTTCAAAGACAGACACATTAGAGAATGACACTACACATACAAAGATAATTATCTGACACTGGACTCTCTGAGTGCAGAGTCCAGTGTCAGCGGTGGCCAGGAGTCCTATAGGGGAGTGCAAGTTGATATTACCCAGGGAGGGAGGGTTTCATTCAGTAGGGTATCCCCAGCTCATAGCACAATAGCGGCTCCCCATATTGATTGGCGCCTGCTGTTTGGGTGCACCAGTGATAGATGTCCAGTGTCAATACTGCACAGTTCAGCTGGTGGATTGTGTAGTGAAAAGA
This sequence comes from Ilyophis sp. 1 JC-2022, assembly GCA_022702515.1. NCBI lineage: Eukaryota > Metazoa > Chordata > Actinopteri > Anguilliformes > Synaphobranchidae > Ilyophis > Ilyophis sp. 1 JC-2022. Next base: position 36,825,674 of record CM040406.1, read on the forward strand.
AGGAACAGCTGGGTTCAGATGTTTTGAAGCAATGCCATGCTAGTAGGTATGCAACTAGGGTCATAGGCTGGGATCCACCTGTTTGTCAATACTGCTAGCAGGGATGGTCCTTCTATGATGCCAAGAATAGAGTATCGCCATTTCCACTCATTACACATGTACGTAGTCTATGTAGTCTATTTATGTTATATTTCGGCCTGTATATAGGCTGTGTATACAGACTTGATACCATGTTGGTAAAAAGAGTTGTTTCTGTTCTTGATCTTTGTATCTATGCATTCTTTTTATATTATTAAATTTGAGAAAATACTTTAAAATATATATTTTTTAAATGGCTTGAATATATGTATATGTTCTTTTTGCAAAATAGCATGTTTGACATTCTTCAAATTAAAATTAATACACAAATTCATACATGAGTACTAGAACGTATGCCTCTCTAACCTCTCTATCATTCCAACTTTATCAAAAAATAATGTTTCTATGGTTTCTAATGGTTTTCTAGTTTACTTAGTTTTGCTGATATAGAAGACAACTAACAATACGTGCTAACAGAATAAATCTGTGTGGAGGAGAGTGTGTGAGAAACAAATAGCTGGGAAGCCTTTATCTTTCAGTAATTGCATCTGAGAGAATCAGTATCATAAGTGTGTTTGCTTTGCAGCTGTGTGTGCCTACTCACCCCCTGACATTTCAATGGTTTCCATGGTTATACCAACAGGGCCTCCACAGCACTGTTTACAAAGAGAGAGTGGATGAAAGAGGGCAACGAGAGGAAGGATAATAACTGACCTTTCTGTCAGTAACACATCAAAGCACATCAGCAGGCTCTGAGGTGGACACCTTCTCTGTCCACAGCCAATGGCGACTTTGTTTTTGACCCTTGACAGCCAGTTCGTATTTCCATTACAAGACAAATTCTATATTTATCATGCCGGCAAAATATGGTATGTTCATCTGGAAAACATTTCTTCTCATTATAATTTGCATTTATTACTTCAACAATATTGTTAATTCTACAACTGTTTACATACAGATTCATAAGAGCTGAATCCTGTTGTCAGGGAACGTGTATCACTCTCTTACATATTAATAGGTCATGAATCATATTTATGTGTGTTTATTTTAAGGACATTGTCCCACCCCAGCAATGACCCTTCCATTCCCCACTCAAATGCTAGGGTCATTTTACAGCCGGACATTCTAATCTATTATCTGCAACAACGTGCAGAGGCAAATAAACTCTCCAGTTTATTTTTAGTGCCAGCACATGTTGAATTCTCCTTATGGAGTTTACAAGTTATGCAAACAACGCAATGAAAACAACGAGTGGAATACTTAACATAAGTTCTAAGGCATTCTAATGGAGGATATCCTGTGGTGTTTACAGCACCACCTACACGTTTTTTTATTTCCCTAACCTGCGACTTAAGTAGCTGGTGCACGATCGTTTCTTGTTCTTCCTGCTTTCGTTTATGAACCGTGATTGCTGTAGATGACGACCTAGCGCGCCTGTTCTTTTCCGTAGCGCACTGGGATAGTTGACACCGCTGTTAATCCTTCACCAGTATAAACAGATGTGAAAGCTCTCCAGTTCATCCAGGCTGAGAAGATGTTCTACGAGGTGGCGTTGCTCGAACTCACTGCACTTCAAGGGAGCGCTGGTAAGTTCACGCTTTATGTTTACCGTGTGTTAAAGGCTATTGAACACCGTTCCGAACATTTTATATCTATTAATTAAGGTGAGCTGTAATGTAAAATTCACTGCAACCATTTCCGCTCTATAGGATCACTGACGTACGCTGCGGACAGATAATATTAGTTTGATATTTCTTTTAAACTTTTGTGCTGGTTAGCTGTTCGCATTTTTAGGACTGAAACATATGGTAGACTACCCTCCAAGCATGTTTAATACATTCGGTTTCTGTTCAAATGATACTTTTCATTGTTTTTGAACGAAGTAAGGTATGAATATAGCTATTTGGAGGAGTCTGGGTACAACTGGTACTTACAGCAGAATTTGGAATTTGTGTACAGCATTGCCTGTAACATCCAATGTGTCAATTGATGTGCCAATAAGAAAAGTCAGATTTCATTACCAGCTGATCCTCTGACTCTCTTTCACGGGACACACTCCGCAATGAACTATATTGAATGAATGTGCGTTTTGCATATTATCATTTTATATAGCTGGGTATTTGCAGAATTAATGTTAAACCTAATGCCAGTGGTCCACCCAGGATTTCAACTTTATGAGCAATTATCCTATGCCTCAATGCAGCGTTTACAGTGGGGTTGTGCTGGTTTCAGACACCTGAAAAACAAACATACGTACATCATGATTTTGCATTGGCATACACCCAACAGCAGTGATCTATCACCTGCTATCTGCAAGGCCGTTGCCTCTGTTTTTGGCTGAGTGCTGCTGATGCAGCGACCAGCGCTTGCATGTTCAGGATATAGGCGCAGGGTGACTCAGAGAAGACAAATGGCCCTGCTATGCAATATCTGACTAAGCAATGAACAGCACCGTGGAAACCAGAGGCCTCTGAATCAGCCCTTCTGCCTGTTCCCCAGCTGCACAGCACCAGCGTTTTTCTTAACGCCTCGCTTCACCTCCTGACTCTTTATATTTGTCCTCTTTTTTTTTAATGTCCTGATTCTGTCCATCCAAAAACTATACATGTCCATCCTTTCCTGCGTCATTTCTGTCTCCAAGCCCATCCCCCTCTCCTTCTCAAACTCTCCCAATCTTTGCCAAACCTTTCGCTCCTCGGTTACCTCTGGCCTGTTTCTCTGCCTCGATCAAACAGCCTCCTCGCTCCTCCCGCAGACATGAGCCAGGCGTGCTGTATGATGTGCTTTATAAGAGCGAGCAAGGCTACACTTACGAAAAGCAAGAGACAGGAAAGGCGGCTCTCTTTCCTCAGGCTCCACAGGTGTGCCTGCGTGCGCACAAGCTATGCTAGCACGTGGGTTTTCCTCTCTGATCTTATCTGTGCTCCTTATCGCCGCCCGTCCCGCTCTCTCCGCTGCCCGGCGTGACGTGTGGGTTTGTCCGGGGCTGTGCGGTGGCCGCTTGCCCGTGTTTGGGATCCTGTTTCCTGGCCCGGGGAGGGCAGTTGGCTGCTGACGGACTCTGATTACACGTGTCTGTGACAGGCCCTCAGGAGACCACTTCGCTCGGAACGGCAGGATGGGAGTCACCGGAGGAGTTATCTGAGCAGGTCTCTCAAGCTCAGGACTATGAGAGACTCGCCCAGCTGTGCATCATGAGTAAAAGGTAGGCTGCGCGCGCATTCATCCGCTGATCCACGGACGAATCGACACCGTCACCGTGCTTTAAATTTGAGAATCTCATATTTGTCCTTCGGTGTTATACCACGTTATGCTTTTCATTGCACCGTGTTTCAGCAGTTTGGAGGGCAGGCACTGAGCATTAGGAGCTAAAGCGGCTGTCGTTATGAGGTGCTTAAGAGGAACTGGGAAATGTCCTCTGTGCAGCCAAGCCAGGCATCGACTGAGGGATATCGATCAGTGCCGGCCATTGGCTGTCAATGCTGAGTTATAGCTGGGTGAAAACCAGTGAAGCTTAATGGAGCGTGCACAAGTCAGAGCCTTATGTTGACTTGGTCCAGTGCCGATGGAGGCTGGCCACTGTGACACAGCACATTGCTGCCACATAAGCCATTTGATTTATTCATGGTGCAAAACCGCGTCCCTAGACATTGCGAGGGCTGGTTGCTGTGATTGTCTTTTAAATCGCTTTTGACCGGAATTCATACAGTTTATGATGGGGAAAATTTTCTGGAGAGATCTTTTCTTTTAACCACCTAAGTCGAGGCAGTTAATTTCTGTTCTCTGTAGGGGACATATGTCTCTGGTCTCAAGAACCATATATTGTGTTATTATACTATGATGAAACCTACACTACAAGGAACATTCAATAAAAATAAAATAAATTATATTTTTTTAAATATTTTCACTGCATCATGTTTTTGTCATCCAAGACACTTGTATTATGTAAAAAAGAAACTGTTAAACATTTTTTTCTGCCTGGTCTCAGGAGGTCCATTTGCTTTTTGCCTTTTACCAATGTCCTTTATATCCTCAAACTATGTCCTCTGGATTTGTCATTGTCATTGACATATATCTAAACACATGGCTATTGGTTATTTCCATGGCTATCGTGTTCTCCCAATTACATCACTTTTCATTATTAGATGTCCTGTACGACGGGAACACCAGTGCTATCTGTGGAGTCTGAAATGATATTAGTGTGTCATTGTGAAAGATATTTATGCTTTTGACCTTTTGTAATGGTGCAAACACAGACCCTTAGGTAAATGGGATGGAAATTTCTCTTGCCATATATCAGCCTGAGAAGTCTTTATGCCCTGGGCTGCATGCAAAAGAAGCACTTTAATTTCTCTGTAGGCCCGATGGGAAAGAAAGCATACGCCACTTCTCTTGTGAGTTGTAAGTGCTGCTGGAACACCTGAGTCCAGTATGCTTCTTCTCTGTGATGAATTGAGTAGTCATTTCTGTGGGCCACAACATGCACAGGAAGCTCAACATATACACCCCTTTCACCTTCTCCACGTTTTATTACATTACAGACATATTCTACAATAGCTGTAAATTACGCTGGTACAGTATGGAACACATGACTGGCGAAATGGCTGTACGTCATCAAGGGTCTAAGGTATCAAACGAGCCCCAAACCATTACTCTGCGGCCAGATATGGAGTAGATGTGGATGGATCCCTTTAAGGGTTGTTTCTCCTGACTTTTTTCCCCATAGAGTTCTACGGGAAAATGAGTCCCTTGCAGTGATCCATCCACATCTACTCCATATCTGGCAACAGAGTGATGGTTTGGGGCTCGTTCGATAGCTCAGACCCTTGATGACTTACAGCCATTTAGCCAGCCATGTGTTCCATACTGTACCAGTGTAATTTACAGCTGAATCTAGTCTCACCCCCCAATTCCCATAGAGATCCATTCAAATGCAGAGAGCTTATAGTATCGCTTGTAACAGTACCTGGAAATAAGATATCGAGAGTCTTTTGATGTTGATGGGTCACAGACTTCAAGAAGTAACAGTATGCAAAGGATATGCGACCAAATATTAAATATTATACTTAAAAAATATGTTAAAGCAAAGGGTATGAATACTTATGTAAATGAAAGATTTCAGTTTTCGATTTTTAATACATTTGCAAAAATTTCTAAAAACATGTTTTCACTTTGTCATTATGGGCTATTTTGTGTAGAATCTTGAGACAAAAAATGAACTCAATCTATTGTAGAATATGTCTGTAATGTAATAAAACGTGGAGACGGTGAAAGGGGTGTTCAGACTTTCCGGCTTGACTGTATTTACCTGTTTTGTCATTGGCCAGGATATTACAGCCTTTAGCTTGATTGCTTGGGGTGTCGGTGGTGGTGGAGGCTTTAAACTTGAATGAGGTGAGGATTCTTTATTACTGTGACTTTGAGCTTGAATTTCGGAAGATACAAGGACATTAAATGACATTAAAGTTCAAGCCGTGCTGCTGTGCGCTGCAACTCTGATCTCAACAGTTCACTTTCTGAAATGTATTATTGTTATTATTTCAGTTTAAATGTATGTTTTAAATTGGCCCAGACTTTTTTATGTGAAATGAAGGATATTTCAGATATTAACAGCGGTTTCTGGCATCCTGCTGGCTTTATGATTGTTGGTATCAGGGCCCCCCTCCATGGCGTTGGGGTTTGTGGTTAAACCAAGAAAATGTATTTCATGTTACCTCCAACATGTAGTTTGTACAGCAATGTTATGTGTTCAACGGTTGTACATATACACAGATACATTTTATTTGCAGTTTATTTACAATTATAAATATTAATATGCAATTGGTTACTGTGTCAGCACTTCCTTCCTTTTGATGTTGTATGTGCTGTATAGGAAATAGTTTGAAAATTAAACATAGAATAATTCTAATTTTGGAAGAATAATTTGGTAATATACAAACATACAGCCTCTGGAGGTGTACTGCTGCGGTGCGAGCTGCTTCTGAGTTACTTGAAGTGTATTTGCTTGCCTTGGACCACAAACCCCGAATGACTTGATATCAAGCATATAATTGTACTGCCAGTCATTTGAAAAAAGCTGTAAATATCAACATACTGTATCCTTTGTTGCACACAAAAACTCTCTGGGCCAATTGAAAACACACACTGAAACTGAAATAATATATTTTATTAAACCCCAGAATGTGAGCTATCACTTTAATTTATTGTTAATTTATTGTTATTATTTTATGTCTGATCCTTTTAACTCTTTCGTCTCTAAGGTCTATCTCTTAATTGTTCTTATTGTATCTCTCTTGTAAAGTGCATTGTGCTATATTGCTTGAAAGGGTGCTATATAAATGAAGTTATTGTTACATAGTTACATAGTTACCGGCCGAGAAAGGACAACTCCAAGCAGTTAATTTTTTCAGGCCTCGTAATTTTGTGTATTTTAGCCAGATGTTCACTTTGCTGAGGTCAAAAGGCTAAAGACATATTTCTGTTAGACTGGGGCACATTCTAAATAAAATATTGAAAGCCTTTTTAAGTACTCAAGGCTCAAAATATTGCTTACAGGGGGAAAGAATAACAAACTATATACTTTTCAAAATGTTCCAGAATATGTGAGACGGAAAGGAAATAAAACCAACCAAACCAATTTTTGGCTGAGATGGTACTGTAGGTGAAAGAAGGAACTTGTTTATCTTTTTTAACACCGTAGACCACCTTAAAGCCTCATATTATGTTCCGGATCAATTTGATTCGATTCAATGTTTGTCTCTAAAAAACAACTTAACATTATCTTTTCATCTTGACACTATATGATTTTTCCAAATTTGTTGGGATTCAATAGTAAACACACAATAAACAATGCTATGTTTTCAAAAGTCCTGTACAAACTTTGTATACAAAGGTGTTGTGTGGGGTCATTTGTGGGGTGGCTGTATAAAATGTAAGAAAATATACAATCTTGTTTAGTTTTAATCTCTGATTACTCTGGGGGTAATTCTGGTAGCACTTTCTCATATAGATTTTAAACTTCACAAACATTCACTTACCTCAGGGTCTAAAATGAGATGTTTCATCACAGATTTTTTATATTTAGAGATAAAAGGCTAGTCAATTGAGAGACACACAAAAAGTCAAACAGCAATTGTCAAAACATTTCTATTACAATATTTCTGTGTTAGTTTAAACGTTTGGGGTCAATTTGAGCCCAAACATAAAAGGCGTCATAAAACGTAAACATAATGTGAGGTTTAAGCTGACCTGTATGTCAGGCAGGAAGTTCCTTTCCTCCTGAATCTTTCAACAAAGTGGCAGGTCCTCCGATCGGCGGGCGTGCTGGAATGCCAACGATCGAATGTCGAGAAGGACACTCTAACGCAGCGCACCCAATACCCAACCATTACTTATTTAGGAGGCTATGGTTTGGAACAGTACCGCTGACATCTGTAGCACTAAACACGGCCTGCTCTACATTTCTAAGTACATGCGGAAGTGACGGATGACATTGCGGTCGCCTTGCAGGGGGGCACAGCAGAGCAAGGCGACTCACACCTTGCAGTGGTTCACGGGGGTTCGGGGTGCTGCCCGTAACCCAGCCCGCCGGTGCCAGGCCATGTAACGCTGCCTGGATGTTACCTCACCGCAACGGCTGTTGGCACTAGTTGAACATTTCCACTGACTTCATAATCTGACTCCTCTCTGTGTCACACTCCATGCACCAGCGGGCAGAATCAAAGCACGACTGTGTTCAGATTTGTTAGTACCAAGCAGTCCATGCACATACAGTGCCCTCCACAATTATTATCACCCCTGGTAAAGATGAGTAAAAATGGTTGTAAAACATTCACCTTTTGGTGAATTAGCTTAATTTCACACTGAAAAAATGTGAAAAATCCTACTTTTAATTGAAGAAATTCTATTCTGAGAAAAAAAAATCCCTCATCAAGAAATAATCATTTTTAACAAAATTAAATTATTAAATTATTGGCACCCCTAGAAATTATTTTGAACAAAATGTAACTGAAGCATTTTTTCTATTCATATTTTACTTTTTAAAGTTGATCAGAGTGTTTAGGAATGTTCAACCAGTAATCCATGACTTCCTGTTTCACTGGGGTATAAATATGAGGTGACACAGATGCCATATTCTCTTATTCATGCATCAACATGGGAAAGATAAGAGAACACACAAAACAAATTAGGGAAAAGTGTGTTGAGCTTCATAAGTCAGGAAATGGCTATAAAAAAATTGCTACTCACCTGAAAATGCCCATATCTACCGTTGGGGCAATACTTAAAAAGTTCAAAGGAACTGTTACAAACTTGGCTGGAAGAGGACTCAAGTTTATTTTGAGGAGGATGGTAAGAGAGGGAAAAAAATCCCCAAGGATCACTGTTGGAGAATTACAGAGGAAAGTAGCATCTTGGGGTCATCAAGTCTCCAAAACTACCATTAGACATCACCTCCATACCAACAAATTATTTGGAAGGCATGCCAGAAAAAAGCCTTTTCATTTCACCAAAAAAAAAAGCAACAAATCAACACAAAAATGGTTAACTGAACACAAAATCAAGCTTCTGCCAAGGCCATTTCAGTCCCCTGACCTAAACCCCATTGAAAACCTGTGGGCTGAGCTGAAGAGGAGAGTGCACAAGAGAGGACCTAGGACTCTGGATGATCTGGAGAGATTCCGTAAAGAGGAATGGTCTCAGACTCCTTGCTCTGTATTCTCCAACCTTATTAGATGTTAAGGGAGAAAACTCAGTGCTGTTTTATTGGCAAAGGGAGGTTGTACAAAGTATTAAATGCAGGGGTGCCAATAAATGTGGTTTTGTAAAAAATTATTATTTCTTGAGGGATTTTTTTTTCTCAGAATAAATTTACTTCAACGAAAGGTTGGATTTTTCAAATTTTTTCAGTGTGAGATTAAGCAAATTCTCCAACAGTGAATTTTCTATAGCCCTTTTTACTCATCTTTACCAGGGGTGCCAATTATTTTGGAGGGCACTGTATATACTCCCAACTCGGTCCAATTATGTTCCACCATTGTGGTCTTCTCTGAAATGGGTTATTCTTGGTTCTTTCATTAATTTGTGGCTGCTGGGTCATAATAATTCTTCATACCTGATTTGGCTGAATCTTTACCTCATCTGAGAAGCAGAGGATACCTTTTGAGGCAGTACTCCAGGGTGATATGGGAACTAAAATGCATTGTTATGTCAGTACCAATATCAATATTAACATTGGCATTTCCTGTATTATGTTTAATAATAATATAAAATGCCCTTTTTAAATAATTTCACTCAGAAAGCCAATATAATCTTTCACATGTTTGTCTGTTAGGATCTTTTTGTCATCAGTGACATAAATTCCACCTAGTGTTCAGAATTGTGGTTCCATCTTATTATACAGTAATAAAAACAATATGGGGCAGCTGTCTTGGGATGGGCTTTTTCCGGTAATATGAATTACATGATATCGGCACTTTGTGAGCCACAAAACGTGCCCATAAAAGGGATGATGGAAAGGGGAAAAAATAATGGGAATGAATGGCTGCCAATTGAGGACATACATCATGACCAGCGCTGGTTTAAAGACCTCTGGTCAGCAGTGTTTTGTGATGATAAGCCATCCATTATTATAAGAGGATAGGCGCTGCAGAACTGCAGCTGGCAGAAGGACCTTGGTCACTGCCGAAATGAGATGTTCATCAGCTGGTAATCATTGCTGGCAGGGGAATGGGAGAAAGGGAGTTGCAGCAGGCCCATCTGCTCAGTGGGAGACGCAGGGCCTGCGGGCACCGGCCATATGCTGGGCGCCCGGAATAGTGAGGGGGTCATTGGAGTTCAACAGGCTGGACCACCTGGAAGCCCTGACCTTGCTCAGGGAGGTGAGCACAATGCACGCTCAGCAGTAGCACCAGCCTTGACTGGTTATGTGTCAATGTGTTCTTTATAAGGGGTGGGCAGGAGAATAAGGAAGTAACAAACCTATATACATGGACCGTAATTGAGCATAAGCATGGCTGCACGCAGACACACACACACACACACACACACACACACACACACACACACACACACACACACCTGCTCACACTCAATCCTAGCAGGGAACTGATGAGTGATTACTGTTTCTGTTCTTCTCTTCAGACCACATCTTGCTTTAGAGTACAGCGGCAAGGTATGTTGTGTATCAAAGTAATGTACGGTGTGGCTATCTGTGGATTATTGCTTTCGCACCTTACTGAAAGTGTAGATATGAAGTACAGGACCCATCCATATAGATAATGCTGCATGCCACTGTTCATATGGTATATGGATAAGCTTGATAGGATAATACTGTACTTTCATTAAGTGCCATACTGTAACTGCAGCCCTTGGGACTGTTCTGCTTTCTAACATCATTTCTAGATTATTATTGTGCTGTGAATGACTTTCTGTTTCAATGACACTCTTTATGACATACATTCATGATTGAATCTGACTCTAATGAAATGCTCCCCTCCCATGTTTGACTTTTACTTGTCTTTGCTTCTGTTTCAGGCCACTAAAATCAGACAGAAAGCCTTTGGCAATGACCACCCCATCACAGCCAGGAGCCTGGAGCTACTGGCATCTGTCTATGCAGAGATAGGCAAGACCGAGTACACAGGTAAACACCTTCTCTCTGATTGACTGGACAATCACATTGGGCCTCATTTATCATCCAGATGTACGAAATTTCTGGATTTATCAAAATGAAATCTCACCACAGCTCTCGTGTACGCTTTTCCCTAGTGGCGAGGCAGCGACATCGCATGCAATGAACAGCGAGGGAATAGTTGTGCAGCCTAATTAAAACGAATAACCTTTGTTCAGAGCACTGCAGAGTCAACAGGTCGTGATAAACAAAAAGGTGCTCTTAGAGAAACATGGGTTATGTGAGCTTTAAAATCAGAGTTCGCCTTAAATGAGTAGCTGATCATAAAAATGGCACTTCCAAGTCTATGAAAATATTAAAAGCAGTTAATGCATCTGGGCAATATTTTAAAATGCACTTGGACCTATGCGTTGTGTGTATGGCTCTGAGTATCGTATCCCAGTTAATTGTGACGTGTTCAGTGTGAAAAGAAGGCTGCATGCAGTAGGCTAACATACTGGAGTCACTGAACTAAGGCTATATTTGTTACTTACCCATTTCAGAATAAGCAGAAATTAATATGCTAGAGAAGTTGTAAAAAACTAAGCTCCGCGTAGTTGAGTTCAACACAATCTAACCGATTGTGGAAAACCGGTGTTTATAAAAAAAGAACGGTCAGTATACCAGTCCATTGCTATGTAAGTAGTGAAAGTTCAGTGATGTTATAGGCTACTTTTCACAAAAAGCTGCATGTAGTAACAAATTGGAAATAGAGGACTGAGAGGGACAACGAGTAATAAGCTATTAGTCAAACAAGCTGGATAGGCCAAATTGTTTCTTTTAATTTGTTATGAACTCATGCTGCATGCTCTATCACACCACTATCTTGGAAATCACTAGAAATCAAACTGTTGAATTTTGGGTAACATGATGGTATAAATGTGTGTGTGCGTGTGTGCATGCGTGCATGTGTGAGTATGAATGTGTATGTGAATCTGTATGAATGTATTGAGACAGATATTGGTCACCTGTTATAGTTTTAGTCCTGGCAGTTTTGCCCAGATTCAGTGCCCAAAATCCAGTGTGTTTTATCATTTAACACCAAATATTGGCAAATCATCTTCTATGTCTCAATGGCTGCTGATATGAATAGCTGTGAGGGTTGGTGTAAGGTTCGGAGAACCAAACGCGACCGATAAGGATTCTAAAAACATATCTCGAAAGATACGACACAAAAGTGGAAGAAACCGCACCAGGAAGGGGTGAAACAAAAGAACGGGAGCAAAAACTTATCTTGCACAAGGCAAAAGAATACTACCTCAAAAGGAGGCGAGACTCAAAAATAGCGAGTATAAATAACAAAAGAACCTCACGCTCTAAATCAAAGAGTGCACACGAACGGTTGAAAACCAAAAGAAAAACCCAGGCAAATGAGTAAAGGAAAGAAATAGAAAATCAAACCTGTCACCTAAGCTCTTGAAGCAACACAGCTGAACACAAAAGGTAACAGGTCGAGAGATAAAGGATAAAGCGAAAGATTGGAAAGAAATTAATAAACCAATCTAATCCTAATTATAACTTGCTGCATTTCTTATTTGTACAAGTCAGAAATGCAGTGACCGAATTCCTATACCGTTTACCGACTTCGTTTGTCAACATATCATTTTGTTTGTGGTCGTCACCATGGAGATGCTTTCGCAACATATGCTTGGGAATGTCCGTTGGAGATGCAGGAACAAAGTTTACCATCGCTCTTCACCGGAGTTGAGGATGTCAGGGCTGATCGGGGACTTCGGGGCGGTCTTCGGGAGCCGCCGCGGGGAGGGGGAGGGGGTGATGCCGGGGAGGAGTGAGGCGGTGACTGGGAAGGCTAACGCAGTTCGGTGCTCAGTTTCAACGGTGTACAGAGACAGCAACGCTGTGTATGGAGGAGAGTCGTGGAGGCGGAGTTTGTGTGTTGGACTGCTTAGTGACACTGGACATCTCGGGACAGCGGGGGCTATTTTTAATCATGGCTGTATTACTTTAATTTACTTTAATTCACTTAATTAGTTTGATCAATGCAATGATTCTATTGAATTTCTTTATTTGATAAGTTTGTTTGTGTGTTGTGGGTCTGCCCCACTGTCTATGTCTTTTTTTGTTATTTCTGGGGCTACAACTGAAGTTCCATAACGGGAAAATAAAAGTTATTCTATTATATTCTATTCTAGAAGGATGAACTGATTAGATTTTGGTGGTCAAAAGGTCACTGTGATCTCACAAATGACGTTTTTGACCATAACTCAAGAATTCCTATGCTAATTATGACAACATTTCTAGTTAGAATTAAGATAAGAACCAACCGCCAACTACAACATTTCTAAGATAAGAACCTACACCCAACTACAACATTTCTGGCAGTTATTGATGCAACCTGCTCTGTAAATAGACACATTTCATTTAAAACATGTAATTGAATCAATTAAGCTTCTGGTACAACACACAATATCACATATGAATGAAGAGGAATAGCTACACTAAATAACAGCCTCTTGTACAGTACACTGTCAGGAATTACAGGCACAGTGACTATATTACCATCATTATTGTACAGGTAAAAACATCACGGTGTGCATTGTCAGTGAAGTATATTTCATTACGCAGTAACAGCTTTTGGGACACCCCAGGTCCAGCTGGAGTCAGGTCACTCAGCTGTGTGACTCCAGTAAATTCAGAGCCAGATAAATGGCTTGTAGATCTGCTGCTGCAGCTGGTAAAAATGCCAGCTGAGTGAAATGATGAATAAATAAACACACTTCTGTCTTTTATCACTTGACAGTTTGAGGCCAGTGTTTTACTGGCTCTGTCCAATACAGCTTTGCTGACATTCCAAAAATGTTTTTTTTCATTGTCCTGCAGTAAAATACAATGAGATTCTATCTTGGAAGTGCCTTCGCTAATGGACGTCCTTGATGCTTTGACTCACAGTTATAGGCACAGTGGTGCGCAATCCTTGAGGAATGTGGAAGCTGTGTGCTAACCTGCTAAGCAGGGGGAATGTTGGGAAATGGTGTTTTTTTAAACTGATGTCAGATCAAGTGTTGCTTCTTGTTATTGCAACCCTTAGTGCTTAGCGCACAGGCATCGGGCTGAATTAAGCAGTGTGACGGTGTTCCTGTGGCGTAATTTAGTGCTTCTCTCTGATAGTACCTCACTGACTTTATACATTTCTAACACCATTCTTCTGTAGAGTAGATTTATGACCTGCTGGTGTGACTGGGTTCAAACAGTACCTTGCTTATATATGTTTGGACTCCACAGACTCTCTGGGCCAGTGTGTTTCGGTGCTGTCCAAGAGGTTTGCCACAACGGAGACATTCAGGGACGCGCTCAATGGCACCCAACCAACCCACCGGGAGAGACGATCTGAGGTCAGGCACCACCACAGGAAGGACCACCATCCTCAACAGGAAGTCTCAAAGCAGAAGGTGTCACCCTTTTGCTCTGTATATTCTTGTCTCTTATTGTCTCGTATGTTACAGTCAGTCAATGTAAATCAATGACTGCAAAACATAAGCATCGCGTCATTATACCTTAAAGCAAACGTAGACTGTGGGGTATCTGCTGACACAGTACACTGGGATCATAAGCATGGATCATCACCTTTACCTTTGATCTTTTGAAGCCCCTCAAAATAAAAAAATATGGCAATGTTGTGGTATACATCCTGAAAATAGCACCTGAATTACTCCATGTATTTTGAGTATGCTAAAATGTCTGCCACAAAACGTGCATATTGCATTGATTTTCTTGTCTAACTTTTCCAGAATAAAGGCGACCTAAGCAATTACTAAGCACAGACAACCATTGGGTGTCTGTACATTTATTACTGTATGGTTGATTATTTGAGTCAGTCTGGAAAGCAAGAAAATCTCCATGCAGGACACAAGTACAACTCCAGTGTCCAACAATGATCGGCAATTAGAGTATGCTGAAAAATAATGTCTAATTTATACCCGCAGGGTATTATGCACTCCTTAAAGTCCCTGTTAGTCTTGCCCATTTTGTAAATATAACTCCAGATATGTACGTGTGTATGCACACCATGGTGTTGTGCTTTTACATTTTTCTGTTCCACTTGCCATTTCTGTCCAGATCAGCAGCTGTAAAATCCCCACCTCCATCTTGAAGAGGCCCAACTGCAGTAGCATGGACTCAGAGCTGAGTTACCGGCGGAAACCAGAGCGCCGTGTTCGCTTCAGCGAGCCTGAACTCACTGTACACGGTAAGAGCGCCACGGGAAGAGGTCGTTTCCGTTTGCAGTCCAGTCAACCAGCTCAATTCCAAGATGTCTTTCCATAGTACGTGGAAAATGTTGCTTACAAAGAAAGTGCAGTGTTAAGTCAACTAACAGGAATGATATGAGTCCAAGAAGGCTCAAGTGTACTCTATCAGAGCTGATTTAAAACTGAACATTTTACTATGCATAGTGGTAATCTCATAGTATAGCATCTGATTTCAGCACTGCCTGTATTACCTATAGGGTACCATGCTGAAAGTGCTGAGTGCTGCCCTCTGCTGTTTCTTCTCTAGCACTGAATTCACAGGTCATTGTGTGCGCCTGAGCAGCATTATATTCAGTGGCAATGATAATAAAACTGTTATCATAACTAATATATTTCAGAAATGAAATTATGAACGCAACATTTCAATAGTTTAACAATGGCCCACCAAAGCTTTATTTTGGATTTATTATTTTGTTTCAAATAATACATTTTTACAAGATTTCCATTCTAAGCATGTTTATGGTTTGTAGGGAGCCCAGTAGTCAGCAGAAGATAATAGAGATCTCCTCAGCGACTTTTTAGTCCCTTTTGCTATTATATTAATTCTCTCAAGAGTAGTTTTACAATTTCTTGTAAAGTGTTGACATTGTTGAAGGTAAGCAATTAAAGGGGGAAAAAATAATGAGGTCAATAAAAAAAATGTTCCAGTGAACCACAAAGTGTAATACTCTTTGGACTGTAGTCACTGAGGAATTCTGAATTTTAAAAAGGGAAGAAACACTAGGCCTACATGATTTGCATTTAGAATTAGCAATAAAAGCAATGGCTAATATTAAAGCAGTAATTTGTAGTTGCACTAGCGTGTATCCTCCAGTGTCTGTAGCCAAAACATTGGTTCCGGGCCTGAAACTGTCGTCATAGCGACAAGGAGGTACTTACCTGCCATTCATCTGTCCAATTCACAGACATTCCAAACTCTGACTATTTAGTAGGTAAGTAGGACTAATGGGGTGGACCATGGTTCACTAACCGCATGCAATGGTGATGTGTCACTCACACTTATCGACAGTAATCATAATGAACAAGAGTGGAAAAAAGACATTGTGGATCAGAAAGAACAATATAATACAGGGATAGCTTTCTCTACCTAGACTACTGCCTAAGAACACTATTCTATACACACTTTAAAAAGCCTCTGTTGAACTGAAGGCCATCATTAATGGAAAATCAGGCTTTTGGATTATTAGTTTCATATCTCTTCTTATAATTGCTGTGTGTCATTCTCAGGAGTGATATTGGTTCAGTCATCTTCTGTTTAGCTGAGTGGATTGTGCTCTAATGGTGTGTTATTATTTCTCGGTAGTGTGTAGTGGTTTATGTTATTCCCAGATCAACTCACCTGCACTGGAGGGATTAACAGTTTAGTGTGATTTATTTTACACCAGTGGCACCGTTTCATGCTCCATTTTTCACACAACACATGCATGACTACTGAGAGAGAGTAAGTGTGTGGCTTCATAGATACCACCATACGTTACACTTGTTTGAACTTTGTTCTGGTTACTGCAAAGCCCTCCACCAGCGAACAGAATGCTTTCAAAATAGTTTTGACGGTGTAATATTGTTATCATGTTGCACTGCAGTTTTCAAAATATTATAAGAACAGAGTGCTCACAAAGGAGGACATGTTAGTTACTTTTCACAATGCATGTGTTAGGACCGAAATATGGTCCTGGGAGTATATGGTCAAATGTGGGATTCTTCTGTTTAAATGGATAAAAAAAGACAAATATCGTGAACAATAAACAAAAGAAATAAAAGGTATCACAACCAAAAGGTATCACAACCTGCTATTCTCACAATGTTGTCATAACTGCAATGCAACATGATAACTTGTTTAAAAAAAGAAAGAAAGTGGAAGTAGAATGTGAAACAGACTAGTAGTTATGGTCCAACAGTTATGCTATTAAAGCTTCTCAGAAATAAGACATTCTTATGTTTGGGTTACAGCATACGACACATCCCCCAGCCGCCCACACCTGGTCCTCTTCACCTGCCTATTCCTGCTGCTCTCCGTCCTCGGGGTGGCGCTGTACTGCACGGACCGCCGGCGGCCACATCGTATGTGTGAGGAGCTCGAGGCCATGTTGGCCGTTTACTTGCTGCAGATGAAGCAGGTACTGTGGGGCTGCTGGACATGGTTAACCATGCAGTGACAGAGAATAGCCAGAGGTGGAGCTCTAGAGCACTTCTTCCACAGCTTTGTGCAAGTCTTCATAATGGTCATTTGCGTCCTACACAAGCATTGCATCCTCACTGTCTAGGTACGGTGCTGAAACGCGCATCCTGGATTGTAACACTGCGCTTACTTACACTGATATATAGAAAAATGTATATTCTCGGAATTATGTAGTGCTCGCAGCTTTGTAAATAATTAGATAATTTGAATGCCTTGTTTATGTTGTCTGGGTATTTAGCACATTTGTAATGTTGCCACTTAATGATTTTTTGCACCAAAATTTCCACTTGTACATTTTTTGGGTACCATCAATGTGGGTGAATGTTTCCATGGCATCCAAAATGTTTTATTTCAATTAGTGTCACATTAAAATCTTAATATTTAAAGTAAATGCAGTTTAGTATACAGATACCGTAATGAATATCACAAAATGCACATTGTTAATACATATGCTCCAATATAGAGCATCAATTTTATGAAAAAAATAATCATCAAAGTTAAAGCAAAGTTGATGAATTGAGACAAGCACAAATATTAACACCTTTCACAAATTATGAAAACAGACAGGACAGCTTTATGGTATATTTAGACAATATTCATCGTCTGTATTTTCAATCCAGGTCACATGTTTGTTTCTTGTTTACTACATGTGACCTCACACTACATGTGATGTACATATTTTTTCTGGTAAATAAAATTATCTTTTATTGAGAAAATAACTTTATGCAGAACTTAATATTCTACCCACGTGGATGGTACAAATTCATTTGTAGTTCACAATTGAACAAAGAGTATCTATTAGCACAGAATTATGTATTCAGTGTATATGGTAAATTAATCCTATGAAGGAAATCTATTTTCTTTCTGTAAGATTGTACACAGTTTATGCCTTCTACACTGTACAGATATAGTTACTAAAATGCCACGACATTTTCCCTTACTGAGGAAAGCCTGTGTACCTTCTCTGTATATCTGAATATGGTAAAGTAAGAAATATTCCCTTGTTTGATTTCAAGTACATTTTGTATAGATTTTGCTATCTGTTCATTTTTCTATTTTTTAATTGCTCTTTGGTATTCAGATTTTAATCTTGATGTCTAATGCTATTCAGACTAGCATTTTGGAATGAACAAATTCTCATGTAATTCTAACACATAATGTTTGGTGAATTAGTTTGTTTATGTAAGGTGTAACACACTATCATGGTAAGCACAGGAAATAACTGCAGAACACATTACCATTTAGATATTTAACCTGAAAACTACCTTTTTAAAAACATTTTACATTTCAATATTTTAACCCTATTGATAATACAATTTTTTTTAAAATAAGGCAAAAAATAAAAACACAGTAATGTTAAACGTATGTTTTATGTGATATTTTAATTTGAAAGCAATAAAACACAAAACACTGTTTCCAATAATATGTATTCTTTACATTATAAGTTTCAGGGAACACATTCATAAGTAGCAAGACAGCCTCTATAAGTGTTACACTTAAAGTTCAAAGCAATATGATACAGCAGTTGTCCAGAAGAACACTGTCGGTATTAACACAGAATGATTCTAATTCTACAAGTGTCAGTCTTCTCCAGCAATAAAAAATATCCCCAGATGGTCTATCATTGCTGATCTTTGTTTTGTATCTGTATTTGACCACAGGCAACATGTATGCACCCACATTTAAGGGAAGTGCGTTTTATAAGGTCTTTTTTGTTTCTATCTTTATTTTTTACTTTAATTATTTTGAATAAAACCGCCTTTGTGAACCAGTGTCTCCCACATCTTGTGGTGTAGCACATTGTTGTGACATCAGAAAAAAGACTACTGTTGATTGTAACGGACTAAGGACTAGGCAGGAATGTGAAAATGTACTAAAATGGGCTAAAGGTGTAATCAACTATTAGATATACAGTATATTTATGACATAACTAAACCATGTGTTCAAGCAAGGCCTGTACCATGGCGACAGGCTTCTATATAATAAAATGCATTCAGGTGTGAGAGGGTATACATTTATGAAGCATTTGCCACAGCTGTGGTTTGGTTCTCTGAGTTTTGGGGTGTAGATACCAGCTGGTTGTAAACCATGGGGTGGTGAAAGTCAGGTATTCGGAGGTAAAGTCAAATTTGTTAAATAAATAAATAAATAAAAGGAAATCTGTTATGGTCACTGCCACCACCACTTTTCATGAAAAAGGTTTATGACATATTTACACAACTATAAAAGTGCAATAATTTACTAATCAATTGGTGGGATAGCCAATAAGAAAAAGTTCATACCGTACATAGCTGAGCCATTATTACATCTGTCAATTTATAAAGTTCTGAGCTTCTTACAAAATGCAGTGCTTGCTAACTGTGACACTGTGAAAGCACACACCACATCTTACAGCAGCATGCAAAGTACTGAGGTCACTAGGCCACCAGTTCAGCCAAACAAAATGTGCACACAAAAGGAGTTATTTACAAACTTCCCCCAATACTCACGCCTGTTGCCCCTGTAACCACACTGGACCCCAGACCTGGGTCAAATAAATTATTTGAAAAGTATTTAATACAAAGTATTTGAACCAGGTATGCTGGTATACACACGCATGCATACACACACACACACTCCCACACACACACACATGTGCAATAGCTCCAGTGAACAACCCCCAAGCTTGCTACAGACACCATGCAGTGCATTACTTATTGGACAATATTTGTATTTCTGGTGTTCAAATAAAGTGTGTTTAGTACACTGTAAACAGACCAGACACTTTTCAAACACATTATTTATTTTAAATACTTTAAGCCTTTAGACAGCAGTAAAACTAGTGAGATTTCCTAAAATCTTTAAAAAATACTTATAAACTATTTCTTTGTTTATGTCATTTTTGTTTAGTAACATTTTTTGTTGAGAATTTCTAGGTCAATTCAGGTTGCTCTATGGGCATCTAAAAGGTTATAAAGTATTGCAAATGAGAATTTATCCTAACTCAACTGTGAATTAAAAGTGCTGAAACATCAAGGAGTACTTAAGAACCCTGCCAAATAGAAAATGCAGTGTCAGGATTCGCTGTCCTGCCTGGAAGTGTAACAACAGAAATATCTTTGCAATTTGCAGGTTCGTTATTGACTAGGAATATTAACTTACAGTACTCTGGGATGGTATTGGATTCTTTGAAATATGTCATATAGAGTGCCCATGTTTCAGTGACAGCTGTAGTAAACTATGGTCGCCTTGTTTTTTGGCTTGTTTTGTGAAATATTCAAAGGGAGACTGCTCATTTGCTATTCTGCCATTTCTGTTATATACTATAATGCTGGAACTGGTAGTTATCATAACAAAAATATATCAAGTTGAGTTATTCAAATTCCATGATTGTGCATGCGCAGCATGGCAAGAGAGAAATAATGATTCCGTCGTTTTTAGTAGTTTAGGAATCAGCTCAGAGGGGAATTATTAGCTTTGTGTTGCTGACTTGGGCATGGAGGGAGATGCCAAATGCAACATTACTTTCCTTTTAAACAGCTTATAAATACTTGTACAGAGCCCAAATCAAAACAAGGGCTTTGCTGGATGAGCAGGTTATTAGCCCAGTGTCTTATCGGGCTGCAGTAGAAAGCAGGATCAGGACTGAGTGTGGCACAACTGAGATTCTGCAATATAAAGCGCTGTCCCTGTGCGACCTGCAATGGGATCAAAATAGATTATGCTGGAGTCGTACTGGGATCGGCAACTCATAGCTTAAAACAAACGTAATGGTATCGACACGATGCTAAGATTATTGCCAATATTATAGGCTGATATGATGTAACATACATATGCCAGAGAGGCGATACATTTGATGTGACACATTTCATTCATGTCATGCTCAAATAGTAGTGTAATCATACTCATCTGAACCTGTTATTTATTATGCGTTTTTAATGGGGTTTTTTTACCAGTCAAATTCACAAGCAAAGCTATGCAGAGACTCCGTAGGTCTCTATACTCGTGTGCTCTGCTTTTTATAATAAAGTAAGCATGTTCATATATTTTGTTAAACAATTTTCTTTTTACATTTTTTCTTTATAAGTTGATGTCTGTGCTTATCTACTTCTAAGTATATGGAAATGGTCACAGTTTGTGCTGTAATGTAAAACATGGAGATATGGGCACCATCCACTTAGGCTAGACTAATATAATGTAGTCATATTGGCCCCAGAATTTCCATAATGCGCATCCTTAGACAAAATCAAAGATTTTGTTTTCTGAAATGGCTTCTCAATATTCCTCTGCTAAAACTTTCAGCTGTGGGGGAAGTTTGTGAGTAACGCACACTTCCTGTGGGGGGTTATATCATGCCACTCTTCTCGTCCACATCTGATCCCCTGCGGGATGAGCGACTGAGCAGCCGCTCCTTCTCGTGGATCAGGCTGTCTAATAGGTCCTCCTGCCGGTAGTTGTGGTACACTTTGAGGAAGGCCAGCATGGTGATGCCCAGCCAGGTCAGCCAGGCAGCCCACAGGCCAAACTACAAGACAGAGATACCTGTCATTTAACACATTTCTATAAATAAATAAAAACTTTCTTTGTATTGCTTTTTGTACATATACAGTATGCACTGCGTATACACACTGTGAAAGCATAACGTAAGTTCCTTCTCAAACTACTAAAAGTAGGTGCTGCCCTAAAAGGTGGCTTGTAGTATAGATGCAAAACTCACTTTATTAAATACAAATGGATTGGTAATGTGTGTAGTAAACATATGTACTTATATAAAACATGGTTAGTCACAGTAAATGGCTCTACAATGAGGGGACTCTAGACCAACAAGAACAAACTACATTGTTTCAAAAAGTCTGAAGAAGATTTTTCTCTATACTCTGAAACTGGGATTAAAATTTATATACAGACGTGCTCAAATTTGTTGGTACCCCTGGTAAAGTTGAGTAAAAAGGGTTTTTAAAAAAAACACCATTTGGTGAATTAGCTTAATCTCACACTGAAAAAATCCATTCTTTAATTGACGTCATTTATTATGAGAAAAAAAATCCCTCATCAAGAAATTATTATTTTTAACAAAACCATGTTGGCCACAATTATTGGCACCCCTGCATTTTATATATAGAATAAAGTATACATTTTTTTATATTTGGTCGCATATCCTTTGCATGCCATGACTTTCTGATGTCTGTGACCCAACAACATCAACAGACTCTTGAATGGTTTCTTCTTCTGACTTATTTTTCCATAGAGTTCAATAGGAAAATTTGTCAGGAGAAACAACCCTTAAAGTAATCCATCCATATCTACTGCATATCTGGCAGCAGAGTGATAGTTTGAGGCTTGTTTGATACGTCAGACCCTTGATGACTTAGAGGCATTTTACCAACCATGTATTCTATACTGTTCCAGCATAATTTACAGCTAAATCTAGTCCCACCCCCCAATTCCCATAGTAATCCATTCAAATGCAGAGATGTTATAGTATCGCTTGTAACAGTACCAGAAAATAAGATATCAAGAGTCTTTTGATGTTGTTGGGTCACAGACATCAGGAAGTCATGGCATGCAAAGGATATGTGACCAAATATTTAAAATCTATACTTTATTCTATATATAAATGCAGGGGTGTCAATAATTGTGGCCAACATGGTTTTGTTAAAAATTATTATTTCTTGATGAGGGATTTTTTTTTCTCATAATAAATGAACGTCAATTAAAGGTTGGATTTTTCAAAAAAAAATTCCATGTGAGATTAAGCTAATTCACCAAACAGTTAATTTTTTATAACACTTTTTACTCATCTTTACCAGGGGTACCAACAAATTTGAGCACGTCTGTATATCCATACATGCCCATACTTCACCTTGTCCGAACTGATCCACTTTCCAACAGTTTCAGTTACAATAAACAGTCATACTTCACGGTAAACAAGGCCTCTTGCTTTAGTCTCTCTAAAGTGGCCTCCCCTTGCATCCACTTTCAATAAGAAATTAATAATTAAATACTTATTAATAATTAAATACTGTAAATCCCCAAGTGCCCACAACGCTTCACAATACAGCAGTATCTACTGCCCAAGCAAAGCAATAATTACAGGTTAGTATGCTTTGACAAGGAAAGGAATGTCTTCAGTAGTTAGCGTTTGTATGGGCATACTATTTAAAGGGAAATCCAAAACTGTACTATTCACAATGTTTTAATCAATTAAGATAAAATGAATTGCAGTTTTGTAGTTTTATCCATTTTCATTCCACAGAGTTGGTCCTTACCTGCGCAATAGCAAACTGGTCATAGAAAGAGGAATTGTCCAAGCCAAGCTCCAAATCGGTGTCCTGCAAATTCTCACAACTGCAAACATGGAGACCACAAAAAGTGTTTCAACAAACACTACTTCTTATACAGTGTCACATAACAACAGAGCAATCTTTATTACTCATCTACTTCCACTGACACCACTGGAATAGATGTATTACAAACACAACAAAAACACAGTGTGTGCACACAGTATAATACAACTAATAGCACATGGTATGACTCACTATTCTGATATGTATTCAAGCACCAGAGTGCATACTGTGCCATAAGGAGAGATAAATCCTTGACTTAATTTAACTCAAACTGCCACCTGGCCATCTGACATAACTTTTGCATTGCATTTTGAGAGTTAATCCTACAAATTCTTCATTATATTCTGTAATGTGCCATGGAAAAAGCCCTCATGCATTAACTCAGGATTTGGTTATAGGAAACCTTTGACTCTTGGTCAAGACCCTGTATAGCATTTACCTGTATCCAGGTCCTTAGTGTGGTGTGGTGGCAAATGGATCAAACGTTTCAGGTTCAAACCCCAAGGGCTACTGCTATATTACACTTGAGCACGATTCTTAGCTTTAATTGCTTCAGTAAATTATGTATCCACCCGTATCAATGGACAATACGCAAAACGAGAGTGATGTATGCTGCCCTGTATAATGCTGTCTTCTAAGCAAACTGTTTTCTTGCTAATACAAATGTTGTTCATTATAAACAGTTATGTTACTAATCTGGCCTTTTGACCCACACTGTGTAATTCCAGCACAGCTCCACAGCTAGTATGTAACACGGTGGAAGGCAGGCCTACCTGCTAGGCATGGTCCCATCCTCTGTGATAGCATCGCACCACAGGTTGAAGCCCACAGTGACAATAGTGCTGGCCACAAAGATGGCGAACACCACCAATGAGCTGAGTAGCAGATTGAGGAAGGCATTGAATATGGAGCTGCAATCACAGAGAGGGAAGAATAAAGTCAAATGGGTCAGCTGCAGTTTCTCGTGCAAGCACAGCGTATCGTTTTAGCTGTTCCCTCGGTGCATGTAGCATCACGGAGGCCAGCTGCGATTCTTATTGGATGAGCCATCAAACATTTTAACCGAGCAGGAAAGAAACGCTTCAGGGGTCGTACGGAAGCCGCCATGTATGAGTTGTCCTTTCAATAAAGGAGTTTAAAATGTAATGTTCTTGCATTCAAATGTGTGTGGGTGGATTTTCTATCAGGCCTAAGTTCTTCCACCGGTGAGAAGTTGTAGGGTGCCGACACACACAAGCACGCACGCACGAACGCACACACGCACATACATTAGTGTTTTTGTAAATGTGTGAATATTCAATAAATATTCAAAAAAGTATGAATACATGCCTGGCAGCACTGATAATCCACAACAAAAAAGAAATGCCAGACAATTTATCATTTATAATTAAAAAAACTGATTATTTCAGTTATTTCATGCTTGTCCAATCTAAACTATCCAGTAATGTTTGTTGATTGACCTATAAAAGATGGAATTCGCTGGTCGTGTATTTCAAGGGAACCATATATTGGTACATAAGGCGATATGGCCGTCCCGCATCAGTACCGCCCATCTGATTTTATAAACGCCCCAGGGCGAATGTGGCATCTGGAAACCTCTGCAATGTAGCAACATTAGTGACACATAGATTACATGTTTTGTTTCCAGGACAAATTAGCATGGTTGTATTCCGACGTTTACAACCAATGCACAGACTGTTGCAGACTCTGAAACCATTTAAGAAAAAATGCATACATACTGCTTGGTAAATGTCCTTAGTATATCGATCACAGACATGCCCTGAAAACTAGCTACGGTGGGATAAAGATATTATGCTTCAACTGTAGTGTTGCTATGACGACTGTTGGGGGGAAGGGGGGTATATCATCTTATCAATAATTTAAATGTATACATAGGCTACTGTATATTCATAATTATGTAGCTTTTAAGATTTCGTTGAGGGAAAATTAACAGCTGTCTAGTAATCGCCAGCGCCACCCCAATCTGTCCACTATCTATAGGAATTAAAAACGAACACAATACACAAAAAAAGTATAAATGTTGGGCACTGTCGTTAAAATGAGACTCACTCGTCGTGGCCTTTGCAAAGAAAGAAGAGTAATCTCCACGCCTGGACTGCGGAAAGAATGAGGGAGGCTATCCCGACAAAAGTGATGAAACTGCAGGAGGACGCTGGTCCCCACTCCTCAACGATGAAGCGCTGCTTGGCTACAGTGATGTTTTCGTCCTGCCACATGCCCCGCGTGAAAAGCAGACATTTCCCCTGGAAATCGTCGCCGTTTTCTGAGAGAGGTACAACAGCAATGAAGCCGAAAACAAACGCAAAGAAATACAGTATGCATTGTGCAAAAATGAAATTATCGAGAGCCATTTTCCTTCTTTCAACATCCACTAGGCTACTACCCAGTGCTGCGGCGACTGCGCAGTGAGACACTCACTGACGCATAAAACACGACATCCTTCGGTGCGCACCACAGCTGGGCTTGTGAAATTAGTTTTTATTTTATTTTTTAAGGTTTTTGCCATTTTTTTTGTAGGCTACAACAAGCCACCGTCTTACCTAAGGGCGCATGGAAATCTTATCTACTGGTATTTGGATAGTGCTACGCGTGATACAAGGTTTATCATTCAATCATATAATTTTTCATCAAATTATATAATTAGCCTACACAGAAAATGTTCAGTGTTAAATCATCCTAAATCATCGCTTACGGAGTAGCTACATATGGTCTCTATTGTACTCATGTAGGTTACGGTTCATATATTTTAGACTGATGTATTGAGGAACTTCGTTTTAAAAAGTGTTCATAGTAAATATGTATTGTGGCCAAATTAAAAATTAACATCCACAGGATTTCATCCAACTTCTAACATCCAAACCATTGCTACACTGTGTGCAGGTCCCACAGAGCCATCAATAAAAATGAACAGGTAACATTAGATTACAGTTTTTTGCAATTGCTAAGACACAATTTCTGAAACTAGAGCCCTCTTTGTCGAAACTCTACACACAAAAACCAAAAACTCATACACAAAATACTAAATATCTTACATCCCTTGCAAAAGCAAACACTTAATTCAAAACTATATAAACACTGCCAAAAATTGTATTTTTGCATCACAACTTTACACACAAACACCAAATAAATAGCTCTTTCCACATGCCAACCACACACTGGTTGCTAAGCATAAAACACTATTATCTAGAGTCTTTGGCATTTTAATTTGTAGCATGCTGTAAATATAGACTATGGACACAAATGCAATGGGGAAACAAACAAATTTGTTTATTCTCAATAACAGTATCAGACAAAATTATTTTAACTGAAGATTACAAGATCATTGAACTGTACACAGTAATACAGTATATTGAAATTAAAGTCCATCCTGTCTTCGATGTGCATCTGGCCACAGCGCCTCATCAACATCGCAAGCGATGTCCTCTCTTGCCAAACATCGGGGGAAGTACCGTCTTGAGTGGCGTATCCAGCCTTGGCACGCCTCCACATCAATGTCGCCACAGGCCTCTTCCATTGCCTGGAGGAGAGTTGCACGTTGGTAGGGTCGGCGGTCATACACCTTCCAATGCCACGCCGAAAATAATTCCTCAATAGGGTTCAGGAAAGGTGAGTAAGGTGGAAGGGGGAGAACTTGAAATAGTGGGTGATTGTCAAACCAATTATGGACCACAGCAGACCGGTGGAAACTTACGTTGTCCCATATGACAACATATCTGGAGTGCCCTGGCACATTCCTCTGGTCATTGGGAATGAGGATGTCATGCAGGGAGTCAAGGAATGCAATAATATGGGCTGTGTTATATGGGCCAAGAGTGGCATGGTGGTGAAAGACACCATTCTGACCAATTGCAGCACACATTGTGATGTTTCCACCACGCTGCCCAGGAACATGAACAATGGCACGTTGCCCGATGATGTTTCTTCCCCGGCATCTGGTTTTGGCTAGATTGAAGCCAACCTCATCGATATATATATATAAACATGCTGGTGTTCAGCAGCATCTAGCTCCATGACTCTCTGAAACAGTCAGGAAAAATCATTTTGAATGATCATATTGTCCATATAGTGTAGCACAGTAATACAGTAAACTGGAATACAGTACCAATATTGTAATAGGCTAATATATAAAATGTAACTTACTTGTACATATTCATAGCGCAGTTGTTGCACTCCTCCTCGTCCTCCTCCTCTTCCTTGTCTTCCTTCTCTTTCTTCTCTTCCTAGTCCTCATCCTCTTCTTACACAAACACCTCTTCCTCTAGCTCTCTCTCCAAAATTGGCCTCCATTGTTGTGCACACCGAAGAGAAAATCTGAATCCTATTTATAGTGTTCAAGCTCTGATTTCTAAGTGATCTCTTTGGTTACTGGTGTTTTCACATGTGCATTCTGTGTGCAGGTGATTGATAATTGAGTGTGGTATTTCAATGGCAGTGTTTAGCAAACAACACACACAGTCTTTTAAATTTGAATGATGTGTCTAATGTAGATAACCGTGTGTAGTTATTTGCAAAAAGTGTGTTTTAGAATTTCAAACTTAGTGTAAAGCAGACAATGTGCTTATGGTTTAGCATACCTGGTCAATAGATAGGCTACATGAGTTAGTGGTTTCAATAATTGTGCCAGAAGTACCAGTTTTTGTGTCTTAGCAATTGCAAAAAACTGTAATATATAATGCATATGGTGTGTATTTGAGGAACAAGGCTAGGAAAAATGTTCAGATATTAACTACCACATTCTATGCTGAAGGTGGAAATGAGCATTGTGTTGTCAGAAAGTGTATAGCTGAGCAAACAATAGCTGTCTCTTTTTATCAACGGCATGCCAAGCCATACTATATATTTGTCATCCTTTATTTTGCCTTAACACATAATCATTTTTAAGGTTGTTATAAGAAACCAGAGTGTCAGTTCACAGTTTTACCTTTAAACCACGTATTAATGAATTCCATAGAGCATGTATTTGGTACTTGGTTGTTACTACTAAGTAAGTAACAAGCAAGGTTAGCTAACATTTATCAATTTATCTTGATAGGTTTCTGGTTTTTGTATTACCACAAAAATATATTGTGTTATGTTCCTTATAACAGGGTCGCCCCACCTTGGCCCTAGCCAGCTCAAAACAATCAACCAAACATTTGCAACACTGTAGTGTCTGTAACATAACTGTATATCTGGTCCACACTAATGGCACATTTCTGGATCGGTGAGCTGAAACCAATTGTCTCCAGCCATCCACTTGTATTCATTGTCTTTATCCCTTTGAAATGTAATACAGTGTACAGAATTTAAACCCGCCACGCACTTAGATATTCTCGGCACAGGCAGTTCGATCGTTCTCAGTTTGTCCCTCTGTTGTGCACTATAATAAACCTCAATTCCCTTAAGAGAAGTCGTCAGTGTGTTCTTCATCATCCTGTATTTGATTCCACGGGAAGGACAACCGAATCCAAACGATCTCAATCTGTCCAAAACTTACAATGGGGGGAATAAGTATTGGACACGTCGACAATTTTATTATCAAACATATTTCCAATGTAGCTATTCACATGAGATTTTGACCAGACATTGGTATTAACTCAATAAAACTATACAGCTAAAGGAATTGTAACGTTCCAATTCTTTAAAAAAGTTATGTGCAATAAAGTGAAATGACACAGTATTGAACACGCTAAATTAAATGTATTTAATACTTGGTAGAAAAGCCATATTTTTTATATTTGGTTGCATATCCTTTGCATGCCATGACTTTATGATGTCTGTGACCCAACCATCAAAAGGCTCTTGATATCTTATTTGCTGGTACTCTTACAAGTGATACTATAACAGCTCTGCATTTGAATGGATCTCTATGGGAATTGGGGGGTGAGAAAAGATTTAGCTGTAAATTACACGGGAACAGTATAGAACACATGGTTGGCTAAGTGGCTCTAAGTTATCAAGGGTCTGATGTATTAAACAAGCCTTTAACCATCACTCTGCTGCCAGAAATACAGTAGATATGGATGGATAACTTGAAGGGTTTCTTCTCCTGACTTATTTTTCCATAGAGTTCAATAGGAAAATCTGTCAGTAGAAACAACCCTTAAAGTTATCCATCCATATCTACTGTATTTCTGGCAGCAGAGTGATGGTTAAAGGCTTGTTTAATACATCAGACCCTTGATGACTTAGAGCCACTTAGAATAGCTACATTGGAAATATGTTTGATAATAAAATTGTTGACGTGTCCAATACTTATTTCCCCCATTGTATGTTCCCTTCTGTTTGCAGTCATTATGAACACCGATACAATAATGTCCACTGTATTCCAGTGCATGAGTTGTATGTAATACACATGCACTTGGTAAAGTAAAAACAGGTGTGCACACGTATGCATTTAGATGTGCAAAGTGTCATGTGAGAACAATTTGAGGCAGATGCAGAGAGAGAGGCACAGTGGGGACCTCGTTATTCTGAATATGTTAGCACTGTCAAATGGCACTTGAGTGATTATAGCTTGTATGATTTATCATTTATTTACATATATGTTTGTTTGCCACATATGTTTGCACAGGAATTTCCATATAGGCAGAAAAATGTGACCTTGATTCTATTGGCTTTCACAATGACAGATAAGCTCACGACTTAAAATTGTGCAAATGAAGCTGCTGGTGAATTAAACATGATGTGAGGCATGACATTTAGTATTGCTCAAATAGACTGAAAGCGCTAGAATGACCATGTGCTGAAGTGTGTGACATTCTTCTGAACGTTTCCACTTGTGTTTTTTATCTTTTTATCCGGTTGGTATATCAAAACATGATGTATTTAGCATACAAGGTGACTCCTCAAATAGAAACATAAGGACATAATCCTTAATCCTGAAAAATCTTACTTCGTGAAATGTTTGGTTTTATTTGTATTTATTTTCTATTGCGGATATTTAACCGTTCTCTTGCTGCAGTTTTAGCAAACACTGGTAAGAGTGGATATGTTTAGTTGACATATGACTTGCAGGTTAATTTAGACACATTTAGTCACATATGTTTGAGAAAAGGCAACACAAATGCATGTGTGCGTGCATGTGAAGACATTTCTCAGAAAATATTACTTAAAGGATGCTCGCCACAGGGAGTGAATTGTTCATACACGTATACACTTTGTATATGTGTGTTAGTGTGCATGCACTCGTGCGTGTGTGTACGGTATGGGAGAGACACCTGCTCTTACTTGCATGCCTTGTAGGACTGCATGTGTATGCCGCCAGTATATGGAAGAAATTAACATGCACTGAAATGCAAAGCACATCATTGTGTCATTTTTTAAATGTTTTTATAATGGCTGCAAGCAGAGGGTAACATCCGAGTGAACGTGTGAAGTAGTTATATAACACTTAGCCGCTTAATTGACAAGGAATTTAGTCAAGTAGTTATGCTGAGGGAAAAAAGGCAATATAAGTAAAGAAAAAACACTCAGGGGATACATTCTACTGGAAATATAATTTTAAAGAAAGAATGTTCAAACCCCGTACTCACCACAGGAAGTGAATAGTACCCTGTTATTGCCATAGACTATTCAAAAATGCTTCAGGACTGTATGGTGCATGTTGTAACCACTATAGTCTTGTAACATCTACTGGTACATTATGACTTCTGTACTGTGTTTCTTTACTGTATACGTATCTATGCATAGAATATAAATGTGGAAACCTTGTAACCAGAAGACAAAAAGTACATAAATACTATAGTGGCAACTTTGGATAGTATCAATGTGCTGTGTGTCGACGGACTTCATTTATCTTTCAAATTTTCTCAGATGGATCTTTCAGACACAGTCTCGAGAGTCTAAAAACAAAATCACATTGTTTCTTCCTGGAGAAATATTTATTGACAACATGGAGGAAGATGGGCTTTGTATTACTGTAGGTGTTACACTAATGAAAACGGTATCAGATTGAGACAGAAGATGGTATGTTATTACAGTGATGTGAACACGCTACAGAGACCCCAGATGGTGAATCTATCCTAACTACCAAGATTTTTCTTCATAAAGAAACTGCAAAGAGGAAGATCAACTTGGAATCAAGGTCTCCTGTGTTTTACCTGAACTAAATGTCTAAACTGTGGTGCTGCTTTGGTACTGCAAAAATTAAATCTGAAATGGCAGTCTCAGTGAAAAAGCCTCACTTTCTAGAAACTTCTTTGTGTCTTCATCACCACTGGCATTCACAGAGTTTCAGAAATAACCTGATGGAACAGTGTTGTGTGGATGGAGTGTGAAAATTCCAGGTGAAACGTTTTCTCTTTCACCAATAAAAATAACAAGAATGTACAGTACCAACTCACATTTTTCTCTATTCTGTCCAATGGGCTTTATCTTCTTACCTTGGACGTCCATTCAGTCGTCAGTCATTGCAGCCCATAAAGTAACAAGAGTAGAAAAGTTGTGGTGTGGTAACATTCAAACTACACTGCTCAAAAAAATTAAGGGAACACTTAATCATCACAGTATAACACCAAGTTCATTAAACCAAACCGGTCATGCTGGATGATATTGCAGGCAGCATACCATACGCCACGGCGTCTCCAGACTCTTTCATGTCTGTCACATGTGCTCAGTGTGAACCTGCTCTGATATGTGAAGAGAACAGGGAGCCAATGGCGAACCTGCCAATTCTGGTGTTCTCTGGCAAATGCCAATCAAGCTGCACGGTGCTGGGCTGTGAGCACAGGTCCCACTACAGGACGTCAGGCCTTCATGCCACCCTCATGCAGTCTGTTTCTGACAGTTTGGTCAGAAACATGCACACGAGTAGCCCGCTAG
This sequence comes from Ilyophis sp. 1 JC-2022, assembly GCA_022702515.1. NCBI lineage: Eukaryota > Metazoa > Chordata > Actinopteri > Anguilliformes > Synaphobranchidae > Ilyophis > Ilyophis sp. 1 JC-2022. The sequence goes on from CM040406.1 coordinate 36,858,017, forward strand.
AGGTCATTTTGTAGGGCTCTGGCAGTGCTCCTCCTGTTTTTCCTCGCACAAAGGCGCAGATACCGGTCCTGCCGCTGGGTTGTTGCCCTTCTACGGCCCTGTCCAGCTCTCTCGTGTAATGGCCCCCATCTCCCGGTATCCCTCCCACGCTCTTGACTGTTGTGGCTGGACACAAACAAAACCTTCTCGGCACACGTATGTGTGGGGATGGAGGAGAGGGAGACCTGTGGAAACCTGAACCTGCCTGTGATGGGCAGCTGCCACCAGCCTCCTACAGTAGTGACAAGCACTAAAAAAAAAAAAAAAAGAGAAAAATCAGTCAGGAAGGATAAGGAGAGAGAAATGGTCTGTGGCCACCACCTGCAAAACCATTCACTTTTTGGGGCCTGTCTTGCTGTTGCCTCTCCTGTCCATCTGTTGTCACGTTCATTTGCACCAAAGCAGGTGAAATTGATTCACAATCGTTTACGCTTTCTAACTGGACAGATTAATATCCCAGAAGTTTCATTGACTTGGTGTTATACTGTGTTGATTAAGTGTTCCCTTAATTGTTTTGAGCAGTGTACCTATTACCTGCTCAGAGTGTACAGGGTTAGGGTTAGGGTAACTCATAAAGTGTCTCCCACTTCACCGGGTCCCCCCCTGCTCCAGGTTCGGGGCACACCCCCTTACAGCCCTCATTAGCAGCAGCGTGCTAATATCCGTGTGAAATGCAACGTCCCCCAGAGGACGTGCGCGAGCCAAGATAACACAAACGTCCGTCCGATCTCAGTCCACTACCCCCTCCATCTCGCTCTCTTGTTGCCTTCACTCCAGCTGGGAAAAGGAACTGAGCCAGCTTGGAAGATTTCCAAAATTGTGACTTTTTAGCGGCCGTTTAAAATGAAGCGCTACAAACAAACGGGTTTAAATCTTTTTGTGTGAGTCTGTCCTCCCGTAATGGCGGATAGATTTAATTGAATAACCATGCAGACCGTGACACACTGATCAGCATGTTACAAAGTATCATCTGGAGAGCGCTTTGCAAAACAATGCTAGAGTAAGAGCTTCCTTTCTATCACAGTAATTAAAAAAGAGCTTTGCTGACAGCCTTGAATGCACAAATGCAGTATGTAAAACTAATTGCAGAATCATAGGCCAAAAATGACAAAATTATGTGTTTTAAATTTATTATGTATTTAAAAGCACATTTACAAAATCTGTGAAATCCACTGGGAAGGGGTCTGTCATCAACATTCTCCACATTAAAAATCATACATTGAGCAACACCACGCAGTGTAATTTTTTTAAAGACAAAAAAAGTCATATTTGAGGAGGACAGAGACAAAATGGCAATAAAACATGCATTAGAGAGGTCAAAAGGGGTGTCTGGAAATTGTTTTGCAATATTAATAGCCTCACTGTTCTATAAGCCTCTTTTTTATTTCCTCATCTAGACAAGTATTTATATGATTGGGTTACAAAAAACTCTGAATCATTTGTACCCATCACATTTTGTTAAGCTTCAGCCTCTTTGGTCCAGCAAATGATTTATATGCAATTTAGTTGCAAGGACACCATGATTTTACATGATTTTTATCAGTTTTCAGATTAATCTGAGCAATTTTGCATGCTGTCAGACAGTGGATTTGTGTTCCAAGAACACCTATGAGTTACTTTAATGTATTTTTCATTGGTATCTCTGGAGTCAGAGGCTATTTATTTGAGATGTATGGAACTAAGAGTCCCAAGTCATTTGTTATGAATCATTTTCTTCTCACAGTCTGCTCTGTAGTTTATATTGGAAAGAGCAGCATGGGAAACAGCTGGTCTTTCATTATCTGCTAAGATGTTTGCTTTGTTTGAAGAATGCAGTTCACAGGAAATAAATGTGCTCAGACCAACATGGGCTCAGATGCCTTTTAAGGCTTTAATCACAACCGCCAGAGCTGGCAACCTTATGAGCACAGTTTCTTAGATGCCTTTCTTTCACAGTGAAGACAGGAGGAGGGAGAGAGAGAGTGTTTTTGATGAATATGAGCTTGTAACCTGCAATGGCTTTCGGGATGGAATACATTTAAAAACTGAAAATAACATGATATGCAATGTCCCATGATATCCATATCAAAGCAATCATAATTATCATTTATTTGGAAACTGGTAGTTTGGTGCGTCCAAGCTATACTTACGTTATCATTTTTATGTCATTAAGATATTTTTGCACGCTGAACGATTTAAAGAGACAGGCATGAGTTTTGATTGTACATATTGGTTTTCTTTCTATATAATGAAAAAAAGGTTTTAACTTTGGACACTCAGGAATCAGGTAACATGACTTGGTATTATGTTTGTGTGCATTGTAAATTCGGGCACCCAATTTCACAGCACGCAGCACCTGTGATTTGATCCCGTGACTGTGGTCAAAAGCGCAAGGCCACCTGTTCTTAAGCTTTCTCCACGCAGCAGCCCCAGGCATTGCTCTTCCAGCAGCCGTCTCACCCGGTCAGGGGCATGCTGGGAGGCGGTGCAACGCCAGAAGGCGTCCCCCTTGCCCTGAATTATGCATCCTGCACTGCAGACGCTCTGAGCAGAAGTGTGTCAGGCTCAAATGTGTGTTAAGTTATTCATCCCGGCAAAAGGGGGGGAAGGGGAGGAGCTAACCTAAATGCACTCCCTGGGCACAGAGCAAATACGAAGAGAGACAGGCAGCAGCATCTAACTCTGGGGGTGGGGCATCAATATTTCATAAGAGTGGATAGTGGTGAGCAAACAAAGCATTTTAACACTGACAAATAACACTGAAAAATCAGAGCAGCTTTCAGACGTTTATGGGTAACGTGGTGCGGTTAAAACATAAATGTTATCTATTAGTTTTAATTTAATCTAATCATAATGATTGTATTTTAGGGCATAACAGAACAATAAACCCAGACAAGCACATTTCTTATTTCTAACATTGAGTGAACTTGACATATTTAATAATTAAGCATTTATTAATAATTACTGGAAGGGTTAATTATGGATGAGATGCTTTCGATGTGCGCAGAAACACGGTATAAAAGATGATGTGATGCAGTCTTAGTCCAGCCTCTTTGTTCCAAAAGAAGAAGTTTAGATTGAAGCGGCTGAGAAGCCAATCACGTCCTGTCACAACAGATATGCTCATCGTGCCAGTAACCCACGATCACATATGACTGCAGTGACACCAGGCAGTCAAAGTGCAAAGGTCAGACTACACTGAAAAGGCCATTGATTGGTCAATTCAGCATCGTAATCGAGACAATCATCCATTCTCTGTTGCTGTGATCAAATCATTTTCAAAAATGACTGCATTTTGTTTCATAGAGTTTTAATGCATTAGCTGATGTACAGTATATATCAAAATTATATTCAACACTGACTGGCTATATTGTCAAATAAATGCATCATGAAGGCCCTTCATGTCAAGAATTATATATATTCTTAACTGAATTTAAAAAGATATGCTTATTTGAAAACTTGCAACATATGCCAAATCTAAAACCACTGACAATGGCTTCCAAGCTCACTATTCCCTAAGGCTGAGAATGAGTTCTGCAGTGACAACTCAGCATGTTTCAAGTGGTTTTGACACTGCTGGCACACACAGCTGCTCGTGCCTTTTATCTTGAGTTCTGGCAGTTAGCAACCCCACTCACGTACAGCTGACACAGGCACAACATTGTGTCAATGCGCAGCCATTTATTTCATTTTTTTTTTGGGGGGGGGGGGACAAAACAAAAGTGTAGTTTGTGAACAGATGAACTCCACCCTCCTGAAGTGGTCATCTCATCGATGCCAGCTGACTGTGAAGATGAAGGAAGGCCATTATAAAACCTCAAGCTTTCTGTACTCTTTTTTCCACTCTTAACAAAAGCCCCACGCTGGGTGCCGAAACTCCCCTCTGCACGACGGGCGAATTTATCGGACCCCCTCCCAACAGGTTCATCTTTTCCCACCTGAGAGAGGAGAGAAAGCACCAAACGTGATTAGACCCCCGATTCGTTACCCTGACATTATTTGGGGGAAGGCTGAGATATGGAGGGGGCTGAAATATCCTGTGGCATTAATCTTTCCGCGGGGATCTGTGAGAGGCAAACTGGGGGAAGCGCTCCTGATTAAATGCTTGTAATAGTGGTCATTCATTTCTTCTGTCAACCCAGCAATTCTCTGCAAACTCGCTTTATCCAGCCGGCACACAAAAGCTCCTCTGAACGTTTCCATTTGCACATTTTCCACTATTGTCCCATTTGATTCACAAACAATTCCTCAGAGACCAGTTTTACTTTTATTATTTTTTTTTTTAATTCAAGACCAGGGATTAGTATTCTCAGTTCACGTCCACTGAGTGACTCATTCCTGTTTATTTGATGTCTCTGTGATAGATCAGACACAAACCACAGGTTCGATTCATCACGGCTTCGACAGTCCTGACATTCGAAATGCAACACAGTTTTGTCGGTTAGAAGAGAAGAGGTTATGGTGGGAAAAGTAGTGGGGTTAGAACACACCTTTCCATCCGTCCCACTAAACAAAATAATCATCAGTTGAACATTTAAGAAAGTGATATTAATAGTTTTTGCCTAAATGACTGTTCCACTAAAATGCAAGTATATCTGACTGACTGGAACTCTTCACGTATAACTGGCTTTTCCTGTCCGTTTATTCCAAATTAAAATGATATATTTTTTTAAAATGTATTATTAATATACAAATAGTCTGTTTCTGTTACACCAAATTGGTATATTTTTGAATGGATATGATCATGATGTCATATTCCTGTAGATTTTGTAAATATGACATGTTACAATATTCTTAACAGTTTTTTTGTCTGCAAACACTTTTGGCGTGTTTGCCACACACACACACACACACACACACACACACACACACACACACGTATCTCACGATCAGCCAATCCATTATAACATCAAGGCACCTTCCTCTCCCTGTTAGAGACAGATTGTGCTGTAAGTCTAGATTGATGACCAAGTTGTCACAGTGACTAGCATCCAAATGTGTGCCTATACATCACATTTAATTGATTTTAGGCCCAGAAAGAAATCGAATGTATAAACGTCATAACCATCAATTAATAAATGTTAGAACATCTGACAATTTAGCAAAAATGGTTAAACGGAAAGCATATAAATTAAAAATGGTGTGGATTCACTTCTATACACTTCAGTGTGGATCTGAAGTCCATATGACACCCACCTATGAGAAATTGACTTGGTTTACTTGTTTTTTCTCAGCAACATGTATCAAGGCTTGTAAAATTGTTGAAGCTTGGAGAGTGTTATATTTCTGAAACTAATGAAGGTGTATTTTGTTTTATAAATGTTGAAAAACATCTAGGGAGCGATGGTGCTTTTAGCTGGCTTATGGTCTTTGCCCCGTGGTTGGCTGTCACTTCAGTAGCTGACAGGAAGCAGGACAAACATGGAAAAAATCACCACTTTGTCTGGGGGGAAGGGGGGGGAGCATCTGGTGTCACCAGGGAGGGGTCGATTTAAAGATGAGATCATCGCAAAGCCGACCATGCTGCAAGTGGTTTTCAACCTGGGACAACACTGTCCTCTGCTGGTTACAGGCAGCACCCCTGTCCCACCATTCATTCTACTGTAACCAGAGGTCCTAGTCCAACAAGGCCACACACCGGCAGGTATTTGGGTCTCTAGCTATACAGCTTCATCCTTGCATGAGCAAGGGAAGGCCGGATCAATTCAATGAAGCAATTAATTAAATTAGCTCAACTATGATGAAAATGGGCCTCTTCACCGCCTTCGAAGAAATGAGTCATGCACTCCTGACAGGACGTGAAACAACAATCCACACAATTCAGCGCTGACTGATTTTGCATTGATTTATCAGCGGCTGCCCATGCAAAGCACAGTATGAAAAAGACAGAAAAAACCACGGCCATCAGCATTTCCCCCCCCCCCCCCCACTGTTATCGGGATTCAAGCCATGTATGCGCACTGAATAACTGAATATAAACACAAACACATCCACAGTGCTGTCCAGTGATGTTTGCAAATACATTCAACTGCATGCATGCATGCATACACAATGGTGTGAAGAATTAATAAGCCATTCCCCCCGATCCTAATTCTGCTTTCATTAGCACAAGGCTGGAGGGGCGAGATGTTTGTACTGACTTCCCATAATGCATCATTAAAGGGGCACTCCATCAAAAATCCTAATCTTCTATGATACAGTTCTTCCTATTAGAGTAGTTGGTGTGCATTATTTTGCCTAGAAAAGCAACTCCAAAAACCATTAGCATAGAAAGCAGTCAAGCTAGTCTCTGAGTGGCAGCTCAGATTTGGTTCAAGGCTGACGGATGGATTGGACACAAATTAATGTGCACCAACTACATAAATGAAAGGAGCATTACATCAAAAAATGACTTTTATTTGGTGGAGTGCCCATTTAATTATTGCTTACTGCACCCCCGATGTTAAATAAGACCCCTGCTGATCCTGTTATGAATTAACTTTAATGAGAAAGCTTCCATGGTCCGAAAACTTGCCAGCAAAGGCTTTATTGTGAACATATGCAGTAACAAGGACTCCCGATCTAGATTCTAATATAGTCAACACCACCTCATACATAACCACATCATTACATATTAAAAAGTCTGCATTTTTTTTTTTCTACCATATATTTTGAGATCATCCTGCCATATACTGGGCCACAAACACTGTACTGTTTTTTTTTTTTTTTTTTTTTTTTACAACCCACCTGTTTTATGCAGAGAGACAGGTGTTCAGGTAAGCACTGATTTTTTCTTTTTTTTCGTCCTGTACAGACAATTTTGAGGTCCTTCTCGGATTAGAGTGCGGAGGTGGGGCGGGGGGTGCTTTCTTACCTCTGTAGTTTTGCGCTTGTCCCCTTTCTGCTTGGTCAGACACCCCTGTAAGGTGATGGCGCTGTGTGAGTTTGATCACCCGCTGATATGAGTGCCCTTTGTATCTGAGGACAAAGCAGGGGGGGCGCAGGAGAAGGGGGTTCAGAAGAGGCCGCCCTGGCGGTAGCACTTTAACTCAACGGGAGTCTCCATCAGCCGTCTGCAGGCCCTCACAGTGACACAATACAGGCTGCCAGAGCGCTGGCGGAGATCTGCGCTTCTTACAAAGGGCTCTAACAGCAGGGTCGTCCTTTCTCCAGCTATGCACTGTGGCACACGTATACAGACCGCCCTCGTTTGAAACAGACCACCCTCGTTTGAAACAGACCCAATGATTCTGATGTGAATGTGTGCTCTGCACCAAAAAGGACCGTGCCTACTCTTCAGTCTGGTTTGTGCAACTGACATTTTATAGAATTTTCCATTTGATTTGCTGTCAAAAGGATTGAGACCAATGACAAAACTGAAGACTGCATAAATTTGACAGTGTTTGGCCTCTACATTTTAGCTTCTCTGAAAACCAGGACGCCAACCCATGCGAGTAACGGCGTGCAGCCAACCGCTCAGCCGCTAGTCCACTGGGACAACCCAGCAGTCAGAAGCATGGTTGAACGGTGTCCTCCCTGCAGGGGGCAGCATCCGGTCTGGTCCCTAATGCAGACAGGGGAGGAGGGAGACTTTCATAGTCAACCGAAGGAGAATGATTAGGAAGCGCCCGGTCCCCAACTGTGTACCAGCACGACGCTGCACACAGTCGGGCTGGTGTGTGACAGCAACAGGCTACTTCCCACAGAGCAGAGTGGGGCAGCTCCTCTGGGGCCTTCAACCAACCGTGACGCTCAGCGCCAGACAGGCGGTCAGGGTCACTGCTGCTGCTGCTGTGCTGCCAATCTCTGTATGGACCTACACACACTGCACTAATACACACACACAAACAAACACACTGCACTAATACACACACACACAAACACACTGCACTAATACACACACACGCACACACATTCACAAGCACACACACACACACACATTCACAAGCAGACACAGCACGAATGCACCCACACACACACACACACACACACACACACACACACACACACATTCACAAGCAGACACACTGCACGAATGCACCCACACACACACACAAGCACACACACTGCACAGATACACACATTCACAAGCACACACACTGCACTAATGCTCTCACACACACACATTGTACACATAGAGTGCTAATAGAAATACACACGTTACACTTACAACAAAAAAAACACACAGCAACACACACATACACACACCACACACAATACTAAGAGACCTGTCCCTGCAGATCCTGAGGTAAGCCCCAAGGACTCACAGATATTGACGTTTATGTTTGCCATCTCTACCTCAACTAACATACACATCTAAAGAAAGGACACTACAGAAAACAAAATCCGGCTTGTCTACATGCACAAACACTCCCATTCATATCTTTGAAAGCAAGGCACTATAGTGCAGCAGCTTGCAGGTTCAATTCCCAGGTGGAGCATTACTATTATACCCTTGAGAAATGTACTAATTTAATTGGTTCAGTATACCAGTTGCATAAAGGTATAGCGTAGCTCTGTGATTCACCCAAGATAAGGGCAGCTGCTAAGCAACTACAGAACGTAACGTAATGCAATGGTGTTCACTGACACGCCCCACTCTCCTGCTTCCCAGAGTGCACCAGCTGGTAGGAAAAAAAAATCGTGCCACTCTGAGAGACCCAATATGTGTGCCATCTGTCCACTGCCAGCCACAACAGCTGGCCTGCATGGGCTCACCGCCTCCAATCAGAGAGCCTGTCACTTCTGTGACGAGCGCGGCCCACCTGCAGCCTGTACTCCTGGCAGAGGGAAGGGAGATAGACAATCTGCGCATCCTCCATTAAAAAAAACACAATAGGCCCTGAGGTGTTCTACCAAGCACTGTGAACAATGGGCACACACCTGCGCAAAGCATCAGCCTTTCCCAAATATTTCCCAAAGGAACGAGGGCAATGAAAATAAACCATGCAACCATCCTGGGCCCTGTTTCCTAAAAGGATCTCAGATAAAGGCTTAGGCTATTTTCTATTTGTATTACTTTCATTGTTTATTGTCTTTCCCTCTTTATTTGTATTTTTTTTTTAAATGTAATGTCAGTCAATTTCAATCATTCTAATCATAAAATGAATAAAGTACAAACACAAAACACTCTTAAGACGATCTCAACTCTAAAGATGCTTTTGGGAAACGGGGATTCTGGTCGTTGGGGCGGCGGGTTCTCGCGTCGCGCTATCCGCCCGCCTGCCTGCCCCTCAGAAAGAAGCCGCTCGTCCATTCACAAAAGTGACTCTGCATTGGTGTAAGAGCCTCTGGGCCCTGGCAGAATGGCGGATGGGCCGGGAGAGCGGACGGCAGTGCAGAGGAGTGCGCCCACGCCAGGCTAGACGGAAGCTCCCACCACCTACACCCATTAGCATTCCAAGGGTCTGGAGCAGCCCTTCATCCATATTAATACCGTCTCGCTTAATAAGACACTTCATCAATAAACATGGAAATGGCACTTATTCTGCACGTTCCCCACCGCAAAGATTATTACTGCAGAAAGCAAGTTAATATTCCTCAGGCCAAAGACACAGGGAGAGAGAATGGATACTCTAAGGCTTTCTTTATCCTCCCCCACTATTAAAATAACTCATATCAAGGAATGATATTGGTTTTCCTTGAGGCAATTGACAGGCAATTATCCAGTGTGACCTCCTCAAAGCACGCTGAACAAAAGCCAAGCAGCAAGTTAACCTTTGCTGACAAACTGTGGATTCAGGAATTCCAAATGGCTTTTAAAAATGCAACACTAATTAGTTTGTTTGGTCTCCGCAGTTCAAAGCCATTATCCTCTAACAGGTTTTGGGAATCCAAGCGCTGCATGCTATTTCTTTTTCATATTTCATATTTCCCCCCCTGCTATTTCAATACTCATTACTATAGGAGCCTGTCTGTATACTCAGACTCAGACTACTAGATGAGATTTACTGTGTTAATATTGTGGGAAATGAGGCTGGGTTTGTGAAAATTAAGCACACACTCATAAAGACCTCTTTCCAGTGTGCCACACACACACACACACACACACAAAAACGTAACAGATTTTCAGACTTTGAGGGGACTTGTGGTACACACAGAAGGTACAGCTGGAAAAGTATTAGCAGGTGTGATGCTGGAGATCTGGGTGTTGGCAGGTAGAAGGCTTGTGGAAGCCTTGGGGGTCTCTTGAGGTTGTTTCTACCTGCACTCCAGCTTACAGTGACCCTGGTGAGCCGAGGCACTCTGGAAGCACGTCCGCCCACTGGGAACCTTGTCCCAGGGTTGCTCGGAGTGGCTGGGCTGGGGCGTGTGGCAGACGACAGGGCTCTGGGGACCTGCAGCTGTCTCCATTGCTCCAGCCTGTGGGGGGGATGGGAGCAGAGAGTGTCCTGGAGGGAAAAAAAGGTTTTTTTTGTCTCTCTCTTGCTGCAAAAAAAAAAACCTCCAGGAGAGAGGGAGAGAGACTGGACAGGGACAGACCAGTCTCTGTGGTAAGTGGTGGATTGTTGGCAGCACAGTTTGTCCCTGGTGGTTGTGAAGAAGAAGATGCACGGTTTCTTCAGAGGGCACAGGAGGTGAGGATTTCTGGCTGTTCCACGGCTTCCTGGGAGCCCCTGTAGAAGATCTGCAGCCTGGCAGAGTCAGAGGCAAGTCTGTTCTCACAGGGAAGGAGGGGAACAGGTTCATCCAATAAGGTGAGTCGGCCAGTTTTAAGACATGCCATTGGACCAGAGAGCTGTCACTCACCTGTAGAGGCTCCAGGTCCAAGAAAGAGTGGGAGCCAAAGGTGGCTTGTGCTTTGATTTTTGGTGAGAGCACAACACCACTCCTCAGGACATATCGCCTGAGGCTCTGGGTACATCTCCTCAGGCAGAGCCTGGGTGTAGCCAATTTCATCTTAATCACACAAATAAATATAAATCACATGCACTCTAAGTCACTCTGCCATTGGTGAAAGTTAAAGGGAAGATCACTAAAACCTTAATTAGGGAATGAGGGAGACACTGACACCAAGTGTTCAGGAAATCCCTCTCTGTTCATCAGAAAAAAGTGTCCCAATACTCCCAGACTCAGGAGAAAGGAAGCTACACTTCATTAGACTGTTAGAGGATGATAGCATTGATTGGTTGTCTGTATGGTTGTAGAATTGAGGGTGGAGATTCAGTCTGCACCTGTTTCTGAAAGATCAAAATAAATTAGATCAATGAAAAAGTCAACACTCCATGTTACAGCACATGAATTATCTTAGTAAATATACATTCAGTTGCACCATGGGTGTTACGTCAATTTAAATATAAAAAATTTAATTCTGAGATAAGTTCAACTTCAACAATTCTATCTACATAATAATGAATTCTCATTACTATGATAACTATTGAGTAGAACAAAGATTAGTGTCATTACCTACGCGCTTCCATCTGTTGTACAGGTAATGTCTAGAGTAAATCCTGCAGCTCTCAGCTGTCACAGAATTGTCCCCGGTCATCACACCTGTACTGCTCTCATCAATACCCCCTCATTATGCAAATAATGTACTGTTAAACATTTACATTTATCTTAATGTTAAATAACTGACATCATAACATGAATATAAGTTACTTTCAGCTTGAAATAAGATAACTGAGTAATATCACATATTGAATCCAACAGGGTCAAAGCATAGCAAAACATATTTTTTGTTGTTTCCCAAAATAATGTTATCACAGTGGTATATATAATTATATATTATAATTATAAGCATATTAGGATACAGTATATGCATGGTATATATCATTGTCTGCGCTTATCTTGAAAAGATTCCTTCTGTCACCGCAAAAGTCAAAAGAAATATCGGCAGGTTCTTCCCACCCTAACAGGAAGCTGCATATATGAGGTCATCAGCAGTCTCTTTGCTCAGGCTGTTGAAGGTGATTGGTGGCGCTCTCCAGTGTCAGTATCCAGTCAGGACAGCCCAGTACTGGGGTACCGACAGGTTCTCTTGTGCAACTTGGAAATCCCTGTCACAAGGTAGGGTAGGTGGGCCGAACTGTGGGGCCCACAAGCTCTCATCCCACAGACAAGGCATCCAAGCCGAGAGGAAGCACTGAGGCGGACGCTGTGGTGAAGGAGGGCACAGACTCAGAGCTGTCCATAGACAGTGAGCGGGCGTGGTACTCTGCTGGCGAATCCTATATGCCGGAGAACATACGTAGATCACAAAAACGATGAGGATGATGATAAAAAATTTAAATTAATACAATGAAAATCTACCAGAAGATTACTGTATAACAGGGTTTCTTAAACTATGGGTCGGGACCCAAAATGTTATGCGGGAGTGTATGAGGTGGGTCCCAGAATGAGTCTGTAGTACACTAGGCTATGTCAGTACGTGAATTTTACAAGACCCTGAAAGGTACTAGATTTCTAATTTGGGCCCCGATGTTATAAATTTCCTATTTGGTTGCAATATTAAAAGGTTTAAGAAGCAGTGATGTATAACACAATCCCAGAATGCAAGAAGTGAATGTGGAAACATCTACCCATTAAGGCCGGCAGCACAGCTGGAGACCACAGATGGAGGCCTAGAATGAACATGGCGCCAAGACAGCGTGGGATGATCCAGCGTCTTCTCTGCGTGCTTTAGCCAAGCGGCCTTCCAGCTGTTCCTGGGAAGGAGCATAAGAGTCCGGTGTAGGGACACACAGAATGGTCCAAGGTTATGATGTATTTTTGGACAAGAGCTGTACATTAGGGAACAAAAACAGCATTCCAGCACTTGCTAATACAGGTGGGACAGTGCTTTTGTGATGTCATTTTCCTACCTTGCAGGTGGGCAGGGTTTTTATAGTTCCAGCACAGACTCACACGCACGGACGCACGTGCACACACAAACACACACACGCATCTGCGTACATATAAACACACAAATCATTACAACATTACATGTCCATTAAATAAAGGCTGCATAGTGTCATAAATGTAATGAAGTCTCACTGCATTTGATTAAATGACCCAAGTAGGTGTGGCCAGTAAACAAAATATCCAGTCATCAAAGCATTTCTTTGGAAAGAAGTAAATCGCAATTATCAGATAAGATCTACATTCCAGTGATGAAACCAAAAGTACTTTTTGTTAATCGGTGCAGTTAATGATAAAGACTACAGACTGGAGCTCAAAAAGCATTCATCACTCCAGGAACAGTAATTTAATGTTCAGGCTCTCTCCACATATAAACCTCTCTGCTTGCTGCAGGGCTTTTCCACTTTGACCCACAGCTTGATCAGACACTGTGACTTTCTGTTTGGCTCGAGTCAGACTGTCCCAAAAAGAATGCAAAGCAATTACGGACACAACACAACCAAATGTACATGTGCATACAATTTTTTCATAGAGTATGAAGGGTGAGGCAGCTTACCTTGTCCAGTGTTGCTTTGTGGACAGCAGAGTACTAACATGGGTCCAGTATCTCTAGGGGACCAGGGATTGAAATTCTCTTTGAAGCTTGCAAACTCCAGTGGTCAACGGAGGTATTGCAGCCTCTGGCGCCAAAAAGCTCATTTCAAGATGTACAAGACATGAGCAGGTACAGTATATGCAAGGCACTGTGATATCACAGAGGTCACTGTGCCTGACTACTGAAGTGAGAGGCGCGTACAGATATCAGGCCGCGGTCTAGCCACCAGTGCCCTTTGACCTGTTGACAGAAAGCAGGTGGGATGGAAAAGGCTCGGGAGAATGACTTCAGAAGGTCATCCCTGAATGGGAAGAAAATCCTGAAGGATATGTGAAAGGATGAATATTTAACAGGTGGCTAGGAAAAAAAGCTAAAATCTTACAGAAGAAAACAATAGATAGTGTTAAATATTAATCAGCTATGAGGGGAAACCTAAAGAAAAGGATATAGTGGCCTTTACAGAAACAGTGTCTATGTGTGGCGCTGGCACAAGCTTCAGAAGAGCCTGGAGGGTAACATTGTTGCGGGGTGCCACCAGATGTACATACGGACCCGTACTGTTTGTTTACTGTAGACACCATACCGTGGATCAGTGAACTCCCCTCTTTCTCGAAATCAGAGAAATGTAAAGAACATCTTTCATTACATTACTATTTGCAGAACAAACAGTTCAAACCTATGGATTACCCTGGTGACTCCTGGCAAGCCCTCCTGCGGTTCTGATCCATCTTCTGCCACATCCGATTGCTTTATGACAATCTGTCATATATGAGAGACAGAGACAGAGACAGAGACAGAGAGAGAGAGAGAGAGAGAGAGAGAGAGAGAGAGAGAGCATACATATTGGAGCTAATTGCCTATCTCTCATCCTTTCATCCTATGTGTTTAATGAGTCTGCTGATAATTCTATTTGATGAGAAATGATTAGGCTAATGGCAACTTCTATTCAGTAATCCCCAATTAATATAGCCTTTGAAATGATTGTCTGATTGATGGTATTACACCGAAATCCCCAAAAAACAACAGAACAGTTTCTAATTCAACACAATTTTTTAACTCCCCCAAACATAAGCGAGAAGCTCAGCTAATGGTTTTGCTCACTGAGGATTCAAATCCCTGTTCGGCAAGCTTGAACGCATGCACACACTGACGCACGCGCGCGCACATACAGGAATATACAGTATAATCCCTGTATGAATGAGGTTTAATTGTACCAATGGCCCAGCAGTAATGTTTATTGGACTGCTGTGAGAAAGGACAGTCACGATACCAGAAGAAATCAGCAGAAGTTCTGTAACGCCTCACCACTGCACCAAATGTGCTGCTCTGGGGTCCCAATGCCCCCCCTCCATCACTAGAGCCCATGGAGGTCACACCAGCATTGTGAGGACCGGGAGGGGAGGTGAGACAGATATTCATCAGTCAGCAGGTTTGAATGATGTGTTATGTGCAGTGCAGCTGGTTTACCTGGCCAGCGGTGGGTGGTGCTGACCTGGCTCCTCCTCCTGTTAAATGACAGCAGGTTTCTCAGCCTCCGCAGGACAAGTTGGATCCTGGTGAAAGACTGTTGGTCCAGGTACACCCACAGGCCCCTGCAGCAGCTATAGCCTGATGCCAGACAGGCATGGAGAGATGAAAACCGGTGCCGTGGAGCTCAGGATTGACTGATCAAAGTTGAATATGCAGGGGTCTGGCTGATGATATACTTTCACTTTGCAGAATAACTTCTAGCTCTTCATTACTGCACAGTAATGTTAAGTAATGTTCAGTAAAATTCCCTTTAGTCATATCGTCACAGATCTTGACATGCTGCACAATGAGAAGCTAGATTTATTTATTTTGCTTTGCTTTTGCTTATTGATTCCGTTACTTACAGAGCGTGATTAACTTTTTCTTGTTGACATCAGCCATTTTGTGAATCCAGGCATCAAAATTTGCCAGACTGCCATCCACACTTTCATTACCTATATCAACCACTGACATTGGAACGGGAATCTAGAATTAAAATAGGAACTAAGTATTGTGGCGATCCGGGGCGATTGCGAGTAACGGGGATCGTTGTGCATGTCAACTGTTGTGTTCAAATGTAATGACGTGTGCAGTAGCAAGTGGCAGTTGACCTCTGAATGACCAGCAGGTGTTCAACCAGGTCCGCGCTAGAGACCGTTTGTTGATTGACGTATGACAGAGTGAATTACGTGTGATTGGTTGGGGTGAGCTGCAGGGCACCTATCAAGGGCCGCCTTTGTTAAGCAGGTTTATTTGCATAGAGGGGCTATAAAGCTGGCTACGATCCAGCAAGCGATGTCTATTCTAACTGTTAACTGGAGAAGAAGGAACTAAGAGATTGTGCTCTTACTCAATAAACTATTTCCAACAAGAATACCTGACTCCGACTCCATGGCTCGCCACAATGATGTCAGAAGCGGGACGATCTGGGAACAGATCCGCGACCTAGAGCGTCAGGTGACCAAGCAGATGGACGTTATCGCAGGAGCGTCTGCGAAGCGGCCCACGAATAGACCCGGAGAAAAACCCGAAGGAGCCAGCGCAACAAGACCGGAGCGAGAGAGGCCGATTACAGACCAGGCGGAGGTGCCCGCGCTGGTGGCTGACCCCGCGGCCGGAAATGAAGCGCAAGTAGGTCGGCCGGAAGCCAACGAAGTCGCCCCTGCTTCCAGGCCGAACCAGACAGCGGCGCCGGCGCGGCGACCGACTACACCGATAAAGGCGGTGATCAAGCTACCCCGTTACACGGGAAAGGGTGAGCTAGAGTCGTACCAAAGCCAGGTACGATTCGCGGCTAGCTACAATGGCTGGGACGAGAGCCAGACGGCCACCCACTTAGCGTTAGCCCTGGAGGGCGAGGCCTGCCAGGTGCTGCTAGACCTGGACAGCGCCGAACCACTGACGCTACCGGCACTGATGACAGCGCTGGAACGTCGGTTCGGACAGCGGCAATTCCTAGAGGTGAGCCGGGAGAAGCTCGCCAAGCGACGGCGGACCGGAGCAGAGAGCCTCAGCGTCCTCGCCGCCGACATCAGGCTGTTAGCCCGCCGTGGCTACCCTCAACTCGATAACGCAGGCCAGCAGGAGCTAGCCTGCCAGACCTTCACACAGGCCCTCACTCCGGAGCGCCTACAACAACAGGTCCGCATTGCCAAACCGGAGTCCCTGGACGCAGCGCTTCGCGAGGCCGAGCGACTGGAGCTCATCTTGGGCACCACGCCAAACGGGACCCCGGCTAACAAGCCCCGGGTCCGAGCTGCCGACTGCGAGGACGGCGAGGAGGTGAGATGGGGTCAACGGAACCAAAACCGACCGCGGCAGCGACCGGAACGGGAGCGACGCTGCTTCCGGTGCAACGAACCGGGGCATTTCGCCCGCGATTGTACTGCCCCTGCGCCAAAAGCGAGAGCTCCACAGCCGACGGGAAACGACGACGGGACGGCCCAATGAGGAGACCGCCGCCCCATGCTACACTCCTCCTCAACCAGACCCGGGCCCAGACCAGCACTCACGCGTCCAGGCTGCCCATCCTAGCGAAAGCAAAAATTCCAAGAGCAAAAGTTCCGTTTGATGTTCTTTTAAGAGCAGAGGAACAGGCCCACGAGGCCGAGCCCCGTATTGGCAGACTGGGGACGAAGACCGGGCTGTACTTGCCTTGCAGTTTGGACGGACAAGCCTGCTGGGCGCTGGTCGACACCGGAGCCACTATTTCCCTGGTAAGGCCGGGGGTACTTCGGGGTACCAGCGGGCTGCTTTCAGGTGCATGGACCCCTACCTCTACCCAGCTAACCTCCGTCACTGGGCAGAAGATGGGCATGCGTGGTAGTAAACAATTACAAGTGTGTGCAGGAGCCCAGCGAGTGAAACACGAGTTTTGGTTAGCAGATATAAAAGATGCATGCATTATCGGTTTAGACTTGTTAGCGTTGTGGGGAACTAGCATAAATGTGATAGCCGAGACGATAACTATTGGTACTGAAACGCTGGGCCTCCGATCAAAATGTGAATTACAAGCAGCCCGCCGAACTGAATGCCCTGGGGTGCCCCCCAAACACTGTCGCCCCAGTTCTGTGCTTGAAATGGCCACCGCTGATTCGCCGCTCGTTACCGTGGTACCACCTCAGGTTACAGTGCCACCGCAGACGGGCGGGCTAGCCTCAGCTACCCAGCCCTCTGCGGGGGTGCTGCAAGCCGTCCTAGCATTATGGACGCGCAGCAGCAAAGGGCTCACACCGCAGCAGAGCCAGCAGCTTAAAGCCCTGCTTGTCCGTTACACTCACCTATTCGCTGTGCGGGACGAAGAATGCACACAGACCGAGCTGGTTCAACACCAGATTGATACTGGCTCGGCTGTGCCCATTCGGCTACGTCCGCACCGGCTGTCTCTAGCCAAGCGACAGGTGGCGGAGGACAAGATAAGGGAGATGGCAGCTGCGGGCATTATCGAGCCCTCTGAAAGCCCATGGGCGGCCCCTGCTGTCCTGGTAAAAAAGAAGGACGGGGAGTGGCGTTTTTGTGTAGATTATAGGCGTCTTAATCAGATCACCAAGAAAGACGCCTATCCACTTCCCCGTATTGACGAGGCCTTAGACCATATCGCGGGGTCCAGTTGGTTTAGCTCGCTGGACCTCCGCAGTGGCTATTGGCAGGTGAGGCTGTCCCCGGAAGCGAGGGCAAAATCAGCTTTCACGATAGGGCAAGGGTTGTGGCAGTTCCGGGTCATGCCGTTCGGGCTCTGTAACGCCCCTGCCACTTTTGAGCGACTGATGGAGCGGGTGCTGTCGTCCGTCCCGCGGAGTTCCTGTGTCGTGTACCTGGACGACCTCCTAGTACACGCCAGCGACTTCGAGCAAGCCCTCGCTCACCTAACTGACGTGCTTACGGAGATTGGCCGGGCTGGGCTACGGCTCAATCCTAAAAAGTGTCAGCTGCTCCGGAGGGAGACAGCTTTCCTGGGGCACGTCGTTAGCGAGCAGGGTGTAGCCACTGACCCAGCTAAGGTGGCTTCTGTGCGGGAATGGCCGACGCCTAGCAATGTGGGTGAGCTGCGGAGCTTCTTGGGACTAGTGTCGTACTACAGACGCTTTGTCTTGAGCTTCGCCACCCTGGCTAGTCCGCTTCATCGCTTGACGAATAAAGGTCAACAGTTCGAGTGGACAGGGGACTGCCAGAATGCTTTTGACCAGTTGAGAGACGCCCTAACGGCGGCTCCCATTCTAGCATATCCGGATGTCGCGCGACCATTCATCGTCGACACGGACGCTAGCAATGTCGGAGTCGGGGCCGTGCTCTCCCAGGTGGGACCAGACGGGGAACGAGCGGTAGCCTACTACAGTAGCGCGCTGAGCAAGGCAGAGCGAAACTACTGCGTGACTCGGCGCGAGCTGTTAGCGGTGGTCAAAGCGGTTCGCCATTTTCGCCCGTACCTGCAAGGCTGCCATTTCCTTATTAGGACAGATCACGCGTCACTAACCTGGCTTTTAAATTTTAAAGATCCGGAGGGCCAGGTAGCCCGCTGGCTCGAGCTGTTGCAGGAGTACGATTTCCAGATTCAGCACAGGCCCGGAAAGCTGCATGGTAATGCAGATGCGCTTTCACGGAGGCCCTGTGCAGAGCTGGACTGTAGGCCTTGCACTAAAGCCGAGCAGCGAGAGCAGGTGACGGAGATAGCGTGCCCAGTTCGGGCTATAGAAGGTGAGGTTGGATGGTTGCCGTTTAGCCAGCAGGACCTGCGCCTAGCGCAGGAGGGCGACGGCGAGCTGCAGCAAGTGCAGCGCTGGATCGCGGCAGGTACACGGCCTGCATGGGGAGAAGTGTCGGCTAGTAGCCCAGCGGTTAAGGCTTATGTGAGTCAGTGGGGGAGCCTGACGTCGCAGGGTGGGCTACTCTATCGGCGGTGGCAGGCCCCCGGTTCCGACCAGGATCTCCTCCAGCTGCTGGTGCCCCGTGCGCTCCGCCCCCAGGTACTTGGACTGATGCATGGCTCTGTGGGGGCGGGGCACCTTGGCATCAGCAAGACTTTGCACCGACTGCGGAGGAGGTTCTACTGGCCTGCCTGCCGCCGGGACGTGGAGCTGCACGTCCACTGCTGCGACGCCTGCACGGCCAAGAAGGGGCCGACGCAGCGGTCGCAGGCCCCCCTTCAGCGGTACGTAGTGGGGGCTCCTATGGAACGGGTCGGGGTAGACATCTTAGGGCCTTTCCCCGTCACTGAGTCCGGCAACCGCTATGTGCTTGTGGCCATGGACTACTTTACCAAGTGGCCCGAGGCGTACGCGGTGCCGGACCAATCAGCGGACACGACGGCGGAAAGGCTCGTGACAGAGATGTTCGCCCGGTTCGGGGCCCCGAGGAGCTGCACAGCGACCAGGGGCGAAATTTCGAGTCGCGGGTGCTGGCAGCTGTGTGTACGCGGCTGGGAGTGGCCAAGACCCGCACTACGGCGTTGCATCCCCAGAGCGATGGACTGGTTGAACGCTTTAATAAAACCCTGGCCACCCAGTTAGCCATTCTAGCTAGCCAGCACCAGCGAGACTGGGACTGCCATTTGCCCTTGGTCCTGTGGGCCTACCGCTCCGCCGTGCAGGAGAGCAGCCAGTGCTCCCCCGCTGCACTCATGTTCGGGCGAGAGCTAAGGACGCCCGTTGATTTGGTGTTTGGAGCCCCGCCCGGATCCACGGAGCACCACCAGTCAGAGGCCGGGTACGCACGGGCTTTGATCGAGCGCCTGGAGACCGCCCACAGCTTTACCCGCCAGGCCCAATCCACCGCGAGCTTCAAGCAAAAGCGAGCGTATGATGTGCGCTGTCGGGGACAGCCTTTCACCCACGGAGACAAGGTATGGATCTATTGTCCGATCCGTAAGAAGGGTCTGTCCCCGAAACTGCAGTCGCATTGGCGGGGCCCTGGTGAAGTGGTGGGCCGGCTGAGCGAGGTGGTCTATCGAGTGCGCATGCCCGGCCGAAGGAAACTGGTGGTGCTTCACCGGGACCGTCTAGCTCCTTACCGGCCGCTGTTGGATGGTGTTGAGGAGGGGATGGGCGTCGGCGAGGATCAGCCCGCTTTACGTGCGCCCACCCCTCCTCCACCAGAAAACCCAGTGCCAGCTGAGGGCCCTTCTCGCCCACGGAGAACTCCTGCCCGTTTCCGGGACGGTGTTGAGGAGGGGATGGGCGTCGGCGAGGATCAGCCCGCTTTACGTGCGCCCACCCCTCCTCCACCGGAAAACCCAGCGGCAGCTGAGGGCCCGAATCGCCCTTTTCGCCAACGGAGGACTCCTGCCCGGTTCCGGGACTTTGTACGTGAGTGCGGACAGTTAAAGGGGTCGCAAGGGACTGCTGACCCCTTAGGTGGGGGCAGTGTGGCGATCCGGGGCGATTGCGAGTAACGGGGATCGTTGTGCATGTCAACTGTTGTGTTCAAATGTAATGACGTGTGCAGTAGCAAGTGGCAGTTGACCTCTGAATGACCAGCAGGTGTTCAACCAGGTCCGCGCTAGAGACCGTTTGTTGATTGACGTATGACAGAGTGAATTACGTGTGATTGGTTGGGGTGAGCTGCAGGGCACCTATCAAGGGCCGCCTTTGTTAAGCAGGTTTATTTGCATAGAGGGGCTATAAAGCTGGCTACGATCCAGCAAGCGATGTCTATTCTAACTGTTAACTGGAGAAGAAGGAACTAAGAGATTGTGCTCTTACTCAATAAACTATTTCCAACAAGAATACCTGACTCCGACTCCATGGCTCGCCACAGTATTAAGGGCTTGTTTTACTAAGACTATGCAAAACCTTTTAGCAAATGCAAAACCAATAGCATGACTAATGATTGGTTATGGTATTTGTTCTGCACCAATCATTGGTTGTGTTATTAGTTTTGTGTGTGCTAAAATGTTTTGCACACACTAAAGGTCTTTGTAAATCAGGCCCTAAGTCTACTGTTAGTAATGTTTATACATATACTGAGCAGTGCTTTTGGCTAAGTCTGCTCTAATCCAGAAAATGATTGCTGTCACATCATTATTGGCCAGAGCCTGGGTCCAACTGCTCTCCACATCCAAAGCAGTCTTGGTACCATACACTGTATAAATGGATAATATGTTTTTAAAAATTTAAAAAAAAAAAAAAAAGTTATGTAAGTCACTCTGGATAAGAGCATCTGCTAAATAAAATAATAATAGTAAAAATAAAAAATCAAAGATGTTACCCTTCTGAAAATGTTTCCATGGTGACCTGGTCATCATCTATCCAGCTGCTGGACACATTCTCATGGGAAGGCGGAATCATCTCCACTGAAGGCAACATCTGGAAGAGAAATCCTTACAGAACATTGTATTTGTGCAGTAGCTTAATTTAAACTCATTTAAGCCACTTAAAGTGTATTCCCTCGTCTGGGTTGCTTGTGTGGGGCACATTCTGCAGTTATTGGGTTGGGAGAAATCCTGGTCCCAGGACACACAAAGAAACCCTGTTCTTTCCAGATTTATGCTCATAATTAGTTGTAATTGCTCTACAAATGGCCAGATCAGAAGTTCTGTCCATCTGCATAAATGTAGCAGTTTGAATAACCCTCGATTATAAATCATGCACCGCCATGCTTTCTTGTTTCTAAGCCTTACTCAGGTATGTGAAATTCTTCATTTCCATTACAGGGTCTCTAGCCTCTTTGCCTGGGGAATGTGGGAATAAAATGAGTAATGACTCATGCCCTACAGAGGGAAAATGCAAGGACTCCAGATTCCCAGAGGCAATATGTGGAATTCATGCCGATTTGTGTTGTTGTTTTATAGCCTGTAATTATTCTAAGCATCATTAATTAGAATTAAATCACAGTGAGTCAGAAGGATGTGTACATTTCAAGAACACTTCACTCATATTATACAGTTGAGGAGTACAGTATACAAAGAGTCATTAAAACTGTAGCTGCAGGCTGGCAAGAAATTTACCATCAGGCTTCAGATCATCCCATGTTTATATACCTGTGAAAGCCATAGATAGATGCCATACCTCTCTGTAATATTCAATATTCATGCAACCTGGAGAAACTCAACAAGGTCCACAACTCAACAGTGATTGACAAATATGGTTATTCCTAAGCAATGCTGAATCAGGGAATAGACTGAGCTGAAATACCTGTCTGTACCTACAGAGGAAATGAGTACAATACCTACTTGTTTTGAAAGGTGACTTATTCTGGATTGGGCTGTGCACAGTACTTCTGTGCTGCACTTTCCTTCAGTCCAGGGGATCAGTTCATGGACATTGTCCCCCTCCCAGGGTGTACAGAGCATTCCCCTTATACAAGCTCCATTTGGGTCCAGTAATCCAGTAATCTCAGCCTCTCTGAGGTGCCCGTCGGCTGCTCCGTGTGCGACAGCCTCACGGAACCAAGTCGCACCGCCAAAAGGCCGGGGTAAGAGGATTGCAGAACTCAGGGAAACCTGCTACCTTGGAGGGAAAATGATACAGAGGAGTAGTCACGGCAGCACGCCCATTCAGTTGTCCCCAGAAGGCTTTTGGGTTTTTAACAAAGAAATGTGCTTATCAGGGAATTAATTTACACCCTACAGGCTCAGGTGAGGGAAATAAGCTTGATCATTTCACATCATTAAGCCTCCCATCTATGGAAGGTATGTAAACCCCTTTTTGTATCAGAGCAATGGAGGCCCATGACTGACAATGTAAATACAATTGATTGTCCAGCGCAGTACTAGGAGCCTGGTCACTTGTTAGCAGGTTGAATGTGACTAGACTCCAAAGAATTAGAAACTCTCAGATAGAGGAATATTACCTGCTTACTCTTGCAATGTTTCAAGCAAGCACTGGGTGGCAGCAATGGGGTCTCAAGTATGCATCCCTTGTTACGCATTGTTCTGTACACACAGAAGTGTATGTGAGGTCAGTACCATCTAGTAAGAGTGCATTTGGATACACTGTCTAGTGCATGGCCCTTATTCATCCAGTCCATAAATAATGATCCCTAGGGTGATGCCTACACTAGCTTCCATTTACAATTAAGGGGGAAACAGGATGAGAATAGTTACAGTGCCCTCCACTATTATTGGCACCCCTGGTAAAGATGAGTAAAAAAAGTTGTAAAAAATGAATCGTTTGGTGAATTAGCTTAATCTCACACTGAAAAAATGATAAAAATCCAACTTTTAATTGAAGTAAATTTATTATGAGAAAAAAAATCCCTCATCAAGAAATACTTATTTTTCACGAAACCACGTGTGCCACAATTATTGCCACCCCTGCATTTATATATAGAATAAAGTAATTAATATTAATTTTAAATATTTGGTCGCATATCCTTTGCATGCCATGACTTCCTGATGTCTGTGAGCCAACAACATCAAAAGACTCTTGATATCTTATTTTCTGGTACTCTTATAAGTGATACTATAACATCTCTGCATTTGAATGGATCTCTATGAAAATTGGGGGGTGAGACTCGATTTAGCTGTAACTTACACTGGAACAGTTTGGAACACATGGTTGGGTAAATATCTCTAAGTCATCAAGGGTCTGACGTATCAAACAAGCCTTAAGCCATTACTCTGCTGCCAGAAATACAGTAGATATGGATGGATAACTTGAAGGGTTTCTTCTCCTGACTTATATTTCCATGGAGTTCAATAGAAAAATTTGTCAGGAGAAACAACCCTTAAAGTGATCCATCCATATCTACTGCATATTTGGCAGCAGAGTGATGGTTTGAGGCTTGTTTGATACCTCAGACCTTTGATGACTTACAGCCATTTTACCAACTATGTATTCCATACTGTTCCAGCATAATTTACAGTCAAATCTAGTCCCACCCCCCAATTCCCATAGAGATCCATTCTAATGCAGAGACGTTATAGTATCGCTTGTAAGAGTACCAGAAAATAAGATATCAAAAGTCTTTTGATGTTGTTGGGTCACAGACATCAGGAGGTCATGGCATGCAAAAAATATGCAACCAAAAATAAAAATGATTACTTTATTCTATATATAAATGCAGGCGTGCCAAAAATTGTGGCACATGTGATTTTGTTAATAATAATTATTTCTTGATGAGGGATTTTTTTTTTCTCATAATAAATTTACTTCAGTTAAAGGTTGCCCTTTTTTACTCATCTTTACCAGGGGTGCCAATAATAGTGGAGGGCACTGTATATCTAGCATGTCTGTGAACACAGTGACAGACTAACACAGATTTGCACAGGTGGCAGAAGGTGCTTCTTCAAATCCTAGAGGGCTGATAAATGATTAAAGGGGATTATGCGCAGGGTCAGAGAATGGAAGTCACTTTTCTGTGGCCACCGACTCTGTCGCTCTCTCTTACAGCAGAAGTACGCCTGCACGGCGCCGCCGGCTCATTTTTACGATGCTTATGAGAAAACATGTCAAACAGACACACCGATAAAGGACTGCCAAGGACATCACCGATAATGTAAACTCTCCATAGAAAAGGTAAGGGCTATTTGCTTTTCTTAGTCTGGGGGATCATTTTCAGTCAGAGTAGCCAGATAATACTGCGTTTCAACACAACACATTTTTTTATTCACCTCTTCAACTTTGTACAACTTATTCAAACAAACCAAATTCCAAAGATAATTATTAGAATGTCCAGTCAAACTTGTGGAGGTGAACAGATGTAATGGTTTATAAAGGCAGCAAAATACTGCCCTTTACATATCAAATTTTGACAATCTAATAAAGTTATAATGTTCAAAGGTGTTTTCAGATACACAGTAAGTAGTGGTGGTTTATTTGACGTGGACATTGAATGATAATAGCATGTAATCTGTGATTTACAACAAGGATTCCTGTTCATCATCACAAACAACTGAAAATGTCAGTGTTTTGGACAACCAAAGATATTTACATTATCTTTTATGTTGTGTTGTTCTGCTCTTTAGAACTATAACTACATACCACAGCAACCATAGTCCAAGTGTTTAAAAATACCTCTCCTAAGCTACTTATGAAGGCCTCATTAAAATATCTCCCATCACCTTCCCTGCCCCTCCCTTCCCCTAGCTGAGCGTAACCCCCACCCTGTTCCATCATCCTCCCCACCTTCTGCCTCCCCTTCCCTGCATGCAGCACTAGGATCACCATACAAAACATAAAAAATATAAATCCAAGATGGCCGTCCTTAAAGTGAAATTCACCAAGAGCAAGAGGGACAAGCTGGCCCAGGTGCTATGGGTTCTGAACTGGGTTTCCGTGGTGACGGGCCTCATCTTGTTCAGCCTGGGCCTCTTTCTGAAGGTGGAGATCAACAAGCAACGGGAAGTGATGTCTGACCGGGATATACACTCTGTGCCCAACATGCTGATCGCTGTGGGACTCATTGCGTGTGGCATTAACTTCCTGGGTGGCAAAATCTGCTATGACTGTGTGGACACCACCAAGTTCCTGCGCTGGAAGCTGCTGATGCTGCCCTATATCGTCTGCACATTCTTCTTCACGTTCTGCATCCTGGTGGGGGCGCTACTGTGCTACACAATGCGCAACGAGCTGGAAGAGTCCCTGAACCTGGGGCTACGCGATGCCATGCGCTACTACAAAGACACGGACATGCCGGGCCGCTGCTTTCTCAAGCGCACCTTGGACATGCTCCAGATTCAGTTCCACTGCTGTGGAAATAGGGGCTTCAGGGACTGGTTCCAGATCCAATGGATCAGCAACCGCTACTTGGACATGTCCCGCAGGGAGGTGGTGGAGTAAGTACCATGGACTACATTACCCATAAACCCTGTGGTTCTTGAGTTTCATGCCAACTTGTTTGATTAAATTACATAAATTTTATATTGTTCTTGTGCTACTAACATTGTACTGAAGGTTGTCAATAATGCAATTAATTATTTATTCATATTAATTGGTATATCAACATGTGCATAAATAGAATATAATTTCAATTTACTTCACATTCAACTTATTTGGGATGGGTTTTTTGGAGATATTACCAGGTCTTTAAATTAGTAAGACAGTTACACATTAATATTTGTTTTAATTTTGTGCGCCA
Source organism: Ilyophis sp. 1 JC-2022 (assembly GCA_022702515.1). NCBI lineage: Eukaryota > Metazoa > Chordata > Actinopteri > Anguilliformes > Synaphobranchidae > Ilyophis > Ilyophis sp. 1 JC-2022. Next base: position 36,884,472 of record CM040406.1, read on the forward strand.
TATACAGTGGTGTTCAAATAAATAGCAGTGCGTTAAAAAAGTGAATAAAGTGCAAATATTTTTTAATAGCTTTTAGTTTCATATTTCAAATGTAGTGGAAACATTACACATTCAATTCCAAATCAAAGCATTAACACATTTGATCAAGTCTGCATTATTCTTTTACAGGAAGCAAAGCAAAGGAATATTAATCTGTTCAAAAAAATAGCAGTGTCGACATTTTTCTCTTCAAACTCAAACACTTACTGTATAAACTGAAGAATTTTTTAAAGATTTAACTTCACTTTAAATTACTGAACTAATATTTAGTTGCATAACTATTGTTTTTGATAACTGCTGCGCATCTGCGCTGCATCGAGTCAACCAACTTCTGGCACCTAAAAACAGGTATTTCAGCCCAGGATGAACAAACTACATTCCACAGTTCTTGTGAATCTTTGGGTTTTGCTTCAGAAACTGCATTTTTAATGTCACCCCACAAGTTTTCAATGGGGTTGAGGTCAGGGGATTGTGCAGGCCACTCCATTACCTCAATCCTTTTTGTCTGAAACCAAGATGTTGCTCGCTTACTCGTGTGTTTGGGGTCGTTGTTGAAACACCCATTTCAGGGGCATTTTCTCTTCGGCATACGGAAACATAATCTCTTCAAGTATTTTGATGTATTCAAACTGATCCATGATCCCTGGTATACGATAAATAGGCCCAACACCGCATTGTCCCCATACCATAATTTTTGCGCCACCATGCTTCACTGTCTTCACAGTGTACTGTGGCTTGAATTCAGTACCCGGAGGTCGTCTGACGTACTGTCGACGACCTCTAGACCCTAAAATAAAAATTTTACTCTCATCAGTCCACAGAATGTTACGCCATTTCTCTTTGGACCAATCGATGTGTTCCTTGGCTAATTTTAACCCATTCTGCACATGCCGTTTTTTCAACAATGGTGCTTTACGGGGGCTTTTTGCTGATAGCTTAGCTTCGATCAAATGTCTTCTGACTGTAACAGCACTCACAGGTAATTTTAGATCATTTTTGATCTTTCTGGAGGTGATGATTGGCTGAATTTTTGCCATTCTGACTATTCTTCGATCCGTTTTAACAGTAGTTGCTCGTTTTGCATGTTTCGGGTTTTTGTTGCCATTTTAAAGCATTTCAGATCTTTTTAGCTGAGCATCCTATAATTTGCTGCACTTCTTTATATGTTTTCCCCTCTCCAATCAACTTTTTAATCAAATTACGTTGTCTCTCCGAACAATGTTTGGAACGGCCCATTTTACTTAGCAATTCAGAAGTAAATATATTTTATAACAATGTGTGAAACATTTGCTTCCCTTCTTCCTTAATAAAGAACAATTAATGACACCTGTTTTTTCACAGAATGAATAAATTCTCTAATTAAACTCCACACTGCTATTATTTTTAACACGCCCCTTTCAATGAAAGAGTCAATTACTCAGAACAAGCAGTGTGCATGTCATGACAGTTGGGTCTGTTGTTTTTCTATTACACTACTACATCTACAAGTAAATTATTTGCCATGCAGAAATATCACTACTACTAATAACAGTGGTTCATCAGGTTACTGATGTTGTACTGCTATTTTTTTAACACAACTGTATGTGACTGTATTGTAGCTATGTCACTCAGTTCAGTGTCATTGAGCATACCAATACTATTAATGCAGATCACTGAATATGATGGAGACGGCTGCAGATATTACTGGGTGTCTAAAAAGTTAGGGCCCATAATTTGTTTTGTCTACTGTCCATATTCTCTAGCACTGCTGTAAGGCTCTGAAGATGATACAGGGTATAGACCCTAATTTTATACTCCTCAAACCAGATTTTAGACTCAACAGTACAACTGTATGCACATCTGCCAAGCTGCCAAATGCCTACTTACATTTGAAATCCTCACCTCCTCCACAGTCGACTGAGGAGTAACGTAGAGGGGAAGTACCTGATGGACGGGGTACCGTTCAGCTGCTGTAACATCTACTCCCCCCGACCATGCATCCAGCACCAGATCACCAACAACTCGGCCCACTTCAACTACGACCACCAGACTGAGGAGCTAAACCTGTGGAGGCATGGCTGTCAGGAGGCCCTGATGGAGTATTACACCCAGATCATGCAGTCCATTGGCCTGACCGTGCTCATCATCTGGCTCTTTGAGGTGAGGATTAATGCCAGCTATCAGTTTGAGAACTGAGCACGGACAAGGACCTACTAACATACATACATGTTTCATTCTTTCTGCTGGAATCAGAGGTAGAAGTCAGGAAGACCATATGCACACATTGGAACCTCTGTGAACGCCTATCTTACCTCCAGAGCTAAACGTCATAGCGCAAGAGTACATCATTATGGTTCCAACGCCATTACAGTAAAATTAGTTTAACTAGGTCATACTAGAATTACTTCACTTCACATAAATTACATCGCATATTACATCACTCCAGCAAAATCACATATGTTTTGGTATTCACTGTTAGAAGTGGCATAAGAAACAAACACTGAAGCTCATTTCAATAACAACTCTTCATTAATCATATGTTAATGTATAAGTGCAAGATGCACTTCATTGAGTTACCATCACTGTACTGCACATGTCGAGTGAAAAATATATAAACTCCTATGACAGTGAATGGAGAAAAATAGTATGGAGGGTATTTTGTTTTGCGTACTGCACGTCACATACTAAAGAGTACACAGTACACAGGAAAAAGGACACAGTAGATAGGGATCTGATTCGGACACAGCCCAGCTTTCGGCTCTCAACCGCAGCACCAGATATAATGTCGCCTTCTGCTGATATCTATGATTTGTGCTCAAAAAGCCAGTTTCCCCTTTGGGCTCCTTTCATTTTTGACAGCAAATTAAAAATACTTCCACTCATATATTGACGTTAACTTTGTGAATTAAGCAATATTTTGCCACGGTCAAATATTTTGTTCTTACCACACAGACAAAGACATACATTTTTTTATGATTATCTATTCTGGCCATCATATTTTTGTGCAATCAAACTCTTAAGGCTTTGATGTAGACCGCTCCACATCACTGTCTGTGCCTTTGATGTTGTACATGTGACTCCAAGGACACAACCGAGCATGGCTGTTGAGTGCAACAATTATACTTCCTGTTTCAGATGTGCTCTCCATTGGTCTCTATTGGTTTTGCTGTCTCTACATATTACATACTCTAAGGTTGTGTCCGAATCAGAGCCCTATCTACTGCATCCTGTGTACTGGCAGATGTGTGCTGTTTAATGCGTACCGTTTAGTACGCAAAAAATATCCTTCATACTATTTTCCAACCGTACTAGGGAAGTGTCATAAGATGTCCCACCCTTGCGCGGTCATGTGACGTATTGTTTTGGTTGTTATTGAAGAAAAACATCAGCGAACCTGCACCTAATTATTTTTAAATGAAGCTGCATGTCATATTTATGCGACCAAAATTTTTGTGTACTTCTTGAAATGTATGCTCCCGAATATATTCGGATATACGCGAAACCCTGGAAGTAAGTATATCATGCAGGGGTTTTCAGTATACTACATTTAGAAAAGATTTTGCATACTTTACTTTCTCGTCCTGTCTACTCAACAAGCCTACTCAATAGTATGGAAGGGTGCTGATTCGGACACAGCCTAAGGCCTCACTCACTGTCTGGCCCCTCCTACCCTCCCCCGTTCCTATGTACGCTCTATGGTAGTTACAAGCAGAGTGGTTTTTCTGCCCTCTCCACTCAGCATGATTAAAAGCACTGTTCATTCACTTACAAAGTGTGCCCTAATCCCACAGTTAAATCTCTGCTGTGACACTTCACCTGGTTATCCATGCTTAGCTTTGACCCTGAATATTGACCTCTTCCTCAAAAGGGTCACATGCGACCACTCCTCTTTCAAAACTAGCAAAATGGCTCTAAGCTTGATAGGGGCCGCAACCTCCAACGCACTCCAGCACCAACCAGGGCCACGCTGCAAATACAGCAAATCTCTGGCTCCTTTCATTTCTGTAGAAAAAAAAAAGACAAATGATCAAATAAAGTGCTCTGCATTTTATTTTGTTATCCAATGGAAGCAAGAAAAGTCTGAAACGTTCAGGAATATTTAGTTCTTTTGTAGTATTTGCTTGGAATTATTTGCCCTGAAAATGCTGAGGTTTGCATGAGCTGTTGACCCAATGGAACTACAGCATTGAGTGTTTATTCTCAGCCCCTCCCCCTCCCTGTTTTTCTGTAGCTCTCTGTACTTACAGGCGTGCGCTACCTCCAGACCGCCATGGAGAATGTTCTACGCCAGGGCGACCCGGACTGTGAGTGTGACGGCTGGCTGCTGGAGAACAGCTTCGTGGAAACGGCCCGCTCTAACTTCAACATCATCAAGAACCTGGGCAAGTGCAACCAGATCGACACTGCCAACAACGGCGACCCCAACATCGACGTCCCCTCTACTGCCCATTATGGGCCGGACAACGTCCCTCCCAAACAAATCCCTCTGGCCAACTAACCGTTCCTCTCTGAATGCACAAAAATGTGGGACAACATAGGACATGGCAACCCACAGTCAAACTTTCACAAATTGGACAATATACATTTCTACATGTGATCGCTGGACAACAGGGGTGCCATATTACAATCAATGAAAAGACTTGTAAATACATTTGACCAAAGTTGAATGATAACCAGGAAAAACAAGCTATTCAGTGTTTAATGATTTAGTGAATTGTCTTATGGAAAGGTTTTCTTTCAGAAACTTTTGAAATTAAACACTAAAACATACAGGGGCCACTCAAAAACAAGAGTGACTGCTTTGATAGAGTGGCTGAATGGATATAACATACAATCAGCCCACTCAGTGAGGAAACTAAGATCCAGACATAGGTGGCAAAGTGGCCTACTTACAGACATTCCAGACATAGGTGGCAAAGTGGCCTACTTACAGACATTGAAAATGTCAATTTTATACCAGACTTACAAACAGCTGATGAAGAACTGCCATACTTAACTCCTTATACCGCCTTCTACTGTGTTTTCAATTAAATTCTTAACTTAATTAAGATCTTAATAATGAAAACACTTACTTAAGTCAGAGGGACACTGGCGTGTCTAAATTTGATGGAAAATAATGAAACATGGTAAAAATGTGGCAAAATGTCACCAGGAAGAATGGAATAAGACCCTTAATAGATACATGAGCATCATGCTTTAGAGCAGAGAAGTGTTGCCGTTGCTTTTTAATAAGTTAATAGTAATGAGTTTGGATGCCACAGCGGTTTATGGAAATTTTGTTTACTTAATTTCAATTTTCTTATTTTATTTTAATCTTGTTTATTGGTGTGATGTTTACTTGAACAAATATGATTCTAACTGGTTTCAAACACAAAAATCTTTTTGATTTAAAAACAGACATTTTCCAGAGCAGAATGGAACTTTAGGCAAGTCATGATACATAAGTCATAGTCTCTTGTGCCTCCGCCTTTAGGGGCATCCTTACAGAAAATACACATACTTGGTTTGAAATAAACCATTTCAATAAACAATCTACATACTTCTATGTCAACTCCAACGCCAGTATCACAACAATGCTTTAGGTAAACGCAGCCCATGACAAGTCTCATCTCAACAAGTTTTATTTCAAAAAACATTTCCTTTCATTTTCGGTTTAACCAAGCCTTCCATGACTCTTACCTCGATACCAAAAGAAGAACACAGGTTACATGAGTGGGCATGAGATCCACTACCAATACAAGTGGTGGGAATTTTCTTAATTGTGAGAATTATATGGCTGTGATGATTGACATTTTTATAAAAATATATTTTTCCATAGTTGGGATAAAAGCTTACTCACAGGAGCTGGGGTCTTTGTTACAGACATCAGTGGATCACAGTGAATCATGTACAGGGCATTGTCCATTTTTATAAGACTTTGGCACTTAATGAGATATCAACAGTGCTCGTTTTGATATCCAAATTAAACCATTGGAAAATGTGAGCTTTTATATTCTCCAGCTGTAAATACAAAATAATCAATGATGCTTTTATGAAATGTAAAATAACATGAAAAAAATCCAATTAAAACATTTCAAAACCCTTGAATATGCCTTCATAAAAGTGTTTTGAGTTAATCCATCAATTAATTCAGCATTCTATCTCAGATGTTCAAAAGTTCCAATATGATTCTAAACTTATTTTATTGAGGCTGCCTCTGCCCAACCATAAGATGCAAGACTGAGAAAATTGGTAGAACCCATTTCAAGTATCTAATGGTCAGGCCCAAACCAAGAATTGTTGATCTGAAACCTATTTGTACACATTGTAGAAATTGAATCTAGTCTGAATTGATTACCACACAAGGGAAGTGAAGTTAGGCGAGGCCTTTGCTATCCACTTCTGAAGAGGTTTCCCGTTTCTCTCATTCCTGTAATAATGGAGAGGAGCGCCTCGCCAATTGGAAATGCTCTGCAGTGACTGGGAGCGACGCTCAGGGAAAAGCACTCAACCACTTACGCCGGAATGTTCCGCACCGCCTCTATAATCCAGGGGTTAATGAGATTCCTCTTCCACGCTTCCTTTCCAATCTGTCAAGGGCCGCACATCCGATTAAAGACCTTACAGACAAACGACAGGACAGGGCCATGGAAAAACATCCCGACAAAAAGAGCTCCAATCTCCCAGTTTATTCCAGATAGTCACTATAGCTTGGGCTATTTTTTTAAATAAATTAATTTGACCGCAATGTGGTTAACACCCTGTTCAAAGTGGGGCTGTACCATAGGGCTGTTTGCATCTGGGAAGATGACCATAGACGCCTATGGAATATCGCCTCTCTGTCCTCCGGGTTTACGAGAAACATGAACAGAAACCCAGATTGCTTCAGTACAAAAGAGACATTTACTAAAAGGCACACAATTTACACAACTTACCATGTTAGTCAAAGGATTTGAGTAAAGGGTTACTTGAGAATGGGGAAAGGGGTGGTGGGTGAGGTCTTTAGTCTTACCCCTGCTCATATTTATAGCAGGCTTCACTGGTAAAGGTAAATAACTGACAGTGTTTTAACAAGATGAGGGATTTATTTTCGACTTGTACAGTTGCTCACAAGCAAACGGTTGATTAATTGTTTTCTCTGCACGAGAATCCTCTTACATTCCTACCGCAGTCGGGAAGACAATAAGACATTATACAGTCCTGATTACATGCGTGGGAAGTAGGAGCACGTTGTTTGTATCCCTTTTAAGATTTCACAACCAGGGAGAATAATATAACCATTGAGAATATTAAGATACAGTGTAGCTGTGCCATGGCAATAGTATGTGACCATTATATATAGAAATTTGGAGGATTCATATACATAAACACAATGCACCAAAACAGGACAAAAACATATAGCTTGTCCCATTCACACCGGTTAAGACAAGCATATAGAAGCTGGACACAAAAAACACAGGCGAAGAAGTGGGGTGAAGGGTTTACATTTCATTTATGGGACAATGAACGTTCTCCTGACTAAGGAAACTTTAAAAAATAAAAAATAAAAAAAAAAACATGGGAAAAATGCAAATAAACCGGAGTTGAGAGTTTGTTCATTATTTGCAATCATTGATTTACTGAACACTGGGAAATACCTTTACTTTACCTGCAGCCTGTTTCCCTATCTGTGACCAACAGGCCAACAGAATAAAACAATCACATTATGTATGTGCACTTTTCCCCCCATAAGCAGCTAATATTAATGTCATCCGCCATCTACAGCATATCATGTTCCCATCAGTGTACACTATGGAAGATAACCAGCTTCTGTTGTGTTAACCCCCATACCTCAAAAAAAACATATGGAAATCTATTTCCACTTCTATGGAAAACTCCTTGATGATTGAGGGTGGCCATTTCAGGCTTCAGTAAGACCCAAGGCAAACTACCTGCTGCTAAAGCCACTTTGCGTCCAATAATCAAATCTGTAATAATGGCCATATTGTGCGTCCCAGATATTACATTTAAATCCAGGCATATTAATGTAATAAATTCTAAGATTCTCCAAAAAGCCACTGAATTATTCACCCTGACACTTGTGACACATTTGCTTGTTGAGAACTTGATTGAAATAACTTGACCCGCAGACAATTCCGATGTTCCTGTGTTTTGTTTTTGTTTTTCTAAATAAAGTGGATTTTAAATGTGGATTATCCACAATGGAGCGCTGGATTAAAGCACCTGTTCCCATTTCAGCACAAGAGATCACAATGTCCAGATTACGTTTTTATTCATTTTAAATGAGTCCGCTGCAACAGCACATACGTCAAACTTCAAAGAGTAAATAAAGGAAATTTGGAAATAAAGGTTAACATAAATGGCCCATAAAATGCACATTAAATTCCTAAGCATGGCAATATAGTACACGTGTGCTCCACGCAGTGCCTCTGCGTTTCAGCACATGTGTGTGTGAGTGAGAGTGTGTACCCATACCTGTGGGGATTTTTAGAACTGCTGGCATCGAAAGCTTTTTCCTGGTGAACATTTTCATCTCTATACTGAATTATATATTTTTATAAATATATATGTATGCTTTTTCTTAAACATAAATGCAAGGGAATGTCAATGAAGGACTGACCGATTATTGACAATACGATTCCAAAACGAGCGAATGGCGCCCGTACCAAACACAATGTGTCCAGAGGGGCTTAACAATGTTCTCTAAAAAAATGTAACCCGGTGGAAGTGTTGTGTTCCTTGTACCGCACCTTACCGGAAAACCAGCAAGAGCCATCGATTGCACATTGCAATGTGTGTCAGCTACAGCAAACGAAACATGGCCCAGAACTACTGCCCCAAATTCAAGCTTCACTTATGTACACAAGTTAAATAACGATAGCAAAGTAAAGCATTGGTAACCATTCAGAGACCAAGCTCTGGTGCCCTTTAACACCAAGTCAAGATATATATCAAAGCAAATACAGGGGAATGCGAAGCCTGACATTTGTTATCGAATGGAAGTGTTCATAACCTTCCAAATTTGTCATCTATATATATATCTTCTTTTTTTTTGTTTGTTTTTTTTTTGCGTATAAACAGAAAACTTATATATACTTTTTTCAAATTCCATTTAGATAATTAGAACCATCAGTTTCTGAGGCGTGGACATAGTGGGAAACATATGGTCTCCCAGTAAAGACAAGAAGCCTTAAAAAAACAAACACAAAAAAATATCTATTGCCTTATCCTAAAGAGACGATTCCTCTTCTCAGGTTCTTGATTCATAAATGTACACAATCTCTTCATGCCTTTTTAAACTATGTCAAATCCTCAGATAATTCACAGCACAGCCTGAACAGGCCCTTTCAACGCGTGGGCCAACGGCGGGGGAACGGGTGGAGTTTTGTATTAGGTTTTTGAACGAGCTTCGCGCGAGGGTGCGGCCGCTCTTCCAAAGGAAATGGTTCGAATTTCCCGCCGGGGGGCCCGTCGTCGACCCAGGCCTGGCGGTTAGAAAGGAGGCCCTTCTTTTGTGTTCATACTCCCCTCTTGCTGATTCCCCGCTCTCCAGGCCAACTGAAAGCTGAGCGGGTGTTTACAGCCCGGCCCCAGCTGGTGGTGAGGATCGGGGGTAGGGGGGTAGGGGGGTAGGGGGGGGTCGTGCTGGGAGCCGCTTATGGGGTTCTTCTTCTTCGTCGCCACCTCTGCCTCTCACTCTCTGTCTGCATCGCCATCCCGCTGCAGCCGTCAGAGCATCTGCCACTCTAGGGCGAACATGACGCTGACCACCTCCAGGCTTCGGGCGATCTCCTCCAGGACGCAGTGCTGCTGCCAGAGCTGGTGCAGCTTGCGATAGCGCTCCGGGGAGAGGTGCAGAGGGTTCCCGCGCCTGCAACGCACAGCAGCCCTTTCCATCAAAACGACCCATCACAACCCGCCTGCAAAATCACGGCAGGAGGTCCGACCGGTGCAACAACATGGGACACGAGATTCGACGAGCCTTACCCAAGCTGGGGGTCCGTTTCCCCGTAGTCATCGAGGTAGGGGGCTGGGTACGTGCTTCCTCTGGTCTTACTGGCCATCAGAACCACCTCGCACTCCCGAATCCTGCGAGGGGAACAGAACACCGTTGTGACCACAGAGGAGCGATGGCATCACAAAGGCCACATTCCGTTATTCAAATGCAGAAGCAGCTCCGCCCACCCCCCGTACCTGAGGAACATTCCCACCCCGGCCCCGCAGGTGGCAGCGTGGGCGGTGCAGGCTCCGACGTCCTCGCCGTCCATCTGCTCCTGGCAGCACGGGCTCTGAGAGCACAGCATGGCTCCGCAGAACAAGCACAGCGTCGGGTGCTTCCTGTCCTCGTCCGAGGACTTGGGGCACCTGCGCAGGAGGGCAGAACAACAGCTCAATACTCGGACTGCACCCTGACACCACCGCCAAGAGAGGACCGGTTCACATGTACCCTTAATGCCATGCGGTATTCACATCATGAGTAGTTTGCAACCTTTGGTGATGAGGAAGGAAGATGCGTTTGGGAGTGTATGTTGTTGGGTGCAGGTTGTGTTGGTGGGGGAAGGGTCTTTACTTACTGAAAGTGACAGGCCTGGTTCAGCAGAGCGCTGTAGTCTTCTGGAAGATCTATTAACCGGTTTCGTTTCCTTGGATACCTGGGAAGCAGAAGCGTCGGGTCATTTGTTGCAATCGACACATTTGGCAACAGGAGACATCAATAGGGTGACTAAACGTGGACTTACGTAATCAACGCAATTTCTCCTTTCAGTGCTTTTGAAATCGATGGGTGCCCACACCACCTGAAAAACACACATTTAACACACACACGCACACAGTTAACTTCACTACTGAGCATAGAATGTTAAAAATGACAATAAAGTAGCACAAGCACAACCATTTAAAAATTCTTCACTTAAATTCTGCACTTCAACTTTAAAACAAACAGTCAACTAACGATGTAAGCCACTGACTGCATCGATTAGAGAAAGGGCCCGAGTGAGTCACCTCTGCAATAACGGGGGAACTGTCTCCTTGTGTTCTTGGAAGAGCTGGAACAAGTCGGTGGGTAATGCCAGATAATTGCAGAGAGCCTCTATATGGGCATCAGTGGACACTGCAAAGGGTGTACAGAATCACATCACTCACTTCAATTAATTCATGTCTGCAGCCACACTAAACACACTTGAGCAACACAAGGCACTTTACTGTAGCCCATCATTCAAAACACACCGACCTTGATTACAGTGCTTCTACAGCACAATGAATCATGGCTAATGGCATCAAAGTAAATCGATAACTGTCAATTCCCCTCGACTGAGGTATATATCCAAGCATGACATCATCTTAAGCAGCAGCACATAATGTAGTGTAGGAAGGCAGTCACCTGCAGTACTGGAGAGGTCCTCTGGGGGCAGCACTCCTGTAAGGCAATTGAAAAAGAGGGCGGCGCAGCGGAGGAAGGAGATCGTTCCTGTCCTCACACGATCTACCAAAAAGCGGCCAGACACGTCTGCCTTCAGCCTGTTGAGAGGGAACATTGCATAAAACACACGTTCCTTTGCACAGCCTCAGCCCAGTGCTGCCTCCTGGTGGAGAGTAGAATGTGCTACACTCCAGAGTCCTGCATAAACCCACATCCAATCTGAACCTAACACAAAGCAACCCAACCCGTAACCACCATCAGATGCAGGCTGACCTGATCAACTTGTACAAAATCTCAAACAGGTTTCACAGTCCAGTTTTCCTTGCAGCCTATAATAACAGTATTATCTTTTGGTGGATTAATACATTGGAAATGGCACTCAATAGTCAACTGAAAATATCAGAGGCTGAAATATATTTAACCAAGTAAGATTCCAAAATTGGCATGATTGTTTGTAAATAGAAGAATACAAGTATCAAAATTTCTTTAAATTATATTAATTCATGATGGAATACAGCTAAATCAGTAAAATAACAGTTTCAAGCAATACAACCAACAAGCACTAGGTAACATTAAATTTAAGGCACTTACAAAAGCATCAGCTTACATAGAAATGGCAAAATCCATTGAAATGACCAACCAACTTTTTGTTATTCCTCTTATACTTCAGCCTCGGCAAATGTTACACTCAACATTTTGAAAAGACAGCATAGAATTATATTCAACAGCTCTTCAGAATGGCACAGCTGCATCGACACGTATCACAGCTAACACACTGAACGGTATTTTGTTGACTTTGCATATACCACTCCCTACACAGTTACAGCACACATTGGAAGACTGAGTGAACAAGCCCAGGCTCCATTTACCCCAAGAAAGCAACCACTCATAAAATCAGCCAAATACTTTAGCTAGTGTAAAAAAATGTATAAATAAAATTAAAAAACTGCCTCAAACTGACCACCAACATATTTGGTTCCACTAAACAACTACTCCCCAAAAAGAAAATTTATTTAAATTCTGAACCTAAACTGACCCCAAGTCACGGTGGCTAAAAGCCATTAGGCGAGTTGAGTGGTGAACTGCGCGCTACTCACCCGCCAGTGTACTGTGACACGGCCCTGTAGAGCTCAGAGGCTAAATTCTCCTGCTCTCCCACGTCTCCTCCCGTCACCCCGGTCAAGTCTGATGAACCAAAGAGAGAGAAAATCACAACCGTGGTCAATAATAGTCGATAATCGGGGGACCGCGGTGGTACAACGGTAAGTTGTACTCCGTTGTACAGCAGTTGTACTCTGAGGATCGGGGTTCGCGCCCCGGTCCTGCCAGATCCGAGCGTGGCCGGTGCCCTGTGGAAGCGGCAATTGGCGGCTGCTTCCGGGTGGGGGGAGGGGCTCGGAGAGAATCGCTGCGCACAAAATGGCCCTGGGCGAGTTGGAATCACGGTCAGGAGCTCGAGGAGTCGCGCCCCGTAGAGGACGTGGCGCCCTCCTTCCTCCTACCGGCTGACAGGGTTGTATAGCGGTGGTTCTCAAGCGGTTGCTACATGGGGGGAATTGAATTAGAATAGGGGTTCAATTGGCTACTAAATTGTGAGAAAAAGGGGAAAAAATCTGAAACAAATTTTTTAAAAATAAAATAATAGTCGATAATCATTAGCCTAAAATAAACCGTTAGCTAAGCCGTTTGTCAGAAGGCGTCATTCTGCTTTTACTACAGAATAGGGCTGTCCATATTCTGCGTCCATAATCATCGAATGCAATAACGGTCATCAGAGGCGTGGAAAAAAAAAAGTCACCACTGTTATCTATTGGGTGTTGATAAGAAGGCCAATCGGCAGCAAGGCATTGCAGCTTCCATGTGATTTATAAAAACACATCACGTGGAGGCTGTACGATCTTGCTGCCGATTGGCTGTCGTATGAACAACGTGGCTATGTCTTATGGCTGTTTTTTTCCCCGGAAGCATTTCACGCGACCGCTGCCCGCTGTTTGGATGTTTACTACCGCATCAGGTAAGAAAGACAAAAAGAAAGGCGACATGGTGCCGACGGCCATTGCTGCGAGCGATAATTATCATTGTTCTATATCGCCCAGCCCTGATACAAATTATTAGGGTTTTATTTAGTACGCTGTATTTGAATCCCTCCGTGCTTAGTCGCTGTGGTGCAGACTGAACGGCTCACCCTGACAGGAGAGCAGGATCTGCAGCACGTGCACCATGGTGACCAGCTGAAGGAGGTGGAGGTGGTTGTAGGCCGAGCTGATGGCAGAAGGCTGCAGGTCTACCGCCTCCTCCTGGTAGAGCGCTGGAATGCCCAGCACCAGCCCCACCTGGCAGAAGCCACGGAGGGAACACTCAGAGTGTACACTTTAAACGCACGACAGGCTCTGTGCTATGGCTACGCCAGGGGAGAGCAAGGCAACACTCTCTGACATTGATTATCCCACAGGGAGATGATCGCCAGTCATAAACTAGAAACGGGGAGTGGCCTACCAGGAGGTGAAAGCAGTCCACTTCCAGGATAGAGGGCGTTCCTTCCACATCCTTGATGGGCAGCAGAGCTGGAGGAAGAGGAGTTCAGTGCATGAACAGTGCTGTGCGGCGACACAAGCGTACTCCGCTTCTCCATTCTCACAAGCCGCCGTACGAGTCAAAATGTTCAGCGCTCAGTCAGAGAACCGGAGTGTGACTCATTCGTTTCCCGGCAGAGACCTACGTACCTGCCAGCATGCCAATCAAGTGCTTCTGCACGACTGCCTGAGGGCACTTCAGTCTCTGTGCTGCGGAAAACAGAACCACCGCCTTCAGACCCGCATGCTAAAAGACAAACAGAAAGAGAGACATCTACTCCATCTGTATCAGTGAAAAAGTGATGGCTGCGGCACCTAGAAACAAGAAAAATAAAGAATCTGACCTGTCTGTATTGTAAGGATCCGAATAGAGCCTTATCCTCTTCCAGCAGCATGTTCTCTGTTGGAAGAAGAAAATCATCAACAACAGCAGTGCAGCACGACCTGCTTGGGCCACTCCACAGTCACCCTTACTTTAGACAGGGCTAATCAAACAGGCGGACATGAGACAATAGGGATAAGACAGTTGTGAAAACGGAAAAGGGCTGTGCACCAATCATGGAGTATGTTGGTAGAAACCAACAGAAGAACACCAATGGTGATTGGTGCATGCTTTCGGTCTACTTTCTGGTCATTCCTATATAGAGGTATCCAAAAGTATACTTGGAAAGTATCCACCAGCCAATTTCTGCGATATTCTATAGGTTAGCAACATACTGCATGATTTGTGGAGCTCATCCCTGTTTTCTACCAGTAAGGTGATGTCACGATGAGGACTAGTTCATAAGAAATAGCACCAGTTGCTGTACTCAACAGTAAGCAAGGCAGGGTCCTCACCAATGGCCTGAACCGTAAAGGCACAGGTGTTCCAAGACATGATTGGCACCCGGGGGTCCAGCTCGTTGGGCGCCATCTTCAGGCCCACGCGGTGCACTGTCGTGGCGCACACAACCAGCATCTCTGTGATGCTGTCTGAATACTTGGTGCTGGGGGGGGGGGGTGAGAGAGAAGAAAGGTGAACCTTGTGCTGCAATCCTTCTCGCCGCCTGGAGGGAGAGCAATTCAAAACCCTGCCTGAGGGGACGGCTGGACTTACGGGGCCTGGACGCCGAAGCTCAGGATGGATCTGAAGTCTGCCTGTCCTCCTCCGTAGAGCTGGCCGTCTGCCTCGCTGCTACTTTCTGTCACGGGTTAAAAGAAGGACACGAGTACGTCTCAATCCGCGACTCATTGTGTTCGCTGTAGGAACCGAAAGGGCTTTACTGTTGGACAGTACCTGATCAAAGTACTTTACAGTACTGCTACACGTCACTAGGAAGAGTGGCGGCCTTACCTTTTCCCTGGGAGATGGACTGCAGCCCGTTGACCCTGGCCAGGATGATCTGGATCCAGCGAGGGAGGGTGAGAAGCTGTCCCACTAGCTCCGCGCTCTCACTGCAGGACACACACACACACACATGCTAATGCTACACCACAAAGACTGGAGGAAGAGCTAAAAATGGAGCATGTGTCAACTCTGAATTTAGCCTAGCATTTACACCTTCTGCTCTTCTCAATCAGAAGTGTATAAAGTAGGCAAAAAGTTATAATGCATCTCAATCTAACTGACTGTTTATATCTACAGTGGTGTTCAAATGAATAGCAGTGCGTTAAAAAAAAGTGAATAAAGTGCAAATATTTTTTTAATAGCTTCTAGTTCCATATTTCAAATGTAGTGGAAACATTACACATTCAATTCCAAATCAAAGCATTAACAAATTTTTATCAAGTCTGCATTATTCTTTTACAGGAAGCAAAGGAATATTAATCTGTTCAAAAAAATATCAGTGTCGACATTTTTCTCTTCAAACTCAAACACTTGTATAAACTGAAGAAAATTTTTCAAGATTTAACTTCACTTTAAATTACTGAACTAATATTTAGTTGCATAACCATTGTTTTTGATAACTGCTGCGCATCTGCGTTGCATCGAGCCAACTTCTGGCACCTAGAAAC
The DNA here is from genome assembly GCA_022702515.1 of Ilyophis sp. 1 JC-2022. NCBI lineage: Eukaryota > Metazoa > Chordata > Actinopteri > Anguilliformes > Synaphobranchidae > Ilyophis > Ilyophis sp. 1 JC-2022. The sequence continues at coordinate 36,900,456 of CM040406.1, forward strand.
AGGTATTTCAGCCCAGGATGAACAAACTACATTCCACAGTTCCTGGTTTTGGGTTTGGGGTTTTGCTTCAGAAACTGCATTTTTAATGTCACCCCACAAGTTTTCAATGGGGTTGAGGTCAGGGGATTGAGCAGGCCACTCCATTACCTCAATCCTTTTTGTCTGAAACCAAGATGTTGCTCGCTTACTGGTGTGTTTGGGGTCGTTGTCTTGTCTAATCTCTTCAAGAATTTTGATGTATTCAAACTGATCCATGATTGGAAAGGCCCATTTTACTTAGCAATTCAGAAGGAAATATATTTTATAACAATGTGTGAAACATTTGCTTCCCTTCTTCCTTAATAAAGGACAATTAATGACACCTGTTTTTTCACAGAATGAATGAATTATCTAATTAAACTCCACACTGATATTATTTTGAACACGCCCCTTTCAATGAATGAGTCAATTACTCAGAACAAGCAGCGTGTATGTCATGACAGTTGGGTCTGTTGTTTTTCTATTACATTACTACATCTACAAGTAAATTATTTGCCATGCAGTTGTTATTAACTACTACTAATAACAGTGGTTCATCAGGTTACAGATGTTGTACTGCTATTTTTTTTTAACACAACTGTATGTCACAATTTCTACATGTGTGTTAAAAAAACTTTTTTAAACTTGTATTGAGCTATGCAGCAGTGGGTAATCCCACAGGAAGAGGACGTGACCTACTAGTTGAGGGCTAGAGGCTCCAGGGGGATGAGTGGAACCACGGTGTTGCAGAGGGACTTGCAGAGGGGACACATGTACTCGCCGTTCTCCAGATCGATGATCAGGTCTGCGTGAAGCCGATTCCGTGTGGTGTTCTGCACAGCTTCAAAATACCTGACCGCACGGAAAACACACGCACACAAGCGCACACACAAACACACAGAAAACATCTATGAGGCAAAAACTGTACAAAACTATAGAAAATACTAAAGGAATTAGAGAAAATATGCGATCCAGAGTGACTAAGAAGAAAAATAATTTGAATAAGATGTACTGGTGTTCATCTGTGTTTGCATCACTGAATAATAATGATAATGCAATTCCTCTTTCTGGGAAATTATAATTGGTGATCTTGACCATAATTATCATAATTATTTGGATCTAGCTTTTCAAACATAGCTTCTCTTAATGGTATTGCATTGCCAGACTCTCTACTGTTGCTAAGGGACAGTGGCAGTGACTCACTTCTGCCAGCAGGTGGCGTGCATGACGTGGCCACAGCTGCCTGTGTGGGTCCCCACGGCCAAGTCTGGATGCATGAAGAGGGGGTCGAAGGTTTCTGTCATGCAGAAAGAAATGAAGAAAGCGTTCAGGCCGAAGTTAAATATCCCCCGATACTGTAGCCCCAGATTACAGTGCTGCAGTTCAGGCTCCATTTGACCGCAAGCTTCTTAGTACCACGGCCTCTGACCGACTGACTTACCTGTGTTAGGCAGGATCTTGCCTCGGCACTGCGTCAGCATTGCGGACCTCTGGACGCACGCGGTCAGGACCATGGCCGGGGCGTGGGCCTGCACCTCCTGCTCCTCCTGGCACAGGATGCAGGTCAGCACCTCCCTGTCAGGCACCGTCACGCCACGCTGTGGCCCCACTGCCACCCGCGACTTGCCTAACTCCGTGGCCCAAATGCTAAAATGCAGGTAATGCTTACACACAGGCACACAAAGGCCTAGTTGATACATAGACGCACACTTTCAATGACCCTGATGCACTGTAGTAAAAACACCACGATCACAAATCACTAGCCAGGTAAATATCCCCTTCTACACTTCCATGCCCACTTCTCTATCACTAGCCCCCCACAGTCCACAGAAAATCGATCAGTCCCCTTGGACCACACACTGGACTGGGAGTAAATTGTCTCTAGCCTGTTATGGGATGTGAATGATCCCCCTTCACATTTTATTGGAAGATTCGCTTTGCTCCGCCCACCACAAAGCGGACGTGATTGGTTCCCATTATCCCCCCTCACCTCTCAGTGGAGGCCGAGGGCACCCCCTGGACCCCGGTTTCCGGCATGTTCTCGTAGAGCATCTTGTGCGTCTCGATGAAGTTCTTCTGCATGGCCGACATCTGGGCCATGATCTTCTGCCGGTGGAGTTTGGCCGCCTCCGCTTTCCTCTTCCGCTCGGCTTTCTCCTTGTCGTGAACGCTCTGCACAATAAGAACATGACTCAACTTCCAGGGATGGTCGATTTCCCAGACAGTGGCATACCTCTGCTTAGACATTCACATATGGAAACGAAAGGGTTGGTCTTCACTGTTAATTTTCTTCATAATGAGACAAAAGTTTTAATCGCAGGAACAGCTAAGCTAATGCCTGACTAGCTCCAGCAGGGGGAGCTTCCCATGTTCATGAGGGATGCCTATTTTCTCTTCCCCGTCTCTACCCATCAAGCTGTTAACACATTGGCTTTAATTGCCTGGTCACTTCAGCCCATCTGCGAGTCACGCTCTCTCATAGTTACCTCCTCTGGCCTGGTATGGTCCACACTCTTGGAGGCGTGAGGGCTGGACTTCTCCCGGAGACACTTTACAGTCTCGAAAATCTAAAGGGGGAACGGTCGGAAAAAGGAAACGGTCACCAATCGACAAGAGCAACGCTAAAGGATGGGTGACTGCTTCAATTTTGGCCAAAGCCCTCTCCTCAGCACTAGCGAAAGCTCCCACCTGTAGGGTCCACTTGATCATGTCCTTCTGGGCTTCCAGGTTAGCGAGCGACATCAGCTTGGACAGGACGTGGAAAAGGGACTTGCTATGCTCTGAGCCAATCCCTTGGAAAACCCCAAACGCAAGCACATCAAACAGGAAAGACATTATCAAAACCACAATCTAGCAAAATACGGAGCTGTGGCACACCCCACAGGCTTGGTGCATTTTGAAATGAGAAAACAATGCCAAACTGTCAGCTGCTTAACAGCTGCCGGGTAAATACCCAGATAGGCGTAGCAGTCACACACAGCCGGCAAATTCCTCAGCAAGGTGTGTAGTAAATGGCTCAAGCGTCAAGCCAATGGCTTTCCCAAGGGTTAAATACAAAACAGTGTGGTCTTCATTCACGTCAAGTGTCATGCAGGACAGAACACCAATCTCACCAGCCCAATTCAAATGAATATCATATGGGATCGAGCTGGCAGTATTCACAGATGTAAATAAAAATAACCCAGTATTGTGTGGAAATGCAAAAAAGCTCTCATGTAGCAGCACAGACATGCTGATGAGCACCCACACACTGTTCAAGGCCGCAGACTCACTCTTGGCCTTGAGGCTGAAGTCAAAGGCCACCTCCTCCTCCAGGCTGGCTTCCAGCTGGGCCTTTTCCTCCAGAAGGGCTTGGCCAATGAGGTGCAGAGCCTGGGGTCCACACACACATGCACAACAGGCACACACAAAACAAACACACACACACCCACACAAGACAAATAAACACACACACACACAACCACACAAGACAAATAAACACACAGACAGAAACACGCACAGACAGAAACACGCAGACAGAAGCACGCACAGACAGAAGCACGCACAGACAGAAGCACGCACAGACAGAAGCACGCACACGCACACACAGTGAGCATGGTGCTGACCACAGTCGGGATATACCAAGTATAGCTGTCGGCGATCTAATCTCATTTCTCAAAACTGCCTTGTCTCTTTATCCCTTCAACCAGAAATGCTTTGATCGTTTGTTTTCTTCCCTGTTTGGTGACTACGTGTCCTTAACAAGGCTCCGTATGTCTGGACAGCTTCCACATACCACAGGGCAAACGTCAGCTTGAGCAGAATTTAGAACCAGAAGTGCTCACTGTTGTTTCTGGCAAAAAAGTACATCTAAGGAAAAGCAAGGCTTCCCGTTTGATGTGTGGAAGAGCTGCGCATTGGGCTTGAAGTGCCGAATCAAAGGCTGAAAAAAAGAGACTGGGGATTGGGCAAGCAAGAGAGAGAGAATACAGGTGCAGAAACAAAATAGGGGAAGAGTATGAGGAGGGAGAGTGGGAGAAAACTGAGCGGGAGCCCATAAAAGGTGAGAGGAGAGAAAGAGATCGCACCCTCTGGATCATGGCCTCGGTCCACTGTGTGACCCGGTCCTCCGCCGCTCTCTGGAGCACGCGTTGCAGAATCTGTATGAAAATGTCGCAGTCGAGCAGTCGCACGATGTGGGAGAAGGCCGGGGAGAACGCAGGGGGAACCGGGGGCGGTAGAGCTGGGTGAAGAGAAAAATAATAAAGAGTCTTCAGTCAGAGTCTGTCCTCCTCAGACAGCAGAGATGGGAGATGCTGCCGCTCTTCTGAACACAGCGGGTAAGTCAAGGGCAGACGGCTTCATTTGTTCTCAACGCAAGATTCAGAGCCAAACTGAGTCATAATTGAGAACAAAACTCTCACCTTTATCACTACCCTCATGATTCCTCCTCTTCTTCTGGGCATCTTCAGCCTGAAATACAAGAGACCAACCTCATTTGGGTCAGGGACCAAAAACAGAGTCGTGGCAAATGTGAGTTATAGAAAGAGAGAGGGGTACCTTGCTGTGCTGAGATTTAGAATAGTGGTAAAAGAAGGGGTTGAATTCCTGAAGACACTCTTTCTTCACCCCATACAACCCATGGCCAGAGACCCCAGGCTTCCTAAAGTAATGTACCACAGAGTACAAGCATGTCATAACTCATACATCTTTGCATCCTCATTAAAAAAAGATGGAGAAAATGTAGCCAAAAAAAGATGAGGTCCTAGACTTACTTAAAGGTGGAAACTTTAGGAATAACATTTTCTAGACCGGTTTCATGGCTCTCCTGTTGAGACAGAGGTAATGGCTGTAACATTAGCAATACTCGCAAGGTATCGGAATAGGGCTGATCAACTACCATGCAGGGGTGTGGTTACTGTTATGGGTTTATAGAAGCAGTGCAAATCTCACGTTCTCCGGCAGGCCCTTGACCAGGCTGCTGTGGGCCATTGGCTCGATACACAGCAGGTGGATCACCTCCCTCATGGTCACATCCTCCTTGGTCACCTGACTGATGCCTGGCACATACCTCTCACCTGCAAACCAAGAGAGCATGAGACTCGATACATTGTGTCGTCATGGTAGCATGACATCCATGAGGGGGTGATAAAAGATACAGCGCAGGCACGCAAGCTGGGTCATTCATGTGCACTGGGCATGGGGTGGCAGTGTAGTATAATGGTTAGAAAATTGGTAGAGCTACGAGAGCGGAACTATTTGTTCGCAAAGTGCGCCTTGTAGCCTAACGATTGGTGTTCTATTAATACATAGATCAGTTGTTATTAAAATATGTCTGAGAGAAAATCCAAAGTATGTGAGCATTTCGAGCATGTAAAAGATGACCCCAAAAAAGTGAAATGTAAACTCTACAAGTAGCAATTCGCCAATCATTCATCAATGTCAAACATGGCTTATATTTAAAACATGTTGCTAAAGTAACGTTAGCCGCCTAGCACGCCCCATTCTAGAGAGCCCGTTTTGTCAGCTATTATCAAGTCTTTTATTGTTCCATTATGCTAGATAATTAGAAAATAGGCCTAATTATACAAACACACTGATGAATTACAAAGCTATACAATGGCTATATTCAGATAGGCAGCTAAATAAATATCGCCATATTTTGTATTATGCGTGTTCATCGTGTGTGCGCATTTTCTTTTTATCCTTACAAACCTTTTTTACTTTGTTTAAATCAAGTTAACGCTGTTAAATGTCTCCATGCCTGTTGTTCCGACACATTCCTGAGGCTACCGCGTTGCTGATTCCGTTAAGGCGCCGCGTGCCATAAACAATTCACCGCACGTGCTTGTAAAAATGTTATTTTAAACCATCTAAACCATTTTCTGATTCCCAAAAATATATATTTAAATAATTAAATGCATATCATAAATGTGCGAGTTAGTCGACAAAGGGTTTGAACTGACGACTACAAATCTACTATGATCTTTGGTTGGGGGCAGCCCTAGAAATTGGGCTTGTAACAGAAAGGTTGTAAGTTCGATTCTCAACTAAGCCACTGCTGTTGTGCCCTTGTGTAAGAAACTTGAGCTGAATTGCTTCAGTACATATCCAGCTGTATAAATGGATAAATGGATACTATAAAAAAATGGATACTATAAAAACATTTGTGTAAGTCGCTCTAGATAAGTCGCACTGGAGCGTCTACTAAACGCCTGCATTGTAATGTAATGCACGACACTACGCATAGTCAAGGTTTTACTAGCAACACGCTTTAGAGAAAGAGCAGGAGCATACTATACTCGCCTATGATGATGATCAGAAGGTGAAGCATCTCCTCTGTCAGCCTGTTCCACTGCTTCAAGAGCTCCTGCGTCATGGCAACAGAACAATCCTCAACCGTCACGCCAAAATCTCCATTCCTTCAAGTTGCATTCTGGGAGTTGAGCCAATTAAGTGCTTCTTACCTGATCTTTACTCGAGCAGTTCCCGTTGAAAACCTCAAACAGCTCAAATCTTTGCAAGATGAACATCAGAAAGTGGTTGGGGTCCATTTTAGAAGCTGCAATCTGCAAGTACAGTAATGGTTAGGCATTTTGGGCCGGCGGATTATCGGTCACGGCAAAAGACAGCCGAATGGTTCACTGGTGGTGGTTTCTGCGTACCTGAAGCATGATTATGTCCTTATCAAACATCTCATCTCTACATTTCACATCCTGGTAATAGTACACCTGGAAAGAAAAATTATTCATTACTGGGAGCAGTGCATAGGCAAATCGTATTAGCATCTCACATTGAATATACAGAACAAAAACTGTGTGTCAATACGTCTGATCGTTATTTTTCTTTGTCACCCCTTCGACCTGCCCCTGCCCCTACCTGGCTGACGAGTGACAGCCCGTTCCGACGCCACATTTCCGCAGAGACCTGAGCGGCCAGCACGACGCAGCGTAGCGGGTGCTCCGCGAAATACGCAAAGTCGCAGGATTGCTGAAAAACACACAGGGAAATGCGCCTAAGAACTAGTGCTGGAAAAACAGTCATCAGCACAAATCATTACAAATAACACGGAACACCTAGCTGTCAAAAATAGGGGGTCAATTGCAGCTTGCTTAGCTAGAGCTACATTACAAGTGGAGCAGCTATCGAAATCTGTGAAATAAAGATAATCTGTTCCAGTTGTTATGCAGTTCTGTGGTCAAGAGGTTTAAACTCCAGCAAAGCACGCTGCAATTGACCCAGGCTGACTGACACAAAAGAAAGGCAGACACTCTAACACAACACACAGGCTGATTGGCCTGGCACCAAACACATGGTAATTGAGCATGTATGCTTACTGAGCTGTTAAATCAAAAAAACAATGATCAAAAGCAATTATTTAGCAGTAACGGGTACCCACGTGATCTACGTATTCGTGGAGACGTTTAACCGCCCCGGTCCTGCACAAGTGGACGTACAGACCTGGGAACCACAAAGAGGAGTATTAGGAACTTTATTCAATGAGTAAAGACAGCCAGACATGCTTATGCACAAAACAGAATAATTTCCAAAGAGGCGTATTTGCAGCATTAACAGCAGAGATGGGTGGAGAGACAGATGGCACCTCACCAGCTAGCAGCCTGGAGATAGGCAGGTGGATGCTGACAGGCTCCTGGGAGACCTTGTAGGGCCGGGAGTGCAGGATGTGTTTGCACATGTAGGAGTCGACGGCCTCGCTGTTGAACAGCTGGTTATTGCAGCGCATCAGTGCGCCGTGGCACTCTTTGAAAGCCAGCAACAGCACCTCCTCCTGAAAGAGAGCTCCCATTAAAACGCAGGAACACTTCTCACCGGCGCAAACACAGAGCTGACCCCAGAAAGTGGTTAAAGGGTCCGAGGCGGCCCCCTGGACTCACGTCAGCGGCGCACCAGTCCTGGAACATGGAGAGGATGTGGCGCAGCTGGATCTGGATAGAAAACCCCGCCTCCCATTCCGGCTCCACCTCGATGTGTTGGCCAAACTGACGCTTCACTTCCTCCATTCCCTGCGAGAGGCGGCAAACACCAAGGCTTGATTTATGCATTCACTCATTTCACATTTATGCGGTGCTTATGCTAGTTACCAATACCAGTTACAGCCATGAATGCTGAAATATTACAGTGATTCTTATGGAAAGTGTGTTGTACGTAGGCTGCAATCGTGAGGAGAAAATACCTGCATGCAGGCCAGCATTCCCAGAAAGGTGCGAAAGCCCTCCAGGAACTGGGTCCGGAGCTCGTCGGTCCACACCGTGGGCTTGCTAATCAGAATGTACCTGTGTGGATGGGTGACATTCACACCTTCAGTGACCTAGGCCACATGTACAGCGCATGATGAACTGTCGTCAACCTTGGGCAACCTTAACCATCCCTCACCTGAGGTCATGAAAGATAACCTGGATCCGGAAAAACTTGTCCGAGTTGTAGCCTTGGAAGTGGAAGCGGTTGTTGGTGTCCAGGTGCTCGGAGAGCATCTCCATCACCGTGTCGACGATCACCTTGACAACGTTCCCTTCCTCTATCAGCTGTCTGGCCTGAGCACAGAGAGGAGGGTTGATGTTAAAGGCAGTGAGACGATCTAAACCAGGAATACTCAACTCTGGTCCTCGAATCCAAGTGCAGCCCTGGTTTTCTTTTCTCCCAGGTAATTAACTGACCATTTAGTGCTACTGATTGGCCAGACCCTTCTTCACACCTGACTACCACGTAAAGAGAGGGTGGAAAACCAGCAGTTCTCTGCCCTCGAGGACTGTGACTGATCTAAACGGTCTCCAGCTCAGACGGAACGGGCTCGGCGTCCGGTGTACTCACCAGAGTGGGCACGGTGAAGATCTGCACGGAGAGGGCCGTGACGGAGATGCTCCTCTCGTGGTCATCGTTGATGAAGTCCTTCTGCAGCTGCTTGTAATGCTGAATGCGAGCAGACAGATAACGTGCATCCACTAATGTCCTTCTGTCACTTAATGTCATATCAGGCTAACGTCATGATCTGACTGACGAGACCAAACCGGTGAAATGAAACTTTCACAGCATTGTCCCATTCTCCCCCATTCCCCCACACTCACACACTCACACACTCACACACTCACACACTCACACACTCACACACTCACACACTCACACACTCACACACTCACACACACTTACAGACACTTACACACTCACACACTCACACACTCACACACTCACACACTCACACACTCACACACACTCACACACTCACACACTCACACACACTTACACACTTACACACTCACACACACTTACAGACACTTACACACTCACACACTCACACACTCACACACTCACACACTCACACACTCACACACTCACCTTGGTGAACTCGATGGCAAAAAGTCTTTTGTATTCCGTTTCCATCAACAGGCTGCAGACTATCAACTCGTGGATGATCTTCCGGGCGCCTGAGAGAAACAAATGAGATGTTTGGCCAAAGGGCTATTGGATGCTAACGCACGAGGGCTACAACTGTAGGCCTCTGACTCCAACGACATGACCTCTGACCTTTGTAGAGTCTTGCGTCGTGCAGCATCAGTCGGCTGATGAGGCTGGGCTGGTCTGAAACTGGGCTGGGCTCCAGGGCAACCTGGCAGAACACTTGCCTGAACCCCACTGTGGAGCACAGAGAACATGAACACACTGCTCCCTCACACAGACACAGACACACACAGACACACACAGACACACACAGACACACACAGACACACACACACAGCCAACGGCAGTGGCAGCCCATTCACAAACCCAATGACTTCACGTAAACGGACACTTTTAGGGAAGTGGTGGTGTAAACCTGAGTAGCCGATGATCTGCTGGAACCAGGCTCCCAGCCGCATGGCGAAGCTCTGATGAGCCATGACTGCTGAGTGCAGGATCTCCACACGCAGGGGCTGCAAGGAGATGTGCTCTGAATTGGACTGCAAAAAACACACACACACAAACATTTAGTGCTCCGACACTTTGGGACACATGGGGTTTACACAGAAATATGTTTACCGTCCCACATAAAAAAAGCACTGCCCATTCAACAGAGAAAACAAAACAAACACCAAAAATTCTAAGTCAAAATGCATTACTCACAAAATAATATTATATAGAATCAGGGGCTGTACCAAGGGTGGGCTTAATGGGCTTAACCCCCAAATGCTTTTAGAAAAGCCCAGAATCTTTTATGAATATGAACCCCACATTTTTTTTACTCTCATAATATTAACATAAAAGATCTCTCACTCTCAGGCAGTCAGCCCCTACACCTTTTAATATAGACACGCACACACACAACATGAAAGCAGCGGCACTTTATAATCACTTTGAACGTCTCCACAGCATCAGCGAGACACCAGTCAAGGTGTCAGTTGGGAAACAACATTGTTTGAGGCAGTATCTACTAGCTACATCGATATGAATGTATCCCGACTGTGATACGTAACGTCATGTCGACTATATTAAGAAAAAGCAACAGAAAAATGGTTAGACGCTTTGACAAATAGCCGCACCCTGACGTTATTGTTCTAACATTAACTCGCTCACTGTCGTAACGTTAACGTTACATTATATCCCGGCCATAGCCTCACTGATAACTGACATAACGCTATCTGACAGGCTACTTGTGGAAAAAAAGTTTAACGTATGTATCTAGCTAGCTAACGTTATTACCAGCAGCAGTCCTGAGTGGAAAGGAGATGAGAGGATGAGAGGAAAAAAGTGAGGAGAGGAAAGGAGTGAAGGTGAGGAGGCAGGAGGAGAGAGGAGTGGAGAGGGAAGGAGTAAAGAAGAGGAGAAAATGAGTGGAGAGGAGCAAAGAGGAACACGGAGAAGAGGAGAGTGGAGAAAGGAGATGGAAGAAAGGAGTGGAGATGATAGAAAAGGAGTGGAGGAAAGGAGTGGAGAGCAGAGAAAAGAATTGGTATACAAGCAGTAGATGGTGAGTAATCTTCAATCAATCAAGCATTCAAACTTTATTTATATAACACTTTTCAGGCAAGCAAATGCAAGTCCTTTACATAAATAAGATTAGGAAATAATAATATCCCTTAACCCGGGAGTGAGGAAGAGTGAATATGTTGACAGGCAGACATTTTTGCTTTTGTATATTGATTGTTGATGATAGTTTGATCTTTTCAAAGGGAATAATATTTTTGAAGGTATATATTTAGTTTGTTTGCCTTTCTACGGCATGCTTTACCAGGCACCTCCCATTCTCTTCTGCCCTCTCCTCTCATCACACTGCACTTGCAAATATTGAAACAAATACATTTCATTATTTGTTTACAAGTAATTGGTATTGTTGCGATTTATTGAAGGATATTTTTCACAAATAATTTGTCCTGTATCAACAATTTCACGTTGAATATTACTGTCATAACATGTTTTAAATAAGAAAATAAGATAAAGTGTTGCCCATTAATGTATTAAATTGTGGCGGCCCGTCACAGTTTCAAATTGATAAAAATCGTAGCCTAGTCTTTAGAACGTCGTAGCAATTAGTCAATAATCTTTGACTCTCTCACACTGTGCGACGTCCCGATTTGGCCTTACGACGCTAGGATTTCTCTAAGACTACGCAACTTAGTCTGCAACAGCAAAATCGTGGCGAAATCGCACAGTGTATCCCCGGCTTAACACTTACGATTACGATTTTGTGTCAAGGTTCTTGCACATTAAACAGCAGTACATAATCATTCTTAAACACTTTCTTTCCCTCTATGGATTTTCATGCTCTTTCCATTCATTAAACATCATCGGTTGATTGCAGTTGGGAGGAAACGACTTGCGTGTGGGACTGATACGACATGAACAGAAAGAGGTCCTATATAACTTCACGATGCGAGTGCAAAAAAACGGACACTGGGTCAACGTATAACGGAGAGCCCCTGTACCACAAACAGCCAGCTCTAAACCTGCACACAGCATCCCACTCTTACCTGGATGAGAGCCTTTGCTTGCTGACAGGACACACGGGTCCCTCTTTTCACTGCTCTGCGCCCCTGAAACAGAGACAAGACAAAACAGGTTATCCCAGAAGCTTGATTGTTTTGATGACCTGAAACGTATTCAAACTTAGCTGAACTTGCAGGGGCTATATTAATGAATTAAGCACTGAAGACGTTCAACACACTAACCAAAATTTTGTCCTTACATTGCAATTAAATTTAAATGTTTGTTTAGTTTTTCGCGGAAGTTCAATCAATGCTGATTCCTGACCGTAGCGTATAATGTCATTATATATAGATATCATGGAAACAGCCTATTACTATAGATTAAAGTCTTAGGGTAATAACGAGGTGAGCGTGCAGGTGTACCTCCTTGTCGATGAGGGTGGTGTGCGCCTGTGCTTCTTGCCGGTCACACTGCACCGAGCGCTGGAGGGTGTAGATAACGTGGTCGTACGAGTGGTGCTCGTCGTTGTACAGCACACAGTAATACGCGTCTTCCTTCACGCTGCGCAGAGAACACAGGCGTCGGTGTGGAATCAATCGTCATGGGTAATGGAGTAACAAATATTTACATTTCAGTCCTGATTTAGCGGGCCATAAAAATGCCAGCGCCAGCCAAGTCAACGTTGTACTATTGACTGTGTTGTGAAGTGGTGCAATTGTGGTAACAGTTTCCTTGTTGGGTTGCCAGCAAGGGTTGCACTGAGGGCATTTGGCCAGTAAGAAAAGAGAGATTCCCCTTCACACCTCCTTTCACTTTCTTTTACAATGTGTTCCTGGGTGGAAAAATCACACAATTGTAACCGTAGTTACTTTCCATTACAGCTTGCCTGGCATAGTTTTGCAGGTCCCGACAAGGATTTTAGTCCCGATCGTGCACGGACTTAAGGTATACGGGACAAAGAGCATGCGTACCTGGGCTGTAACTCAGACGGCAGTTCGAAGTTCTCCTCCCACACCAGCAGGACCGCAGTGTAGCGCAGCAGTACCTGGAAAAGCTTCCGAGCACGCTCCTGCAAACCTGCCTCCAAGACACAGTCCCCATCCTGCAGGAGCAACGGCTCATGTAATCAGGAAAGAGGAGTCGATAACGAGGCCTGGCTAAGGATTCCCAGACCTGCATGGCACCTCAACAACTATCTGACTCACATTAGGACTCGGGAAAATAAGTATGACCCTGGAATTGAGCACAAGTTCCATTCCGTGTTTTCCCATCTCTGTAATTAACAAACGTTCTTGAACAGCAATGAAGGAAAAAAAACACTGCAATTCCAGTATATAATACCAGTACATCATTTTGTTTGGCAGAAATTCAAGATCATCATCTAAAGAATGTTCAAATAACCTTTTAATTACCCCACTCACTTCCTCTAAATACAAGAGACATGTCCCATTACACTGCAAGCATGCCTTTCTGAGAAAATTGTGTGAGGGCTGCAGCAAAAAACATATTTACCTTGTCCTTGTCGTATGCAGCAGTTTTTAAACTTTTCATGTACAAAACCCATTCAATTGCATAATGGGTTTAACACATTATTTAAGTAAAATGATATTCCATAAAGTAATTTAACCTTGGCGTGTGGCTCTGTCTAACTCCTTTGGAAAATTGTTTTCAAGTATGTTTGTCAACACTGCCCACTATATCGCACCACCATGTCAAGAGGTGGGATGGAATCTATCACACAACATTAAACAGTGATGTTCCATGAAGGCCTTCATAATTAAACCAAAGAGCCCGTTTAATCCAAATGTGTCACGGCTTGTTACGGCTGCTTTATTTCCAGACATAAAACACACACACAGAACAGAGCTGTGGGGTTTAATTCAATAGAGGCACCTGCTGTTTACGGAAAACAGGCCAAAGGAAAAGCGCTGGAGGGCAGTGTGTTTGCAGATCGTTTCAGGGCACCAAGTGAGAAAACTGACTGTGTAAAAGCACTAACACCTAGGCAAAGAAGCAACACAATTACCATATTACTTTTTTTATATTAGTTCATTGGTTGTTTTTCAATGTACAGCAGTATTACAACATCAACACCTTTCTAAGCAGTTCTCAGTAAAAAAAAATATTATAATAATAACATTTTTATTTCAAAACCATAAGAACAAGCAACAGCTGACTGATCAAGTGGGTAATATGCTAGAGGCTAACAAGGACAAAACAAGTTTATCAGGGTAAGAACTGCAAGTGTGCATCTCTTCTGGCACCTTCCAGAGCTGAATCTCTATACCCTTTAGCTGTGTATGGCCTTTCCCTCACTGTCTCACTCTGACGTATGCTTCCTGCAAGTCACTTTCCCAGGGAATTACTTGTTCCTGACATCAGAGCCAAGGGCACAGGGGTCATTGGTCGATATTTATCCAAGAGCCCTCAGTGCTTCTGGGGGGGGTTTGTCAACTTAAAAATGGAAAAACCAATCCCCCCAAACGCTCCGCCCACCCACCCAATCCACTGCTTATGACACCTACCGTCTCCATGGCTGCTGCGGCCCCTGGGTCGTGCATGGTGCAGCAGGGGCCCGTCTTCCAGGCTTCTAGATCTCCACAGTCACAGAAGCCCCCACCAGAAGAGGCGTGCATCTGGGGGGGGGGGGGGGGGGTGAACGCAGAGGTCACAGTGGGTAAGCAAAGAGAACTGCACAGAGACCAGGAGTAGGATGTGACTGATGGTTGTTTAGTGAATGAACTCAATGTCAAAAGCTTGTCTCATCAATTCCCCATCTCCATCACATCGCATCATTGGATCTATTATTATAGAACCAATATTGACCGAGCCTGATACGTGTCACAAAATGTGCAGCAGTGGTTTTGTTGTCACATGGATGGTATCGGCATAGAAATAACATAACCATACCAAGTAAACAAGGAGGAAATGTTCAGATAGATGGGAGCCCTACCTTGTAGCGATGGCCCTTGTGGACACTGTTTTGGAAGCAGTCCATACACAGCACACACGTGGGATCTATTGCGCAGTCCCTGGAATCCAAGACAAAGTGAAGTCAAGACTTAAATATTGGTCAAATGCACCTCAATCAAACATACAGACACACCGAGAAGTAAATAGACAATCTGTTCAATAAACCATGACAGCAAATTTAAGACTTTGAGCATTGTCAGCAAATATATTAGGAATGTCTGCCTTTTGACTACTATGGGGATAGTGAAATACGTTCCATAAATATGGGTGAAAGTACAACAGTTTCTAGCTACCAACCATAATAAAAAAAGTTATTGCAATCCGTCACCTACAGTACAATCGTGACGATCGCTAACGCTCCAGAGCTAGATTGTTACTGACTGAATGGCATCATCCATAAAACTATAAAAAATACGTTAAAGGGGACGTGAAGCACTCGGTAATGTATGACCCTGCATTCAACTATGAATTTGAACCGTATTTGCTAGAAAGAAAAATAAGTTTTTTTTTTTTTTTTTTTTGACTAGGGCGCAGCCATCTGGTAACAAGCTAGGTTGTGACGTCACTCGGTTGGTTTGTCCGGCTGCTCAATGTATTCCTATTGCTAGATGGCTGGCTTTCAATGAGCTCAACGATGAATCGTGAATATAAAACAAAACATAAAATGCATTGATTGGGTACTTTTGTATTGCCATGGGATGCTCAACTGAGTATTACCAAACAAAACGTATTCATTTTCACGACCTGCGTCTGATCTCAACTACTGTGCTGATAGCTGGCTGCTCTGAAATAGCACAGTCCACCTTTGGGACGGGGTGACTGGCTGCAGTGATGAAAGCGGACCATTTGCTTTTTGGCCCACAAACCGACTGAAGCCAGAGGCTGTGGTTGGGTGGGAGGGCAAAACTACTATGGTCTACGAGTAGAAAAGACGAGCTACCTAGCAGTCGGCTACCTAGCATGAGGAACCGATGTAGCCAGTTCGGCAGTTTGTGAAAAGGCTGCTAGACTGATTAAATGAGAGAGGAAAGAACACCTGGCTAATGAAGTGACATTTTGTCTATATAGTCTAAATATTGGAATAGAACACCAGCATTCGGTGATGACGGAACATACCAGAACATCTGAATTGTTTACTGAGGCCCCATTACCGACTTCAAGAGACCGTGTATTACAGTAACAACATATCCAACGCTTTATACTTAGTTTGCGCAGCAACTTATGCAGTGGCCAAATCAGTAAGTTAAAGAGAATCCATTGTGTTCACTGCAATTCAGCCCATGATGGGAAGATAAGAGTGTCTTGCCTGCATGAGTATGTGGTCTCCCCCTCCTTGAAGACACGACCACAAAGTTGTGATGAAGCGCTGCTCTGCTGTAACTTCTCCAGGGCAGTGCGTGGGTCCTCCCCAAATAGGAACCATTCGAGTGGCTGCAACAACCAGATAACCGCCAGCTCCTCCTCCTGGGCCTGGGGCTCTGCCCCCAGGCAGTAAATCTGTGGCACCTGCTCCACTAGGTACTGCAGTATGTCTGGGCCACAGTCCACGGACTCCCGCCATTTCTGCACGACAGAGCAGAGAGCACGTATGAGATTGTTCAACCTTGCACACATGTCCAATAACACACCTAACTTTTTTGACAAACAGTTTGATCACATGGGAAATCAAAACACCATTCTTACACATTTAACAATAGCACTGTCCTTTTTCAAATTTCCAATATATTTATCAGATTCACGCACTATAGAACCAAGTACATTTTAAAAATGCACTTCCAGAAACAAGAAAGTGTTGTTGTGCTCAGCCAACATACGAGACTAAATAGTACTGCAGGTGCGTAGAGCTGATAATATAGGAAGAGGAAATGCTCACCGCACACTGCAAAAAAGGCATCGGTCTAACCCAGGGGTGGGCAACTCCAGGCCTCGCGGGCCGGTGTGTATGCAGGTTTTTGCTGCCACCAGTTAACAATTATTGAATTAGCCCAATCGTTTACATGATCTGATATTTTAATCTACATATCCGCGATATGAACAGCAGTCGATGAATGTTCATGTGCCGGTATGCGTGTATTGTAGCGTTTTATCGTTCTGTAATTTACGAGTGAATCGGTGATTGTGTGTATGACTAATTAGCTGATTGAGCCGTGGTAACTGGTGGCAGTAAAAACATGCATACACACCGGCCCGCGAGGCCTGGAGTTGCCCACCCCTGGTCTAACCCGTAAAAGTCCAGGTGTATTGCAGCTCACATAGTGTCAATACAAAAGTGCACAGGAAAATTTTTATTTTTTTAAAGTGTAAGTGCACAAACAAAAAACAAAAAACAAATGTTTCAGTCACTCCATCAGGAGTGTTAACATTCACAAGCACTTAAATAGCAGAGGTAACTTAGTTGTGTCATAATCAGGCTGGAAGGCAATTACCTTTAATGTAGCCATTGAAATAAGCAATGAACACAAAATGAGTAATGTTATTCACAAATTGATATTAAAAAATTAGTTAACTGCGGGTAATCCGACTGTTGTAAATGGGCAGTATACAGACTCTTCATTGATTAATTGTCAATTACAGAATGGTCTTATTTAATACAGAAAAAAACAATTTAATCCTGTAGAGATTTACACATATACATATCAAGGTACAAAATATAATTTAGCAGAATATGGAATAGTTACAGACCTAGATTATTTTACAACATGGTTATATTAATGTATTGTCCAAACAAGATAGAGTATACTGAAGAGTGAATTAAAAAATCCACTTACAAAATCAATACCTTTTAATACACCCAAAAAGTTAACTGGTAAGTAATAAATTAATTCCACTGAACATATTCTTCTCAGCCCTGATCTGGCAGCCTGGAATGAATGACAAATTCTTCACTCGGAAATCTACTATCAAAAACATTTAAACTCCCCCTCCCCACTGAATCCAATGCTCCTTGGCTTTCATATGTGATATGGATATATCAGCCCGCCGTTTGAATCATTCATGCACAGGGTTATTTCTTCATAAAAAATATAAATGTTTGAATACGTGTCATTTTTTCATATACTAGCTAATTAGCTACTTGTATTGTTCGCAACACGCTGTCATCCTGTAACGTTACCTGGCTAATGATAGGAAGGTCTTGGATATGGCATCAGAACTGCCTTAGACAAACTATTTGGGGCGGCAGTGTAGTACAGTGGTTAAGGAACTGGGTTTGTTACGAAAGGTCGGTATGTTTCGATCCCCACAGGGGCACTGCCGTTTTACCCCTGAGAGCAAGGTACTTCACCTGAATTGCTTCAGTATATATCCCATGTAAAAAATATATATGTATAAAAAAAAAAAATGCTGTGTGTAAGTCGCTCTGGATAAGAGCGTCTGCTAAATGCCTATAATGTAATGTATTTGTGCGTACCTCTTGTTTGTATATGCAAGCTATCGTTACAGCCAGAAGACTTCAGAAACACACCAAATATAGGGCCACGGTTAGCCTGCTAATTGTTAATAAAAGTAAAAGTGGCAAGCAACCTCGTTAATTCGTGTCAATGCTAGGCTAATTTTATATACAAACTAGTTCGGCCTCTAGCTCGGCTTTAGTTCAGTTTAGCCACTTAGGACAAGCAGAAATCCTGATATCCACGTAGCTAACGTTAGTCAGTTTCTTCTAGTAACGTTAGCAAAACGTTACAACATTCAATATATGTTAAATAACGATAACGTTACCTAGATAGTGCGAACTAGATTACAAACAAGCAAGTTCCTAAGCCTGCAAGAAAGCCAACACAGGTGTTCCAGTAACGTAAGGTTAACTGGCAAATCCTAGTAGCTAACCTCCGTTAGCTTCCTAACATACATTAGTGACGGCGTAACCAGTGAGCTAACTAGCTAGCTAGTCAGCTGGCTACCGACGTTTGTTGTTGACAAGGTCGTTTTTTCGGCTAACGTACGTAAAAACGTGACAGTGCAGTTCGCTTATTCCGTTGACGTTAGATACTAACGTTAGCCGTTCAAACAGTTAACCGGATCAGCTTAATGATAGCGATGTGAAGTGGCCACGCCACTAGTAACACTAACGCTACACTACGTTACATGGTTGGAAAGCTAGGTATCGACAGCCACTTAACGTTAGCCACCATCAAATACTGAATGGACAGTAACGTTAGATATGTTAGCATGCTAAATGAATGTAAATGTACCATTATAGCAGACAGTGGTAGTTGTCCCGCAATTACAGCTAGCTGTTTAAGTTAACTAACGTTAGCTAAACAGAGAAGATGGTTTAGACGTCAAGCCAACATTAGCTAACCAAACTGAGAACATGCAACAAGCAAGTTTAACGTTAGCACATGCAGTTAGCTAGCAAGCTATGATCTCGGTAGGTGGTGAATCGGGGCCGATAAGCCAATGATATCCACGTTATATTGATCAAATCGAACGCAAAAATAAAAAGCACAATATTTGAGATTTTATGTAAAATTAAAACCGTGCATATGCTTCATTTCTTACCATACGGAGCTCCAGTGCGTTCAGTGTTTTTTTACCTTCCGCCATCTTCCCTCTGCCGTACACCGTTACCAAGGGAACTTGGGGAGGTATCTTGCTAATCGGATGGTTTTGCGACTGTGTGAATTGCGAAAACACAATCCTCCACTCGAGTTGTCTCGATGTTTTCCGTACTATTCCGGGCAGTTCCGAAGTGACAAGACGACAACCTCTTCCATTTCGGCTATCTCCGAAGAAGCGTTTTCACCTGACAGATTAGGCCATCAAGCATCGACCTTGAATCAGCTTGAGGTTTTGATTGGAAGTATCTGCCTGTGGAATATTTGGTTTATAAACCGACCCTATACTAGCGGCAAATCAGTGTCTGACTGTGACATCCAAAAATTTCATTTTATGTAAATGACTGCGTTTAATTGTGTCATCTGAGAAACGCGAGGTGATAGGCTGGCCTGGCTCCATTTGGGGTCGAAGTTGAAAGTAATGACGTTCCACCGACTAATCAAATATAGAGTCAAAATCAGTAATGGCAAATACTTTTAAAGGGAAAAATAGGAACGAGAAAATAAGGCTCAGATTCGACCATACTGGTTTAAATGTAACATTATTTAAGACGAGGAAAAGGAATACTGAATTATGTGAAAATTGCAAATAAAAAAGAAATGTTGAATTTTACTGCACTGCACAAAGTACAATGAAGAAAGGGAAAGGTTTTGTAATAGGGTGAGAGATGCTGGACGGGAATGAGATTTGGGAGGGATATTGGGGATAGGGGGAGATGGGACATTGGGAAGTAAATCGGGCACTTTTCTACTTTATTAATAACACGTGATTATTAAATAGGATATAAAATGTAAATAATAAAGAAATGAACTACAAACTCCGGTACAGTAGGTGGCGGTATACACATTAACGTTGGTTTTAATTTGGAGAAAAAAATAATCAAAGAAGAAGAAAAAGAAGAAATATGGAGTCCATCTTTCATGAGAGAGTAAGTCCCTTTAATTATTTCGTCCGATTTAAGTTTGAAATATGTATGTCTATTGTCAGATAACTATGTATAATTTCCAAACAATCGACCTGTGGTTAGCTTGCGAGCAAATCTAACTATATAGTCGGTTAATGTCTGGAAAATGTGCAATTTAGCTGGCTAGCATTAGCTACCTAGCGAGTAAAGAAACACAACATTCAGTTGGTCATTTTGTGGCAGAGTAGCAATGATATGACAAACTTTTTGGAATGCATGTTTAGATAACGTTGTACGTTACGTTAAGTTGTTAACTGTAACCACAACCCAACTAAAGTTACGGTACTTTAGCAAGCAAACAGGATATTTGTAGTTAGCCAGCTATATTTCAACTTATTAACTGTTAGCTATATCTTAGGATATTTGCTGTTATGTAACGTTATCCAGTTAACGTAAGCTGCCTATTTGTATGATTCCTTTTTAGACTAAAGAGACTTAAACTTAAACTTGTTCGTTCACCACATGTTTAAACTAATGCTATAGACGCTAGCTAGATTGCTTTTAACTTCTAGCGTGCTGGTGATGTTGCTGAAATAAACTGTTAATTATTTACAGCAAGAGGGCTCCCTGTGTGCCCAGCACTGTCTGAATAACATGCTTCAGGGCGAGTACTTCACTCCTGTGGAGCTGTCCTCTATCGCACATCAGTTAGACGAGGAGGAGAGAATGAGGATGGCAGAGGGAGGGCTAACGAGTATGGAATACAGAACATTCCTACAGGTAAGGTCATCGAGATACTTCTGTTACATTCTGTATTATTATTATTATTATTATTAGTATTAATAAGTGTATGACTTTTTTATTTACTTTAATTTTCCGTTTTCATTTGAGCGTTTACGTTTATTACTTCCAAATATTCAACAGCAACCTTCTGGAAACATGGATGATAGTGGCTTCTTCTCAATACAAGTGAGTCACTCTGACAAAGCATGCTTCAAGTTATCTGTGACACTGTATGTGCCATTGAAATACCACAGTTATAAATTTTTTCTTACTTATCTGAAAGTTTCCTCTGTTTCTTGATACTTGTGAGTAAAACAAAAAAAAGATCTCTGTTTTACAGCGCAGTACATGAAAATTATCATCAACTACTGTCTGGATATATATTTCACATGGTTTCTTGACATCAGCTTCATGCAGCACAGCATGGGAAGTTCTGCATTCTGACTATTGTTCTTATCCCTGTGCAGGTCATCAGTAATGCTTTAGGGGTATGGGGCTTGGAGCTGGTCCTCTTCAACAGCCCAGAGTATCAAAGATTGATGATCAACCCAATGTAAGAGCATACAGCGCACATCTGTTGGACACCATGTTACAGGGGTATGCAGGGTCCCAATAGCTGATATTTCCTCCCAGAGTCCTACAATCTTTCTGTTTGGGGTTCTAAATTAAATTTATAATTAGTCACTTATTTATCTTCACACCTGGGGACATTTAGAGGGCTGACACATACCCTGTAGTTCTCAGAAATAATTGCTCTTTAATTTGTTGCAGAAATGAAAAGGCATTTATATGCAACTACAAGGAACACTGGTTTACAGTACGAAAACTAGGACAACAGGTAAATTCTTGAATGAGAGAGATGAAGATGAGCGAGCATGTGAGAGCACACAACACAAGTGAGAGACTTGCCATTTTCCACTCGCAGTTCCGTTAACTTTCTGTGGTGGCGTCAACACTTAACATTTGTTCTTTGACAGTAAATTAATAATTTTGTTTTCTTTTTTCTTTTTTTTGTTGTTGTTGTTGCTTTGACATTTGCAGTGGTTTAATCTGAACTCCTTGTTGACGGGCCCAGAGCTGATCTCAGACACATATCTGGCTCTTTTTCTAGCACAGTTACAGCAAGAAGGTAAATGCTGTGATACGCACTTAATCTGCATTTTATTTTCTACAAATCTACTTCCCTGGAAGTGCCCTACACTTACGCAAGCAAAGCTTCAGTGAGATTGAAATGCATTGCAACGATTGTATTCTGACAGGAAGTCAGTCTCTGCTTGAATTTTCAACCATTTATAAATACAATTAATTATTTTTCCCCTTAAAAAGACTGGCACATTCTTATTATAATGTATTTAAGATGTTCTGGTGTTTGATATACCGGTTGCATAGTAGACTTTTTGAAATGCTGTATTTTTTGTGAAATCGATTGCATAAATAAATGTAACACACTTCCGTCTTCAGGGTACTCCATATTTGTGATCAGAGGAAACCTTCCGGACAGTGAGGCAGAGCAGATTCTGCGGTTCATGAGGGTAGAGCAACGGCAGCGCCCCAAGCTGATTGGAGAAGAGGCAGCCCAGTCCAGCAGTGGCCAGCCTTCAGCAGACCGGAGGTACAAATGAGAGCCTGAAAGAATTTGACCAGTTTAAATTAGGAAAGAATTTCAAAATGCACATATTTATTTTGCATTCCTATAAAGCTAGTGCATCTCTGCTGTCTCTGTATACATATTCTGTGTAACAAACAGAATCACATACAAAGTAATGTTTTTTCTTTGTAAGCTTGAAAAACTGTAATTGAGAAAGGACAGGTATAACCCCCCCCCTTTTTGTGTTTCATGGAACAGTATGTCAGTGCCGCAGATGTTGGAGGTGGGGCAGGGTCTGGAAGAGGCCGTGATGGACGAAGACGAGGAGGAATTGCGGAAGGCCCTAGCCATGAGTCGACAAGACATGGAGGTGGAGGACGAAGAAGCTGATTTGCGGAGGGCCATTCAGCTCAGTATGCTCGGTAGGGTATATCCTGTATCCCTCCCTCATCTATGAGCCGACATAAATATCCTGATAGTGAGCCTGTAAAGAAAGTATGATGTGATGTCTAACAGTCTCTCAACCTTAAATCATTTACTCGTAATATGGCACTAGTACATGATAGAAAATCGTCTTTTTCCAATCCTGTGTTTCATTCCGGTCTTTGTTTCAGGTGCAGCAGGTAGCAGTCTAACCCCTGAGACCAGAGAAGGGGGGGGTGTCCAGTTGGCGGGGTCCACTCAGAACAAGAAACTCACTGCCGAAGAGCTCCGTAAGAAGAGACAGGCCTACTTTGAAAGGTGGGAGCCCCCTCCCAGGGCAGTGAAATTCTTATCTGCACACTTTACTGGCCAGATGAGTGGCACTTAATGAACTCATCTGTTGTCCCTATAGGCAGCAGCAAGCACAAAACCCTAAACCACAACAGCAGGACAGCAAATGCACTGAAGCACCGGAAGATGCTACAGGTACATCATAGTGGAATATAATGGGTCAAATATCTAAACAGCAGACCATCATACACTGTGTTAGTAAAATAGTAACTGCACTTCTTCACTTTTCATATATTAAAGCATAGTTGTAGCTATATAAATGATTAGTCCTATTTGCGCTACTTTTATAAGATGAGTTAAGGCTTACCAGCTTAAAGGTTAAAATTGAGCTTGCAGGAATGACCGCGATGAAACTGCTAACAGTGTAAAGTGATGTGTGGTGCAGGAATGGGAATAACCTGGTTTCATCCCTTCTGCTGTTCTAGAATCAGGAGAGAGCAGCAGTAAGCAGGATACAGAGATAGAGACCAAGCACAGCCAGTGAGGAGTGGGCCAAGCCAGCAGAAGCCTAAGATTGACTACTCTCTGCCATGCCACACCCCTCTGTGAGGGCCAGCTTCTCCCCCTCTCGCTCTCTGTATACGAACGGACAGACCGACAGTCCATCAGGTCCTGTGTTCGCGTGCAGATTGTAGAAAGAGACAAGAATACAAACCGTAGTATAATGTGTTATTTTGCTATTATGGTGTGGAGGGAGGGAGGGAGGGTTGGATTTTGTAATTCCAAGTCTGCGGTGGCCTTCGACCACAGCGCCTTCCATTTCTATTTATTTCTATTTATTTAATTGTCATTCTCTTTGGGGGAGGGAGGTGTGGAGTGTGAACAGAAACACAAATGAGCACGTCTCTGTTTCAGGGCATGAAGGGCCCAGGGGTGAGATTGGGGCCCAGAGAGGATGAGAAATATAATGGGGTACATTCCACCAGCCCCCATGTAATGGGACCATTTTGGGATTAAAGGGGTGACCAGTTAAAACCCCTCACCTTCCTTTTCACGGGTTCCCTGTCAGGTGGCCGCCCCCAACGGGGCTCGAAGTACTCTGAATTCTGAAATTCATCAAAGAACCGGTTGTTTTTCAGAAATATGGTATTATTCGCTTGACACCAAGAGTGCTTTCACATATACCATGAGCATTCAAACACTCCTCAGTTTCACACTCGGAGGGCAAACACTGGCTAACGTGAAAGAGGAGCGAATTTGAGGCATTCAAATTATGTCCCTGTCCTGGAGAGGTAGATTGACAAACAGACTAGCTTACAATTCCTGACATCTACTGATTGCAGCACGCAGTTAGTTGGCCCACACATGAAAAAGAGTGTCCACAAAGCATGGTGCAATAGCTGTTATTCCTCTGTTTTGTCATTCCCGTTTTCCAGCTCTTTTCACATATTTTCAGTCAAAAAAGTTCATAGTAATTCCATGATTCTCAGTAGCATGTTCAAATTGTTTTTGGAATTTTTGGTTTATCTGGAAGCTGTCATGTGTTATATTAATGGCAGTGAACCAAGAGCATTTACTCAGTATGAAAGACAAGGTCAACATTTTATAACAACTAAATGATGTATCAGAAGGTGATCGGCAAGGACTCAAATGCCATATTTGTAAGCACTAAACAAATGGCTCCACCGCTCAATGGTCACATTTGAAATGGCCTGTATTGGCATTCATTACAGGAGAGTGCATTCAGAACAGCAGCATTAGCCTGCTAAACATTGTCTTGAAAACATATGTTATGTGCTCTGTTAGCCCCTCTAAAAATAACAAGGATACCATATTTTAATATCTGCAGAAACAGTCTGTTTACAAATATTGAGTGTTTACAGTGGATTTTCAAGTTAAACATTGTAGTGTCAAGAGGTGCCAACTTAAGTATCCTTTGGTTAAATATGGTATTACGAAATATTGGCGTTGAACGAGATTTTTGCATGCAAAGTCGGGAGTGTCCGTTGAGGGTCCAGGTTAAATCTTCCCCCCCCCCCCCCTATTTTTCATGGATGCAGATCCCATCAAGCATTAATTCTTGGGACCATGTTGAAGTTGACACAAGGGCTTGAGGGTTTTATTTTTGTGTATTTCTTAACGTTCTGTCATACGTATTAAATGATTTTTTTAAATGCTGTATTCTACATCACTAAGTGACTAAATGCTACATTTCTGCATCTGAAACTTTTTTTTCAATAATTAAAATATCAATTTCCCCTCACTGCAATCTCCTGTATTTTTTATTGGAAACTGGCTTCTATTAAAATGCTCCATGATTCCCAAACCATAGGTCAGAAAATAAGGCTTTCTTGTAATTATTTGTATATCACATCAAGTTGAATGTTGCCATACACACCATGGAGATACCTAAAATAGAGGTAAACCTCATCAGTTTGACTTCTCCCATGGACAATCAATAAAATGGGTGTAGTTACTCATAAGTACACTTCTTTTTTGTTGTTATTTTAACTCTTTAATGTGATCTATAATGCTTCCAGAAAAAACGTGCCACTATAGGTGAACAAAGCACGTTAAGTACATGGTGTGTTATGACCCAATTCTCAATACTGTTCACAGCATCTGAAAAATGTACAATTATGGCATTATGACTCACTTTACGGGTTACATCATCATAGTGTACACTCAAGCAGGATTCACTGAATCCCTCAAAGTAATTCAGGATGATGGTAAATGATAAATCATCGGTTCCCAGATTGAAGGTCTTTGTAAAGATAAATCCATTCTGGAGCTACAGAGGTAGCAAGGGGAAAGTGGGATGAAAAGTGATGAGATTCATAGCTAAAGAAGCTAAAAATATATAGTGGACCAAAAATAAACCTGGTTTGAATGGATTATGACAAAAGGAGAAAGTAAAATGAAGATTAAAACATGGATTGAGATGACTACTCTAAATGTATTGATATTCCAGACCTCCAAGTAAACTTCATTACACAAATCAAAAGCAAAACAAGTCAATGGCTGGGATTCAAATGATTAAAAGCAACCGTTTTTTTCTTCACAAACACTATTTGGCGAGTTAAACGGTCACTAAACTTTACCAGATTGAGTTTGTGAAGAAAAGTGTAACACTTGTGTTTACTCACATAAAATTAAGTACAAAGAATGATTGACAGGCCAATGTTCTCCCCAACCTGATCACACAAAAGAGAGAAATGCTACTTGGACTTTCATTAGCTGAGAGAGACTCAAGAGGGCTACCAAGGCATACCTGGTAAACAGTCTTAGGAACACACTTAATTATCTGACACCTGGCACTCAACCTAAGCGCTGAACAGCAGAGTGTCACAGTGAGATATTTCGGCGCAATTATACTAAATGTAGTTGGTGGCACATCGCAATTAAAAGATGTAAAATGAAACTCGCTCTTCCTTACACCAGTGTTTCATTCAGTCCAGATCCAAAGGTCTTCCAAGTCACATAATTCCAATTCCAAAACATTTAACAATAGTAAACAAACCTGCAACTCATAGTGCTTACACAATGATAGAAGCTTATAACAGGATTACTAATAAGAACATGTTTCTGTTGCAATGCCATTACTAACAGATAAATAGGACTAGATCACATAATTTCAGTCCAATACCAAACTGACCCTCTGGAAAGTGACAGGCCTGAGTACCATATAGTTAATAGATAATCTTAAAGGCACACATGCACTTTGTTTCCCCAAACAAAGAGTAGACCTCTTTATTAATCAAGATCCCTTCTTCATACTGAAAGGTAGGTAGAGAAATGAGGTATATTGAAATCATATTATCATACTTCTATTATGTAAGGTAATCTATTTTCATTTTAGCGTTCAGACGTTCTAAAGGGATACCTTAAAATAGAAATAATCCCATAGTTTATATACTCTTAAGTAGCGAATGCAGTCAATGTTTGATTCACGTTGTTGTTTCTTTTGTCACAGAATTTATCGAATGTTATAAAATAGGAGTATATAACTGTGTCCTCAGGGCTTTGGTTATGAGATGTACATTGAGAGATAAATGGTGATACATAATTTGCTGAATCCATCAGGACATTGCACACCTTTGTGTTTGGCTTGTGAAGGCAGACCTAAAAGCTACTGTAAGTTTGGTGGGTTATTTAAGTGTCAACTTCGCTTTGTCATTTAAACCTGAGCATATGGAGTGTCTGGTGAGAGAAAATATGCCGTGAATTATCCACTGTAGCACTGACCCTGCCGGCCACAGCGCCGTCACAGCTGAAGACAGGTGAAAAAGGGATTGTTTTGAACTGTATTTCACTGCAGACTCTACTGACATCTGTATACGTGCATACCGCAGAGAATTAGTCATCTCTCATTGTGTGGAATAGCTGCTTTTCCTTCTACCTGTTTATTCACAATGACTGTGTGCTTAAAGGGGCCAAGCTCTGATTATATCTTTCAGCAACTGAATACAAGTAACAAAGATACCTTGGTCTTGTGGACCAAAAGGTGCAACTTATCTGGTAACATTACATTTGTAACAAAAGTAGAAATTCTTAGTATCCTGATGTGAATGCCAAGTACTAAAAAAGATTTGTGTGTGTGTGTCAGTAAACAATATAAACAGTCCTGATAATTTTACATGTAATTTACTTGCAGGGGGTGAGTTAAGCATAATAATGAATATTAAGACACTCAAAACCATACTTGTCAAACAGACAAACTGGAACTACTACTCTAAATTGTCCTGTCCTTGTTTTAACCCTTTAAAGGACCACTCAGAAATTTTGGTTGCTAATCGACGAAAATGGCATGCATGGCAACTAAGTACCTCGGTGGATCATGGTACCCAAAGTTTTTTGTTTTTTTCTCACTGTAACCAGCCATAGTACAATACAACCAAACCATTTCCAAGGCACGGTTCATTTGCCAAAATGTTATCTATTCTTTTTGATATCTTACCTGACAAGTGAGCACCAAGCGAAAACGATGAGTGATGAGTTCGCTTTCACGGTGATGGACTACAAGAACGCTCATATTTCAAAACAAAGAAGAAGAATGAAATGCGGAAGATGGATGATGGAAGATGAACAAGGAAGAAGTGTCAGCCCTACACTTATTTTAAATATTAGCTTTTTTTTCTCTTTTTTTTAAAGTGCTTTTCATGATGATCTTTATCATTATTTTTACTAGGAGAATAATCCTATACTATAGTACCATATCTTTGTCTTTCGGCTTGCTGTAAGCCATTAGCATTTTATTAGCAATCAAAATTACTGAGTGGGCCTTTAAGGTGTAAGATCACAAATAGGTGATTAGAATGTTCTTAACTGAACACTCTAATGCAGATGTAACAACCACTACTGGAATGGAGTTCTAGAACACTGATATGGAATTTTGCCAAAAACATTCCAAAACACCAAACAAAAGGTTAATAAGTACTGTGCTTCTGTCTTTGTAGGACTGACAAATACCAAAAAGGTAATACAGGAAAATGGGAATCCTCTTCATCTTCGCATGCGCCTCTTTCGTTGTGCCCATAAGCAAAGGTCAGGAGATAAGTCTTAACATCACACAGCTGACCACCAAGAACATAGACTTTGCCATGGATCTATACCGCAAGATCTCCAGCCACCATGACAACAACATCTTCTTTTCACCCCTGTGTATATCAACTTCCTTTGCTATCCTGTCCATGGGCGCGGAGGGGCACACACGTGCAGAGATCCTAAAGGGTCTCAACCTGGATCAGTTAGAGCGAGATGGTCAGCCAGATCTAATTCCAGAACTCTTTCAGCAGCTACAGGTGAACATCACCCACAATGAAGAGCTTCAGCTAGCGCAGGGCACAGCCCTCTTTATCCGTCTTGAGTTGGAGGTGGAGAGGACCTTTAGTGACCAGATCAAGAAGTTCTTCAATGCAGATATTCAAAACATAGACTTTGCCCAACCAAAGGCCAGCAAGACCACCATCAATGACTATGTAAAGAAGAGGACAGGAGACCGCATACATGAAGCAGTCAGTGATATTGATCCCTTCACTCAGATGATACTCATCAACACCATCTTCTTTCAAGGTGAGGGGCTTCGATCACCTGAGTTCTGGTGTGTCAAAGTCAACATTTTATAATGGACTGTACTGGATAAGTAAGAACATTTATTGTTTTTCCCATCCCATAACTGAAATGACTGTACATCCCTTTTAAAATAAAAAAGTCTGAAAAGGGAATGACAAAAAGCTAAAATATAACCATATTCACAGCATAACTAATACTTTTTGTTACATATAAGCTCCAAATGGCCAAGATAAAAAAAAGAACATTTAAGGCTAGTCATTTGCCATAAGTAATTTTGGGAATTAATTAAATACTAATAATGTGGTATAAATATGCCAATTCCTAGGAAAATGGGAGTTCCCGTTTGACCCCAAGAACACAGAGAACGGCCGCTTCTTTGTGGACAAGTACAACATTGTGCAGGTGCCTATGATGTTCCGGGAGGATAAGTTCTACTACGCGAGTGACGACTCTCTAAACGTGAAGGTTCTGAGGCTGCCGTACAAGGGCGATATGGCCATGCTCATCCTCCTGCCCAACAAAGGTGTGGACTACACCTCCGTTGATGACGAGATCAATGCAGAGCGCTTCCTTGGCTGGATCAAGCAGCTGAAGATCATGTAAATGTCTTCACTTGCACACTGTACTGCATCCCCCCTGCTAATGGCGACTAGCCAGTCCACACATACCAAACGTGCAACCACCTGAGGCAGGCAGAATATAGCAGTTTAATTATAGAAGCATTCAAATCCAGTGCTGCCACTTTAACCCTCATATTATGTTGACATTTTATGACACCTTTTATGTTTGGGGTAAAATTGACCCCAAAAGTTTAAACTAACATAAAGATATTGCAATGGAAACATTTCTTGACACTTTCTGTTTTAACTTTTGTGTCCCCCCCCAATTAACTAGCCTTGTATCCCTAAATATAAAAAATCAAATTTTGGAGCCTGAGGTAAGTGAAAGTTTGTGAACTTTAAAACCTGCACAGGAAAGTGCCACCAGAATTACCCACAAAAAAATCTGAGGTAAAAAAGCTTGGATACTCTTACATTTTATGCAGCTACCCCAGAAATAGCCCCACACAACATCTTTGTTTACATGGTTGGTACAGGACTTTTTGAAAACATAGCATTATTTCTATTGCATTTTTACTATTTAATACCAACAAATTAGAAAAAGTGATATAGTGTCACAATGAAAAAATAAGCTTAGCTGGTTTTTCAGAGACGTCAAACATTGAGTTGGGTCAAATTGACCCGGTACACAATATGAGGGTTAAAAGGTAAACAAAAGCAGAAGAGCCTAAAGCATGCACACCAGGAACTGAACTGTGGATACTCCTTTTCAAAAAGTGTCCAAACACTGCAAGGGCTCTGATTCTTGCTCTCTTTCCCAGGAAACTAGAGGTGCAGTTGCCCAAGTTCAAGATGGACCAGTCCTATGAAATGCACAAGATCCTTCCCCATCTGGGTATTTCCAGCGTCTTCGAAAACATGGCAAACTTCTCTGGGCTGAGCAAAAAGCAGGGACTGAAGGTGTCTGAGGTCAGTGTCTTAGTCGTGGCATTACCATCACCACTACTTACTACTTAAGCAGAGACTTAAGCAGGATGTTGAAATGAAATGGTGAGATGTCATCACTCTCCCCTCACATAGTCGCCTGGGCGTACACCTATGGTTACATTAGACAGCCCAGGCAAATAAGCCCCAGGGAAACATGGCACAGAAAGAATATCAAAACCACTCCCTTTAAACAGCTGCAATGAACTTCTGGTTTAGTGATGGGTTCCAGGAACAGAAGTATCTCACATGTGGTCAGCAGCATGATGCTAGTTTGTGTGTTTTATCAGCTGAATAAATCCATAACGAGGGTGCAAGAACCAAGACAGGTTGCAAGCTATGGGCTGCAACAAAGTGTTTTCCTGGAGACAAGGGTGTCTTTAAACATAAAAAAACAGGATAAGAATAACTTCACTAACCAGTTCCAAGTAGAGAGTATGAATAGCACAATATCCCTGTGTGGTCAAGGAAAGACCCTCATTAGCTGAGGGGGGCGTGGACGATAGGGAAACATGATCTGCACCTATCTGGGCAGGCTTATTGTCTGGCAGGAGAGCCGGTAACAAAGCGCTTTCAGCGGGTATTAACATTGTCATGGCTTTAGGTTCTGCACAAGGCCGTGATCGAGGTGGACGAGAAGGGCACCACAGCAGCTGCCGCCACGGTCACCGGCATTACCGGATACTCCTTGCCCTCCAGTTTTATCGTCGACCGGCCCTTCTTCTTCTTCATCTACCATGAGGTCACAAACAGCCTTCTGTTCATGGGAAGGGTGATCAACCCCACCAAGATGTAGCGGCACGTGACAATTCCTTGTGGAAAATTCCCATTTGTCTGTTCCTCCACGAGAAAACACGAGCGACTACTGGACTAAAGGCTATTTCACGTCTTATATACAGGACGAACAATTATCAAGTAATAAACAGAGGAAGTACATACAAGACCAAACTCTATTTTCATCATTTGTCTTCGTGCCTCACAATAACGCAGATGCAAGGTGATCGCTCTCAGTATGATAGCGAGTAAAAAAAACCTCTAGATTCATTAAAAGGGCGAAGACAAGGGCTGTAAAAAAAGGGGTATGTTTAATCAATGTCCATTAAAACATGACAAATATTTAACACAGGTCTTACTAATAAGATGCTCAATGTTGGCGAGAGTTACTCAGGTGCAGGCACACCAGGCACATTTTTATTAATGTGATCACAGAGTTCAAGATACGTGTGATTCTGAACCATGATGCTCATAAAAAATATCTACTACATCTTCAGTGAGCTGGAAATCAAAACAAAAACAAGTTAAAATTTGCAACACATGCTATATTACAAAAAAATAAACAAAATAAAATACATAGCTACTGTACAACTAATCCGTTCCAAATGTAATTTTAACAAATGGTACAAGTATTGTGGAGTAAGGCAGAGATGGGTCGATCATTGACGGGCCTGAAGGATCCCGAAATTCCCAAAAGCCAATGTGAGGAAATACTGCATTTTTTATTCATCATAAGCAGGAAAATACTTTTGACAACTTTAAGCAGATTGAGGAGCTTTTGGGTTTGGAGTGTGCTGGCCACAGTCTCCCCTGTAAAGCTCCCGTGGGGGTCCCTCTTCCCGGGATGGCGACCCTCTCACCTTCCTCTCATCACTCCCTTCCGGACTGCATCCCAAACGAGTTCGACTTTCTTTGTCTTTCACAGAGAAAACGGGGGAGGGACAGGTTAGTGATGTCATGCAAGGGGGGGATTAAATGCAAACTCTGACCTGGGTCTTAATTCATATGCGTGACAAGTATGCCCCCCGAAATAGCACAGCTGATAGTCTACAGCAGGGATCTCAAACTCAAATCCTGGAGGGCCCCTGTGTCTGCTGGTTTTCGATGTGCTCCTGCACAAGTGCTTAATTTAAGTCATTGATTGGCTAAAAAGTCTGCACACCTTGTTGCCAAGGCCTAAATTGGCTGCTGATCGGAAGAAAAAAAAACAGCTGACTGCAGCCCTCCAGGACTGGAGTTTGAAACCCCTGGTCTACAGTTTGTATTTTAACGAGTGGCAGGTCTGAGTTCATTCCAACCAGGGTGACCACAGAGCGGACGCTCTCCTGTGCTGTACTTACATTGTGAGCTTCCTGGACTGTGTGTCCTTGCCTCCGTTGCTCCGGTGGTCCAGGGTGTTGGTGGTGTTGCTGCGGATCAGGACGGGCATGGAGGCGGACGGCGTGGGGGACATGGACGTGGACGTGGCGCTGAAGTGGTGCGACCGCAAAGCGTCATCTGTGAGACACAAGGGGTCGGCGTGACAACCTGCGTGTTTTCCATGCCGGTGGCACCGAGGGGAGGTTCAGTTACAGATGCGGGAAATGCACTCGAGCCGTATGTGTGGCAGCGACACAAAGGCCGCGCTCGGCTCTTAATGGAAGGCGTTGAGTGAATGTTCTCCTCGTTTACCGTTCATGGGAAGCAGGCTGCCCTTCCCCGTTCCCGGACCGCTTCCCGTCTCCTTCCCTTTTCTGGAATAAACATCACAGACAACCGATTCGCTGAAACGAGACGGAAGGCTTTGATTTCCCAAACCTCAAAGGCAGGGGAATGAGCAAACGCGACAGAAATAGAAGAGGTATCTGTACAGAAAGACGGAGGAGTTTGGTTCTCGGAGGGAAAGGTAACTTGGGCTTACGGTGGTTTGTCTGAATTCACCATCTTGGGTGTGGTGGGGTGGCTGCTGAGGGATCGGCTCCGTGCCAGTTTGGCCTTCTTCATCTCTTTGCCTTCAAAATTAACAAAGGAAAAGGAATCATCATCATCCTCATCATTAACAAACTCAACAAAAGCCCACTCACATTCAGGTATCTTATGTACACTGTAGTATGCACACACACCTTCAAATCGTGACACCAGTCTAAAATGTGTGGCAAAGGAACATCAAATATGCCACTACATAATGATATCACTGTTAACATGTTGTTTGTTTATTTACAAACGTAGGCAAAATATAACTTAAGTGATATCAATAAGCAAGAGCACATTTATTTTATATTTCTCTATTTTTAGTCATAACTTACAGTACGGAATGGTTGTAAAGGTCTATATATCAATACATATAATTTATAGTTCATATTTGTGGCTAATTTCCACACAAAAGTGTGTATGTGTGTGTGGTCTCTACTCTTACCAGCTGAGGAGGACAAGGTAGCTCCTGATGCGGATCCTGACATGTTTTTGGGTATAGTCAACCCAGCCTTACTGTCCCTGCCTAGAATAACCATTACACTAACATTACAAATTAATATGGGTGACCAGAACTCTGATTACAGCTAACTAGAACAAAATTGAATCAGAACCATTTAGAATCTTTAATGATTGGTTTTGAATTTCTGGAATGTCTAACATGCACACACACACATGTACGCACACGTACGCACACGCACGCACGCACACACACACACACACACACACACACACACACACGTACGCACACACACACACGTACGCACACACACACACACACACACACACGCACACACACACACACACACACACGTACGCGGTTTGAGGGACCAGACTGAAATACTCACGTTTCTTGTCCGAATGTTTGTCGATCGTGAGCTTTCCTTCGCTCTGTTGCCTTTCCAACTGTTCCTGTTAAAGAGAGAGGAACCGATGAAACGACAGACACTCCAAGAACATGTAACACAGTAAACACTGTCATTCATTGGAGTAATTACTATGGACACACTTCACACGTTTATGTCTCTTAAATGCATCTTCATTAACCCTTTTTGTGACCCAGGCACAAAATTAAATCAAAAGAAGCCTGCATGTAAAACTAATAAAAGCACTTTCATAGGGCTGCCCCCAAATAGTCGACTAAACCATTAGTTGACCAAAATTTTTATTGATCGAATCGTCGCAGTGTAAAAAAACGCGAGAGTGGAACTATTCATTCCGAACGTGCGCCTTGTAACAAACAATTGGTGTCTATTAATTAAGGACTAGATCAGTTGTATAGAATGTCTGAGAGAAAATCTAAAGTAGCCTATGCCAGCATTTCGAGCATCTAAAAGATGACCCCAAAAAAGTTAATTCGCCTATCATTCAGCACATCTTCTCAAAGACCGGCTTCATTGTCAGCAAAACGAGCTCACTTCTCCCGAGCAACGTCAACAAACTCGCGTTCCTCATGCATAATATGAGAAGACTGCGATCGGAAGAAAAACAGAAGTGAGTAAGCCTAATGTGACAAGGTTCGCTGGTCACAAGTAGGCTAAAACACACTTTTACGTTGCTAATATAGATTATAATGAATCTTTCGTTTGGCCTGTTGTTGATATTTCTCTTTTAAGTGTTTCAGTTTGCTGTGTTTTTTATTTATTTGCTTGTTTATATAATTTATAGCCTATTTATTTGCATTTTAAAAAAATTATTTAGTTATTCACTATTTTTAAGTTGTTGTTGTTGTTGTTATAAAGAGTGGAAATAAAAATAACTGTTAAATGTCTCATTGCTTGTTGTTCCAACACATTCATTTACCGCTCTATCTATGCCGTTAATAGCCTACAGCGCAGGCCAGCAAATCGCAGCCTGTGCTTGTAGCTATAACTGATATTCATTTTAAATGCTCATAATGACAGTTTTGTATTTCTCTGTAATATAGTAAACTTACTATAGATCAGATGGAAGTCAAATCATTTTCTGATGCTCAAAAATACATATTTAAATAATTAAATGAATATCATAAATGTGCGACGGTTATCGAATATATTATATATAATCGAATATAACTGATGACTACAGGTCGACTAAGCAAATCTTTGGTTGGGGGCAGCCCTACACTTTTAAAGTGATTTATAACTATTTTAAGGCGTGTCTATCAATCACGCTGAACCTGTGTGAAATGGTTATAAACGGTCTGCTCTCCTCACCATCTCCAGCAGCAGGTTCTCCTCCTTCTCCTTCTTCTGGTCCAGTAGATCCCTCTCATGTCTCTTGTGATACTGCAGTGTAAAAGAGACATTGTGAGATCTATACAAAAGCTGCGTAAGTCACTATGGATACGAGTGTCTGCTAAATGCCCGTAATGTAACGAGAGCACCCATTCCTGACGCACATCACTCGCGCACTGCTCATCAGTCAGGGAGAAGACACTTACTGGTTCTGTCATGTCGATTTTGTCCAATTCCAACACTGTCTGAAAAAGAAAGACGTAATTAGTACATAATTAGGATGGAAATAAAGTGGGGTGGCAATTAGTTTCAACCTTAACCCCTGCATTTATTAACCCCAGCTAAACTCATAAGTGACCAGCTGAGTGCTGTTTGTGAGTGTGCGTGTGTGTATGTGTGCGCGTGTGTGTGTTCAACTGCCTCAGATACAATCCCTGCAAGGACCTTTGAATCCCTGCAAGCATTGTCTTCCTGTACTGTTCTCTGAGTACTCTGCCATAATATGCTATGTAATTACTCTTATACTACTCGCAGTGTGGTGTACCCCATTTCCTCCTCCACTCTCAAATTAATTCCCTGTGTCCTGCAGTACAACCTCCCCTGTTGTGAGTACGCTTATACAAATAATCCTCTTTTCCAGACCCTCCCTTTAATGGCCACCATCTTTAAGTGGTCTCATATATATAAAACACATTTTTAACAACTTGTTTATTAAAATAACCACTAAACACAAGCCTAATGTGCACAGCAACACTATGACTTGTTTACATTGTACAGACATTTCTGCCCTAAGGAATTCGAGCCTGTGATTCTCTGGTCAACCGTCCAAAACTCCCATTCATTCCTCTCGCCTCTAGCTTTCTCGTCCTCACCCTTCCTGACCAGCCAGGTATCCCTTACCTTGCGGATGGTGGCCACCACATCCTTGTCCTTCTCCCTGCAGAGAAGCCTGCGTACGCAGAACTCCAGCTGCTGCAGCATGGGCTTCTCTGCGGGCAGTCTGATAGTGGACTTCAGCCTGGGCAGCAAGCAGCACAGCTTATACCTGAGGAAGGGGCCCGGGACACAGAACACAGCGATGGGCATCAGAGGAACACCGCGCGCCTCGCTCAAACGCTGTCAAATGACACGGCGAGAGTCGCGGCACGTACCTGACGTTGGCTACGGGGTCGTTGACCAGCTCCAGGGCCGGGTGCAGGAAGTGTTTACAGAAGTAGGACTTTGAGAAGAGCTCCATGGCGATCTCGCAGAGGTCCAGGTATCGCAGCCTGTTCCAGTAGCTCCTGCCCTGAGCGAGCTCTGGGAGGGGA
Source organism: Ilyophis sp. 1 JC-2022 (assembly GCA_022702515.1). Taxonomy (NCBI): domain Eukaryota; kingdom Metazoa; phylum Chordata; class Actinopteri; order Anguilliformes; family Synaphobranchidae; genus Ilyophis; species Ilyophis sp. 1 JC-2022. Next base: position 36,937,754 of record CM040406.1, read on the forward strand.
AACGGGTAATCAAAGCCGGCGGAAGCAGACGGATTGAGCTGAGCTGAGCCTCTGCGCGCCATTCTCGCTCATCGCTTGCAGGGATTCATCGATTTTGTTCCACGTGTCACCCCGCTGCGTTTGTGTGGGAGGGCCGGGGGGTATCGCTGCAGGAGAAACTGAGGGAAACGCCGCGAACGGGGGAGGGAGGGAGTGAGAGAAAACATACTCACGGTCCACCACTTTGCCGATGATCTCCTGCCGCTGCTCCAGCTTGCGGTTGTAGCGCAGAAAAACGCACAGTGTCCTGGTCGCCTCCCTCTGGACAGGAAGAACGTTCTGAAAGAGTGAAGCCGCTTTAGCTGTACGTTACTCCTACTCATGCCAACGCCAGCTCCCGTCTCTGCGGTTAATCATAACTGTGAATAATTATTCAAAACAAAACGGAGAGCTGTGAATAAAAGACCTTGTTCTACGGAGCCCTTCACATTCCACCTGGATTCCTACACCTGTGGCTCAGAGCAGAGTGGATAGCATGCAATAATGGTGATTCACACTAATTGTATATGATTGTGTATATCCCATTGCACTCCTTGAATTTGATAATTTTTTCCTCATACTTTTAAATACAAATACCAAAAACATACTCTAAAAAAAATATGTAAACAAATTGCATTTCAAATTTATTTATACAGTTGATAGCAAATACATGTCAGGGTGAATTATACTGGTGGTTTGTTTAATTTTATGGCTGTGATTAATATGTGTGTTAAAATTAACAAAACTCACTGTTTTGTTAATTTCCAACTCAGATGACGGAATTGAAAGACTAGCCAACCGATCTTTGTCACATAGTAATACCAAACAGATGATAGTTAGGCAACACTGACCACAAAGCCACTATCCTGCTAGCGCAGTCATCATAGTTATTGCGTTAAAGGGAATTTTGCAAAACACAGCACACAACAAAGGAACCCAGGCCTGAGGGGGCATTCGGTAGAACAAACAGACTGAAGCATTGATCTCACGTTCGTGGTGATGATGGTGAACATTCTTTGCAGGAAGCGGAAGTAGATTTGATCCCCGGAGATGATGCGGGGCAGGCAGGAGTACCTCTGGAGCAGCTTCTCGTGGACCCGCCAGCGCAGCGAGGCGGCCGTCTTCTGCTCCGCGGCCGCCAGGGCCGGTATCAGGTCCGGCACGCTTACCTGCTGAATCGCACCAGGCAAGAAAGAGAGAGCCGTCGTCACTGCACTTCACCTCGCAGCCAGCAGAGGGCGCTAGCCACATCGTCGTGCACGTGAGATTCAGTTCCACAAAGCTCCAGTATTTTATTTCTACTGAATCTGAAGCGCTGATAAAAACAGACAGGGCATTGAAATTCAATCGTGTATAATCCCTGGTGCCAATCAACTGTGGAAGGCACGGGACAGATGGTCCAGGATTACAGGTCTGGGCAGATGGAAAGGGGAGAAGGTGATGTCACAGTGAAGCACACCTTGCTCTCAGGCCCGGCTCCCTCTCCTCTTGACGTGGCCAGCTCCAGAGTGTCCTGCAGTGTGTTCGTCAAAGCTTCCAACACCTACACACAAAAGAAACGCCACCAATCAAACTACTCGCTCGCTTTCCAACAGGAAAATGGTAGGCTTTTGTTAACCCTCACAAGTCTGCCTTTTGAAATAACCTGCTTTTTAAATATTAATTTATCGCAAGCTCAAACGCTGTATAATGTACCTTGACGTCACGGCCCATCAAATACAATGAAACGCGCCAAAAACACGGAGGTGGAGGTAGGCGCTGAGCAGGCAGCTGCTGGGCAATTGATATTGACACGTTTCACGATGTGTGACAAACAGGTTCCTCTCCAGGGGCCCTGAGTGCGTCGACTTTCGGCGCGAGCGATACGGAGAGAGAGAGAGAGTCCCCCCGCGGACGCTAATGTATTCATCCCTCTCAGCGATGCGGAGCACATCCGCAGGCTTTCTAACGAACGGTGTCAGGTCCGCCCGCCCACGCACGCACTCAGTCTGACGCGCGGCCACTCCACTCCGCTACCAAACAACAACTCATTACCATCACAGTCAGATCTGCTAGTCGTTCGTCATCGCGTCTCGCAGGCATGCAGAACAGGACTCTCATTCCGCGCGGATCTCTAGAAGCAATCGCATTTAACGGGGCTCACGAGAGCCGTCTACACTGAGACCTCGGTGTGTGGAAGTCGTATATATTTTGAAGTGGGGCTGACCTGTAAATTCCGGCGAAAATGAAAAAAGTTACAGATTACATAAAAAGGGAGTTGTGGACTTTGCCGTTGCGACTTAAGTGCAAAACATTGGTCTTACCTCCAGGGAGTCATCCTGCAGCAAGGCGACCAGCTCCTTGTGAATGTAATGTACATTGGAGCCCAACAGTTTAACAACCTGGAAGACAGAGGGTGGGGGTAGGGGGGGCTCTGTGTCAGGGCAAGTCACAGGCGCTGCTGTGGTCGTAAAGTTCTCGCTAAACGCCAGTCGCAGTCTTACTTCATGGAAGCCAGCAGCCACCGTGCGCCGGACGGAAATTTCTGGATCGTTACACAGGCTGGAGAAAGTGGGGTAGAGCTCCGAGAGGAAGCATTTAGGGTCTGCGAATAACACCATGGCCTGGAAGATAAGATGAGCGTGTGAAAGGGTTGCAGGAATGTTCTCGTGCTCGTCATATCTCAGTGACTCCTGCGTATGAGATAGAAAAAGGCTGCCAAGTCCACACAGCTTTCAATCCAATGTTTTGGAGAGACATGCATACAGTATGACCACTACGCTTCTGGGGGCCGGGGGCCTATTGGCTTTTTTCCCCTTCTTTATAGTACTATTTTAGATAAAGGTCATGAAAGGTGAATTACTGCTCCAAAAATATGAACTAAGGGAACATGGCCAAAGGTCATGCATGTGTGTGTGCGTGTGCGTGTGTGTGTGTGATAGGCGCAGGGTCAGTATCATATTTTGGATAGGTGAAATTTGTGTTTCACAAAAACTCAAATTCATCACAGTTCATGAAATTACAAAACGCACATGTATGGACAAACATCAGCCAACTGAATCATTTTCTAAAGGCGTCGAAGCGGGATTTTATCCAAACTTTCTGTCACCGACGTAAAAATCAAGTTTGTCAGTTTATTTATTTATTTATAAATTTGGACGCCATGTTAGTTCAAAACCTAATTTTCAAGAATCATACAACTGATGTTTCAAAAGAAGCTAAGAGCCAAATGTTTTATCATAAGTGCACCTGATGCTTCTTATACACATATTCAAATGGTCAAACAGAAAATGTTTTAATAGATGACTAAATGGCCTAAAAGGCCATTTGAAATCTTGAGTATTCAAAAGCACTTTAATTATAATGCAATGACTGTAATATTATTGCACTTTTTGTTTTATTAAAGCAAATTACTTAAACTATAATTTGCTGCACAGGCCTGATCATTTTGCACAATAAAACAGTTAGATTTCTGATTCAATTCATTGGCCTACTGGATGAGCTCCAATGAGGGTAACAGCTCTTTTCTGTAAACCCAGGCGTTGATTCAAGTCTCTCTGTGTGCTCTGAGGACATATTTATCACTGTTCTAATATAAAATGTATTATCAAGCTAATGTCATTATTTTTGTTCAGATTCATTATACGTTCCGATCACGTGTAATGTGCAATTTCCAGTGTGAAATGTGCAGTGTGAAAACTTGCAATGTACATTCACACCAAGGGGTTGTATTCCAAAATATAAATAATTGTATCCCACAACTCAGGTATGACATAGCTTAGGATACATACATTAAGTGTTGCAAAATTCCACAGTACAATCCTGAATGAAATGTGGACACCGTGTTTTAAAGAACAAAGCTAACCGTATCATTTCTAAAATCTAGATTATACAATATTGTGGTGCTGAAGCTGTTTTATATTTGCGCATTACTGAATAAAATCCAAAAGAAAGGGCTGGTCTGATAAAACAACAGGTTTTAAAATGAGTTGAAGAACAAGTACATTCCCTTGCATAATATATATATTTTAAATAGTATTTTTTGAAATAAATATTTGGATATTTTTTTCTCAGGTAAAGTAGGACTAAGACATATGTATTTAAGAGAGCTGCCTCTGTCAGTCGCCACTGTGAGTGATGTATTATTTAAGCCGCGAGTGGTGCATGTACACCCCTCAGGGCTCCAGAAGAGCACTGTGAACAAAAGGCCCTGGACAAGCTTTGCCCTCCGGAGTTTCAGCCGCTGCATTGTCCCGGGCGCCTCCCCGCTGCTCCCTGAAGGAACTGGGCGACTGTGGGGTAACCATTTAACATGGAGGTGCTAACAGAAACCTGTCTGTGCCAGGACTGAGGGCAGAGACCAGGCTATATATGCAAATCCGCTGCCCTGGAGCACTGGGGCTCGGCCGCACAGCGATCCTGTTTTTGGAAATGGAGGGCCAACACAATGAATGGCTTAATGCCAATGCTACTGATAGTGAGGTTTGTTTATTCACCATTTGTTGACCTTGTGGTAGCCATTGGCCACGCAACAGAGCTCCACAGCTTGTTATCCATTGTTTGCCTGGCACGGGATTGACTAGCAAAATACTTATTACCGTAACATGAAACAACAGTGCCAGTGTCAACCTACATCTGTAGGAACGTGCAAAATAATGCCGGTAAAAGTCCGCGAAAGGTTTACGGCTACAGATTTATGTGGACTCCTAGTGCCTTTCCAATGAAATGAAACGCGATGAACGGGAAGAAAATGGTCTTCTCCAAAATAAAATGAAAGACAAGAGCACTTGAAGGGTAGGAAATGGATGGAGCTGCTATAGTTCATGGTTCCCTGAATGCATTGCTATGTTAATGAGGGGTTTCACAGCAGAGTGATGGTAATGCTGATATCCTGCTGGGTTGAGCTGCCTCTCATTTTAACACCCAGGGAGGCGAATCCTCCATTTACTATTATTTTATCACCATATTTTTCTTTATTGTTTTAATGTTTCTTGGGCTATAGAACTTCTGTGTGTGTTACCATAAAGAGATGGATAAACATATGGTACCATGTACAAAAACAAAGCGCCATGCAGAGCGCTTGGTCTGTCCAGGTGTGCCCAGTCAGGCACACTGATAATAACCGCCAATGACCAATGCCCCCACTTGATTTTCTTGGTGAACGGCGAGCGCAGTAGCACTTGTCACTCACGGGGAAGTTGTAGGCACAGTTCTTGCGCACCAGCTCGTACTTCCTCTCCAGCTCAAGTGGGTACGCCTGGCTCTCACAGTGTCCGTTCTCCAAGTGAAGGCCCAGAATGCACAGCTTCTTATAGAACTCAAGGAACCACAGGTGCTGCTCCTCTGTGAAGCTCCCTGTGGCAGAGAGATGAGAGTCGCGACAGCTCTTAGAGGGCAAGGTTTATCAGCGAGACTAGCTATAGCTGTGTCCACCTCCTCTACACTGTAGCCTCAGAGAACACAAGCTGTCTTTTTGGAACACAAGCTTAGTTGAAAAAATACAACGCCCATGAGCTCACATGCTTCAGTACTGTAGTCTTTGCAAGGGATAAAATGGTGTGATCATTGTGATGTCACCATCACAGTGACTGTGACTGTGGACAGACAGCAGGCCCTACCTGAGAGGCCATGACACAGCCTTCCATACTGAAATGACAGCGAGGCCAGAACTGCTTCATCAGCTTTGAAGCATTTTTCACAGAACGCCTTCACTAACGGAAATATAACACGAGTCCGGTCATCTGCAAGTGAGGAGGAGAGGGAGGGTGTTAAAGAGGTCGTGCCAACATAATAGGCATCCATTCACAAATGATATTCTACAAACTGTAATTACACAGTAGCCTTCTCTTTATTTGAGAAGCTGAATACCTTGTATGCAAGTGAATCATTCAGGTTTTATTTATAGCACGGCACACCTTGTGCCAATAAGGTCATCCAGACACACACCACACAAAGTCATGTATTGTTTGAACATTTTTTCTCTAAAATTCCTTATACAATGCCCGCCACTATTATTGGCACCCCTGGTAAAGATGAGTAAAAAGGGCTAATAAAAATTAACCGTTTGGTGAATTAGCGTAATGTCACACTGAAAAGAAGAAAAAAATCCAGCCTTTAATAGACCTATCGCTAAGCCCCTCCCCAAACTGCTATGGTCCAATCACAGCTATCATAAGGGGGGGGAGACAATGCTCTCAAACTCTACCACCTCCTCCACGTTATGTAGCGTATTTTCAGATGACGATTAGCAATAATATTATCAAGAACATTCATATTATATAATAACCATGGTGAAACATTGCTGGCTGGGGGGGGACAACACAGTGATCTAGGTACCCAACCAGTTTGAGAGTTTTTTTTTTTTTTTTTCTTTTCCGAAGCGCTCTTCTGGGAAAGGAAAGTGCAGGATGTGCTTAAGCTGCTGCTGCACACACACAAAACAAAAAAAAAAAGAAAAAAAGAAAAAAAAAAATAATATTTATTCATATTATAGTTATATATTGTTTTTATTAGATTTTTATTTTTTGTTTTTTTACGTAACGTTTTATTATTATATATTAGTAGTATGAGTGTGGGGTTAACAGTTAATTAGCCCTTAGATCAGACTCAAGACGGTCCAACAACAAGGCCAGTATATATATATATATAATATAAATAATTAAATTAAAAATTAGAACAGTGCTGTAAACATCACCTTATTTGCCTTATCCAAACAAAAAAAATAACATAATACCCATTACATATTGTTTATTTAATGACGCTGACGAGGCTTAGCGGCTAAAATGGAAAGAAGCAAGTAGCTGGCTAATGCACTTATAAATTTTTTATTTACTTTTTACGGATAAATTACAGAATAGCATTATTGAGATCAATGTTGAGATATTCACAAGCAAAGTACAGTAAGTAGTAGGTAGTAGAGTAGTAGTAGTAAGTAGTAATAGTAGTAACAGACAGAAGGAAACGCTAATTCTAAACGCTATAACTAAAAAAAAAAATAATTTTTTTTTTTTTTTTTTTTTTTTTTTTTTTTTTTTTTTATTTTTTTTTTTTTTGTTGGCACAGCTTTTTTTTGGATTTTTGAGAGATTTCAAAATGGAAAAAATTTTAAAAATTTACAATAAATTAAAAAAATTAAAAAAAATAACAGAGGGTGTGAAAGTCTGGGCCTCCCTCTGCTCTCTGGGGGGGGGGGGGGGGCGGGGCGGCCGGGGTGTCCATTGAAGTAAATATATTATGAGAAAAAAAAAAGAAGATTATTTCATCAAGAAATAATTATTTTTAACAAAACCACATGTGCCACAATTATTGGCACCCCTGCATTTATATATAGAATAAAGTAATCATTTAAAATATTTGGTCGCATTTCCTTTGCATGCCATGACTTTCTGATGTCCCATTGACTTCAATTAAAGGTTGGATTTTTCAAATTTTTTCAGTGTGAGATTAAGCTAATTCACCAAACGGTCATTTTGTTTATAACCCTTTTTACTCATCTTTATCAGGGGTGCCAATAATAGTGGAGGGCACTGTATATGAAACAGTGTTAAAGTATTCCGATCCTCCTTGAATGAGTTGTACTGTAGTTATTTCAGGGGTTCCCCTACTTCTCCATCTCAAGGCCCCTTAAAATGACCACCGTGTGGCTGAGGACCCCAAGTCAACAGAATGGTTAACATATCACACCTTCCAACGTGTACCCCTACAGGCTGCATTGAAATGTGTATTAAACATAGTAGCACAATGAAGTTGGATCTGTATAAGATATGCAGCTATTAAGTAGAATATACGTATATTCATTATTACAATGGTAATATCACAGTATTGCCATTGATGAGTAAACCAGGTTTATTTTACTTAAAATATGTGTTATTATCTAAATATGTAAACATTAACAAACTACTATTACTATTAAGGGAATCCACTTTTACGTTTTGCAAAGGACAAGTTTGGGAACCCCTACCATATGGCAAAAGACACTATATACATAAAAAATTCATGCCGCATTGTTTGGGAGTATACACGTCACAGCTGCACGAGGAGCAGAATGTATGTAACTGGAGGAACGCTCACCGTTGTCGAACATCTCCAGTAAGTTCACGATGGTGTCGAAGGCGGATAGTCGAACGGTGCTCCCCTCATCTCTGGCCAGCTCCACCAGCTCTGGCAGCACCACCGCCTTGGTATGGTCCACACTGAGGAGAAGGGAGGGGGGCGGGTGTGTGAGACAAACACACAAACATCGAACAACTATTCTGCAGTTGCACACATTAGGGCAAGGGTCCTCAATCTTCTCCCGAAAGGGCCGTTGTGGGTGCAGGCTTTTGTTCCAACCAACCAAGCAGTAACACACCTGATTCTACTAATCAAGGTCCTTATGCCGCGTTCCAGATAGGATTTTGAGCTCGTAAGTTACGACTTCAAGTTACGAGTCACGACTTCGTAGCGTTCCAGGCAAACTGAGATTCCTTTTCCATACAGCCAATATAAACGGTGGTGTCGGAGCCTTGACTGCGGTTTGGTTTCAGACACAGTCAAGCAGCAGCAGTCAGAGCAGGCAGCAAAAAATTGTATGCCCAAATTTCACTATGCTAAGAAATCGTACGTTACATAATTTTTATTATTTTCATCATCATTTTTTTTTTTTTCGCCGTTTTCATTTTTTCAGGTTTACCCTTAGCTGCTAGCTAGGCTAGCTAGCAGCAGCTAGCTTGTCCGACAGATTTTTGGCATCATTACATCACACATAGATTAGTAGTGTATGTATTTGTTGTATTATTATTTTATGTGATACAATTTATTTACTTTACTTACTTTTATTTTAAGTTACTTTTTTTTTTTTCCCTTACCCCACCTACGGGGTTAACCGGCGTTATGGGGAGGGTGTTCTGAGAGAGAGAGCAGGTGTGTGAACAGAGAGGAGTACTCAGAGTACACGGAGTTCACGGGTGGTTCACGGGTGGGAAGTTAGTTTCCAATGCATTCCAAAGGTTGGAAAGTTTGAAAAAAATTTGGAAAAACGGGGTTACGGCGCGCGGTGGATTAGCCAAGACTATAGTGATTGATTATTAGAATCAGTTGTGTATGTGCTTGGTTGGAACAAAATCCTGCACCCACACCAGCCCTTTCTGGATTAGATTGAAGACCCCTGCATTAGAGCATATTGTGTTCTACGTGAGTGAAATGAATACACCTCATACACGCACACACACACACCCACACCCCACACCCCACACACTTTAGTCAGATGCAAACACACTCTTCAATCAGATGCCTGGGATAAACGTACTATCCTCAAAGCACTGTAAATCATAGCAAAGCAGTAATCCAGATAACAATTCCTTTTTTCTATGTCGGGGAGGTCACTTGTGTTGCCATAAAGATTATTTGATTGATAAACTAACAGCTGAAATGTCTCTGCATGTCTGGGCAGAACATGTTGGGCAAACACTGCAGTACAAGTAGGCTGTTAAAAGAGCAGGAGTAAATGAAGCCAGCGGGTGAAGCTGCAATCTTCAACGGCACGCGATAAGTCATGATATCGGTTTGTTTTCAGCAGGTTCACAACAACACAGTGGTCAGATGACCCTGAATTACCGCTCAACGGCGCGTTGCTGCAATGCAACGCTGTTCCGCAACAATTACAGCCAAGCTGCGGAGGCATATTTTACGTACCCAGCTGTGCCTAAAAAAAGCTGCGCTTTTTCACCGGTCAAGTATCGCTCAAAAGTACTGCCCAGAACACTGTGTACCATTTTTTTTTTGAAAATTGTTGCCATTTACTGGGCCGGATTCCTCGCAAACTCTGCGGTCTATCAAAACCTGCGCGACTCGAGACTGAACAGCGCTCGGCGATAGGCATTATTCATCTGCTGCAGCTCCTGGGATTTGGCTGCTGGCTGCACTGAAGCTTCGCCTACCTGAGGAGAATGCATTACGCACGCTTTTTTCACCAGAGCGGGGGGGGGGGGAAGCATCTCTCATGCTGAAATTCCACATAGGCACTACTGAGCCTTGACTCTCCACCTTCATCCACCTTATATTTCTCACATCCTATTATTTATTTGCTGAGCAAACAACCTTATCCGGGCTGACAAACACGGTTTGTATTTTTACACGTACTGTCGTCGCTACAGCTGGATATTTACTGAAGCGCTGCGAGTCGAGCACCTCACAGGAGTGCAGGTTCAGAGTCCCACCCGGGAGTCTAAGCCATAGCCTTTCAGAACGTACTGTATACCACCATCTTACGCTGCCTATTTTTAACAGGCATCTCTTGTTATTTTGGCTGGTCACAGGGTGTGGGGGGGAGGTTCCGTGTGTTTCCATAGCAGGGAGCCCTGCTGGCTTTGCAGAGGGACAGGTGCCTGAGCGATCCGAGAGGGAATCTGGACTCTTAGGATCTGTATGGAAGTGAGGAAAAAGTCCAGTAGGGTTCATCTATTGTTTTTACCCGATTCCCCTGGCGATGTTCTCCAGCTGGTGGCACATGCAGGAGCGCACCTCGTACTCCACGTCCTGACACAGCGACCTGACCAGAGGCAGCAGGTCCTTCTTTACTCTGGGGAGGACAGGAGCCGCAGGTTAGTCTCGAGGGTAATGACCTTCAGAGAGCCCATTAACATTACATTCACAAAGCACAAGCACGGCTAAGAAGCTAAACATATTACAAGAGCAGCGGTGCTGTTACAACAACATACACTATATGGCCAAAAGTATCCAGACACCCCTTGGTCTGGGGCTGTTTTTCATGGTTCAGGCTAGGCCCTTCAGTTCTAGTGAAGGCACATCTTATTGTTCCAGCATACAATGACATTCTAGATGATTCGGTGCTTCCAACTTTGTGGCAACAGTTTGGGGAAGGCCCTTTCCTGTTTCAGAATGATAATGCCCCGATGTACAAAACGAGGTCCATACAGAAATGGTTTGTCGAGATCAGTGTGGAAGACCTTGACTGGCCTGCAGAGCCCTGACCTCAACCCCACTGAACACCATTGGGATCATTTGGAAAGCTGACTTGAATGTGAGCCAGGCCTAATCGCCCAACATCAGTGCCCAACCCCACAAATGCTCTTCTGGCAGAATGGAAGCAAATCCGCACAGCAATGTTCAAACATCTATTGGAAAGCCTTCCCAGGAGAGCGGAGGCTGCTATAGCACCAAATGGGGACCAACTCCATATTAATACCCATTATTTTGTAATGAGATGTGGATGAGCAGGTGTCCATATATTTTTGGCCATGTAGTGTAACTTGAAAAGAATCTTTGGGGAGCTGAGAGTTTTTGCAAAGCATATCACATTAACAACAGATATGTACAGTACACTGCATGTACAGTACAGTACATTTACATGGAAATTATATAAAATAAAGAGCTGCTAGATGCTCATGGTCAATTGTTCTCTTTAGTTAATATCTATGTGTACTTGTGCAAGCCTTTCCAATAACCTCTCAGCGTTATTCAATGTTTCAGCCTTGCCGTCTCTGTGGTGAATGTAGGTCCCACCACGGCACTCACATCTGAGACTCAAACTTGCCGGCCACCTTCCCCAGGATCCGGCAACTGGCCAGGCGAGCCTGCACCGACTGGGACAGCTGAGCTTTTGACACCAGCGGGTTCAAGATCTGCGCGCAAGCAAATGGGAACAGGCTGTGAGATCAAGGCTGAGAACAAGGCAATATAATGTGCTGGAGTCAAACATCCTGAGGAGTGAGGACAAGAAAAGCAACGCACTTAATATCGTTTATCCGCTTTGTTAAATACACAGGATGGAAGTGCATTTTAAGCTGTCATCGGTTACCTCTTGCCTGATAGTTTCCTTTGGTAAAGCATCGATTGCTGATAGTAATGTTTCCAGCCACGCATTGCTGACCACTGCCAAACAAAGGAAGCAGAGTCACAGAGTCACATTCATACAGCGTCATCAACAGTGAACCATAACCCACCGTAGTCCATAACTACAGGGGCTCGTCCTCGTAAATAAAGCGAAGAGGAATTACAATAGCGGCGTTATATAACGTCCATCCAGATCCAAAGGTTATTTTTACATTGAGAACAGTGCCGAGGCTGTGTGGGAACGCCAGTAGGGGATACCGTTACAGTCCGCCCCGTGGCACTAAATCACGTCAGCGAAGCTCAGCAGGGAATTCAGACTGTGGTCTTCTCTTCCACACAGAAAAAAAGCCAAACAAAAGTGCATTCTGCTCTAAGCTTTGTACGCCAGACAGTGGTTGTATTTTGACTTTGACAGGCTAGCACAGAAGAGCAGCCACAGCGGCCCATTATAGTACCCCACGTACAGTGTGCTTCAGCTCTTTTGCTAATGTTCTTGATTAACAATTAAGTAACTATTAAAGTTTATGTTTATGTAAGAGTATAGAAATTCTGTAATTGTATCCATGCATTAAGACATATTTGATGTACTGATGCAGAGCGTGATGAATATGCCAGAAATAGTTACATTTAATATGCAATTCTCTGTCACTCTCTAAACCAAAATCAATGTGCGGACGGTCAAACTCCTAACTCCTTATTTAAACAATGGAAAATGTACAGTAGCCCTTATTTTCAGAGCATACCAATATGACAAGTAACCTTTGACCCTAATAACGACTTCCCACCCTCCTCGTGCCCCTCACCACCAACCTGCGTCCCGGTGATCCAGGTTGAGTAGGACAATCTGCAGGATGGAGTGGGTGTGTGTCTGGATGAGAATGATGTCATCTTGGAGGATGGTGAGGAAGGAGCCGGCGGCAGCGAGCTGCATCTCCACACCAGCAACGTGCAGCACTTCCTGTGTGTGGGCGGAGCTCTATATCAATCTTTAAGTCAACTACACACAGTGGAACTAAATTAATCTTAAACGATGCTCAGAACTCTGGGGGTTTTCAAACATCAGGCGAGCCTGCAACGAGATAAAATTTTGCCCACCCTGACTTTTGGCACGACCCTCCGGAACGTTTCGGCTGGATTCTGCCGTACCAGGTTCGGCAGGTTGATGACCACACTGGCCCGCTGAACATCCTGACCCGAGCTGGACAGGAAAGAGCAATATTTATGCTGCTGTAAGCCACTGAGAGGAAACCATCAACGCATGAAAAATGTGATGGCCTATGCTGACACTGAATTATTCAGTGACACAGCAACAACTTTGCCTCTTTATAAAGCCATTACCCCACAGCATAGAGTGCAGAGCACAACTTCAGAACCATTGAGTCTAATTTTCAACAAATACAGCCTATATAATGTAATTTAATGTGGATGTACAGAATATTGTCGTAGACAGCTGTGTTCCGCTGTGTTCTTTAGGAATTTCACCTGGCAGCTTCTGAAAGAACATTTAGTCCTGCAATTACATTAAGAGCAAAACAAGTCCACCCTCAGCTGGGTGGCACAGACTTAGGTTTGGCGTGGGAAATTACACTCAGAGAGCGGTGTGCTCGGAAGGAGAAAGAGGGCACCTAATTGTGGGCTAACTGAATTTCCTACGCGGATTGCCTTTAACCATCAGCAGTTGCAGGAACCTAACTCCAATGGAGATACAGTCTGGAGGGTTTCCAGCACACCCGTCTCTGTAATCTCAGTTCACCTGTTAAATTTTAATCAACAATGGTGATTAAAATAAATGCTAAATGCACTCCCCTTCAAGACAATTTACAAGCAGAACCTTTGAATGGGCTTCCTGTCGTTTGTCCTTCAGAGTTCAGTTCAAATAAGCAATTGATTCTTTGGTAATTGAGAGGAAGACACTGTTATGATCTTAATTTCTGGGGTCATAATACAGCATGAAGATGCTAATAGTATTAATTTAATTGTGTGATCCACAGCCTCTTTGCTAAAGCAGTTATATACTGCAGCAGTCCTCCATGATAGACCCAGAACAGAATAAAATTGTAAATTAAATTCACATCGGTCTGCCTATCCAATGTATCCGTCTTCCTTTTAAACCTGCAAATGTTCTTGCGAGCCCAACTACTCAAGAGACGTGGCTGCTTCTGTCCCGCGCACCACTGTGTCTATCAGTTTTCACACTGTGACACAATGCACGATAAACTATTAACAGGTATTCATTTCATTTAAGAGATAGGCTTTCTTCAGGTTGCCTTTTGTTGATAGAGTTAGTTAATAACTAGGAAACGACTGGGGTTGTTGCCAAGCCGGTTTGGAAAAGAGCCCAGGGAAAATTGGTCATAGCCGCTGAACTCCTTGAATATGAGTGATATTCCCTTGCGGCTGCGAATAGCTTGATTTATTTAATGCTTGAATAGAGGACTATACGAGAAAGGACCAGATGGGCCTGAAAACAAGACTGGCTTAATCAATTAAGCAGCGATGTTGAGAGGCCCGGTAACATGACCTGGCCACACAGCAAGATACTTTGATCTCCCTGTAAAAATGCTTGGGCCTTGCGATACCTGGTAAGTAAAAAGAGCCGCCTTAACATTTGTAATTAGGTTTGACTGCCAACTGAAGACGAGTCAAGACCTTCGGAAACAAACCCAGCCAGTGGAAGCTTGAAAGCTGCAAAAGAACAAAACTTTCTCTTCTCCTGCTAGCCACAATATTCACTGCTTCCCCAAAAAACCCAGGGTTAGGACGACAGATTGCGGAAAGTCCACCGACAACTGCCTTCAGGATGGGAGTCCTGACTACCAACTCCTAAAACAGGCTGGTGCAATATGCAGCAGGTTTCAGTAGAGCTGTCATGAACTGATGTAGCATTTCACTACACTGGGTGGTGGGGGGAGGCACCGCCATTGGCTGTACCCATAGTGGGTGGGAAAACGTGGAGGTGGGCTCACGTCAGTCTTGATCCAGGGGTAGCGGCACCTTGGCAGAACCAGCCCCGTGGCGGAAGGGCGCCGCAGAAGTCCAGCTGCCCACCCCCTGCTTTTCTGAAATGCGCCTGAGCTTGAAGAAGTGTACGATAATGAGGCTTCATCAGAACCTTCGGAGCAATTACTTTTCATTTGGCAGTGCCTCCTCCTCCCCCCCCCCCCGTCTCTGGCAGGAGCCTGAACTCAGCAGAAAGAGACTGCGGCAGAGCTGTAATGAGAAGGCTGGAGGCAACCCCACGTCGCAGGACTCCGGCACATTCCACACAGCGCCGCTTACCTCCCGGAGTCCCGGTTAATGATTGGTCAGCTGAATGTTTTCCTGTTTTTATTTAGTGCTTACGAGGCTGCCCACACCCCGCCCCCACCCCCCCACCCCATCCTTGGCCGCAAAGGGCAATTCTGCGGTCTCCAAAGGAATGAGAAATGATTATGTTGGCATAGCTGGCACAAAGTCTCACCTCCCTCCTTCAGAGAATAACACTATAGGGCACGCTGTTGCTGTAACAAATAGAATAACAGGTTTGAGACATTACCTTTACCTCCCACACACACACAAACAGAAACACACGCGCACACACACACACACACACACACACGCGCGTGCGCACACACTTTCTTTCAAGGACACACACATCCCCACGCAAACAAATTCAGGCCCATACACACCTACACGTATATTTATTTTTCCTGTGGGCCCCTGCTGTTGTCTCCTACAACCTCAGAACCTCAGAGCAAACAGGCGTTGCACATTGTTATTACTGCAGCCATCCACTCGGCTGACACTGTTATGCACAGCCGCTTGTAAATTCTATAACCCATTAACTGGTGCCTAGGATACATCAGCAGGAGTCTTCCCCGGGACTTGGCTAAACAGCTAGCCTGTTATGGGCCCAGAGCCCTGACCACGACTCCTCGCTGCACAAGCCTCAGGTTCGGTGAGGTGACAGATGCCCCGATCATGACTCAGACTGTATCATATTGAGAGCGGAGTCCAAGTCCAAACGCTGGGCTCTCGAGCGTGTCTAATGGGCTCTCCGTTGTGCCTGGAAAATTCCAGCACAAATCCACCGCTTCGGCCAACCAGCTTTCAGCCACTGTTAATATAAATGTTTTGCAGTATAATGCTGGTTAATCAATAGCTTGGAACACCTGGTGCATAAACCGTAACTTATTTCCAAAATAAAGTAGCCACGACGAACTCCCTGCTAAACTCCTTCTGGGTCTGGTGGTTTTACTGAGCCACGGATCCGGCGGCACAATAACGGAGAACGATTTCCCTTTAAATCAAAAAGGCTCCCTCAGCAAATGTCTGCCGAACGGCGTTTCAAAGCAACAAGAGCAGCAGGAGAAAAAAGAGCCGATTTGGAAGAGAGCGGTGACAAGAGCCTGCGCTGCTTTGAGAGGCTCCCTCTCAAATTCGCCATGTTTCCAGCAGCGCTTGGACGGCTCGCGGCAGCCTGTGCGGCCTGCTTTGAGGGGAGGCCAAACGCAAGGCCTTGTGCATGTGGAGAAGGGGGCGCATCAGAAGAACGACGTGCACGCCGCTCTGAAGGGAGACGACGGACATGCAGTCAGAAGCAGACCGGAGCGCCGCGCCACGCCCAGTCAGCAGCCCGCTTTTCCTTCCGTGCGGGCGCGCTGCCTGATTAACTGCCGAGTTCTCTTCGACGCCACCATCTCAGGCAGCAATGCAAGGTCAGTCTTTGTTTCCAGCCAGGACTAAAAATACCTCTGTCTGAAATCGTGAGGCGAGCAGCCAGCAGGCAGTAAAGACAGGCAGGCATAGCGCTCGAGGGGCTCTTGGGCTGTGGATTCAGAAGAAGAAAGGCTGAAGGACATGTGATGTGCTACAGTGAGCCTTTGCTAAGGCTGGAATGAGTGCTCAGAGCAGCAGCGTTGGCCCTGCCCCCAGACACAGTCCCTACACTCTGCCGTACAATGACCTGCATCTCAGAACCTCCTCTCTTAATCTGCCTTTACACTAAGTTGATTTAGAGCACGGCACTTAGGCTAACTGGTTTTCCCTTCTTGCTAATCGAAATAGCTTGAGGCAATCTGAAACGTGATGTCACAGGCCACACTGCGTTAAATGGAAGTGCGCCAGATAAAGGCATCTTCTGAGTAAATACACGTCAACAATGATGGATTCCACAGTGGTCTGTGAGCCACTCTTCAGAATAACCAGCTCAGTCCACCTGGTTGCACTAGGTATACTATATGAGTGGTTTGAAACAGCTCTTCCTCTGCGGCAAAGTGATATGGATCAAGGAAGCCAACCGGTCAGGATGGATAAGTGATCATTGACAGAGGCAGCTGTAAAATGAGAATTAATGATGTCCGCATTGATGGAGTGCACGTTTCCTGCGGCAGAGCTAATGCACACTTAACTGTCCAGTGCCCTGAAAACGTTCCGATAAACATGTAGGCCTATTCAGTCTATCAATACTGACTGCGGAAAGTTCCGGTAACTGGGGTTAAGTGTTAACAGAAAAGCAGCATTTTGGACAGGTTCCTCATAAGTATGAACCATTTGTGGGAATTTCATTTCATGAATCATCATCTGAAGCAAGTCTGCCGAGAAGATTTGGCCCGTATTGCCCACACTGTACGAGAGCTCCGCAAAAGCCTGCGTAGCATTGACGTCATCTCTGAGGACCCCTGACTCCCCAATTCTTAACTTTTGAAATGAAAGGCCAACAGGAGCAATTACATTGTTCTTAGAACTGGTTTTCTACCCAAGAGAGTGGAGAAGCTGAACGAATAAGCTCCTTAATTAGCCTCAGAAATGAAGATTGTGGGTTTGTAGGTTATTGCACCCCTGAGTAAAATGGAATCAGTCTCAACATGATGAACCAAAACTAGCATTACAATCCAAACTCCAGGAGATACACAGTTAGAATAAACCAATTCAGGATTGGCTGGGCGAGCCAAGAGGTTTAAGGTGGTGGCATCCTTTATCCCAGATTGAAAAAAAGGGGAATGGTTTTTATGTAGTGCGTAATAAACATGAATTTCAAATCATTACAATTCTCACTGTTGTTAGCAAACTGTTTACAGAACTGGAGCCCTTAATTCAAGGCAACTAAATGTCTCTGCTCATCAAGCAAATGGCCCCAAGTGAGCCAGACCAGCTAGTTCTTAGGGACTAATGAGCATTCCTTCAAGTGAGCCAGACCAGCTAGTTCTTAGGGACTAATGAGCATTCCTTCAAGTGAGCCAGACCAGCTAGTTCTTAGGGACTAATGAGCATTCCTTCAAGTGAGCCAGACCAGCTAGTTCTTAGGGACTAATGAGCATTCCTTCAAGTGAGCCAGACCAGCTAGTTCTTAGGGACTAATGAGCATTCCTTCAAGTGAGCCAGACCAGCTAGTTCTTAGGGACTAATGAGCATCCCTTCAAGTGAGCCAGACTAGCTAGTTCTTAGGGACTAATGAGCATTCCTTCCAGTGAGCCAGACCAGCTAGTTCTTAGGGACTAATGAGCATTCCTTCAAGTGAGCCAGACCAGCTAGTTCTTAGGGACTAATGAGCATTCCTTCAAGTGAGCCAGACCAGCTAGTTCTTAGGGACTAATGAGCATTCCTTCAAGTGAGCCAGACCAGCTAGTTCTTAGGGACTAATGAGCATTCCTTCAAGTGAGCCAGACCAGCTAGTTCTTAGGGACTAATGAGCATTCCTTCAAGTGAGCCAGACCAGCTAGTTCTTAGGGACTAATGAGCATTCCTTCAAGTGAGCCAGACCAGCTAGTTCTTAGGGACTAATGAGAATTCCTTCAAGTGAGCCAGACCAGCTAGTTCTTAGGGACTAATGAGCATTCCTTCAAGTGAGCCAGACCAGCTAGTTCTTAGGGACTAATGAGCATTCCTTCAAGTGAGCCAGACCAGCTAGTTCTTAGGGACTAATGAGCATTCCTTCAAGTGAGCCAGACCAGCTAGTTCTTAGGGACTAATGAGCATTCCTTCAAGTGAGCCAGACCAGCTAGTTCTTAGGGACTAATGAGCATTCCTTCCAGGACAAGAGGGGCCTGAGCAAACTGGGCCGATGGTACTTTCCGGAATTAGCCTGTGTGTGGAGAGTAAAATAAACACTCTGTATAGCACAGAAGCAGCTTTCCTGCCCTCATCTTCACCATTCAGTGTAAATGGGGGGAAAAGCTTAGGTCAGACTCCACACTCTTCAAAGAGATATAGTGGCTTTAGTAGGGAAGATAAAGCAGTGCTTATTTATTAAATGTAGCAAAATCAGTTTAATGGTACAAATTACAGGTGAAATCTTTTTCTTTTTTTTTACTATACAAGCCTAACTATCTCCCTTGTATTTTATTTGTGTGCCTATATTTAATCCCTGCAAATGTGTGCAGATTTACTTTGATAATAGTTAATTGCTTACATTCATTTTTGTATAATAAATCGCAATACTTGCCTATACCTTATTGGTGAAGATTTACTTCCTGTGCACCACCAAATACTCAGGCTCTACCTTCTTGCTATAAAATCAAAGATGGCGGCCATGTCCATTAACAACTAACTGGCATTGCATATGACCGACACATGAGGCAAAAGCAAAAAGGAGTAGAATAGCCAGCTACTACAAGACAAGACACAAACTGGGCACAAACTGGAAGCAAACAATAGCAATGGAGCAGAATGACAAAAGTAAGGAAGACAGAAGCCAAGAAGAAATCACCATTAATTGGAGATGATAATGCCGATTGTAGCAAGCAAGGCACATAAAAAAGAAAATGACAATAATTAACAAAATAATGGTTGTAAACAATACTTCTCAATTACCTTTCTTTGCGGCTTCATGACTCATTTAATGGCTTCAATTTACTTGTGTGTCTCTAACCCATGCTTTTTTCCTTTTTAACCCATATCAACAGGTCTACACATTTGAACAAGAGACTGCATGAAATTACAGCAAACTGAAGGGAGTTTTTATTCTTTTACTTTAATTACAGAACCATGGACCAATCCAGTGTCGTAAAGCTATAACAGCTAAACAGGTTGTGCATGTGATCACTTGAACAAAGTGGTACAAACTCCAAGAACATACGTAAATCAAATCAACCATAGCCTGCATTGACTACGGTACCAATAGTTGCGGTACCATCCAAGTAGTTAAGATAAAGAAGATACAATTTATACAATGTCCTTTATATGTGAAATATGTAATGCAGGCAGTGCACCTTTATGTAATGGCATGTACAGATTTATTTTTCAATATACCGTACTTCTAGATGTTACACAATCCAAAGTGCTCAGTGACATTCATGCATTTGCAGACTTCAATATGAATATACAGCAGAAAAAAAAAGAATATAAGCACAGTGAATCAAAGCCAGCATCACAACCCCATTCTAATATAAGCACAGTGAATCAAAGCCAGCATCACAACCCCATTCTAATATAAGCACAGTGAATCAAAGCCAGCATCACAACCCCATTTTAATATAAGCACAGTGAATCAAAGCCAGCATCACAACCCCATTTTAATATAAGCACAGTGAATCAAAGCCAGAATCCCAACCCCATTTTCTTCTGAATGCAGATGAGCTCTAAGAACAGCTGCACAATGATTAAGCGATTTGAACACTTGGCGACCTTTGTAGATATATCGCTACAAGAATTACACTGCGATACATATACAATGCATCTGAGGAAATTGAGAAGGGGCCACCGACTATAAATTTCCCATTTTTAAACATTCTTTCCCTCTTTCTCTCCCCAATTTGTAATAACTGGTTGTGCCTCTCAAATCATTATTGCGCCACACAAGGAGCATATGCACACAAACGGCAAGCCAGCGACATTAGTAGCCACAAGGTGCTACAAGGGAGCTAGCACCAATCTGCAGAGAGGCAAGTCTGTCACTGAAAACTGGACTGGGATTAACCAGAAGAACATTCAGTGAGTCAGTTCAATTTACTTTTAAAGCTTTACTTTAAAGGGCATAACAGTCTATTACTTGGAATAGAAAAAAGCCATCGTCATTCATGAACTGCTAATACTATACTAGGGCCTGGTCCTAGGAAACAGGATGCACTCAATACTTGCTTTGACATCCATTCTTTGGCAGCCTAAAACATCGATTTTTAATAGGCTACATCAAATATTGGTAATATTTCCTCTACTTTATTGCAGTAAAAGTAATAAAGGGTAGCATAACCTACCTAAAATCTGAAATTTTAAATGTTTTTATTTTTATTGTAGTAGGTGAGACATTCATACTAAAAAACCTCTTAATGTATTTCATAAACAATTACATATTCAGCTTGAAATTAGTTTTTGTGATTTCTAAACCACAAAATTTCTAAATTGAACCCTCACACAAAGCCCTAAATCCATTACCATACCACCTGTCTGAAACCTTCACTTTAAAGAAACATTACCCATTTCCTAAACATATACATGCAGACCTTAAAGGCTTAGCCAATTTGTTAAACCAACTCTATCTGTGGAAACAACACACGCTGAGGACAGCAGTACCTCGAAACACGTCCGTGCTATACAGACAAGTGCCTAATAATATGTAAAATATCAACAAGGATTGAACAACTTTGTGAGTGCTGGCTTTTTCTTATTTTCCTGTGTGTGCTTATCTGGTTTGTGTCTTAATGCGTGAAATTCTAAATTATATCCATTTAAGCAGAACCAGTCTACATATCGGCTAACAGGCGGAAGAGACACCACAAGCTTCTCTTGCGTTGCACCAACAGCATGGCAACCTGACAGAGGCTGGCTGATGCCATTTTCTTGATACTTGAATAAACCTTGACAACTTCTCACCTGTAATCAAAACCGTGCAATGCAATGTTTATAACCCAAAAAGGCCATAACATCCACACAGCGTAGTTCAAACTGGGTCTGCACTTTGAGTGGCATGCTCTGTTTGGGGGCACGGAGCGGTTACTGCTCACACACAAACAACCTGACCTCCACGAAGAATACGCCTGACTATCCCCCGTGGGTTTAAAAAAATTAATAAGCTGGTATGCTGGCAAGGATACTGAACCAGTGCCCAGTAAATAGTTTTAACCAATCCAAGGAAGTCAGTAGCTGGTCAATCCACTGTTCCACACACTTCATTTCATGAGCTGTAACTTACTGTGCCTGGCATTGGGCAAAGTTTGCATTTGACTGGGAAAAAAGGAAAAACTTTAAATAATCATTAATTTCCATTCAAGCTTAATCTGCCACATTAGTCAATAACAATGATGATGATATCAGTATCACTTTGCCTATTAGAGCCACATGTCAGTATTTATTTTGCTTGACAGCACAAACATCACTGCACTTTATGCGAAAGAGGTTTAAAAGATGATAGTTTCTCATTGTAATCAAATGACTTTAATACTTTTATATTCTATAACATTTGTCTGAAGAAAATGAAGACAATCTCAATTACAAATGTAAATGCCTACTGCATGTTGTAATGCTTACGCCGCCTTAAAAGTCACCTTATTTCTTTTGAAAAACCAATAATCCATATATATTATGCATGTTGCTTTCATGCCTACAGACTGGTTAATAAACCAGGTGTACAGACGACAGAGGTACGCTATAACAAAGTTATAGAGTTGCCTTATTTGTGACATACGCGTCACTGAGAGGAAGTACAAAGAGCGTGTAGCACACACTTGTTACACTCATTGTTGAACTGTAACATTTTCAGTCTTGAGTTTCTCCCCCTCACAAAGAAAACAACTTTCTTTCTGTACCCTCCTCTGAGGAGTTTTATGACCCATGGCTGTTACTCTGGAATGCGATACCAGACACCATTTCCACAAAAAGAATGGGAAGGGGGGGGGGGGGGGGGGGTCTGATTGTGGAGACCCATAAACTGTTCTGTGTGTCTGTGTGATGTCAGAGCTGACCAACAGCTCTGAATGTGGGATAGACCTGCTCAAGCTGAGCCAAGTGGGAGTATAAAGTAATCATTGTTTGAAAAAAATATACAATATCTTTCTCTAACAATTATTCCTTGTCTTTAGAAATAGCAATGGCAAATATATGATCTGTTTTACAAACTGTGTCCTTTTATTTTAATAGGTTGAGTTCTGCTTATTAAAAGGAACTCAAATTAAATGTTTCCTCTTATATTATTAAAATGTTAATGTTTACTTAATTACTTAACTGGTATCTGGAACTGGATATTTGAAGAGCACCGTTGTCTTTTCACATATACGTTAGCTAAACTGACAGTCAGCTTGTTCATAAATAAAGAATTCAGAGCTATTTTAAAATGTATCATTTGCCTCATCCTCCCCTGGGGATTTAAGAAGACTTACACTACAATAGTAAATAAAGTTCTGAAATAATCCGAATTTTGAGGTCACTAGCTGACTACCTCCTGGCAGTAGACAAAAACCTCAAAATACCCCAAAATCTAAACTATTTCAACTAACATTAAGATATGCTCAGCACAGAATGCGCAGCATGCTAACTGTTTGATTGTTGAGTATTCTGAGGTATTTTTCACTGATGTTTCAGGAACCCACTTCAGTCATAATGTCAATATTATAAGGGGAGATTTATGGCATAAATATTAGAGTACATGAGATTTTGCTATAAGAATAGTGATAGTACTAATGTTAATTCTCCTATACCACTGAAATCATTATCTTGTGGCAGGGATGTGCCTATACATCAGATATTTAGTTACATGGTCAAGTATGTAACTTCTGTACAGCCAGCAATTAAATATACACACAGAGGCTGATACATCTTCCTCTGCTTTAGGCAACAAGTAGAACTACTAAACATTTCTTTCTAGACCATGCAAATGGTGCCCATAACTGTTATGATCTCTGAAGTTATAAATCTCACATAAATTGAATCTAATTAAATTCACACATTTTGGCAAAAAGTCCATTTTTGTTTTCTTCAAATAGAAACACGGCAGGCACAAAATTTCTATTCCAATAATGGACTAGTTTTCCAAGGCCAAAGTCCTTCCAGTTGGCATGCATTTCAGCCAAATGTTTAGGCTACTAAGCAAGAGACACAGTGTTGCAGATTTTCAGAATCCACAACCACTCTGGCCAGAGGGTGAAAACGTTCATTTCATGCCCTGACTTTATTGTTGACTTGTTCTAGTGGAAAAAAAGGCTGAGATTGGCCTTTTCACCTCTGACCTGCTCTTGTCTTCTTGGGGATGAAAATAAAGGGTTTCTTAATCGATCTTGTAAACAACACAGTTGGAGTTCTTCAAGCAGCTGATTATAGCAGGGTGGCAAATGTAGTGTGGATCACAGCAATGGGTAATGTTAAACTGATGGGGGTAGCGTATAAACAAAATTCAACTGGGATCAGGTCGCTGCACCTTAGCACTAAAAGCGTGCATTTTAAAAAGGGCCCTCAATGGGTGGTTCATAGTAACAATTCTAACAGTCTTGATTAGACTTATAAAGACCAATGTAAGCCTCAAATGAAATATGGCAGCGGCCAAAAAAAATCTATGAAGATAATTACAAAAGATTTTACAACTGCAGCAATGCATTTTCCATCCATTTGTTTGAAGCCACAAGAAAGAAGGGAGCAGCTAAAGATCAAGCCCAAATAGATTATCCCATAAAAACCTGATTTATAAATGCTTGGTGCATCCAAAATCCAGAGGCTTTATTTTTTCCGAGAATGAATTCAAGTGGCCTTTATGGCTCTTGACTTGCGACTAAGGCTAACACTAAAGGCATACACTAAACCCCACGTCGGATTTGTAACAGAAAGTGGGGTACAGTGCCAGTGTAGTATAATGGAAGGCAGTGTAGCATAATGGTTTGGGAACAAGCCTTGCAACTCTAAGGCCGTAGGTCCAGTTCCCAGTTGAGGCACTGCCATTGTATCATTGAGCAAGGTACTGGGCCACAATTGCTTCAGTAAATACCCAGTTGTATACATGGACTGCAATTTAAAAAAAGATAAGCTGCATAAATCGCTCTGGATAAGAGGGCCTACTAAATGCCTCAAATGTACATGTACAATGTACAGTATCACACCTAAAGAATACATCTAAAGACCAAGTAAAGCGCTTTAAATCAGTTTTCGTTATTTATAAAAAGTCAAACATAAGAAGCATTACCTTTTATGTGGCTTGGCCCAATATGTGGACGGTACAATGTCCACATCAATATCCCAAATGTCACACATACAGTGTTTATCCGGGCTTTTGGGAATCTTAGGACATCTAAACCTGAAAACTATTTCTCACAAACAAGATTATTTTACTTCCTAACTTTTCCAAAGACAGTGCTGAATGATATAGTTTTTCGTCATTCTAAAGTGAGATATGTGCATATGCTACACGTTGCCTGCCACACCCCCAACACATTCTCTTTTATATAAAATGGTTGCTCAATTCCGTCTACAAGCCGTGTTCCAACGTCATTTGAAGGGTGAGGACCGGACGGAAAGCAAAAGATGACAAAGATGCAGTGTTACACTCCAGGATCACATGGCACTAGAAAGTTTGGACATTTTTCTCCAGATAACCTGACGATAACTATTAAGAAGACAGAACAAGGAGCAGGCAGTGTAAATACCGTCCAGGTATCAGTTTCACGTGCCATTGTTTTAGGCAGGCTTTGGCAAATGTGCAGGTTTGAACTCTAGACACAGTGTCACTGCAGTATCAGCTATCACTAATGAACTGCTGAACTGAGGTGCTTTTGAAAAACATGAAGAATATGGTGCTGCCGCTGCAGTCTTTGATATTCCAAATGATTATAGTGTAATGAATGAATGACAATGTGCATGTGCTTCTGCGAGGTTTTCAACAGTTCCTGGGTTAAGAAATCCCAGCAAGAGTAGAGCAGGTAGTGCTTCCTACTGGGCCTTCCTTCCTACCCCCACCCCCACCCCCACCCAATCCATCTTATGACCCATGTCTGCAACCACAGGCCCACGTCCTTTTCCCTTTACCTGAGGAGATACACCGCTCGCTCAATGTCATTCAGATCCTCATCCACCGTCAGCTTCTCAATCTCCTCCGCAGTCTTGGAAATGAGACACACAAGAGCAAAGAGGGTTTGGAGGACTGTGACTGATGCTTTGAAACGGCAGTTACAGATACATTTAGAAAACAGCTAATAAAAATATTTTTAAATCAAATGCGCCCACACCAAATCTTACTAAACAAATGCCTACAATTGTCTGGAATGCAGCTGTCAAACTGATTTGTGGCAAATTTCCAGCAGCATTTATTTTCCTTCCTGTTGCTATTTGAAAGGTGGTCCCAAATGTTTCTCTTTCTACAGAGACAACATGTGCCACTGTCCACACAGGGCGAATTTCTGAGCACAAGCAACAAATCTTACGGGACACACAATCGTATGTGCCTTTCTGAGAGCAGGTGAGGTGCAATATCTCCCGTCCCCTTCTGCCCGGTGGTTTCCATCACTCAGACTGGCATTTACACTGACAACAAGGTCCACCACACTCAAGAGGCCATGGGCAGGGTTCAGTCACACTGCTCAGAAATGACTCCATTTTTTTTCTCTCCCAGCAAGGCACGATAGATTGTGTTTCTCCCCCTCTGCGTAGGAGAAGTGTGTGGGGACTGAGAAGTGTGGGTGTAGCCTATTACTTTAAGGCTTCTCTCATTATCCGTGATGCTTCTCTGGATCCTCGCGCGGCAAGGCTCAGAGAAAAGACCCACCCCCTCTAAATATGATGCATTCTCCCCACATGTACAATTCCATTCCATTAAAACGGCCTTCTCCGTAAGACTGTGACACAGCATGTAAATGAGCCTTTCCTTTCTAATGTACAAGGTGGACAGGCAAATGAGACTTAAAGAAAACAATTCAGACAGAGGAGACAGAGCATTCTTAGAAACACAGTTAATCCTAAAACACAGTTCTTTCACTATAACATTTAACAGTGACAAGTACATGTTTACTGCAATTAACATTAACTACAATCACTGTATACTATAAATTAAATCAAATACATTATTTTCAAACTTTAAAAAGTATCAAATTGCTGACATGATGTAACAAAATAACAGCATCCACACATATAGGTAATGTAGCCTTCGATGTACATAAAATACCCAGGACTGAGAAGCGGATTTTCACAGACCATTAGTCTCTGCAGCAAAGGGAGAGGGAGAACCGACGAAGCTGACTGCTGACTGAAACTGCGTCACGCAGTAAAGCGAAGTGGGCAACCCCCGCTACATTGAGCCAGCTGAAAGTGGCGGTTTGCAACGAGGAATGTTTAAGCAGGATACACCCCCAATGACATTGAAAATATGTACATCGAAATGGGAAATATTATCTTTTTGCAGAATGTTTATAATTCAGAAGGATGCAATTGACTGGACTCGATTCAATTCCCAGTACGAAATGAACTACGTTTACAGCACTAAAACAAACCACGCAGTTATGCAGATTACAAAAATACAGAACCCAGTCCAATGAGTTTTACATTCACATCCATTTGGTGAGACTAGGATGTAGCCTATTAGTATGAAGTATCATGTTAATGAAACAGAATCTCCATAAAAATAATCATTGTGGGTTTATCTAAATGCTGTGCTGTCATCAAGTGATGCTAACACATCAGAATGATAATAAAATAAACTCACTTGGCAACCGGTAACGTACATGCAGTCACATAAAACGACCTGCTAATAAATATAAGCTAAATATTTTACTGTCAACATGTAGGTAGATTGCTACACACTGTGACAGCTAGTTTTTCTAATGCATAGCTATGTCATGCCAAAGCCAATTATAGATATCGATGACGTTGGATATATAAACGCAAATCAGGCAATGATGGTTCACGTGTTTACAAATGCAAAGTTAAGAAAATGTACATATATTAATACCGACAATACTAATGACAGGTACCTTCAAACTCCTTCGTATTGGTCTTTCGATGATTGCGAGGTCCTGTAGATCGTCAATCTGTCCAAACAAACTGGACTGGTTGAAAGTCATTTTGCTGAGGAACATCGGTTTTTTTTTCCTTATGGTGTGTGGTCGCTGGTTAAAGCTGTATCGTGACCATGGCTCCTAACTGTGAATGAGTAATATTGGTTTCTTTGATTTGGGGAAAGCTGTGATCCACCCACGACAAAGCCTTCTCGGGTTGGGTGCCTTGACCCGGAGGATTGCAGTGATGTCAGGCTGGTTCCAACTTAAACTTAGCAAGCTAGCCAGGTACCAAGCAATCCATTTTACATAGCTTCATGTCCTCATATCATTTTTTTCTACCTAGTATTTCAGATAAACTTGTCCGTCAATTTCGGTAAGAAACAGCTAAGTTATCTATCTTAGGTTCAGTAGGCAACTAATTGAGCTAGCGTTATTTATAAACCTGACGTTATGCTGTTTGAGTGTTAATATAACGTTACTGTAACGTAATATTGATTCAACGACATTATTGTTGCAAGCGAGCATACGAAATCATCATTGTGTAGCTAGCTAACTAGTAATTAACAAGCTTGTTTCAAGCCAGTTGCTTAACGTTAGACAAATTCTCATATAAAATTATAGGAATCGTATCCGCTAGCTAATGTGCAAGTCCAGCTTGTTACTTTTACCTTCTCCTATCTCTGGGATTTGCCTGATCGTCTGTCCTAATGTTACATAACATAGTCGCTTTTTCGCTTGAGCTCGATGCTTCATCTCCAATTATGCAGTCCTCCAGGTTTAACTCACTGTTATGACATCGTTGTCACAGCCAGCCAGCGAGCTACCTTTCTAGCTTACGACTTAATGTTACAACTGGAACTAGTAGGCATTCAATAGTCAACGTTAATATATAGGTAACGTCACATTACAAAACGTCATCTAACGAACGACTGATTTACTCCATAATGTCCATCCGAGGTAGTTCAGTATCCAAAACGCAATGTCGATACACCCCCGTTTGCAAACGAAACCTTGAGAGATCTCTACCAACATTCACAATTGACGGTCCATACGCACGCACCTACACCGCGCAAAGCCGAGGCGAAGTAACATTCAGCTCTCACTGCTGCTGCGGCAGCAAACTGGTCTCCATGGAGACGCGGCGCTACAGCAGAGCAGAAAACTTACTATACTGAAAGCCAGTAACGTTAGTCTACGACAAAAATAGGCTACATATCGGCATGCGGGGGGAGGTCTCGATTCACACAGACAATATAACGACATAATGTGGACTCTTTTCAAATGATTGACGTCAGGCTTTACACCTGTTATTATCTACAGAATAGTTCTAACTTGTAATTTATCAAGTTGGCTAAGTCTAACGTTACCAGAGGTGTAAATCCAGGGCACATAAAGTAAAACTCCTACCATGTGTTTTTTCCACCCATAGGCTCAGCCAGCTGATTTCACCAATTAGTTCTACCTCCTCGCTGAAGAATTAAGTTAATTAGCAAATCCAGGTGATTGGAGCAAAACACTGGGGAGGACTTTTACGTTATGTCCCCTGGATTTCCGCCTCTGAACGTTACTTGCAAGCAATATAAACATTCCCGAAAAGCCACAGACCGGTAACGTAATTATATATATACATCAAGTGGCCAGCATCTATGATTTATCTTTTCTCATATAACTGATCAAACCAGCTCGCTTGCTGACAACCAAGTTGCCAACAGGATCTACTAGAACCGAAGATGTCTGTGTGTGAATTGTTAATAAAGTTATTTAATCGTACTCACATCTGATTGGTTCAGCAACAACTCACGTGATCTCATCTGAAATGGCTGCGTCTTCGTGAAGAGCAACACGTGAGAGTTTAGTCTAACCCAACCTCGAGTATTGTCAAAACACAATTCTTCGGCTAATACTTTGCCTGTTATTCATCCAGGAGGTACATTTATATGTTTTTTTTGTTATCTGAATCTAGACTGCGTTTACAGCTATTTGCCAGTGGTTTCCTCAGTGCTGTATACTCTGTGTTGGATGTTAGCTAACTAGCTAGCTAATCACTCGCTATAGCTAGTTCGCGCAATCTAAGTTAACTCTATAAGTTAGTTAGGATAATGATGCGTTGTGGCAGCTACACTAACGAGCTTTAAAAGTTGTGTACTTACTAAAAAGCGATAGCGAGCACGTTTTCAGGCTCGGTGTGTTGTTTTAGTATGGAACCATGTCCCTTCTGCCCTGCCTAACTGAACGTTACTTAACGTTACCTAACGTTAGTCCAATTTTCTGTATTTGACCTATGAAATATTGTCATGTTTTTTTAAGTTTTCTTTTTTTAGCATAGCTTGCTATCTGTGGTCAGTTCAGTTTCAGTTCAATAAATGTGTGTATCGAAAAATATTATCTTAGGATTTTTCAGTTAATTTAATTTCCTGAATAAAAATGGCATTGACATCAACTGTCAGGTTAGGAGAAATCCTACGGCAGCGTTAATACTATTTTGCTTAGGAAAAAGTGTTCATAGACCGTTCTCATTTACGTTTTTATCCATACTGCCCCTGGCTTGTCGCGACTAACTACTAACGTTAGTGGTGAACATACTTTCAAGGTTGGCTACACTTGTGTAACTACTTGTTATAAACTGTATTGGGGGACATTCTGTGTGAATTTGGGAGAATCTTGTGGATCTTTTTGGAGCAATCCCTTGATTGGATCCCTTGGTTACAAATACTTTGAGAAACATGCAATTGTCATGCATGTTTTGGGGCATATTTTGCCTGAACGATGTCTCTTAAAAGGCCCTGTACTTTTGTAACTACATAGTACCAACAGCACCTTTGTACTGCGATATGCTTATACTTATAGCGTGAGGGTATTATATGTTTGTGTACATTATACCATGAGACCTATTAATGAAGCCTTGTGTTCATGATAATACCACCACCTTTGCATCACATAATTTCTGGCAGTTGGCAATATACTTTAAAATATATATATATACCTATATCGGCTGCAGAATAACTATTTTCAAATGTCCAAATTCAACAGGAAAATGAAGACAAAAAAGATGAAGCCCAGGAGGAAGGTGCAGCCCAGGAGGAAGGTGCTCAGAAATGGGGTGAAGCCCAACAAGCGGGGTATCCTTGTGAAGGGAAGTTGGAAGGCAGTAGAGCTGGACCACAGTCTCTTCTCTGAGCAGGACATGGGAGGGCTGGTGTGCTTCGAGGAGCTGACAGACTACCGCCTGGTTGATTCTGCCAAGTTTTCAGTAATGGTGGAAAACAAAAGGGAGAAGAAAGCCAAAAAAAGGAACGCAACCGAAGAAGCGGAGGTACAGGCAGATGGAGGGGAGGCAGGTGAAGGTGGAAGCGAGAACAAAGAGGAGTCCGTACAGCCGCCCAAAAAGAAGAAGAAGAAGAATAAGAAAAAGGCAAAAAAGGAAAGCCAGCAGAGCGGTATTTCCACTTCTGAAGTGAAAGGTGTGGAGGTGGAAGAGACGGTTCAGGAAAAATTGGAGTCCGAAAAGGTCGCGGATCCAGAGAAAGATTCTCAAATGCCCCAAACAAAATCAAAGAAAATAAAGAAGAAGAAAGTTAAGAAAGAGAAGGAACCAGAAGCAGAGACACTCAAACCGTCTAAGAACGTTGAACCACCAAAAAAAGCAATGAAAGTCCCAAAGAAGAGGTCCAAAAATTGGTCTGATGCTGCCCTTTCAGGGAAATTGGGTTCAGATACAGATGTATCTGCGTGGAAGGATCTCTTTGTCCCTGAGCCAGTACTGCAGGCACTTGGCACTCTTGGATTTAGCTCACCTACACCTATTCAAGCTCTTGCCCTACCGCCTGCAATTAGAGATCGCATGGATATACTTGGAGCAGCTGAAACCGGTAGGTGCTATTGTCAGAGGGGTTAGCATCTGTGTTAACGGTCTACTGTATGCACCTGCTGCTGTGTTAACGGTCTACTGTATGCACCTGCTGCTGTGTTAACGGTCTACTGTATGCACCTGCTGCTGTGTTAACGGTCTACTGTATGCACCTGCTGCTGTGTTAACGGTCTACTGTATGCACCTGCTGCTGTGTTAACGGTCTACTGTATGCACCTGCTGCTGTGTTAACGGTCTACTGTATGCACCTGCTGCTGTTGTTGCTGCTAATGCAAACGTGTTCTTTGAAATCTAAGATGAATTGAAGGCGCACATCATGTCAGATGTCAATATTCAAATTCAACTTCATGATTCAGCAGAGGTTTTCATAAGAATATTTGAGTACAGAAAATAAATAACCAAAGTGAACTTTGCAACTGATCCTTTTCCTCACAAGGAGTAATGGATGATCTAAAAAGAATCAGCAAAAGGCTCTAGATCTCAACCCTGGCAGAACCACCATGAGTGTTACCTTGGCAACAGTCAAAGCTGCAGACTGGAATTTTTAAAGATGACTTTATTTTACAATGTAGCTAGAATATACATGTGCACTAATGTTGGGTTACTGTTAATAATAATCCAGTTGCATTCGGAGTCCCTATAAATGGTGTTCTAAATGGAATAGTTATAATATCCAGTACCTCCAGAGGTAAGGTGGAATAAGTAAGATTTACACTTCTTTTTCTTCACAGGAAGTGGTAAGACGCTGTCATTTGGAATACCCATGATTCATTCCATCCTAGAGTGGAGAAGAGCTCAGGATGAGAGGCAGGATGAGCAGGTGCCAGCTAGCCTGGCTGTCCCAGAGACGGACCTGAAGAGTCTGTATCTGCCTGATGTGGACCAGGCCACTGAGACTAGTATTGGAGATTCTGAGCAGGAGGAGGAAGTCCAAACGGATGAGGATGTGGCAGAAGATCAAGAAAAAGACAGCCAAGACGAATTGCAAGAAGCAGAAGAGGATATGGAGGAGGATGACGACACTGACTCTCAAAAGCTGCAATGCGTTAAAGTCATTGAGGATATTGAGTTTGACTTTGATATTTTTGACCTGGAAAAAGTGCAGTCAGATCAAAAGCAGCCGTTGCTGGGATTGATCCTCACCCCCACGCGGGAGCTGGCCGTCCAGGTGAAACACCACATTGATGCCGTAGCACAGTTTACAGGTGAGTGTCGGACACCGTGAGCCTTGCACGTGGCACATGCTCTCTAAGACAGGTGGTGACAAAAGCATTTGTCCTCTTTACGTACAGGTATCAAGACTGCACTAATTGTAGGGGGAATGGCTCCACAGAAGCAGAACAGGTTGCTAAATCGAAGGCCCGAAATTGTGATTGCAACACCAGGCCGCCTCTGGGAGCTGATCAAGGAGAGGCATCCTCACCTCCTGAACCTGAGGCAGCTCAGGTACACCGCACTGGCATTTCATTTTTACTGCATCAACTTCTCAAATGTTGCTGCAACTGTTTTTTTCCCCCATGCACCGTGAGTTAAATATGAATTCATCATTACTGCTTCGAAAACAGGCAGCTACATAAACTGTACAGAAAGAAAGGACTAGATTTTTGACTGGATTTTTGTCTTTGTATTCACGTTTATGAACGGATTACGCAAATCTTTGGCCACTGTATTCTTGATATAAGAAATATCTAATACTGCTGCACATAAGGTGCATATTAGAGATATCAATGTATGTCCATCCAACTATTCAGATGCTCGTTTGAAGTTTTAAAACTGGTATAATGCAAACAAATAGTACAAGTATTTTAAAACTTGCACATTGAATACTTCCTGAATTAGACAACATTATCTGAAGTCGACAAATCCATGTGAGCAAAACTAGGATACTTTTATGTTTGCTCATCTGCTAGCCAAAATTAAATGAAATATTTGTGACATGTCATGCAAACGGTAAGAAGATAAAGTGCAAATTATGCAGTACATTGGTAAAAAAGCATTCATAATGAAAACAAAGCATCATACAGCACAGACATGGAGAAATTCTCAACAATCTGACCTCATTTTCAGAGATATCATTCCCAGTGTTTTTATGTAGTTACAGAGAGGATCCTTGATATGTACTATATACTGAAGATTAATGTGATAAGTCTGAATTTAATAAACATCTCATTAACATTGATCTTAAGTTTAACATACTGTCAGTTCTACTTGGTAAAAAGTTGGTGCTACATTGACTTTGGATGATAAACGTAAGTGAATGCTCCATTAGTAAGCCTGCTTTGATGCACAACATCACCATCGATCAAATTGTTTACGGTTCTGAGTGCCCTCATGTGGAAAAATAATCTCCACTCACGTCATATTTATTACCCAGCGAATGCTATGGCAGTAAAGTGATACGCACACATCCTGTTCTCCAGGTGCCTGGTGATCGACGAAGCAGACCGCATGGTGCAGAAGGGCCACTTTGCAGAGCTGGAGAACCTGCTGGAGATGCTGAACAACGCTCAGTACAGCCCCGAGCGGCAGACGTTCGTGTTCTCCGCTACGCTGACCATCATGCACAAAGCGCCGGTCCGCCTCCTACAGAAGAAGGCCACAAAGCTGGAGCAGCGGAGCAAGCTGGATGTCCTCATGGAGAAGGTGGGCATCAAGACCAAGCCCAAGGTCATTGACCTGACCAGGAAGGAGGCCACGGTGGAGACGCTGATGGAGACGTGCATCCACTGCGACAAGGACGACAAGGACTTCTACCTGTACTACTTCCTGCACCAGTTCCAGGGCCGCACCATGGTGTTCGCCAACAGCATCGAGTGCATCAAGCGTCTCACCTCCCTGCTCACCATCCTGGACCGCACCCCTTTGCCGCTGCACGCCAACATGCACCAGAAGCAGCGGCTCAAGAACCTGGAGAGGTTTGCCGAGAGGGACAGGTGAGGGAGCCGCTGCCTGCGCGGTGTGAATTCAGACTGCAGTCGATGTGGCCTGCGGTACTGTGTAGTGGTGCTGGTGTGCCTGTGTAGTTTTTTTTTTAGATGCAGGACATGCCTGAGTCACGTTTGTTTTGCTTCTCCGTGGCAGCTGCGTCCTCCTCACGACCGACGTGGCGGCTCGAGGCCTGGACATTCCCAACATTCAGCATGTCATTCATTACCAGG
Organism: Ilyophis sp. 1 JC-2022; assembly: GCA_022702515.1. Lineage (NCBI taxonomy): Eukaryota > Metazoa > Chordata > Actinopteri > Anguilliformes > Synaphobranchidae > Ilyophis > Ilyophis sp. 1 JC-2022. Next base: position 36,972,493 of record CM040406.1, read on the forward strand.
TGGGGTGCATCCCGAGACCTCCGCAGACCTCGCTTTTCATGTCTCGGTTTCATTCAGCGACGGTGCCTTTTCTCCTCCTTTCCTACAGGTCCCGTGGACATCGGAGACGTACGTCCATCGCAGCGGCCGCACGGCACGAGCAGCCAAGGAGGGTCTCAGTTTACTGCTGATTGGGCCAGATGATGTGGTGAACTTCAAGAAAATATACAGAACACTTGGAAAGGATGAAGAGCTGCCCATGTTCCCTGTCCAGATGAAGTGCATGGCAGCTATTAAGGTATGTTCAAAAGCATGGGATTGCTTTTTATTGTAATTACGTGCCAATTGAATTACTTGATTATGTATTATAGTGGGTTGTTTTTTAAAGTGAAATGGTGCAATATCTAAATTGTGCTAATACTGTGCGCCTGCTTTAAAAGGAGCGTGTCAACTTTGCCAGGAAGATAGAGAAGATTGAGTACCATAACGGCAGAGAGAAACATCACAATTCCTGGTTCAAGCAAGCAGCAGAAGCACTAGAGGTGGATCTGGATGATGATATTCTCTTGGGTAACCTTCACTGTCTTTTTTTTCCTTCTTTTTTTTAACTACGTGTTGCTTCCACACCAAAAAGGCTTGTGTGTGTGTGTGTTTGTCACACACACACACACACACACAGTCGGGTCCATAAGTATTTGGACAGTGACACAATTTTCCTTAATTTTTTTCCTATTGAACTCAATGGAAAAACTAGTCAGGAGAAACAACCCTTAAAGTGATCCACCCATATCTACTGCATATCTGGCAGCAGAGTGATGGTTTTAGGCTCGTATGATACCTCAGAAGACCCTTGATGACTTACAGCCATTTAGCCAACCATGTGTTCCATACTGTTCCAGTGTAATTTACAGCTAACTCTAGTCCCACCCCCCAATTCCCATAGAGAACCAATCAAATGCAGAGACATTTAGTATTGCTTGTATGAGTACCAGAAAATAAGATAGCAAGTCTTTTGATGTTGTTGGGTCACAGACATCAGGAAGTCATGGCATGCAAAGGATATGTGACCAAATATAAAAAATGATTACTTAAGCATGTTTGGAGGCTGACGGCTGCGTGTTTGCATGCCCTTCAGGAGGTAGGAAGACTGAAGAGGACGATATGCAACAGCAGAAAATGGTGAAGGATATGAAGAGACACCTGAAGCTCATGCTCTCTCAGCCTATCTTTAAGAACTCCATGAAGACAAAGTACCCCACACTAATGGGAAAGCTGCCCAATATGCCTCTGGCCACTGTCAAGTCTGCCCGGGACAGTGTCCTCAGTCAGAAACGGAAGCAAAAAAAGAAACCGCAGCAGACGCAATGATTTCACTGTTTAACGTCGTTTATTTCCACTTGAGGTAATAACAGTGCAAATGGAAATGTATTAATTGGGGTATTATATACATGTGTATATAATTACATCTTTTAGCTTTAAAAAATTTGAAAGGTTTATAAAATATGACATGGAAAACAATCTGGTGTCACAATGTGCATTTTACATATGGCATAGCAGCAGCAGACATTAAAATATATATTTCTATTAAGACAGAAAAATACTAGAAACCCCTGGAGGATACGTTTCTTCCTATGCCAACCATGAACTTTAGATTTTGATTCCATGTGGTTTGAACAAATGTATGGCTTACAAAGCCAGTGTTATTGTTCATTCAATAAGGCACAGTTTTATTTTCATGTCGATGTAATGGCCCTGTCACACTATTGCGTATGAGAGAAACGTATGAGTTGCGTATGTAAATTCATAAAATAATTTTCATACGCACAAAAAGCCCTTGAAAATAGCGTGTGGCCAGCGTATGCCTAGCGTATGCTTAGCGTATGCTTAGCGTATAAACCATACGTCCGAATATGCACAAAACTTTTAAGCATGCTTAAAAAACTTTTTGTGCCTTGCCGTATGCCAGCGCATGCGACCGTGCTTGAAACGTATACAACCTATGCCTAACGTACCCCTAGCGTATGTCAGCGTATATCAGCGTATGAGTGATATTTTTCATACGCTAGTACGATACGCAATAGTGCGACAGGGCCATGACTGACTGAGAGGAGAAACTGGTCCTAAGATTCTCCGAGATGTGCATGTGGGTATAGTATGTCATAGTGAGCAGTCTTGTATAGGAGATGCAGGGAGGGGGTGGCTCCCTCTGGAATGTTGTGATGGTTAAGATGGTCATCGCCTCCCTCCATGGACACAATGTGAATACTTAGCCCGAGGGCCTCAGACAGGGCAATGATCTCCACGTGATCGCTCTCCATTGACATCCTTTCCACTTCCTAATAAAAAAAGCAAGTTGACAAAAGTAAATGGACTACTTTTAGCTATAGCTACAGTGGGTTGTTTTACAGAAATAAAAGCAAATTATGTCAAACTCTACCTGATTAAGTATGGACCTTGCAAACAAAGGAGATGACATTTGTAATTTGAGGCAATGGCAGAAAGTTGGAAAAAAGGAAATCCATTTCTGACAACGTCTTAGATTTATAAAAAGGGGGAGCAAAAAAAAAGGGAGAAACATGAGGCAAAGACATGACTTTTCATAGCTACATTCATGTCATGTGTATCAAATGCTTGTCTGGATGAAAGCTGCAACAAGATTTAACTTGGCTCCAATTTTAATGTCAGCCACTAGAGGGCAGTAAATGCATTTCTTGAGACACTGACCTGGGTGCAGTATGCCTTGAGGCTGGGTGCCTCAACAAAGTGCTGGAAGAAGTCAGAATGGTTCTGTAGGTAGGCTGAGGTGAGCAGCCTAAGGTACTGTATCATGCTGTCTGAGGTAGATTGGTCATTGAAGAGTTTTAACAGGGTTGAGTCCTGGTTATCTGCTTCAGTGCGCTCCAAAACACTGACAAACTGCAATGACATTTTTGTGCATTTTTTTATTGCTGTTGCCATTAATGTTAACTTTAATGTTCTGACGTCACTTGTCTTCAAATATTTTGTATTGCTGTCAAGCACGCAGTAGAACAGGACAATGTGCTGAATTAAAATGGCACTGAGACAGTTGGAAATTAAATGATCTGAACATACAGGTACTAAACCATGTGGACAGAGAAGCACACTTACTGTGTTCAGTATATCTTCAAATGAGCTCTCAGCAAAGCCTGCAAGCAAGAGCTCTTTACCAGTCTGAATCAATTCATCTTTGAAGCTAAAATGTAAAAAACAAGTTAGACAAGGTGCATTCAACACTTGTTCAGTAGTAAAGTGTTGAATGCAAAGCGTTCTCACAAATTCAAGGACTGGCTGTATGAAAATGTATTTATTGATCTGTTAAATTGAAAAGGGACTTACATTTGCATACCCCTCTCATCTTGTAACAATAACTCTAGATGTCCAAATATTAGGGCTCGGTAAAAGCAGTTGCCATCTCCCCTGATTCTTCTAATGGACGAATAATGTTTACAGATTTCCTATCAAAGAAGTCAGCACATTCAGAAGCCAGAAAAAAAGTCATGCAAAGGTAAACAATATGTAGGTAAAAATGCGAACACGGTTCTGCTTGTATTCTTTCAATCGGAGTTCACATTCACAATTTTGGCACACGGATTAACTCAGATGCGTTTGTTTCCGTAAACCCAACTTGTAACTGATCAGTGCGGGAGACACCATCTAAATAGGCAATTAAACCTTTAATCATATTCTTCTGATACCTTGATCTTCTCATCTTCATGTTGTTCTATCCTTAAGGTGGCAACGTCCAGCTTTATAGAAACGAGCTCTATTGCATCTGTCTGAAAATACAGTATTAATGATACATTACAAAATGTGACGTGACCTCCGTGCTATCTATAATGTAACCTGGACCAAGTTCTAGCTAGGTATAACAGCGCAGTAAAAGTTTTCATACCATTTCCATGCCGATGTAACTTACTGCAAATGAACTGGCAAATTACTCCACCATATTCTAGCTCCACAACGTATTCAAAGTACTTGGATAGTCCTGTGACTGCATTCAATGATTACAGTGATCTACAAGTACAGAAGCTAAACTACAGCGAATTAAGAAAAGTAGTTCAACACATTTGGCATTCAAACCTTGTAATTGCGGCCATTACATTAGTCTGAAGATCGTCTTCCGGGAACAACAAACGCGTTAATGACCACGTGGTTTCCATTTAAAGAGACAGGCGCTCAAAGCTAAAATAAATTATTTCTAGACTTGAAAAAATACAACCTTTGTCAATAGCAGGGGCAGCATAGCCAGAAATATGCATATAGTTTGGCCTGCATAGAATTAGGTGGACCAGAACTACCTAGGTGGGCTCATAATTGGGTGTGGTGGTTCAGCCAAGGTAAATGGGTGGGCTAGGATACTACTTAGGTGGCCGTGGCCCCCCATGACTATAGCAAAAGGATTATATGAAATTAGTTTCTAACTATTAAGTAAAAATAAAAGCTGCGTCCTCATTAGACACAATTATTTTCTGTTAAGTGATTTTATAGTCTGTATATGAATCCAGATGTACCACACAAAGTCACTAGACCAAAAAAAAAAATCACATTTATTGGTTTGCCATTTGAAATGATCTCGTTACAAATAAATACAGAATTAAGATGATTATCTCATCACAAATTTCCTCAAATAGCGTTTTTACAATTAAGAGAGAAAACTACATTCTCAGGTATACCTCAAAACTATCACTTATCTGTACTGTACAAATGAAATGATTTGGACGTAATATTTGTCAGATGAGGTGTTTTCCCTTTCAAAGGGCTTTAGTCTGTACGCTCATGCATAGACTATATTTACATCTTCAATATTGATCCCGAGAAGAGGCCACTTTTAGAGCTGGTCTTGCTTGTGCTCTTCAGTGGTGCTTTCCCGTTGCTTTTCACCATTACAGAGCCCCTCTCCCAGACTTCTGTGAGCTCTGTGGAGCTCGCAATAGCAGAACTTGAATCCATCAGACTCATTGCTCTTTTCGCCACATCTGCCTTATCCTGAATACATTCCTGTCAGAAAAAATGTGGCAACATCATTTTATAAAGAATGTTGGAAAGACGTGTTGGAATACAGTACTTCCTAAAATATTTGAGTTCTGATTTATTCAAAAATTATGAATACTAATTAATTACTAATAATTTTAATAGCGATTTGAGGACACTACCTTTATCATGTCCATAATGCGTAAGACGTTCATGTCCTCGAGTGGCCCATACAGCTGTGAATGACACTGCTCCCCCATATTCTTGATAGCTATAAGTAGACTCCCAGTCTCTTCAGTCTACCAGGAAACAGTATGCACAAGCTGTACATTATTTAGTATGTTATACACATTGTAAATCCATCAACTTCACATTACTCATATCAGAAATGATACAGGGCACAAATCTCACATTATAAATTATGAGAACACTGGTTGCTTATGAGAATAGTCCGCTGTGTAGTTACCTGAACTGTGTTTTCTTGCTTTAGCCTACGTACCCTCAAATGTTGTTATACCAGCCAGCTGGTCATGATAAACTATCCACATGGCACAAAATAAAACTGTCTAGGCCAATCAAAAACATGCACAAAAACCCCAGAAAGTGACCTATACATTTAATGTGGAAGGATGGATGGTGAGCCATGCCCTCCAGTGGCCAGAATAGTCCTCCTCTAATGGTATATTTTTATAATTAGTGTATCAAGGGGTATTTGACCATCTGTTCCATTAAGGATTTCAGTGCGGTGATTCACACAGGGGGAAGAAAGCGATAGGTGTGTATCAGCCCTTATTTTCCATTTTGTCACGGCTTAGGTGACTCGAGTTGCATTTCAGTGACATCCTTCATGCTTTTACACGGACTGTGGTCTACGGATCTGCACCACAGAATTCAATGAGCTATGAGCAAGTTATTCTGACCTGGTCTCGAGATTGTCCTTGGTGCAACTGGAGGTTCATCTCCAGTTCCTTGTTCCGTTCTCTGATTCTGTCCAATTGGTTCTGCAGCTCGTATAGCTTCCTGTTTGTCATCTGTTCCAGAAAAAAATGGATGAGTGTACACCTGAGCTAAATAAAGTTGTTGTTTTTTTCACAAGTTTGACACAGCCAGTCATTTCTAGCACAGGTAAATACAGAGTATGAAATTCTAGTTTACAAAAAGATTTCTGTGGTATTGGTACATACAATATTAATCACATGTACAGTATATGCTGGGCTTCTTAATGGAACACAGAGGTTCATATTGCCAAGGTAATAATGCCAAGGTTCATATTGTACTGTAGTTTAAGAAATATATTTTTGAGAAAGTACTCAAAATAGAGAGGTTATAGTTCATAATTTGAAATTGCATTCAACTGATTTACGGCACTTTGAGTTCCTTTTAGTTTTGCCACAGGCATGATTTGAAAAGCACACGGCAGGATGTTTACACTACTTGTAACCATTAATAGTGCATTTTTTCACACCAGTGTACAAATGGCCATGTTAAATGTGGCTGACCAGCTTGTTGGTGTCGTGCTGCTGCTTCAGAGTCTCCAGGCTACGCTGACTGAGCTCCAGCTCCTCCAGCAGCCTGCCGAGCCGCCCCACCAGGTCCTGGTGAGTGATGGACAGGGTTTCCCGACGGCGGAGTATGGGCAGAACTAGAGAGTCTGCCCCGTACTCCAGGTAATCTGCATAGAGGGAGGGGGTGGGCAATCACAGGGTCACTACATCATCAAATAATTCATCAAATAAGTTTCTCAATGTAATTGTATCTTTTACTCACTTAAATTGAACGAAACACATGACTAAGCTGCAACAGCCATGAAAATAATATGTCCTTTATTTAGTCCTCACTGTTGTTGGAGACTTACTTTCAGGAAGCAGTTGTAAAACCATGAGCAGGTAGTCTTCATATATCTTGTATTTGTTCCCGATCTCCTTTAAATAACACTGCCTACAAGTGTTGACAAAATTAGAATAATGAATATAACAATACTAAAAGAATAAAATGACACATTTGTGGAGTGAAAGTGCAATCTACAAACCACAAATAGCATAGACTAATATCGTACAAAAATGTTTGAATAAAGAATTGCTGTCATTGTGCTATCAATATTACTTGGGATATATACACAATCTCTTCAGATAAACACAATATCCAGTATCCAATGTTACTAACCACATGTTGGTCACATGACACAGTGCTCTTACAATGCATATAACAGTAAGAATGACGATAGTATAGATATTATGTGCATGACATATCCTAAAAGTATGTAGATATTATATATTGTACCCATCATGAACTTGGGTTACCTGGCCTGCAGTTTCTGAAGCTGTTGCAGGAGCGCCTCCATCTCAGTCACCTTCAGCTCATTCTGCTTCCTCTCCACGAGGTATTTCCTTTGAGCCCGACGCCGCTTTGCTTCATTGTCCTGGACAAACGTCTCATACTTCCCTGCCCTGTCTTTGTTCTGAACACAAGAAAACCCCCCTTTAAGAGTGACTCAGAACCAACATACGAGCAGCAACATAAGTGTTGGAAAATGGCATAACACTGATTACTCGATTCAGAATGGCTCGCTGCTTGTCTAGACTCAATGAGTTCAGCAGCAGCTGTGTTCTAAATGGGACATGAATCAGCCTTGCTCCACATGACACCGGGGCTTTGAAAAGTTGCAGCTGATGCTGGTGTGCGGATGCTTTGTGGACTCACTGCCTGCTGCTTGAGCTCAAACTCGGCTCGCCGGTGTCCTAGGGCCTGTATACGTTCCCTGACCCCCTGTCGTTTTAGGGCCAATTCCCTGTCCACCTCAGCAACCTCCACCTGCTTCTTCAACACCAGGGTCCTCTGCAGAGTGTTCACTCCTGTCTCCAGTATTCTACTAGATGCCTGCACATATACAATATGCATGACAGTGCATGATTCAATACTGACATAAAATTCATAACGCGGCACTATGAAGCGCAAGCCACATAAACAGGGGTTGCCCAAATTCAGCCACTCTGAAAAGACTTTTGCCTTCTTTAACACAATGATTGTGATTTTAATTGGAGTGCTGCTTTAAAATCTCGTCCATGGTGACCTTAGTGGGAATAGAACTCCTACCTCTGTGATTATTGGGATGAAGTTAATATTTTCATCTTCTTCCTCTCTGCGTAAAGTACAAAGACATAACATTTCATTTTTCAGGAGTATGTATATAAAATCTCATACTACTCAAGTCATTGCCAAATGAAATGCATCTAACTGTGTATCTATTCTTGCCAGAAGTTTGCATGCACGGGTATAGCTAATACAGTTACAGGGCAGCAGTACTTATTATATTTATTATACTGAGTCTGTCGCGCCTTGAGAAATCTTAAGCTACAGAGGCGCAAACAAACTCATTTTACGAGCTCAAGTTTACGAGTTGAAAATCTAAAATATAACTTTAAAAAAAATAAAACATACCTTGCTTCTTCTACTTGCGTCACAAAGATATTTTTCATTCTATGTTCCACTTTAAGCTTCAGACGTGGGTCGTCTGTACTATTTATGTGGGGTAGAGACAGTGATTCCATTTTCGGCGTTCTTTTTCGTTTGCAACTTCGGTTTGAATAAGTGAATATGTTAGCGAAAACGTCGCTTTAACCGAGCAGTTATTGGTGCATTATTAACTGTTGGATATCATAATGTCTAACTTTTTTTTTAAGACATAAAACACGACCAAAAATAGGCATGCTGGTCTTTCCAGGTACCCGTTTCCTGCTCTTGTGTTACATGTTGCCGAGTAACCAGCACAGAAACAAGAGGCATGCGTGTGGATCGTTTCTCCGTCGTCATAGCAACTAACCGGGAGGTGTTCCATTTCATAGGCGGGAAGCAATGCAAAGTACTTGAAATGACCTCAGAAATGCATGGATGTGCAAGCGTTAATAATTTGTTTTGACTGGAACTCCACAATGTAACTACAAAAAAACTTGTACATTTAATTCGAGTTTCGAGTGATGACGAAGCTCATCTTCTAGAACTGGCACATTCACGAATGCTATATTCTCGCAGATTATTTAAAGATATTAGCCTACCCTTTTAAAACGCAAACAATTAAAATATTACAATTAAATATAATATATATTTTGTTTGTTTTAAATTTGATGTTAATCTTAGTACTCTATTTACACATCAAGACATAACCTCTACTTTTCTGCTGTTTATTCAGTTATGAAATTATTATTTATTTTCTTTTACAAAGAACAAGTTATGACAACAGTGGCCTCCCAGGTTTTAAATGAACTTTATTGTCTAGGTTCTGCTTCTGTAGTCAAAATACACGTTACATCATTTAATATTTAACAAAAGCTGATAATCATTCAGTATTAGACCTGCAGAACAACTTGCTGTTCCAAAGTAAAGGAGCTGGTATGCTTTTTATTAACACCATACTAGCTGATACATTATGGAGCCACGATAGTTGCACAATTTTTATTTATGGATTAATCATTTGGCTCAATTAAAAAAAAAAATGCATTGTAAAATTAACTATCCTGTTTTAAAAAAATGAGGTTTTGTTGAAGCCTTATCTCCTGCTGTTTTTGGTGTCACGTGAAGTGCTTGGGGAGTATTTAAATAAGTCTTCCAGCTATGGTAACAAGTTTTCAAGAGTTTGTCACTCCCCGGAACAGAATTCACATTCAAAATCAGTGAGTTAGGGAGATTTTCACACATGAGTTGGAGAACATCAAGAACCTGCTTTTCTACTGATTGGTTTTGTTGAGTACAAATGTCAAAAATGGTCTTCTCTGAACATTATGCAAAACACAAGCCTGGGACATGAAATACAGTTCAGTTACAGTACAATCTGAATTTGGCCTGCTAATCCCTTAGATTGTGTTTAGTTAGCATACATTACATCCAATTACAGGTTTATAATTGCATTTATAAAAACACATTAGCCTATGCATACATGCATATGATATATTATTACCATGCAGAGAACTCAGTGAGCTTCTCCTTGTGAATGCCCAGATTGCTTTAAAAGAGCTGGTACACTCAGTCCTCAGATGAACTTAAGTTGTTGACCATGACATTTGCATGTAGCCAGTTGAGCTGAGGTGACCTATATGTGCAAGAGCAGAGACGGCAGAATACCTGTACGCCAGTTGCAACCCCCTTTAAATATACAAGCAACTACTGTGGGGTAAAGTAGCTATTTGATGTTTCAGAGTAGTATCAACACTGTATCAGATGTGCTGTCTACCTTTTCTCACATAAATGCTCTGGCAAATGTTCCAAGGTGCAGACTTATTGGTTGTGGTAAATTATTGGTTGTGTTAAAATAGCAGTGCTCTCCCTGGCTAATAATCACCTTTGTTATTCAAGTTTCAAATGTCTGTGATGGAGGTGACCCCACCACATACCTAACATGAATGAGACACTTCAGCTGACCATCACAGTGCACTATGCCTATTCATTATTGTTTACTGTCAAACCCCAGGGGGTTGTGTAAGGACAGTACTTGTATTACTGTACTGTTGAAAGGTTAATCAAGCTCTTGCCAATACTTTCTGAAGGGTCAAATGCTCTTCCTCTACATGTTTAGCCCAAAAATATTTATTTTATTTTCTTGATGCAAAAACATCAAGAAAATAAATTTTGTAATTTATGATACATTCAGTTGTTCAGCCCAGTCAAAGGGAACAAAGTTCTTCAAAGCACATTTGTGACTATTGCACTGTGTAGTTCTTGTAACATTAAAGCCTTGTATACTGTAGTTGATTATGCTGTTGGCAAGCTACCACCTGATTTTTCAAACTAAGATGTTATTTCTCCTCATCAAGATATACAAGGGCACACTAACATTACTGAGTCTGCATTGAGAGAAGAAAATAAACACTCTGGAAGGCAGTGATGTAGCTGTCCTGTTCTTATCTTCACAATCCTGTGTAAATACAAAAGTTCAGCTCAAACTTTGTCTAATCTCCACACTGTAAAAACAAACAAATATAATGCCTGTGTAAATGTTCTGGTACTTTCCCTGTATTGCTGGAATCAGTTTCAGAGATATAATATTAAATAGGGTTTCATTTATTAATGCCATTAATAAATGATACATAATTCTAATATTAATAAATACAAGGATAACCATCTGCTCATGTTTACATTTGAGATACTATGTATAACACCTGCAACTTTGCCTCCATTGATTTTTAGAGTTGTTTACTTTTGACAAAACTGAAATATTGGATAATGAATTGTGAGACTTCTGCCTGTAGCTTTTCCGAAACAGTGTTTACAACAAGCAAGATCTCAGTTGATCCTCATCTTCCTGCTCTAAACATCAATAGGGTATTTAATGATGGTTGAGCAGGATTTTGCTTGACGACTTAGGAAAGAGTTGCTCACTGCATCCATCCGCTACCACCTAGCATAACACACCTGGTGGATTTTTTGAGCTAATCATCTCATGGCTTACAGCAGGTTATACGGTGAGCACCATAATTCATTGGACAGTGACACATTTTTTGTTATTTTGGTTATGTACTCTAGCACTTTGAGTTTGAAAGGATATGATGACAATGAGGTTGAAGTGCAGACTGTCAGGTATAATCTGAGGGTATTTTCATCCTTATCGGATGAATCGTTTAGAAATTATAGAACCTTTTGTACATAGTCCCCCCATTTTCAGGCATCAAAATATATTGGACAGTTTAATATAATGTAGAATAAAGTCATTTTTTATATGTTGTCACATATCTTTAGCATGTCGTGACTTCCTGATGTCTGTGACCCAACAATATCAAAAAACTCTTGATATCTTATTTTCTTGTACTTGAAGGTTTTCTTCTTCTGACTTATTTTTCCATAGAGTTTAATAGAAAAATTTGTCAGGAGAAACAACCCTTAAAGTGATCCATCCATATCTATTGCATATCTGGCAGCAAAGTAATGGTTTGAGGCTCGTTTGAGACCTCAGACCCTTGATTACTTACAGCCATTTCGACAACCATGTATTCCATACTGTTCCAGCATAATTTACAGCTAAATCTATTCCCATAGAGATCCATTCAAATGCAGATAAGTTATAATATCACTTGTAAGAGTACCAGAAAATAAATCAAGAGTTTTTTTATATTGTTGGGTCACAGACATCAGAAAGTCATGGCATGCAAAGGATATGCGACCAAATATAAAAAATGATTACTTTATTCTACATTATATTAAACTGTCCACTGAATTATGGTGCTCACTGTATGTGTAGGGGGTTTAAAGTTGCACAAATGGCAAATTAATATGTAATTAAATGTATTTTGTTAACAATTCAAAGTTCAACAATCATGCATATTCTGCTCAAACTTCTTCTGCATTGAGACCTCTGAAATGTTGAGACAACTGGATGTTTTTTTCTGGAGGGGATCCTTGGCACCACCAACAGAAAACAAGTTACTTTCGCAAGACAGGCTCTGGTCAGGTGCTCCTGACTTCTGGCACACAGAACCCTATTATTAACTCCCCATTTACTTGGATGGAAATAGCTCTGAACCTCTTAGGTGATACAATTTCAAGTATGAACATGTTACAGGATTGTTTTGGAACCATAGCTAATGTTCTTGCCTTATAAATCAAGAAATATGAATGGTGTGTTTGCATGTTCCGGTCTCATGAATGAGTACACACACATGCATCTGTACATTAACATGAAAATAACCCCACATATAAAATTGCACAAATTATTTGCATGGTAGTTGTGCAGATAGTGTTTAAATAGATTGTTACCATTGTTGTTTCTAATTTAAGTGAACGTTCCAAAATTCTACAGACCTCAGATAGTTTACATCTGCACCACATATAATTAGGGACTTATAGAGAACAGTGAGAGCATTAAACCCTGCTGTGTCAATTGCGAAATAAAAGACCTGTTATATTGCAAGCTATGCATTATCTGGCCTTTTTGTTCTAGCCAAAGAAATATAATAAATGTGTTGTAATAATTCACCAAAGTACGAGATGTAGGTGGTGTCAAAATGTAAGAAGTGCAAGACAAAAGGGAAGATGAAAAGAAATGACCAGAGATTCAACACTTTGAAACCTCAGCAGTAGGTAAACTCTAGCACCAAGGTCACAGAGCCATGCAATGATTTTAAGCATCCGGCATGATGCATATAGCTTCACACCAGCCCAGCCTTTTACCTTATTGTAGACTAGGCTACTACAAGAATATATAAGGCATATCCCTCAAGGACTAAGATGAAAACTATAAAGTTGGCTCCACACACGGTATACATTTCACGTGGACCCTCCAGAAATACACATCACTGAGTGTCTTGTTGCAGAAACCTCTCAGAGTAAAAGAAACGTCGACACTGAAAGTTATATCTTCAAGTGGTCGGTGAAAATATTGCTTGCAAATGACGAAAGAGGTAGGGAATTTTTAAAGTGTTCATTTCAGAAGGCTCGCAGTGGTTGCTTTTACAACCTCTTGTATGTTTCCAAATTTATATTGCTTGCCAAAAAAACCTATCTAACGTATCGATTCAAGACGTTACAGTGAGCCAGGTTCGAACAAGAAACGTGATGTTAGAAAGGCAAATCGGCCATGAATATTTCGAAACCGAGAGATATACTTGACTCGACTTTACTTTTGTATAACCAACTGCACTTCGCCTGAACTTCCTGCATGGTAATCAATTTAAAATACGAATAAAATGTGCATAACTGATTAATTGAATAATAATAATAGTACAATAATAAAAATGTTCATGTCTTTATGGCTTTATTTTCTCGAAAGCATGCAAACCTAATTGAAGCTACAATAATGTGCAGAGTTCTAGAAGCCTATTGTCTGAATGAAACTACCTCACGTCTGTTTGTTTGTATTATGTTCTAATTATTAATGTGTAATTTCTACATGTCGGTCGTTTAACAAACCTTAATCTCTCAAAAACCATACAAAATCTCTCGAAATCAAAAATCTGTCCCAAACCTTTTTGCAACTGCTTGTACTTTGTGTCTTCAGAAATATTAGCAGAAACACAATTACAGTAGACAGAAGGCCCAAAGGGATTTTATAATCAAGTAACCAATGTCATCCTGGCCTGTTTGCATGCTTTATTTCCATTTCTGACATTTTAGCAATTTATGGTTATTTATCAGTGTTAAGTACAGTGATCTTCTGGCCGTGGAATGACATAAGACTTAATTCCCATGGGTTAATAGGGGAATGTAAATACTGATATCATGTACCGAGTAATGTTTAAAAGAGGTCAAATTCCACTCAGGAAATGTTGCCAGAGCTCTGTATTACTTTGACAAACTTAAAAACACATTTTATGCTCATCCATGTTAATATTTCTGAACGTCCACCAGCTAAATCGGCCCAGTTCTGTGTTCGTGAGAAACTAAATGTGCTTCAGCCATGTTACAGCACAAACGAAAAAAAGAAAAGAAAGAAACATTTAACTTCTTCAACTTTTGCAGATATAAAAGAAACCCAGTCTGAGGGCTAGGGTACTGTTATACAGTACTTCCTAATTATCTCTGAGCGCTGAAGTAATTCATCACTGACTTCGGGCCAAAAGAGTCAGTGGTGCAGTGGAGTCAGGGGGAGCCGACAGCAGAAAGTGAAACATGCCCTTAAAAGGCATGAGCATTTTGAGAGCTCTTTGCACACAGACCTTCCTCGCTCTTCAGCTAGCTGCACATAGTCACATCTACCCAGGACTACGTGCTTCAGGTAATTATTCTGCATGCTGGAGAAGGATTTACAGTGTTGTCTGTGGGCTCACTTTTTACTTTGTTTTGATGCACATGCCATAGGTGTGTTTGTAAGCAAAGGACTGCACTGTTTATTTTGCTCTCTTCGAAACCAAAGATTAAGGTTAACTTTACTTATTCTGTTCACTAGCTGCTGATTACAACTGTTTTTTTTTAATTATTCAGTCATACTTTAAGGAAGAACTTGAACATTAGAGGGGATTTCCTTCACGTAAGGCTTCCTGAGCCAAAATGGCAGCCTCCAGCATATCCACAAGTGGCTCACTGCTGGGCTTTGAAGACTACAGCTTCTACAGCAACCTGTCGGATGAAGAGCTCATCCATCTGGCAATCGAGCGCAGCCTGAGTGACACCCGTGCATCTGCAGTTTCTAACAGTCCCACTGGGATGCCTGCTAGCCAAAGTGTGAACTCAGTCCCCAGACACCCAATTCATGCACCTCCGCAGAATGTCCAGCCACCAGCCAACCCACCCTGGTAAGCTCTGATAGCACTGACTATATATAGCTTGTAAGGCAGGCACAATTGCCGTATACTTGATCACAATAACCTGCAATTATTCCCGATCTCTCTTTCAGTATCTCAAGAGCTTAGTCGATTACATTGCATTCTTTTGGTTAGACACAGAAAGGCATTTATTTTCTATTTTCCTCTCCCAGTTTATATTTAAAAATTGCAGTCCATACACAAATATGAATCATTCTAATTATTATTCCATTTGTCTTTGGATAAGCTTCTGGACAGCTTATTCAATGACAGCTAATACTAAAAATGTGCATGCTCTATTATCATGTTGAAGGACCTAGCCAAGATCTGGGAACAGGCTGTGAGGGTCTGTGTGTTGCTTTACTATTTGGGAGATTATAATAGCTCTTATGAGGTGACAGGAACTGAGGGATTGCAGTAGCCTTTACTTAGGCCTATTTCATATTTAGTCCTTGACTTTTTATATGACTTATTTAATAAAAAGAGGAATTTTTCTATAGTCTATGTCAGTGTTTCTCAACCCTATACAGTTTTTATGTCTATTGGAGGACGATTTACCCTCTTAAAGCCAGACATAGCTATACATGCACTAAAATAAAATCACAGTCCCATCTTTACATAACAGGAATTTCTATGCTTTTATTTACTGCGCTGTATGTACTATATTGTAAATAATTTCTATCGAAAAATGTTGCATTTTTAATTAATTAAATTACAAACTCAGAGGTAAAATCAGTTGGGTCCCATTTGCTGAGAGTGTGGAAACCTGAAACCATCTGTGTAAAATGAATGGAGTTTACCGACAGGAAATGGCCAAACCTTTGTGTTAAACCTTGTGCATTGTGTTAAAATACGTTTAACCAGACAATTACGGTCCAGCTCTAACACATTTTCAACAACCTTAATTGATCAAGAGATTGGCTTTGACAAAAATACTCAGTGAGTCCCCATGGACTAGGGTTGAGAAACACTGGTCTGCGTGATCCATTCATTGCTTTGTCTGGTGGACTTGTGCTTGTTTCGACCTCCCAATGCCTTCTAAATCCGTTTTTGTCTAATCCAAGTAATTGTTCCGACGAAAATGGTGGTACTTACTGTATTTCAACACTCATATCAGATCATTTCTGGCTAGTTAACCAAGAGACACTTTGTCTGTCGTGATAACAGAACACTTCTTCACACTTGGGCAGGACTGTAAAGAAATGTATTTTCTGCTGATTTGGGGTACGCAGGGGTAGGGAAGGAGGGCCTTAGTCAAGGTGAGCCAAGATTGATAACTTTTAAAAAATGAATACACTTGAATAAAGCCATGTAGCTATTGCTGGGGGTACTTTGCTAAAATACAAAAGCCCAGTGTTTTTCTACTCTTTTTAATTCTGTACTCTCATTGCACTGTTACATCAATTTGTGTGTGGTCCCAGTCTGTTGACACCTATCTACATGCTGTTGTCTGCATTTGGCATTGGACATTCTGTGGAGCACAGATTGAGAGCTTCACATGCCACCAACAGGGACATATCGTGACATATCGTGACATCGTGAAATGAACAGAGTGCCACCCTCTATGCATGCAAGGGATTCCCCTGGTTTGTTTTTAAGTTTTGAACTGCACAGTTAGACTGGGTGAAGGCACTGGCCTTTTCCTATTATTTCCTCTTTTTGATAAACGTTTTAAATTTTAAAAAGACAAAGCTCATTTTGCCTAAAAGTGCCGTGGAACTATCCAGGTCGATTTGAACTTACACAGTACTCTGTTGTTCCAATAGTTCAGTCAGTCAGCATTATTTAAAATCCCCTGAAAAGAACAAATCAAGTGAGTCAGCTTCTCATGTTTCACCGTAGAATTGTCATGTAATATATTACATTATGTTTTTTTATTCACTGTCAATTTTGAACAGATTTCAACATTCTGAAAAACTGTATGTTTCAATTCTTTACTGTTTTATTAACTCTTATGTTCTAACAGAGTAATAAAAAGTGATTGATTTACTTTCCATCTTGGCCTCGTAAACAATCTTCACAATTGTCAGATCCTATGCCAAAACATCTGTGCTAAATGGAGATTTAGAAAATGGACTCCATGTAACTGCACAAGGCGTTTATTTTTCTTGCTGTTTCCCCAAAACATGGCTGGCTAATACCTTACAGAACATGGCGAGCTAATGCCTTACAGAGTGCATGCTTGGATGATTGTCAACACTGTACTGTATATATCTAAAATGGCAATTCCTGTGTCTGTACGGTGTATTAAGATCAGATCCATCAAAAGACAAATATAATTTGCCAATACTGACAGTGGCACAGGCCTATGCCTCATATCAAGACCTTGGTGTTATTTACCGGCAATAGTAATGCCAATGATATTCAGCATTTGTTTGTTCAGTCAGACACTGTTTTACATTACCAGTCCAAGACTGGCGTTTTACTTTTTAGGAAAGACCTTTTCCCTTTTGAAGCACCTTCACCACAAGGCTTAAGAAAATGTGTAAAAAAAAATTCCTTCAAGAACACAGTTACTGCACAAAGGTAATTTAATTTCATTCAATTTCTCTCTGTTAATCTGATCTAACTAAATGCCCTCGTGGACTAGACAGTAACAGACTAGGATTGAGAGTGTCATGTGACCTCTTGAGTGACATATCCAAGGCTAGGCCATTGATGCAGTCATTCACCCCACATTCCAAAATCGAATCCGGACAATTTCAGTCTCACAGGATGATACACAATTGGCCAGAGAGGATGGGATTCAGTCGCTCATGTTTGCCTCATCTCACCACACACGAGTGACTCCTCTATTTGTTTGGCAGCTTGAAGTCTGCCTGGGCCGGCTGCACATGTACAGCTCAGGTCCGAGCCCAGAATGAGATGCCAGCTGGCAGAACACAGGCAAGGCTGTGCTCTTTCAAACTGTTGAAGGGCATTGCAATGATAGAGTGAGCCAACTAATGTGACGAGGCATTCCAACTAGAAATAAAAATCTTTAATGCAAAGGATCAATATTTTTAAAGATTTATTTTATTAAGGTCTTTGCTTAATGCAGTTATTACATTACAGGCATTTAGCAGACGCTCTTACCCAGAGGGACCTACACAACTTTTTAGGATTATTATTATTATTATTATTGTTTTTACATATTATCCATTTATACAGCTGGATATATACTAAAGCAATTACCTTGCGCAAGGGTACAACAGCAGTGTCCTACCTGGGAATTGAACCTGCAGCCTTTCGGTTACCAGGCCAGTTCCTTAACCATTATTCTACACTGCCTCTGTTATCCAAGAAATGTGAGCATCAACAGAAATGTGACACACATATCCACATTAAGTATAACCTTTTATTATCCACAATTTTGCTCCAAGCCAGTTACTAATTTCGACACTGTTGTCCGCAAAGTACTACAGGAGAGCTAGTTTCAGTTACATTATTGAACTCTGACCTTGTTACTGCACATTTCTAATTGTCAATAATTGGCCAGTTGTGTGCGCCCAGTGCATCTCGTTTGGATAACTGAATGCAGCAGTAACCTTAGAATCCCTGACCAGCTTAAACCCATCCTACCCTTGACATCATAAAGCCAATTGTGCCCGCCTCTGAGAACTCCAAGGTTATTGAGCTCCAAGGGCAAAGCATGCATTTACAAAGTGAAACATTTGGGACTATTAATGATTTTGAGTAATTTACTGGTTTATATACAGGTGTGACTCATATACTGCAAGCGTAACGTTGACTGCTTCATAATGACTATTATCCATGAATCATTGGGTAGTCAGGTACAGAGGTGAATGTGCGAATCCTCTGGTTTCAGTCTTTTAAAATAATTGTGGTGCTGTTTAAGGCCAGAAACATACATGAACGTGGACGCTTTGAGCTACGCAAACAGTTTTTCAAGTTGTTTACGGTTGTTGCCAGTACTATAGCGCCCCTCGCTGCAACGCTCTGGCTTGTATTAAACAGATTTCATGGCAAAATAAAGACTGTTCGTGTAGCTCGAAGCGTCCACGTTCACATATTTGCGAGCGGTATGTTTTGGCCCTTAGGGACCGTTTACACTCACATATGATAAAGTTGACAAATCGGATTCTGCATATCCAATATACAGTGCATTCCATTATTTTTGGGACAAAGACGTATTTTTTCTTGATTTGGCTCTTTACTCCACAATTTTAGACTTACAATCAATTGATTGTATTTTTTTGTACATGTTGGTTTCACCACATGGATATTACAGCACTTTTTATACATAACCCCCCATTTCAGGGCACCATAATGTTTCGGGCATATTAATGTTATGTAAATGAATGTAGTCACATTTAGTACTTTGTCGCATATGCTTTGCATGCAATGATTGCTTGAATTTTGTGACCAGTAGACATCACCAGGTGCTGAGTATCTTCTCTTGTCATGCTCTGTTTGGCCTGTACCACAGCCATCGTCAGTTCCTGCTTGTTTCTGGGGCTACTTCCCTTACATTTTCTCTTCAACATATGAAATGAATTGGATTCAGATCAAGTGACTGATGTGGCCAGTCAAGAATTTTTGTGTTTTTGGCTTTGAAAAACTCCTTTGTTGCTGTAGCAGTATGTTTGGGATCATTGCCTTGCTGTAGGATAAAGTGCCGTCCAATGAGTTTGGAGGAATTTGCTTGAACTTGAGCAGATAAGATGTTTCTGTACACATCAGAATTGATTCTACTGCTACTATCAGCAGTTACATCATCAATGAAAACAAGTGAGTCAGTACCTGTGGCAGCCCACCACCATGTTTCACAGATGAGGTGGTATGCTTTGGATCTTGGGCAGTTCCTTTTGGCCTCCACACTTTGCTCTTGCCATCACTCTGATACAAGTGAATCTTGGCATCATCTGTCCACAAGACTTTTTTAGAGAAATCTGTATGTACTCTCGTATGTTCTTCTTAACAAACTGTGACCTGGCCATTCTGTTCTTGTTGCTAACTAGTGGTTTGCATCTTGCAGTGTAGCCTCTGTAGTGATGTTCGTGAAGTGTTCTGCTGACAGTAGTCACTGACACATCCATGCCTGCCTCCTGAAGAGTGTTTCTGATCTGTCACACCGGTGTTTGGGGATTCCCCCCCCCCCCCCCCAATAATATTTGTATTGCCTTTTTTAGTAAACAAAATACAGACTAACAGAGACAAACAAAATGTTCCTCAAGGCAATGCCTTATACAATTGTCTCCAGTTTACAATTGTATAATGGGAGAGGGGGGGAATAAAATGTTCATAATTATGGTGTTTATCTTCAGTCATTAACAGTAAAGGTCTTCCTTGGATTACTGGGCTCTTTGAGATTACTAAGGTCTCCAGTGCTCTCTTTCTTCTTAATGATGTTCCAATCCATTGATTTTTGGTAGGCCTAAGGTTTGGCTATGTCTGTTTTTTTTCATAATCAATGGCTTCCTTGACTTTCATTGGCACAACTCCGGTCCTCATGTTGACAAATGCAAATAGTAGGCTCCAATGGCAATCAACAGCCTAGAACATAGATATTCAAATCTGGACCTCGAATCCAAGTCTGGCCCCGGTTTTTTCTCTCTCAGGTAATTAACTAAACAATTAGTGCTAGTGATTGGCCTGACTCCCAGGTAAAAAGAGGATGTAAAACCAGCAGGTCTCGGACCTCGGTTTGAATACCAGGGGCCAAGAATCAAGACTAGATACTGAAAGCTCTCTTATACCTGCACTAAGGAAGCAATTGAGCACACCTGACTAATAAGAAGCACCTGTGAAACTATTTGTCCCAAACATTGTGGTGCCCTGAAATGGGAGGCTATGTATAAAAAGTGCTTTAATATCTACATCTTGAAACCAAAATGTATATCCTTTAATAGAAGCTCAGAATCTGTACTTTACCCACATGTGAATTGTTTGATTACGCAGCAAAAATTGTGGAGTAAAAAAAATGTGGAGTGAAAAAAATGTCTTTCTACCAAACATTATGGAGGGCACTGTATGTGGCCTGGTCATATGTTTACACCCAGACGCGACATGCGTTTCTTCCCATTTTTCATTGTAGCCTACTCTTACCGGCCAATAATGGATAAAGCTGTTTCGGTGTCTATCGTTTATGCCGATATCTTGTTTCAGGAAGTAACACTAACGTTGGTTCATAAAATCAGAGGTGTGTGTCCTATTGCGCATTATGTACGTTTAGCCAATCTCTTTCAATGACTAAAAGACCTGATCTTTTCTAGCGTCGCTCATCAAGAACGCTTGCTAAATACCCTCATGCATGGGAGTTATCCATTTCTTTACAATAAATTCAAGTAGCCTAACTGTCATGTGGCGGCCTTTTACAGTGTGTATTACTTGCGGAATTTCCGCACAATTAATTGATTATGCCACATTTACCTGGAAGTGTTACATTCCCTGGTAACGCATTATTGCGTAGGTTCCACGGTAAAACGGCCAGGTGGATTGTTTTAAATTACATGAAAATTAGGAAACGCACAGAAAATTACAGGTCTTGAATTTCAGGTAATAAGCCGCTGATAGTTCTGGCGAAATAAGGTTGCCTGCTCTGCTCCCTCACGACTTAATTCCATTAGCCCAGTAGTATCGCTTTTGGTGAGACTGATAGGTTTCCTTTGTCATATATGGTCATCGCCTGCAGCCACTCCACATGTCAATACAATCCTAAAATAATCGCAGACGTTGCAGCTGGGTCCCCGTTGGCTTCCCCCAGCTGCTTTCATTCAAGACCTGGGTATAGCTACAGTTTACGGTCAGGGTAAATAGGCAGTACAAAATGACACGATTTAGTTATAGAGAGTATCTCTCGCTTTTTCGCTCCAGTGGGACAAACGATTTCCTGCAATGCAAGAGTACTGACGGGGCAACGAAGAACTATTCCTTTGTCACTGGTGAGCGAAGCGTTGCGTGGCGGCGATACGATGGCTCACCGTACGTCACCCCAGAGCCCGTGGAGTGAGTTCCTTTGTTATTTCTCTTTGTATTACTGGATTGTCTCGAGGTTCCTCTGTTTAATGTCTTAAAACCTCCTTAATCTGAGTGAGGTCATGCCATTTCAATTAGTTATATCGCTGTTATGTTGTTTTCAGTCGAATTTAGAAAACGTGCTTCTGGCAGGATAGTAATTGCCTTCCGAATGTCTGAACTATGTGGTCAAACCAGTGGTTTGTGCATGCAAATTTCAACTGTATACATCCTGGTCGCCTGAAATGCTAAGTTCAGTGTTATCCAATATAGCAATGCATATTATATTAATGCACATTTATTCAGTCAGCTTTTTATAATTATTTTTTACTATAGTGAACAAGACATGTAGAAGTTTGTGCTCATTGTTTTGCACATCTGAATACGAAACGTTTACATAATTTGTCATATTCAAAATCATCTGTGCATGCAAAAAGTGTGTCTTTATTTGAATGAAGGAAATTCTAGCTCTACAACTCCTTTGATACACTTTAGGCTGAATGTGAAATACAAACCCAGATTTCCGTATTCCCACATTTTCTTTTAGGGATGTTCGTTCTATAGTTACAGCGATTAGGAACGGTGATGTGAAGGCAGTGAATGACCTTGCGTCTTCTTCTGCAAAACGCCTGATGTTGGCAAACAAGGATGGGTGGATACCTTTGCATGAGGCAGTCTATTATGACCAGGTGGAATGTGTAAAGGTCCTCCTAAAAGGTGAGCGCATATGAAGCCAGGGCATCTTCATTACTGCCTTTAGGTGTGCATAAAAAGAACATTTCTCCGACATATGGAGCGTAGGTGCACTCACAGCTCACCACCTTGTGCCGAATTCAGTGATGAAGGACGTGTGCTTATTGCCCAGCTGCACTGTGTGTGTGTAAGCTCTGCTTATTTTTTTTCAGCTCAGCCCACATCCATTGATAAGCGTACCCTAATTGAGCAGACGGCTCTCCTTCTGGCAGTGGCCGGGGAGAACTTGGCCTGTGTGCAGTGCCTGCTGGAGAAAGGGGCAGACCCTGACATTGCCAGCAAAAACAAAGACACGCCCCTTTACAAAGGTAACAGTCCTTTGCACTACTGTTCTGGAATTATTAGCTGACATCTTTGGTTTAAGATTACTGCTGCTTGAGTGAGGGACTTTGCTGTACTTGGATTTCTTCAGTTAACGTTTATCTGTATACGTAGGTGCAAGCATTTGTAGTTCAGTCTTCATGGGTTTGCGTATTTACAGCAAGCCTCCCCTCAAATGAGCAAATGTCTTCTATTTCTACTCCTCTGTCCGCCCACAGCTTGCGAGAAGGAGAATGTGGGAATTGTGTCACTCATTCTTAAGTTTGGAGGTGGGGTGAACCAGCGTTGCATCCAGGGCTGGACGGCTCTCCATGAGACAGTGTGTCGCAACAACATAGAGATTTGCAAGATACTGATTGAGGCCGGGGCTGCAGTCAACCCGCCTGACATGTATGGCATCACACCACTGTTTGTGGCTGCCCAGAGCGGGAGAGTTGAGGCTCTGTCCTTCCTCATCGGAAATGGTAAGTTCCACAAGTGTGATAATCTGGTGATTGGATGAGTTCTGAACCAGAACTGAGTAACTGTCATTTACATTTTTGATTCTATACCAATCCAGCCAGAAGTCTCAATGACTGATCAGACAGGCTAACGGTCCAATAAACCAAAAAGAGGTTCAAGGTTAAAATCTTACGTCAACCAAATCGGTGGCCTTCATTATAGTGTTAAGCAGCACACTACAACGAAACTGAAATCACCAGTTTTGAACAAATATTTCCATTTGATGCAGTTCTCACTGTCAAAGAGGGATAATCATTGCTAGAGGGTGGAATTTACTTGACTTTGTGGTGGGTGTGAATTAACTTTCTTATGCTAATCACAACCTTCCCTCATGTTGCTATCCTAAACCTGTTTTTTATATAGAACTAAAAGGCATATGCCTGTCAAACAGTTGGTATTCTGGCTTCCACAGGCCATGATATTTTGGATTACTGGCTGTGATGTCGTGATGATGTATACACAATGCCTCCCTCTGTGACGTGGCCATCACTGTCTTCTGTTCACAGGTGCAGATGTCAACAGCCAGGCAGCTGATGGGGCCACGGCTCTTTTTGAGGCCAGTAAGAATGGGCACGAGGACGTAGTGGAGCTCCTGCTGTCTCATAATGCAGATGCAAACAGACCTGCCCACAGTGGACTGCTGCCCCTGCACATAGCTGCTCAACGTGGTTGGGATGAGTAAGACACATTAGGTTACTTTAAGAGTTACACTCAGAACTGCAATATTATTACTGCTGAAATACCTTCATTTCACCTAAGTACATGCCAAAACGAATCCTTTATTGAAAAAGGGGTTTATCTGTTAATATCTATGTGTTTTACTTTCCATGCTATCTGACACTGCCCACTCTAATGTAGCAGTGAAAAACATGGGAGAAAAACCCAGCCAATAGCAGTAAAGGTGGATGTTGTAATAGTGGTGCTTTTCACCATCTCACTAATGAACAGGAAGTTTTGCTTCTGTCGTTGCTGATAAGAATTAATGTTGTACTGTAGAGGTACTCATTTTAACATGTGGATTTAGCCTGAGATTTGCTAATGTTTGCAACATGCAGATGGAACCAATCCTTAGTTTTAATACCTCTTATAACAGCTTCATAACCATAGACTCATGATCGCATGTACCATAATGGTTCTTTCTGTGTGTTTGATTTGATTTAGTTGGTGCAACAAATGACAAAAACAATTAGGTTTTTGTCCACATGATGGTTACAAATAAGTGCCTTTGTACAGTCAAAATCAATTATTCAATTTGAGTAGCACATGTTAGAGTATATGTTAGAATAAAGGGCTTTCTGGCAGCAAAACACTATTTGCATTGAAGAAAACATTGAATTGCCCTGGAATCTGAATTTAATATTTTTATTTTTAAGCTCAGATGACAGATAATGATTCATCTGCCCAAGTTTAAAGAATAGAAATGTCCTGACTTTCTTCTGTGCGTGAGAGCGGCCCTGACACCGCATAGCCCAGACTGCTGAATGTGACGTGGCTTGTCAGGCAGCCTAACCTTCTGTCCTGTTTCTTCCAATGGGAGGATTGTGTCCATGCTGATACCAGCCACCAGCAGGGCCAGAGTGCGCCGAAGTGGTATCAGCCCCCTCCACCTGGCTGCAGAGAAGAACCGGGACGATGTCCTGGAGGTCCTGATCAAGGCGGGCTTCGACGTCAATGCCAAGCTGTCCCACGACCGTTCCATCATGTACGAGGACCGCCGCAGCACGGCGCTCTACTTCGCCGTCGCCAACAACAACATGGCTGCGACCACCATGCTGCTGGAGGCCGGGGCCGACCCCAAACTGGACACCTTCAACACTCTTCTAGTGGCCGTGCGACAGGGCTGCCTCGAAACGATCATCCTGTTGGTGGAGCACGGTGCCGACGTCAACGTGACCATCCCCGCCTACCCGACCTCGTTCCCCAGCTCGGTCATGTTCTGCACCAGATACTTGCCTCTGCTCAAGTACCTGATGGACAGTGGCTGTGATGCCCTGGCCTGCTTCAGGTGCCAGTATGGTAGCAGCCCACACCCACCCATCGATGCCCCCCGTGGCTGGTGCTCAGAGGGCCTGGGCAGTGACAATCCAGCCCATTGCCAAACCAAGGTGCCCCTACAGGTAGGAGGAACTAAAGATCCACTGTGGTAAAGTATAAAGATAGTGTTTTTTCTCCTGTGCCTTATAGTGTTTTAACCCATCTTCTTCTTCTCAGTTCTGTAAGATGCTCTCCTCACCGTCTGTAAGTAGCTGGGCGGGTCCTGTCATTGACCTGCTATTGGACTACGTCGGAAATGTACAACTGTGTGCCAAGCTAACCGAGCACTTGGACAGCTACGAGGACTGGGCCGTCATCAAAGAGAAATCTAGTGAGTACGTCAGGGCCACGGGCACAAACATGGATGCTTACACATGTATAATCTGCACACAGGTTTTGGGTACGTATTAACAGGCATAACCATTTTAATGCATTCACTTTGTAATTAAATCAAGTGAATTATTTTGTTGTTTGCAGCAAACCTAAAAGTCTTTAGTTGAAAAATGCTATGCTAATGCAATTCAATTAGTTGCACCAAGGTTTAGTACAACATAATTCCCCACTTCAGTAATACATGCCTCATTTACGGTTACTTTAACAGGTATTAGTGGTGTTTGTGTTTAGCAAAGTTTGCCATTGAAATATCATCCTTGCAAGTGAACTTTTCAATGTGTAAGCAGTACAAACTACTGTTTACGCTTATCCAGAGCAATGTGCATAGTTTTCAAATGTTGCATACTGTACAGCTCAACATACAACTGGATAGCTGCTGTATCAGCTCAGGTGGAGTACCTTACTAATGGCTCACTTTCTAAATAGCAGTGTCCCTCCTGGGGTGTGTTTCAGAACTACCTCGTCCCCTGATGCACCTCTGCAGGCTGACGATTCGCAAACAGATGGGAACACATAGATTGAAACAGCTGGACGCCCTGCCTCTTCCAGGACAACTAATCAAGTACATGAACAATGATCGCACCAGGGACGAATATTTGTACTAGCAGGTATCGGATCAGGAAAAGCGTTTTGTGGACAAAAATAATTCACTGATCTGCTTATTTTTGGCTTACTTTGGGCTCATTTCAGACAACATGTGGTAAAGTGTTGCCTGTGATGATCCACGCAATGGCCTGTGAATGAGAAATAATTATGCTCTTTTTAAGTTATAAATATAAGTGGCTATATCCAACAACATATGAACCTTTTAAAACCACCAGTGATGTTCACATTTAGTCTTTGGTTTTTCTTCAGCCGACTTTGCAACAGGCCTTCCCACATTACCCTTTTTGTTCTTTTTTAACCTTAAGCCATAGGGATTTGCATCAGTATTCAAGTATTTTCTTGTAGGCTACAGTATCCAGTATGATGTAGTGTGGTCTAAACTGAGATGATATAAGCATGTGAAATTTATCATTAATTGCACTGTACAAACCATTATATGCCAAATGTGTACAAATTTATTTGAACCTTTTTGAATGTGGGATTTTTGAACCCCTTTGCAGATGGTTTTGACCTGACCTGGGTTGAGTTTTGTGAATGTAGCTCTTTTATGACAAAGGGTAATAGGGTCTGCCAGACTGGAACTTAATTTGTGTAATGACAATCAATACACAGACATTACCAGCAAATTTCTGTAACATCACATGTACGAGGGCAATTTGGAGCAATTAGTAAATGTATACTAGAAGTGTGTCTAAAACTTTGTGTTCTGTGGACACGGTAAGATGCCATGGCCATTCGGTGAGCCTATTTTTAAATGTATTCTGTATTTATTTGTGCATCACTTGTGTCTGTTTATTATTTTTATTCTTAATTATTATTTTTAATGTGGAACAAGCTTGGAGCTCATGAGTTTTATCGCGGAGGTCAGCATTTTATTTCAGCGCAGCTTTATGTAAAGTAAGCAGTATGTTTATGCATGGTGAGAGGATATTGACTTTGCCAAAGGGCAGTAAAGAATGAGGGCAGCTGTATAGTTAACCAGTTTAATACATGTAATATGTAATGCGCAGCAGACAACTGAGATGTTGTGAGCTGAGAAATAAATTTTTGAAGAGCACTGGATAATAAAGTTGAACAGATGTATTAAGAATAATTACTCCAGGACACATAAGTCCGTATTTTAAAGAAAGGCCTATTGCTTTAAAAGGCTGTTTCTACACAGTTTTACAATTAGTCATATTTCTGAATTAGACATACCCCATGTAGGAACATATCTACCTCATAAGCCTACTGTTTGTACTGATAGTCATGAAAAAAAATATATTGGTCAAATTGTGTACTGTGTGGTGTGACAGTATAGCAAAATCTGTTAAGTCATCCTCCTGTATATGAATAAATTATATGGTTTACAGGGTAATACATTTTTAGTGTTGGTACGCTGTGGGAAATATGTAGTATTGCTGTATATTAATGTCTCCATCCTTAATAATTTAACCTTCCTTAATTTAAGCAATACATTTCCCCCACAATTTATTCAATCATGTACTGTATTGGATCAGTAAATTCCATAGAATTTAGAGACCCCCCAAGCACACGTGTGCACACAAGTAAATTAAACAAATATAATAATCGTTCTAGAAAATAGCTACCATCTCTGAGCTTTCTATGTTATTTTTAAATGTTTCATAAAAGTGGTTAAAATGTGTTCATTTTGGGATTTCATTTTTTGTAATCTCCTATACTGAAAGTTCAGCGCAAGGATGCAAGAGATTGTGTCCATTTGAAGGTATTGATTTATTCTACTTTCAGATAACATTTGTACGGTTAGTTTCCTACACGAAGTAAGATTAAGTTACTCTATAAAGTGATCTCGAAAAAGGCAAATACCACATTAAGTTCACATTCTGAAGTCCTTCTTAAATCATAATATTCAAAGCAAAACTGTTTCATCCTAGACCTAAGTGCTTTTGAAAATGTAACATCAGTATTAAATGGAACTTTACGGTGGTAAACGTAGGGCTAGTCAACTATTAGTGGGCAAAACACAATAAATAAGTGAGCTTCTGAAAACAAATATCAAATAAAAACATAAATATTTACAATATACTTATTGCTTTTCCTGACGCATATTTGATCTTTAAATAAATCCAAACACGCTAAAAATTGGAGATGGAATAGTTGGTTTTGTTGGGATGGGCTTCACCACAACGTGTGTGTGACTTTTTTGTATATTTTGGATGCCCGGTGCTTCGGCTTGGGTTACAGTGGCCTTTCCCCACAGCCCAGCTTCAGCGAAGCTCGAGTGAGGAAGGACAACATGGCTTTGGAAGACGTGTTGTCCATGGTACTGAAAAGGACAGCACCCGCACAAATTCATGTTTCCGGAAGTCATGTCCAGGATAAGGGGTTCCTTTTCCGCAGCGATCTGCTGTGTGGAAACAATCGAATTGACTCTGGGCTCCTCTGGAAATGTCTTTATTTTTTCATTCTCTGATTCCGAAGGCCCACCGACGCCAACACACGCTTGGCTCTTTCTCCAAGCTACCTGGAAAGACTCCCGTTTACTTTTAGAAGCTCTGGGTTCTTCCCAGAAAGATGCAGGCAGCTGTCGCTTTCTCATGGGTACCTGGTCTTGTCTGTTGTAATCACTTTCCAGTTTGGGATCCGGACTGAGCTTGAGCCTGTCGTCGGCGTGCACATCCGACCCTGGTTTTTCACTTATTCCGGACCGGTGGCGGTTCCGATTCACTGTCTCAAAAGGGTACACACCAGACTTGTCCTCTAGTGCTTTTCCGTTACCCGATTCTGCCGCTCTATATGCGTGGCATCGCGGCATCCTTGAGTACTTCTGAGAAAACCGCTTAAGTTGTTTCTGTAGATACTTCCTGTGGTCCACCGAGCGCCTGCACGGGGCTGACTTGTCCAGTGCAGCCTTGATATCACTGGATGCCAAGTTTACAAAGTTTAATAGAGTTTTCACTTCGCTATCTGCGCTTGCCATCATGTCATTCCGAGTTTGGAAAAGTCGTTCAAGCCATACTATCAGCACCTCCTGCTGTTTTCACTGTATCCATAACCTAAAAAAAGAACAAAAAAAATTCTATATAATATCGGCAAGATCTAATAATATTATAAGCATTAACATTATTGTTATAAGTCACAATTCACAGCACATGGATGCAAATATTGTCAAACTGTAAAATACAATATTGACGAATCTAAAATTATCCAATCAATTAAAAATAATTTTAGGCTTGAATCCATAATTATTCAATCGATAGTAAAATAGAACCTCCCCCAATTCAACTTTCCAATAATAGCTAAAACTTACCGTCTCTTGGATAGAAGGTATCCAAGTACTGCTGCTCTTCCAAAAAATAGTTTTAGCACTTCAACAAGCTGAATGAATATAAACTGCGTGTAGTTATGGTGCTTTCTTCAGGCCAATCAGCGACGTCTTTCTCCACACAATACACCCCAATCAGGCATTGAGCTCCCCGGTATCGCATTCTTTGCCATCGCAAATTGTTGTCATGGAGACCCTCCAAGAAAAGCGCCTAATAGATGCAGTATTTCTTTGCAGCCATTCCTCTCTGTTCTGCCCCAGCACTTCTCGGACTCCTGATCCTCAGTCATGTTTTTTTTTTTTTTTTTTTCTACCTCCAAGATCTCTAAAACGTCTTCTACTGACGGTGTGCAAAGACTACTTAAATCTTTTATACTTGAATATAACTTAAGTCTGTCTGGGGGCTGGCAGTGGACATGCTTCACCGCTGCAAGACAATAGAGGCCTTTAGGGCCCAGCCCGGGCTACTTTTAACTGTTCTGATCTGGACTTCTTTTCCCCTTCTAAGACTGATGTCAGAAGAAGTAGGATTTGGGGGGGGAAATCCAAAAAGATGTGCGCATATCCATGGAAAGGGGGCTTGAACGCTCAAGAATCTTGTCTTTATGTTTGCCCCCTCAATCGAGCCACACAAAGGCTGAATTACTCATTCAAACCTCGTGGAACAAAAGGAAAGGAGCTGGATAGCACTCTTGCATTTGTAGTCAAACATTTAGAGACTTAAATCGAGTCGTCATGAAGGAGAAAGAGTTGGACAAAGCCCATAGAATTGCCATCAGCAAACATTTTCCTGTGTCGTATTAGTGGGGTTTCCATGACTCCTTCTGGCCCGGGGACAATAGCACAAGTTTGCACACTCGAATACTGTCACCCTGCCAACGCCGACAAGGGCCCAAAACAGGACAATCCCCAGAGAAAGCACGGGCTCTGCGGGGAAGGTGGCAATAGAAAGGGGAAAAGGGACTTGTGAAATGCTAATTGAGCTCCATCCCCTTATTGAGTACCAATCACCCCCACCCCTGAACCACCTCTTCTTGGCAAGGTGGCACCATGTGTTGAAACCATTGCTGGGGGTAACCTATACTGCACGGTCGAGCACCAGGACACCAGCCTAGTCTGACCCTAGTCTTTTGCAAATACAATCCGCTGTTTAAACTCAAGTGATTTGATGCAGCAGACCAATGTATTTGTTTAATGTGTACTTTCGTGCGGCAATGTATTATGTAAGGAAAAATGTATTTAGGATTCTAAATACATTTATTTCAACTGTTCAGTATTTTTGGTGTAATAACACATAATAATAATAATAATAATAATAATAACGATTTATAATAAACACTATTATTAAACACTATTTAAATGGACATAAATTACTTAAAAGTAAGGCCAGGTGGACCATTACTTTCAAATAAATATTGCCTTAGTTGCTATGATAGTCTCCTTTTTTGTTTAGTAGAATAAACTACAACAGATAAAAAGTTTTTGACATTTGACGTCAGTTAAAAATAATTCTTACTCTCATCTCCCAAATAAAGCAGGCGCATTTATAAGAATACAAAGTGTTGGTACAGCTATTTCTGTTCAGTCACCTATGTGATGAATTTTCCTTTAAGTAATTTACAAATACTGTGATAAACATGTCTGTTTTCAAAGTGAAAAGGGCAAAGTCA
Source organism: Ilyophis sp. 1 JC-2022 (assembly GCA_022702515.1). Taxonomy (NCBI): domain Eukaryota; kingdom Metazoa; phylum Chordata; class Actinopteri; order Anguilliformes; family Synaphobranchidae; genus Ilyophis; species Ilyophis sp. 1 JC-2022. The sequence continues at coordinate 37,004,208 of CM040406.1, forward strand.
TAAAGAAATATTCTTTTGGCTGCTTGTTTTAAATGTTTTATTTTTTAAGGGTGGGTGGAGTGATGGGCCTCAGAGTTTCAATGGAGAATGGGCGTGTGCATATTAGGATGCTGTGGGCAGTACATATAGCCTCCCTATTATACTGTCATGTTTACACAATTTGGCAAGGCGAGTAGTTGGATATGTTTGTGTTTACAGCTTATGACAGCTGGTGTGTGTCTGCAATGGGGAACTGAGCTGCTTATGACCATGTGATCACTCTCAAGGACAAATTATAGACCCTTTTGTACATTGTCCCCCCTCCCCCCCTATTTTCGGGCATCAATAAATATTGGACAGTTTAACATAATGTAGAATAAAGTAATAATTTTTAATATTTGGTTGCATGTCCTTTGCATGCCATGGTACTCTTACAAGCGATACTATAACCTCTGAATTGGAATGGATCTCTATGGGAATTGAGGGGCGGTACCTTAGCTGTAGATTACACTGGAACAGAATGGAACACATGGTTGGCTAAATGGCTCTAAGTCAGGGGTAGGCAACCCTGGTCCTAGAGAGCCGCGAGTTCTGCTTTTTTTTTTTTTTCACCTTTAACACAGCAACTAAATTAGACCAAAGAAACAGTGTGGTGAGGTTAACTGTGTAACTCACTGCTTTTATTGATCAAGTAAGTGGTGAGTAAACAAAAAAAAAAGCACCCTGCGGCGGCTCTAGGGACCAGGGTTGCCTGCTCTAAGTCATCAAGGGGCTGACGTATGAAACAAGCCTTAAACCATCACTCTGCTGCCAGATATGCAGTAGATATGGATGGATAACTTGAAGGGTTTCAACATGATACGCAAAGAAATGCTCTTCTAAATTTTTTTTTACTGTGTGGACATATTGTTTGCCTGATTTTTTGTTCTGAAAATAAATGCCCCCCCCCCAGATCAGAGTGATCTCTCATCCTCCACTCCCAATGCCATCCCTTCAAGAGGCTCCTGGATCCTATTGTCTGTCCTGTTCACCTCCCTGTTCCTTTCAAAAGACCAATTAACAATAGTACAGCCCTCCTCTGGCCTGCAGCCTCACTCCTGGGCTTTGAAGTGACAGAGAAAGGGAGAAAGAAAGTATGCAGGCCAAGGAAATGTGCAGTATCTCTCTGTCTGCATGTCTCCTCGAATAAGATGGATGGGAGTGGTTTGTCATTGATGACAATGAATTAAAGTTTGACATCTTAAAGAGACAGACCGGTGAAAGTCCAATACACACACTTGCTTTCAAATGCAGGGTTCCACCAAAGGGTTTCACCAAAGGCTCGCATGTTGTTTTCTGGAAATTAATTAGAGCTCAGCTAGTTTTATCATAAAAAATAAAAACAAATACAGCAGGTGCAGTGTATGGCCAGCACTAGTTGATTTGTGCTAGCGTTTCTCATTAGTGTGTGTTCTATAATTAAAGCACTGCTGCTGTCGTTTCTGAAAGGCATCCCTTCACAAGAACCATGCCAATGCAAGCCACTTTGAACATTTGCGCTGTTTACTTTTGACTTTCCCCCTGTTTTATCCTTTTATTGGAAATGAATGAATATTGTTAGCAAGGGCTATGTCATGTTATTGTGCTGGTGTTACTAAGTAGCTGGACTTTTGGGACAGATGGCAGGGGTGAATTTGTCTGAATAGATACCCTGTGAGTTGCACAGGCACACACACACACACACACATGCAAACATACACACATGCACGCACACCACACACACACACACACTGTACCCTAGTCTCCACTACCAATATAAACCTACCCAGTTCCACCGCCACAATGGTGCAGTGTGTAGTCAGCGTGAGACTTCCCCTGCCCTCTGACACCCAGCTCTTTCAGGCTCCGGCAGCTGCCTGCCTGCCTCATAGTGCCCCAGAGGTCACATAAAAACAGTGCAGAACAGGACTGGAGGACTCAGGCACGCTGGCTTTGCAGGCTATTGTGTTACCCACTGACAACTGCCAGAAATGCCTTTGCACCACCTGCTGGAGGGCAGAGCCATGATAAAGAAAGCTGGGTTTCCCTAAGTAGCAGAGCTGTGCTCCGTGTGTGTGTGTGTGTGGGTGTGGGTGTGGGTGTGTGTGGGTGTGGGTTTGTGTGTGGGTGTGGGTGCGTGTGCGTGTGGGTGTGTGTGTGTGTGTGTGGGTGTGGGTGCGTGTGTGTGTGGGTGTGGGTGCGTGTGTGTGTGGGTGTGGGTGTGTGTGTGTGGGTGTGGGTGCGTGTGGGTGGGTGCGTGTGCGTGTGGGTGTGGGTGTGGGTGTGTGTTTGTGTGTGGGTGCGTGTGCGTGTGTGTGTGGGTGTGGGTGTGGGTGTGTGATGGCGTACGGTGGGAGCGATTACACACGGATAGCTGTGTGCTGTGTGCCTGACAAACAGACTTATTATTTTTTCTCTGTGTAATGCAATTAGCAGTGAAGTCCGAGGCTTATCTCTCTGGATTTGTAACCGGGGGGTTTTGCAGGTGAAATGTCCACCACTGCTTCACCCTTAAGTGAAATGTTTTATATGTCAGTTCTGACAAGGTGGTTTGTTCCACAAAATAAGAAGCCAATAAGATTTGACAGTATAGAGTTTTGACCACTTTATATTCACATGCATTTGTGATCTAAATAGTGGCCACTATTACGCTGGTACAGTATGGAACACATGACTGGCGAAATGGCTGTACGTCAGCAAGGGTCTAAGGTATCAAACGAGCCCCAAACCATCACTCTGCGGCCAGATATGGAGTAGATGTGGATGGATCCCTTTAAGGGTTGTTTCTCCTGACTTTTTTACCCCCATAGAGTTCTATAGGAAAATGAGTCAGGAGAAATAACCCTTGCAGTGATCCATCCACATCTACTCCATATCTGGCAACAGAGTGATGGTTTGGGGCTCGTTCGATAGCTCAGACCCTTGATGACTTACAGCCATTTAGCCAGCCATGTGTTCCATACTGTATCAGTGTAATTTACAGCTGAATCTAGTCTCACCTCCCAATTCCCATAGAGATCAGTTCAAATGCAGAGAGGTTATAGTATCGCTTGTAACAGTGCCTGAAAATAAGATATCGATGTTGATTGGTCACAGACTTCAGTAAGTAACAGCATGCAAAGGATATGCGACCAAATATTAAATATGATACTTTAAAAATATTAGCTCAATCAAGTTCATTTTGTCTTCTTATTTCGAATAAATGTTTTAGTTTCTTTTGTTCAGACAATGAGATGATAGATTGTATTTACCTGACAGTTTCGACTGACATCTGCAGTCTTCCTCAAAGCGTCACCTGACAGCTGTGATGCGTCGTCAGCTGATGTTTTATCAGGGGTGGCCAGCCCGACAGATCTTGACAGATAGTAACAATACCATACATCCGGGGGATAACAGAACCAATACAAAGGATCATGAAAAAACACAGAATAGCCACAGCAGTAAAACCTCACACAAAACTACGACAACTTTTAGTTCACCCTAAGGACAAGGTAGAACAGGACAAAAAATGCAACGTAATCTACGAAATACCATGTAGGTCATGTAAAAAAACATACATTGGAGAGACAGGAAGGACATTCAGCATCAGAAAGAAAGAACACCAAAAGGAATGTGAGAAGGAAACAACAGGAAGACTCACAAGAAGACAAAAAGAAAAAGCGGAACAAGAAAACCTAAAATCAGCAATATCAGACCACTGCAAAAGAAACAATCACATCATGGACTGGGACCACGCAAAAATCATTGGGTCAGAAAACAATAAACACAAACGCTGGATCAAGGAGGCGGTTGAAATCAGGAGGCGGGCCAACGGCACCATCAACAGGGACGAGGGAGCATACATGCTCTCACACACCTGGGACTCTCTCCTCCAGAGGACAACGGACGGCGGGGGGCGTGGCCAGCCCGACGGATCTGTCAAGATCTGTCGGGCTGGCCACCCCTGATAAAACATCAGCTGACGACGCATCACAGCTGTCAGGTGACGCTTTGAGGAAGACTGCAGATGTCAGTCGAAACTGTCAGGTAAATACAATCTATCATCTCATTGTCTGAACAAAAGAAACTAAAACATTTACTTTAAAAATATGTTAAAGCAAAATATTCTAATTTTCTGAGACACTGAATTTTGGGTTTCATTAGCTGTAAGCCATAATCATCAACATTACAAGAAATAAAGGCTTGAAATATTTCACTCTATGTGTAATGAATCTATATAATATATGAGTTTCACTTTCTGAAATGAGTGACAAAAAATATTGAACTTTTTCACGATATTCTAATTTTTTGAGCTGCACCTGTAGACTCTAGTATATAGAACCTAATACAAACCCGGGAGAACACCCTCCCTGTGTAGGCTAAGTGTAACAAAGGGTAAAAAGTATAAAATAGTTACCTGTTAGTCAGGTAGAATTTGAGCTGATACTTTTCCATAAGTTCAGAGTGTATCTGTTAACAAAGTGAAAAGGTGCATTTATATCAAGGAGAACTAAGATATTCTACAGTTATAAGCAAACAGTACTTCATCTTATTCAGTCTGGCACCATTATGGTGTAACCTAAACATTTAACTAAATTACATTTATATGGACTTGCTTTGTTAAGCATATAGTTGTATCCAAATCCATTAAAACAACATATGGTAAAAACCAAATTACACAAGATGTACAGAGGGAAGCTTGTGAAAAAATAAATACAATTAATTCAGCAGAGTAAAATTAATATAATTATTTGAACCTTATTTACTTCAAGAAACACATCTTTTTTGTATAGGTATGCTGGTTGAAACCCAGGGTGAAGTCAACTATTTGGTTTGAAGCCATTGTAATATAATAGATGGCCACAAGGTGGTAGTAGTCCACCACTAAAATAATTAGACAGGAATTATTCTTTCACAGAAAACATTATTTCCAACTACAATCAATATTTGCTGGAATACAAATACTTTCAATGAGGACACGCTTGGGATTTTTACAGATATGTAATATGATCTATAGTTAGTTTTAACATTTATATAATTTTTTTGTATATTTTCAAGAAGTCAAAGCCAACGTGGGCTGTGTCCACCTTTGCCTGTATGCACTTGAAGAATTTGTGTGTGCCTGCATGTAGGACCCAGTGTAACTTGCAAGGGTTACATGCTAACGGTGCACACACCACTGAAATGATACATTACTTGCATTGCTCTGCGATGCTATTTCACCATCATTAATTCAGGAAAACACCCAGGCTGGTGTGCTGCTTTGATTGATGTAAGAGGCTGAACTTCAGGGAGAACGACAGGCCACCCTCTAGAGGGCCGATAAGGTCGCTGTCAGATTCTGCCAAGTGCCTACACTCTGGCAGATCGCCCGGGAAGTTTGGGCAGTGAAAGGCAGTGTGTGCCGGGGGATATGTGATAGCAGCCGGCTCTTCTAAATTCCCGGAATGTCCATTGTGGAATGCTGAACAACCTTTGGTTTGAAAACCATACATTTAAACGGAGACAGTGCAGAGCAGCGTGCCGTTTTAAGTGTCAGTTGTGAGTTGTGCGTTTTTGGGATGTGTTTGTTTACAGGAATGCCTCTGAGTCCTCTCTCTCCTTTGTTACTAGGTCCTCTGGGATTTTGTAGTTCTGTGCTTTTGTAGTTTTGTGCTTTGACCCCGTGGACAAGGTCAGGGTTGTATATATGTAGAGGCTGCAGGAGTCAAGGCCTGCCAGTATGAGCAACATAACCCTAGTCAACACTGCCAGGGGTTATTTTCAGCTCCTGTCAGATTGTCAGTGGACTTCAGCATCACATACATGCACACACACACACACACACACACACACACACACATTACATCGTGGTGCAAAAATGAGCCCCAAACTAGAATAATCTCTAGATTGCAGTGCAAGAGGCCAAATTTACAGTAACAAATAAGATAACATCTTACTTGTTATTAAAACTTAACATAAAAACATAATATAAATGCCTTGAGAAAATTTTGAGGAAGATGCATGGCCCAGTATAAACTAAAGCCTGGTTGTTTTTCTGGCTGACCCTGGAGAGTAGATCATCCTTTCTCAACATCCTTCTTACCAGGAAAGATAAAAGATTAGTAAAAATGCTTCACAGGCTGTATCAAACGTTCACAATGTCACTATGGGGTAGGGGATAAGCAAGCTTACAATTATTTACAATTGCTATCACACATTTTTTAATACAGAGTTCACTTTTAAAATAAAAAACTCTTCATACAACTCTCTGCACCAACACGCAACTTGGCACAGCAGTTTATTTCATGCGGAAAATTCTCCAAAACTACCAAAACACTTTCAACACATCTCAAAATAAAATAATTCTATCAAAGCACCAGCACTACTTTTCTTCCAACAAGAAAACTTTGTCAGTCATAGCATATTGACATAGCATAATAAAAAAACACTAACAACAGGTGACATGTAGGTGCACTATTTTATGTACATTTTTTATGGCTCTCTAGTTTCTCTTTTGTTATTGTCATCTTGGTTTTTTGATTGATAGTGTAAGCAATGTATAGATATATATTTAAAAAATATATATTTTACAAACATTCAATTACAGAACAGAATGGCACCTCTTTACTGTATAGAATGTACCACAGTATATGCAACAGGAACAAGTCATATACATTCTGCAGTAAAGGCAAAAAATTCCAATGCTGTAATACAGAAATTTGTTTACAGTAGTATACAGTAAAAAACAAAACAATAAACATGCCACCTTATGTCCTCTTTTGCTATACATTGGGGAAAAAATCTTTTTGCATGCCTGATCCATCCCTGGCAATATTTAGCTGATATGTCCAGACATCCGGCATCCATTGCATCCAGGTGGGACATCTGATCATGTAGACAATGATCATAAATGTTCTACCTCCATGAGGAAAATAATTCTATGGGGTTGAGGAATGGTGAATACGGTGAGAGGAACATGGACACCATTCACAAGTACACCTTGTAAAGGCTGCTCACCAGTCTGTGACTGCCCAGGAATGGGGAAATGCCACGTAGTCTCATGTAATCACAAATGTTTACATGTTTGGCCACACCTGCCCCCTTTCTTTCTCAGGCACAATCCTTCCGTAGAGGTCACCCAAGAATGAAATGAGACATTCTGTCTTGTACGGCCCGTTTGGGATTTGTGTAATAGCAATCCATTGGATTATATTGCTGCACACGTAGTGATGTTGTCACCCCGCTGACCCGGGACATCCACTGTGCCCCTTTTTCCTATTCCACTCTATCCCTGCTGGCGTATTTTGGACAAACTGATGCCAGCCTCTTCCACATAAAGAATTTCATGGAGTGTTTGATTGGCCTCCAGCTCCATGATTCTCTGGAAAAATCAAACGTGGAGTAAATGCTTTATACCTGCACGACACTATATGGCTGTGAGTTCTGTGCCCTACGTTTTTTGTCAAATCCATCACTGTATTGGATAGACACCTTTTCTGGACATACTGGTGCCTGTGGTTCTTGATAGGATCACTGTTCCTCTCAAAAGGGGCAGTGCACAACTGCTTCATTCTGACCTTGCATGTTGTCAGGGTCCGAGCAATTGCTGGGAGGCTCACAGTTGAAAAGCAATGTTGTCTGCCAGCAGTCTGGCCTGAATTTCTTTAAGTTTGAAAGCATTGTCACAAATGGCCATGTTCACAAGGGCATTTTCTTGCTCAGCTTTTGTCCTCTTGCATCCAGTCCTCTATTTCTTGCTGGGTCCATCTTGAACAAAATCATTTCAAAGATGTCCCCTTTTTATTGATGGTCATATGAAATTGAAATTCCCTCAACACCTGGGTAGGTCTCCAACTGAGATGGGAATCAGCCATGATTGGTTTATTTACATAACTTCAATCAGCAGTCTCGATAACCATTATACAAACTGTAAAAAGAAATTCGATTGTATTTCAATATGGTATTTGTGACTTAGAAAATTGCAATCCACTTGAATTTTATATGTTAGGTTTTAACTTGAGTGTATTAGTTTTGAAATTGAGCATCCAAACACTGCAGAAATAAACTGTTTTGCTGGTGGTTGAGCATGAGTGAGAAATTAAATCAATAATTTAGAAAATTGTGTTCATTGCATGCTTTTAGTGTAAAAGCAATGAAAAAATCATTCTGTTGTGCTAACTTAAAACTTTTGAAAAAACTGAACTTGGTATTGAAAAATGCTTGCTAGCACTTGTAAAAAAATAAAATAATTTTAAAAATCTGTAAGATGGAAGTATGTAGTGAGGTTCAGATTGCAGTATTGAATCCTGAGTGGGGTTCAGGTGTTGTAGTCTTGGTGCTTAATCTGAATTACTTCAGTAAATATCAATCTCTGTAATTGGATATGTACTAATGTTGCTTTTGAAAAAGACATCTCTTAACCAGTAAAATATTGCGTATTGAAATTTTTTTCCGTTAAAATGTGTGCCGATTCAGAGATGTTACTCTGGTGATGGATAGATGTTACTCTGGTGATGTAGTGTGGTGATGGATAGATGTTACCCTGGTGATGTAGTGTGGTGATGGATAGATGTTACTCTGGTGATGTAGTGTGGTGATGGATAGATGTTACTCTGCTGATGTAGTGTGGAGATGGAGAGATGTTACTCTGGTGATGTAGTGTGGTGATTGAGAGATATTACTCTGGTGATGTAGTGTGGTGATGCAGAGATGTTACTCTGGTGATGTAGTGTGGTGATGGAGAGATGTTACTCTGGTGATGTAGTGTGGTGATGGATAGATGTTACTCTGGTGATGTAGTGTGGAGATGGAGAGATGTTACTCTGGTGATGTAGTGTGGTGATTGAGAGATATTACTCTGGTGATGTAGTGTGGTGATGCAGAGATGTTACTCTGGTGATGTAGTGTGGTGATGGAGAGATGTTACTCTGGTGATGTAGTGTGGTGATGGATAGATGTTACTCTGGTGATGTAGTGTGGTGATGGAGAGATGTTACTCTGGTGGTGTCGTGCGGTGATGGAGAGATGTTACTCTGGTGATGTAGTGTGGTGATGGAGAGATGTTACTCTGGTGGTGTCGTGCGGTGATGGAGAGATGTTACTCTGGTGGTGTCGTGCGGTGATGGAGAGATGTTACTCTGGTGATGTAGTGTGGTGATGGAGAGATGTTATTCTGGTGATGTAGTGTGGTGATGGATAGATGTTACTCTGGTGATGTAGTGTGGTGATGGGGTGATGTAGTGTGGTGATGGATAGATGTTACTCTGGTGGTGTAGTGTGGGGATTGAGAGATATTACTCTGGTGATGTAGTGTGGTGATGGAGAGATGTTACTCTGGTGATGTAGTGTGGTGATGGAGAGATGTTACTCTGGTGGTGTCGTGCGGTGATGGAGAGATGTTACTCTGGGGATGTAGTGTGGTGATGGAGAGATGTTACTCTGGTGATGTAGTGTGGAGATGGATAGATGTTACTCTGGTGGGGTAGTGTGGTGATGAATAGATGTTACTCTGGTGGTGTAGTGTGGTGATAGAGAGATGTTACTCTGGTGATGTAGTGTGGCGATGGGTAGATGTTACTCTGGTGGTGTAGTGTGGTGATGGATAGATGTTACTCTGGTGGGGTAGTGTGGTGATGGGGTGATGTAGTGTGGTGATGGATAGATGTCACTCTGGTGGGGTAGTGTGGTGATAGAGAGATGTTACTCTGGTGATGTAGTGTGGTGATGGGGTGATGTAGTGTGGTGATGGATAGATGTTACTCTGGTGGGGTAGTGTGGTGATAGAGAGATGTTACTCTGGTGATGTAGTGTGGTGATGGGGTGATGTAGTGTGGTGATGGATAGATGTTACTCTGGTGGTGTAGTGTGGTGATAGAGACAGGGATATTGTAGGCAGAGGCATTTTCTGTGCACCCCATATGAAAGCTGAGTATCCCTCCATGACCTTTGTCTGGACCAGCGATGGCGCTGAGGAGGGAGAGAGATGTCCTGGACGGGTGCCCCCTGGCCCCCATCACCCTCTTCTCTCTGAAGGACATTGTTTTTCTCTGTCTGGGTTTCCCGGGAAGTTAATGAGGCAGACAAGAGCCTGCATTCGGCCCTCTCTGCCACAAGCAACCTGGGCTTGATTGCGCTATTTATCACTGAAGGGGGTGGAAGGGTTCCTATTCTGGACTCACTACAGTTTCTGCCCCTCGTTCCACTTTCTGTACTTGCAAAAAAATAACTCGATAAATAGTTTTTTTGAAATGCAAGCAAAGCATATCCAATATATTTCCCTGAGTGGTTCTAATTTGTTAATGTTTTTGTTTGTTTTTGTTGTTTTGTTTTTTGTTTTGTTTTGACTTGGCAAATAAAAAGTGCTGCCTACAAAAAATGTTTTGCAAGTTTTTTAGTTCTGGAGTTAGTGAGGGGTCACAGTGCAATATGATGCCTGAGACTAAGAATGCAGTCATACAGAGTCATGATGGTGTCACCTAAGAAGCCAGGTCTAGATTATCCAGTAAAGTAGGCCTACAAACCACACTCTGTTCTATATTAGAATATTCCACTATCATTTTCCCCTTAGTAAGGACTGGGTAAACCATAGCTGAGACGTATGAGAGGATGGAATCATTTCTGCGTTAATGTTGCAATGTCCCTATCATGAAGTACGTAGACTTTCTTTATTTTTACACTTGTTCTTCAATTTTTTTTTATTGTAACTAAAGTTATGTCATTCCCTTCTTTTTTGGCTCATGTAGCTGCAACCTTAGCAATGTTGTGTGCATGTGCAGACATCCAATATTTCACATATTTCTATTTAATAGATGGTTTCTAAGAAGACTGACCGCAAACACATACACTCACTCCTTTCCAGTGAGTCCGGCACGCTGGCACAGCCTCCCCAGATCCACTCGCGGGGTTGTTACTGTACGCCTCTGGAGGCTGCAGATAGGGACAAGCTGCTGATGATGCACACAAAGTGACTCTAAATGTCAACTGCATGAATAAAAAGATGCCCAAAGAAACAATAAAATCTGTAAAATAGAAAAGGGCTGAGAGTGCACTACTGAGGTCTGCAGACCATAAACAGTCAAGAAATAAAAAATGTAACCAAAAAAAGAAAGAAAAAAATCTCATTAATTTTAAGAAGTGGGTGATCAGATTCTAATCTTGTGATAACTATCTTGCGGGCATTTACCGAAGAGGATAATTCAAACTCAACTGTCACAGATATTTGTATAGTTTAAAATTGCCCTAAAGCAAAATGAGTGACTTAATTCTGTCAGATTTCATCTTAATTGTTTCTCTAACCATACAATGAAGCAGGGGAAATAGGAAACTTCATTTGGAAATGTTTTTACAGGATTGTAGGCAGGTCTCTTTTTTTTTTAAAAGACTCAACTGCCACAGTTTTAGAGGGTTTTTTGTTGTTGTTGTATTTTTTGCTATTTTTTCTAAAAAGATGAAAGAACATCCCTGACAAATAAATGGTAATGATGGTTTTTTTGTTTTATTGCAGAGCACAACATGGATGTTCTAGATGTTCTAGCACTAATGGTTTATACTCATTATGTATATTCTATGTAATTCTGTCTCCTTCATTTTCCACATTTGCTGCCTTTTGCATTAAAATTCCAGGTTGGGGGATAGGGCTTCCTGGTTTTTCCTGTTTAAATGGGCACTTTAAAAATTGGAACCGTCATTATAATGTAAACCCTAGATTTAATGGTTAGTTTCCTGTGACTCCACAGATTGAGATAAACCTATTCCAGGAACTCTGTTTTATTTGTATTGCAAAGGAACCATGATGGTTTAATGGACCCGAGATTGCTGATAGAGAAGTAGAGCTGACAGACCTTTCCTGTCCTTGAGTAAGGGGAAATTCCCAGATTGTCTTCACCACTTAGCAGATTAACCTCGTCTCAAGGTGTACTCAGGAGTACTTTAACGTAGCTCAACATGAAGTAAAAAAAGCATGTTTGAGCAGAGTTGACCAATGTTTCACCCTGATCATTTTGAATGAACTTATTTTGAATGATAATTGCTTAGGTATAGCTTAGTTCTTGTGTCACCTTAATGCAATGAAAGTGCGTAACTCTTCAGATTATAGACAGTCCAGTCAGCAGAGCCAATAATCTCCCTGTTTCAGGCAGGTTTGACTTACTTCCTTTACTTACTTCTATTTTCAGTCGCTTTGATGTATCAAGTTTTTTCAACAGCTTTTTTTTTGTGAGTATACCTACAGATGATAAAGTAGGAGTGAATGTGATTGGTAGAGTAGAGATAAATGAACACATTCATTCTCTGATTCGGGACGTTTACCCTTGGGAAAGAGCAAATTTTGTAAATTAAATGAAACATCTGTGCAAAAGTATACATATCATATCAAAACACAATATGAATAATATCTTTCAGTGTCTTTTGGGCATGAGTTATTCCAGTACCCTATAAGGACAGAAGCTCAAAATATTTATAAATACCACATTTTTATGGCTAAATTTTTTCTAGTTCTCACTTTATTGGCTACACTGAAGATTGTGTAATGTGGAGGTGGACTCTCAGACTAAGAGCACTTCTTTGGCCTTTCCTTCAGAGAGAAAAGTCAAATCACAGGTTTGATATGTGTAGTGTGAAGCTACGAACCCATCATTGGACATGCTGTTTTGGCGGACGTCTGCTGCCAGTGTATACTGTATTTTATTTTATTTATTTAGTGGCGTGCGAGCGGAGTATGTGATGGATTGTGTTGTGACAGGCGCTGTTTTCTGGTTCTGGATTTGAGCATAGTCAGCAGAACTGGCACTCTGATTTAGGACCTGAGTCTCATCAGTAAATCGATTCGGAGAGATAGGGGCTGAAGAAGAGGGTTGAGGCGGCAGGCCAGCGAATGGCCCCCGCAGGACAACCCGCAGTTTCCGTAGAATATATGAGCACTGCTCATCATGCATATCGTTTTGCAGGCACTAATGTCTTTATCAAATTATTCACGGCTTCTAAGGAGTATCATTCTTGGCAAAAAATCGGTCGCATCGTTTTTGTTTCGGAATCTGTGAAGCGATGAGACATTTTGTATCGCCACCCCCAAAAAGTCTCAAATATTCTTATACCCTTTCGAAATAGCAAGGCAATGAATGTACAACATTAATAGGAGCTCGAGATATTTTACTATTGAGATTGTTTTAATGATGCATGCTATTAAATTTCCCAGACTTCATAGTATATTTTAAATTGTATTTCTTTAAATAAAAAAACTAAGCCAGAGTTCTCAGACAAATTTAAATCCTACCTTCAGTAAAGGTAAGTGAGACAATGAAAAGTGTCCACTGTAATTTCTAGTCCATATGTTACGACATAAAGCTAATAATTTTATGTAGCTTCATCAGCATGTTTACTTTTAAAACCGACTTGATCATGACACGGTTTAGAAATCAGAAAAGGTTAATAAGAAAAACATGCTTAAATGTCAGACCTTGTGAAACAATGTATCTCTCATGATAAAAAAAAAGTCTGTTAGCTATGTGCTTTTTTTTATCATACAGTTCAATAGAACCTAAAATGTCACAATTGCCCTCCAGCTACCTATTTGCACAGTACAAGAAAATTATAGTTTACCATTTAAGGCCTGATCAGTCTAAAGTCAGTCTTACTACAGAATCAGATTGGATGGAGAGGTGTAGAACTTGAGGCAGTAATATTAGATCCATTGACATGGCGCTCCCATCCGGGGCATCTTCACAGAGAGCTTCGTTTACAGCCCAGATGCTGCCGCAGAAGACGTGGTCCGCGGTCCGCACACCATAAATGTAACGGGTGGGTCAGATAATCGATGTGCGCAGCCCAGCGGTGACCTCAGTGTGACCCAGAGCTAGGTGCTCGGAACAGTTGAGACTGAGGTCAATGCTGAGTGGGAGCAACAGTCACTGTCCATGGATTTTACTTTAATTTCAGGAATTCCTGTACAGGGAAATCGGCTTTAGTTGGAGGGGGGAATCAAATACATCAGCAGGGAAAACTAAATAATTAAACTTAATGAGGCGTAACAAAAAAAATATGGGAAGCCAAATTGAACAAGATATTGGGTAATGGAATGATCCCAACATTTTAATTGTTGGCCCAAACGGGAGGATGGTGTATGCCATACACTCCCGTCAACAGAATCTGATAAGTCGTGGCAGTTATTGAGGGGTATTAGGGTCCCTGCTGATAAGACTAGGTTAGCCCTCTAAATCATTTGGCTGATGGCTGGTTTAAGGGCAGATAAAGTTGCTGTTGACTCTGTACTTAGGCCCTTTGTAATAGAGTGGGCAGTAAGAAGGGGACAGTGATGAGTGTAGGATGAGCCATACATGAGATGCTGGGCTTAGCACGGGTGCAGTCAAGTTATTGTAAAACTGTTGAGCTTACCTAGGAGTGCCTTCCCCATGCTTGGGTCACGAGACTGAGAGAGAGATCTTGATTGAACAGCAGCCTAATGGATGCCTCAATTGCCTGAGCTATCAGTCAAATCTCCCTTAATGCACACTAGCCCATACATCATTATTTAATTAGATTACATCAGTCTTTAAGCTCAATCAGGGCTGGCTGCAGTCGGAGGGGAAAGAGCCCGGACTGCAGCTTCTTTCCCCCATACCCGCCATGTTTTTAATCTCCTCAGTAGTGCATTGAATCCCCTAGTTTCCTATAATTAAATGGCACTGGCTTAGCTTTGTGGCTGTGCAGTGTATCTAATGAAATCTCACAATTTGAGTTCACTGTAAGAAGGTCGGTGGTATGATTTTAAAGTCGCCAAGTCATATATAAAAAAGTAGTGTCCCACCCCAGATGTCTGCAGGATGTCACTAATGTGAACTTGCCTTTGATCAGTTAATGATTTCACACAGACACTTTGATCAGCACAGTCACGTAGGGAGGCCATCTGTCTCCATGCAATGTTTCAGGGAGTTGGAAGTTTCCTAGCAAACAAATCCATGGTAAAGATTTTGCTTCAGCCACTGTCATTGACTAGCAGTTTATCCATAGAACGTACTGCATTTGTGCTACGTTTGGAAATTGTGACTAATGTGTTGGACAAAGGTCCAGTTTAATCAGGTCAGTGGTCAATTCTGCAGAAGATTACATTTTTGGTCGGTATTCCACGTAAATACTTTGATATTATTTTTCTCACAACCTCACAGTGTACGATTCAAAACCACCATCTTATTTTAGTGTAAACAGTTTTACTGCCATGCCTCTTCGTAAAGTACAAACATTTTAAATGGTTTTGGTAGCAGTGACAATTTATAGACTGACCTCACTTACGTTAATCACTTCATCACACTGTGTCCAATTTATTTAATGGGCGCAGTTTTTAGTGTGGAGTAGTGAAGAATATGTGCGTCCTATGGCTGATCGTACTTCTCAGGTTAGAGGGGGAAGGTCTGGCCTAGTTGGATAATCTCCCAAGCACAAGCCATAAATTTTACATCTGAGAGAAAGCTTGCATCTGATTTACCTTGTGCTGTTCTGTTAGCTGATTCTATTGCTTTGCTTATTGATTAATTCACCAGGTCAATATTAATAAACAGTACCACTAGACTAGTCTCTCAGTGACCTTGGTTTGAGAGGTGTGCAGCGCCGGCTTTTGTATAATGGCTGTTTGTTAACAGTGTGGAGTGTTAATAAGGTCTGGGTGTATGGAACCCAGTGCTGCTTTTAACTGGGTTGATTAGCTGCAGTGGAGTGGGGTGCACTGCTGGGGTGCAGTGCTGCCGTGTGTGACGAAGGGCCACCTGGCCCCAGGGATGGGCCCCGGCCTCACACGCTGCTAACCAACGAATCGGGCGGTCTGAGCGCACCCTGAGCCACGCACCTTCCTCTGCCTGCATCTTCTTCAGATACTCCCGCCCCTTCTGTGCTGCCGTTTCCTCGTTCTCCTGACACGTCTCTCACTATTTCCTCTTCAACAAGTGCTAATGTCTTTCGCCTTCCTTTCTGTTCTATTCTAATTCCATTTCGAGTGAGTTGTCTGCTTTTAATTATGTTGTTATAATAAGTAAAATGATCTTGTTACAATGAAGCTCGGGCATGCCCAGCCAGCCTTACTGACCTTGCACAAACCATCAAATCTCCTGAGAAAAATGTAATTATGTGTCTAAACAATAGGTGCAGTCAAATTGTAATAATTAGCCTACTCTACCACTGCTTGAGGGCGTTCTCTTGGAGAAAGAAGGTAGACGGTGTAGATGTGTCAACTCTGTTACTGTTAGAATAGCATATGCCATGTATGATGATAAGAACGCATTAATCTACTTCTTCGTGACATTAAATGAAAATTACTCACCATTACCTTTAGGAGTTGTTTGATGGAACGTAAGCAACATTGTGAAAACTTGTGATTCGAGATTCTTTCGGTTTTGGAATCTTTACAGGTTGTTCACTTTTACTTATTTAGTTATTTGAAACCACAAAGGAAACGGTAATAATTAAGTTTTGTAGCATGGATGACCACAGCAGTAAGCCACTTGGTGTTCATTTTGGATACACATGAAATGTTGTAGTACTAAGAATTTGGACAATATTTCCTTATCCAAGAGCTCTGAAAAAAATCCCATGCCATGCAAGCTTCATGCAGAGGTAGTAAAATATGTGCATGCAAAATACAATCTGATATGTTTGATATATGCTGTTGGGGACATTCTACCTGAGGCATAGCCTACAGTGTGCCATTAAGCCTACATAATTCAGTCATAAGCATTAACATAACCATTCATGGTAGGTTATTACAGCTGATAAAAAAACTTACATAAGCATGTCATGATGCCTATACAATTCTGTCATAAATATAACATAGTATTTGTCATAAGCATTCCTGTAAACTTCTGACAGCCTGTGGCAAAGGACATAACACTGTCAGAATTGTTAGAGAAAAATAAATCTATGCATTACTCAATGATTAAAGCTATTAAATAGAGGTGTTTATTATCCAAAATGTATGATCACATGTTTACTGGAAGGTTTTGACACAATTAGACAAAACCTGTTAGTCATAAAGGGGGGTCTGGTGAAAGGAGATTGAAGGCTTAGGAATGTGAAGCTAGAACAGAAGGTCCTGTGCAGTAAACAGAAAGTTGCAATTAGCACATTCTGTAGATAAAGGAATGGAGGAGTATTGAGACATTATTATCTTATGATTGGATGGTTTTTGCTGGATTAAGAAGAATATAACTACAGGAGGACTGTATTATTTTGTTAGAGTGTATGCTACGCAGCTGTATGTGATACATCTCTCCTTGTTTGTTGCTGCAGTAATAAAGCTTGTAAAAGGAAAACTTCCTTGCTGTTTGAAAGACTCTCAGTTTTGTACTTTGTAGAAAACTAGAGCTAGTTTTCACGGGATACTTTGCAAGAAGTTCACAAACCCACAAGATAGGGAAATTTCCCTGACAGAATGCATATAGCAACGCAGCCCAGCTTTGTGGCGTAATCATAAAACTAATATATATATATATATATATATATATATATATATATATATATATATATATACAATAATATATGCACACGTGCTCACGCATCACCTATTATCTCAGAAATTAACATCTTATGTTTGGACGTCTGTTGTAAACAAACAGGGTCTCTTGTGTGTCCTTGCTTATGAGGGTTGGGCAGAAAATCAATAGTTTCCTTAACAACAGCACCAGCCATTTATCGTGATCGAGAAAAAGGATGACAACAGGCAAGGATTCATTTTTTTCATTGGGTGTATTGTGTGGACTAGACTACTTTCTTCCATACCAGGAGCATACTGTATATTTCTAAATGCTGAAAAAACATAATTTAAGTATGTGACTTTAAATTAATTACTGCTAAGCATGCCTGTTTGTCCTTTCATATTAAATGTCTGGATGTCATATCATGTGTTTTCGCTGATAGACTACATTGGTGGTGGACTTAGTTTAGGGTATTAATTTAAAAAAATTTAAGTTATGTGAAAACCAATCAAATATCCTTATTTTCAGTGGACCCTGAGTTTGGTCTATGAACGTAACTGCACATTTGGTCTATCTCCAAATCGTTCCTTGATTCACTCCTGTAGGGTGTGCCCAAGGGTAAAGCAAAATCTATGCCAGGAAAAGTGCATCGTTTCTATACCAGTTTCAGAAACTGAACTGGCCGTATAATGTTTTGAAACAGAGGAACTCAAAAGGATGTTGAAATTGTTAAAGATTTTGGGATGGAGCGATTTGTGGTTGAACTGCTTGCTTCTCAACTGGAGAATCCCACATTTTATCGTCTTTAAAATTTATCGTGTATCAAAATGAAATAGCCTATTCCACACGCCATAGTGCATCAAAACTGTATAATTCATTTTTAGTATTAGGCTACCCGACATTTTATTACAAAATAGCTTTGCTACAAGTTAATCAAATAAGAAAGAAGTTACATACGTAAGAAATGTAATTCCTTGGAACTCAGTAGCTTGGTAGTTCAATGCTTAACGTGACGGTAGTTCAATGGTTAATGTGATGCTTTACTATAAGGAAATTGTGTGCGCAATCCAACTATCCTAACTAGCGTCCAGCATAATATTATATGGTGCTAACGCACAGTAGTAAGCAGGACATTCCGACTTCATAAACGAGTGTTGAGAAGATAATCGAGAGAAAACAGTAAACTGCAATGTGCTAGACGTAGGCACCCCGGTCAAAATCCCCTCGCTGTGTCAATCTACTTTTCTGTCCCTTCATCTCTTGACTTGTTTTCTCCATCATACAACATGGGCTAGCCTCCTCACTTGGGTTCGCTTCTCCCTCACTCTTCGACTCTCGCTGTGTATTAGCTGACGGACTGACGCCGTGACCTACCCAAGCGATTATTGCCGAAGCCCATCTTTGCAAGCACCGTGGAAACTGATATTTGAACTGCTTTATTATTCGCCGCTCATCAATTTATTTAAACGCACGGACCACTTGCACTTCCCCGACGTCCGTAATTATGTAATCATATATAACTTGGAGTTTTATTCGAAATAGGCAGCAATGTTCTGAAAGGATTGCATCTCCTTTTTCGGGACTGCAAGTGTGGGACGCACTAATGTTGGACGCCGGGTGGACGAGGTTTTTCCTCTTGCGCTTTTAAGCAAGTGTCTGGAAGAGGGATGCATACCGTTATTTAAAGCCATTATAGGCTCCTCTCCCCCTTGGGGTTATGCATGTTTGTGTATACTGTCCACCAAACTGAAGAAGTCGGAAACCGGACTGCCGCTTGTTTGGGGTGAGATGCATAACTATAAATATAATTAAAGAATACTTATATTTATAATTTTCTGCCTCTCCAACTTTATTGGCGTTAGGTTGAAACACATATACCTGCTCCTGAAAAGAGGGGGATATCAAATTTAAGCCTGTCGGTCCGTCGCCCTGTACAGTAAATCTCACCCAATCTCATATCGAAGAACTTTGGTTTTCAACGTTGTGGTTGATAGCGACTAGAGCGCCTCTTTCCATTTCCCATGGTGATGTTTTTTGGTGGTCGCAGTGCAACTTTCGAAAAATGAAATTGACAGGACCTGTCCAAGCAAGGCTTATGTTTTTCCAAGCTCTCACATGCCACCAATAACGAAGATTCAAGGACAAGAATGTGTC
This sequence comes from Ilyophis sp. 1 JC-2022, assembly GCA_022702515.1. Taxonomy (NCBI): domain Eukaryota; kingdom Metazoa; phylum Chordata; class Actinopteri; order Anguilliformes; family Synaphobranchidae; genus Ilyophis; species Ilyophis sp. 1 JC-2022. The sequence goes on from CM040406.1 coordinate 37,023,773, forward strand.
AAAAACTGTTCCTGGAATCGCCTGTTACACATTTCCTCGCCTAACTGGGGAGAGTGGATTAAGTTGTTCAAAACAGTCCAGTTCTATGCGCCCAATACTTGTTTACTTACCACGCTGGTTGTGAGAAGCGCAAAGGAGGAATGCTGATCCGAGACACCTTGCCGCTCAGCTTAAGTTTTTGGCCTTTTCTGTTTGGTCATTGCTTTTTCACATCATTTTTACTTTTGTTTCAGGTAGGTTTTGCTTGGTTACTTTTTCTTTTTAATCACTCATATAATCGTTTTGTCGAGGTGATATTTAGCTACACCATATAGCTCTCGGGATGCGTAACTGTCGCTACACCAGTAGAGCAAATTTAGCTTGAGTATAGTGTGGTAAACAACATAAAGTCGGATGGTGTTTTATATATATATATATATTTTAAATAAAGTAGGCTAATCTAAGACTTGGTACGTGTTGTTTACACGTTGAGTGTGGTATATTTTCTATCTAGCCTATGAATGGTCTCCAAGAATAACATAACTAATAGGTTTGCCAGTGAATGAGCGCGGTTATCAATCGCTAACACCGGCCTATCAACAGATCTGGAAAATTTCTAATAACGTGCTTTTAAATATGAAGTAGATTAAGTCCATCATTACCTGAACTTACTGAGGCATGTCATGTACTATTCAGACACCTGTCAGGGAAGCGGATGGTTGCTTTTAAGTTCACTTTTAAAGATAGTAGCAATAGCCAGATAAAACAATACAAGTATGAATAGGTTTTGGTTATATATCTGTTTAAATGACTTTATCAGTCTACAGCTGAAGCACATGTTGTTCAGAATCCCAGCATTCAAGGACCACTATATCTTGATTAATCTACTAATTCTGCAAATGTACGTGCATACTACAACGCCTGTATATAAAAAATAAAAACATTAACAGATCTAGAACATCAGTCACATTAAGGTGCTGAAGAAATAGCCTATATACATTATTACAAACTTACTATAGACCACTCTTTACAAGTACCTTGGGCAGGGAATGCTTATTTGTCTTGTACAACGTGTAAATGTTAGTGGGCAGAAGTCCACTAACATGGATAGATCATAGTACCTCTTACCTTATTTATCAGAAGGGCTAAGGTTGTGTATCTCTTCGGCAAAGTATTAATGGCTACAGCACTGGAACATCTGTCTCTTTTTTTGCTATAATTAGCTGTCTTATTGCTGTTGATTACACAGCTGGGTTGTTAGCTGGAGCAGAATAGCATATGGATCTCGCTCAAGGCTTCAGCATGGCGGGCGCTTGGAAAGCACAGTGAGCTGCAGTTGCTCATTAGGGATTTGAACCTGCAATCCTTCACAAGTCAAGAGCTCTCACCACTACCCCACACTGCTGCCCACAAACTCTATCAACCTGCACTCTTCTGACTCAGTTTTGCTGTGCTAGCGTTGCCAGGGTTCACCTGTAATGTGATCTCCCTGTGTTCTGCCGCTCTCCCTCTCTGAGCCTTGAGAGACCTGGGCGCCCACTCAGCTGGTGGGCAGCCTTTCAGAGGAGAGGAACTCAACTTATGTATATTTCATTTTATCTCATTTTTCTGTTTTTCCAAGTATTTTCCGTCTTGGATCAGATACAAGAGTTGACTGGGGTCTCTTTAATTACTATTGCTTGGCCTGTTTACCAATTAAAACAAACAGTATCTCTTATGTATGTACTGGTGGGAGGTGAGGAAGAGGCCCTGAGAGAGTGTGTTGCTTGACTTTCCCCTGTTCCATTCACACATTCAAGAGGCTGACATGAGTATTTTCAATATTTACAGTCGATAAACAATCCCACAGGAGTTGAACTTCTTTTTTTGTGTGCTGGACTAGTATATTTATAGTGACACTTTTAAGTTAGAAAATTGGGTTTGGAAGTCATGACCTTGTTATTTTGGTTTCAACTGTTCATATTATAAAACTGCCGATTTTTGTCACGTATCGCCGTGTAAGATGGTCTCTTCCATGTTCTGTATTCAATGTCTGCCTCCTCTCACCAGTTCACTCAGGGGGAACTTCAGAAGTCATGCTCGCGGACTATTGCGGAGAAGACGAGCGAAAGCTGCCAGCTGATGTGCCAGTGTAGACCCTATCCTCCTCTACCTCCCCCGCCTCCACCACCACCGCCCCCAAGACTACTGGCCTCCACGGGTAAGTCCTCCCGCCCAGGCAGGTCTGTCAGAACGGGCACGGTGTTCACCGCACGAATGTATGCCGAATCTAAGGAATCCGTTTACATAATTACTGTGTTCCTCAACATTCTTTCTTGGTTCTTTCTCCCAAGATTTCAGACCAAAAAATTTTCTCCAAAGATTTCAGACCAGAAGACTCAGACCAAAAAGTGTAAAGACTTTTTTTGGTATTGTTGAAGAAAACATTTCAAAAGTTGTATATTTGCATTACCAAGGCACAGTTTGAAATCTCCGTCGTGCTTTTCTTATGGAATTCGCACACACCTGCTTCTGGTGTAACATGGACAGAATCGGAGAATGAAGGATAATGTGTGATACTGAGCAGTAGATTCTTACTCTGTAAGGTTGAGCATAGGGGATGTTGAGTTGGGGGGGGTAATTTATGGACCATCTGACTTTGGGGACTACCCCGTTGCTGGGAGATGCCTGTGAAATCTCTCCCACTGTGCTGCTAGGCTCAGTGATCGGGTCCCCTCTTGAGGACGGCTTCATTCCAAAGCAGATGAGTTAATTAAATTAGGGTTTGAAACAGATAGGGGGCTAATGAACTGGGCCAGCTTTCCTGTGTGGGTTTTGAAGTTGAACGTTGTTGAGAGCTACAGCAGGGGGTGAGGGGGCGGGGGTGCCTATGTTTCCACACAGATTTGACCCTGTTTATGTCTCTTTCTAGGAAAATGGGTTTATAATTGTCTCCGCTGGATTTTCTGAGGGTCTCTCACACTTTAGTGCTCAAGCAATGAACAGTTATGCAAATGTGCTTCTATATAGCCTATATATTTCTTTATATAAATGCATTTATGTCTGTGCATTATTTATGCTGTGTGTATGTAAGAACTGCAGGCTGATCTAGTCCAGATACGTGCAATATATTCAAAACCACTGCCATAAATAAGTTGCCTCAGGCAGACCACCATATAGGCCTTTTAGCAGTTAATTCCATGCAATGGCCTTAGGAAATGAATGTGTAATGTTTTTGAATGAGGTTTCTCACTTGAATACCATGGGGATTCTCATAATAGGAACGCGGAAGGGACAAATAATACCCACTGAACATTAAGCTGTTTGTTTCATTTCCCATTTCACAGGAAGGGCTCAAAGGCACTTTATGAAGAGAAAGGGTGGTGTCTGACATACATACATGACCACGTCATTTTTAAACGACACTTTTTTTCTCTAGGAGCACTGATTAGTGTTATAAGACATGTGGCAGTTACGGCTGACGGTCCACTCAATCACTTTTATCTCTGAAGCTTTTTAAAATCTGTCATTTTGAACTGTATTTTCTGATCAAATGATTGCACAGTGAAATACTCAATAAATCTTAACTGCAGGCAGTGCAGGTGCTAGAAATAATCTTTTTGCGCTTATTATCCTAGGTGTTTTTCTCACAGTAATTGCTTTTTTAATTGATTTAAAAACCTGGTTGCCAACCCTTGTATTCTTTGTCCACCCAGCCCTCACAGGTGCCATTTCACAAGTATTCTCAGACCCTCCGTTGCCTGTGATGGCTGAATATAGATCTCTATTGCTGAATCTTCATCTGCAGGCAAGCCCAGAATTTGTCATATTTTTCAAGTTTATGGACCCCGGGGCAGGGAGTCTCCTGAATGTTGGGCTGTTTCTTGGACTTGGGAGGAAGCGGCTTTTGGATCCGTGATTATATTGTTTTTAAGAGGGTTGAGGTGGGTGAGATATATTCTCCACCGGTTTTGAGGGAACATCATTCATACCTCACACGGCAAAATAGCTAGATGCCAATGACAGTCCAACCTCCAAGCAAGAGTGCTAACCTTTATTTACGTTTCATTTGCTGCCCAACCCGGGGCTATATATATATATATATATATATAATATATATATTCCCCCCCCCCTGGAATGTATGTACAACTGTCTGCACCACAGCCCACGTTCAATGCGCGCGCCCCCCCCCATTTTCGGAGAGCTGGGACACCCATTCTATCCTACCTACACTGCTTTTGTTTACGCGCAGCCAGACAGCTAAGCTCACAGAGAGAGAGCGAGGAACTTTCCTTATGGCTTTTTGTCTGGATTATGAGCGCCTTTATCGGCCAGCGGGGGGCACCCAATTGCGATGAAATGCAGACCCCTGTCCGACTGAACCCTCTTGTACCCTGGGCGATGCAGGCACCAATTGTGTGGCACCCTGTGGGGCTACCGTCCACAGTCAGCATTGGCACGGTCCGGATTGGATCCAAGGTTGTGAGGCTCATCCATGCACCACAACCCAGTGCCTTAACCGAATGAGCCATCCAGCAGCCTTCCCTCCACACTTCTTAAATGAGATCTATGCCACTGCCTATATACTTACGCAGTAGAGTGTAGTTGGAATTCTCTACTGTGAAAACAAGCACAGGAGTCACTCAAGTTGTGCATTATCACAATGAAGTAGATACTTAGTTGGACTCGACTGTATTGAATCTTACAGCTACGGACAAAATCAATGATTGAAACTGAAGTTTGGTTCTGTGGCTGTACATTTAACATTCAAAGTGACTGTCGACTCGTTGGATTGGAGAGAATGTTTCTAGTCATTTTCAAAGCCTCACTGTGCAGAGTTTTATCCCCCTAAATTAGCGCAGAGACCTCAACTGTATCTGCCTCCATGATGATAAATGGTGTGTGTGCTTATAATTGGACATTAGCTGCCCACGGGGGCTTGCGTTCTTCTCCTCAATGACCCGTTTATCTGCAGCACAAGACCGCCGTGCCAAAACCAACCAAAAACTGCACAATCTTGCCAAAATGTACTCAGTCTAATTTACGGATTCGTAAAGCATCTATTTTCTGTTTTTGTTGTGAGGTGGGGCGGGGAGGGGCTGGGAGGGGCAGGGGGCTCTTGTGTTGTAAGAACAGAATGCACTCCCAGGCCTTTAAAAGGGCAGGCTCGCCGGGCCGTGCACACATGGCTGACTCCTGGGACATGTTTACCGCTGCAGGACGCCGCTAGCCCTCCTCGAGACGCACAACAATGGCGGCCCGGCACTGAGGCGGCACGCCACTGAGCGGCATTGTCCGGGATCACGGAGCCACAGGCCATTACCATGCTATTCAGCCCAGCTCCTTGGGAGGAGGGGGGCGGAGAGAGGGCTACGATGTGCGCCCAGTCGCTGTGGAGTCCTGGAAGAGTGCCGGTGATGGGCAAAGTCCGGCCTCCTGGAGCGCTTAACTATTGAACCTGATTGTTTCATTGACAATCCGGCTGATATGAGGTGCAAAATCCAGGTTCAAAAGTAAAAGTCCACCCCAGTATTTTGTTCCAATCATGTGGTTTTGCTAATTAGCACAGTTATTCTTGGTGGAAACACACGGTAGCGCCTTTTACTTCATGCCCTGGTCTTTACAACTCTGTGTGAAGCGTTCGAAGCCGCCCGGTAGAACGCAAACCAGGAAAAATAAGAAGGTGTTGAGAGCAATGATGGCGATGTAGTACATGGGTCCCCCCCCTCACCCTGTCCATGTATGGCACCCCCCCCCCCCCTTGTTTAAGGTAAAACAAAGAGGTTATCCTTTGAATATCCTTGCCATGCAGAGCCCAATACAATGGCACAGGTTTCTCTATGCAAAGCTCATATAGTCATATCTGGTTTGGCTAAAAAACCGCTGCTGCTAGTGAATTTATATCAGCCATGCTGTTCAAGGCCGAAAGACAATATTAGGGAATTATTCATGCAATATAAACACTTGTTTTAGGGACAAACTTATGCAGCCATTGGTTCATTATGCTCACATATATGGATTTAGAAACCTTATCACTAAAGTATCTGGAGTCCCCACAAATCATGAACAGGGTTACTATGGAATCTGGCCTGATCATGCCACCCTTTATATTAGGGATGATAAGAGCTCTGGATGGTTATGTAATCAGGAGTAGCTAGCTCTCTGTGCTATTTATATGTAGATAGCAGTATTTTTAGACCGGTATTTTTAGCAAATTCCTGAATAATTTATTTCACGGAATTCTAATACAAGATTGTTATCTCTCAAGCTGTTTCTGCCCATGGGTTTTCATATTATTATTTTTTAAATCCCAATCTATAAATATTGTCCGATTTATCTTCAAAGACGGTACTAAAAGTGTAGACTCATCTTTTGTTCCGCATTTATTTTTATCTTTATTTTCCTTAGACCTTCTACACAGCTCAAAGTGTCACTGGTATGATAAATGAAAACTGTGCTTAAAAATAAAAGTTTGACACACTGGGCTTTCATATGACAAGTTATTTTATTTTATTCATCAGCATCCTCCCTGGAGACCTGACAGTCAAACTCCTGTCACTCTTGTGTAGTGTGGAAACCTGGAGGAATTGGCTCTTTTGTCCAGTACTCTGCTTTGCTTTGCAAATGTGAGTTTTCATATGGCCCCTAATGTGCAAACTCACGATGCTAGACATAATTAGGGCTGGCTGTAGAAAGTAATTACTGTACTTATGGCCAAAGGAGCAGACATTTCCATGCATGAACCAACAGATAGATTTTGCACTATTTCTGCTCAAATCGACTTCTGGTCATGAAATAAGCCAAATGGGTTCAATAAAAAATGAGAATCAAATCAAATCAAATCAATATTTATTTATATAGCGCATTTCACAACTAGTTGTCACAATGCGCTTCACAGAGATACCTAGCCTAAACCCCCACAAGAGCAAGCCAAAGGCAACAGTGGCAAGGGAAAACTACCTGTACAAGAAGCATACATATACATATACGTATAATATTGTAACTGTCTAAATTGGATTAAAAACTCTTGATATATGTCCCTCCTATTCTTGTATGTGTGTACACAATTGAAAAACAAGAATTTGGTGGTTATGTAGAAGGTGTCAGCTAAACGGTTTTCATAGTCTTGAGTCAATCAAGCTAGAATATAATTTCTGACTGTCTTGGATTGTCATTTCATCAGAGGTCTATGCAAGGCTGATTGTCAGATGTGAAAGTGACTGCGTTTGACTACGTGCCTCTGACCAACCTCCCAGTATAGCTGATTTACAAATCTGTCGCATACAGCAATTACTTACCTAGCATGTTATGAGACAGGCTGTCCATCAGCGGCAGAGCAGACATTACTGCAGAGTGGCCCAGCGTATCTCTCATGCGCCGTTGAGTAGTCATGGTACTTCAGTGTTCCAAGCCCTTTCAGAAATCAGCATGGAGCAATCCACCACCATAGTGAATTATGAAGGATGAACCTTCTTCCGCATGTGCTGATACAGTGCACATGTTCCTTCTCTGGACGAGAGTATAATGAGCTCCTTGGCTCTCTGCCACTGTTTTATCAGACATTTGCTTGTCCCTGTGATAGATATCTATCAGACCGGGCCCAGGGTTGTGGGCTGGGTGAGTCTACAAATGGTTTAAATAGAACACTATTGGCAGATTGGGAGTAATCAGTTAAGTGCTGGACCACAAAGTCACGATTGTCAGGATAGGCGAGGCTGGCTGATCACATGCAGGAGGATGGTGTGGCTTACACACTAACAATTCATTTAGTCACATTTTGGAATAAATACTAACTTGGTGGATTTACATTTTGAACAAGTCACTGGTACACTACATGGCCAAAGGTATATGGACACCTGCTCATCCAACATCTCATTTTTAAATCATGGGGATTAATATGGAGTTGGTCCCCATTTGATGCTATAACAGCCTCCACTCTTCTGGGAAGTCTTTCCACTAGATGTTGGCACATTACTGTGTGGATTTGTTTCCATTCAGTCAGAAGAGCATAAGTGAAGTTGGGCACTGATGTGGGGCTGTTAGGCCTGGCTCTCAGTCATCTTTCCAATTGATCCCAATGGGGTTTGATGGGGTTGAGCTCACGGAGGTGGTAAGGTGGTATATCTTATTCAAATACAGGTTATTTGTTTGTTATCAGTGTCTGTTGTTCAATTATGTAACATTGGATACATCCTTTAAGCGTGCAATATCTTTTACACTACTGCACTATTATGGCCCACCAGGGCTCTGTGCAGGCCAGTTCTTTCTACTGATCTCAACAAACCATTTCTGTATGGACCTCTATTTGTGCATTATCATTCTGAAACAGGAAAGGGCCTGCCCCAAACTTTTGCCACAAAGTTGGAAACCCAGAATCATCTAGAATGTCATTGTATGCTGTAGTGTTAAGATTTGCCTTCACTGTCTGGAACTAAGAAGCCTAGCCTGCACCCTGAAAAACAGCCCCAGACTAAGGGGTGTCCGGATACTTTTGGCCATATAGTGTATATTCCATTTTTTTTAAATGTCCAATTGCTCATTTTTCCCCCTTTATGATAAAAAAAGAGAAGTGATTACAATGAAGTTACATAGTAAAATACACAGTTTCTCAGTAATAGGAATGATATTATCGATTATTATAGTTGTTTGGTGATTTTATAAGCATGGACTGGATTTAATATTTTTACCACGGAGGTGGTAAGGTGGTATATCTTATTCAAATACAGGTTATTTGTTTGTTATCAGTGTCTGTTGTTCAATTATGTAACATTGGATACATCCTTTAAGCGTGCAATATCTTTTACACTACTGCACTATTATGGCCCACCAAATTGCATTGTCATTGTTGAAGTAATGTTAAAATCCTTGGATTGATATCCCTCTGCAGTATGTGTGAGTCTCAGTGATCTCACAGTTTGTGTCCTTAATCTGTCTTATAGTCTCAAATCCATATCCTAAGCTTCTGTCGGAAAGAAGCTGAAACTATTTTGCATTGAAATGATGTTGTGCGTTCTCACACAACAGTACTGAACTCGGAGAATGCAGAATGCAGAACGTACAATGCATCGTTATGGGTGGATATGCGGTGTAGATGTAAGTAATATTTTAGATTTTGGCTTTATTGCATAAGTTGGCAAATGCTTAGCCTCATTATTCAATTATCTGCCTATTCTGAAATCAGATTCCTTCTAAGGTCGTCCTCGCTTTTCTTGTTTTGATTTGGACTGCAGCTTTCCCGGTTCATTAGTGCTTGCGACCTTTATCTGAAAGGAGTGTGCGGGACTGTGTTGAGCTCAGTTTTTCCAGACCCCAAATCATACCATCTAAGTGTTTGTCCTTATATGGTCCTAAACCAGACTACAGACAAAGTACAGCCCTGAATGTCCTTCCCATTTAAGCTCTGGACTGATATTTGAACTTCAGAGCCCTAAAATAATAGGCAGACAATTGCTGATCCCTGCTCTTTGGAAAATATTACACATCCCTGGTTTATTGATTTACTTATTACTTATTCATTTTATTTGGGTCTGAAAGAAATATAATTTTATTTGGGTCTGTACAAATATATGGCCAGCCCCCCCCCCCACCCCCCATCTCACACAAACATATACACACACTCACACACACACCTTTTAAGCAGTCAAGGCTCCAAGACAACAGCTGTGAGCATGTGCCGTAATTCAGGGGAAAAGTGAGACACGCCAAGGTTTGGAGTGATGGCTGGGGGTGGGAGCTCATCTGAGCACTTCGCTGCTTACATTCTTACACCGGGAGCTGCATTATTTATGCGCTTACTGATAAACTGTCATCCGATGGTTCACTTCCTCTCCCCCAGCGCTTCCTACCTCTCCCCCTGTCAAGGCCAAAGACCCACTCACCCCCTTTCTCCTTCCTTTCAGACACCGTAGACAGGAAGACCAATGCGTAGCAGTTCTGTTTTGAAGCCCCCGCAGGTGCATTCTGTTAAATCCATTTCTCTCATGCCCCCCAGAGTCTCAAACAAATAGTTAAAAAACTGAAACCCTCCTCATGGGCCGTGGTCATGTGACACTGCTATCTGGGTGTGAGTGGGTGCCTTTTGGAAGGTGTTGTTTGGTTAGAGTGCCCATGACCGGCGAGACGTGAGCACCGTGACTGCGAGTCATCTGCACTCCCTGTGCCAAGACCCGCCGCAATAATGAAGTGCGCTGGGGCTCTCGTCTCTTTAACTTTAATTAAAGAGGGATTTAAGAGCTGTGGCTGGGCTTTTCTTGTGTAATCTACGCAGATCTCTCCTCCTTCTGGGTCCAGTGGCATTACCTGAGCAACCACCTTCTCTTCTTTGTGATTTTATTTTCTGTACCAGTTTTTACTGCTTCAGAGCAGTCGCTTCACGGTAATCATGAAATCCCCCCCCCCACCTTTCCTCCCTCCCTCTGAAAGTAAGACTCCTGAAAGTAATTCTTCAATATGACTAAGAGTGTGAGGGTTGGGGGAAGCTGGAGTGCTGGAGGCAACACAGTGATCTCTGCTTTGCTGCACAGTGGTGAACGAGCATGGAGATTAACCCGCCTTTGCCCCCTCAAACGGCCCATTCACGAAAGCCATTGGAACGCCCCCCGTGCTCACGAGCGTCTGCGCTTAGCCTTTGCTCTGGCAGAAAGGGCGGCGGTCGGGGGCGGAGTCACTGCGAGGCGCCGTGGCGAGCGGTGTGCTGCGAAAGTCCTCCTCTGACTGTGAGTCAGTTGCTGTGCTGCAGCCCTGTCAGTCCGATGATCAGTCAGGGCGTAGGCACACTGGGCGGGGCGGCTGGACATGTTACCGGAGGAGCGCTGAGCCCTGGGGCACCGCCAGCTCCCTCCGCAGCCAACGAGGAAAGCCCCTCGGACAGCCACACGCACAGCCTGCCACGCCACGCCCACCCTACTGCGGCAGCCATGGCAACCTCGCGGCTCCCCGCTGCCGAGCACACCATGACTCTGCTGTGCTAAATCATGCTGCACAGGGTCTGGCACTTTTCTGTCAGCGACTTGATTTGCTTTTTGTAAAGAAATACACTTCATATTACAGCTTTACATTATACTATATTACAGACTTCTCAGAGGCTACCCAGTATTGAGCAAAGTTTTGTAACTTTGCTCAGCGTTGTAATGCTTCTTGTCACATTCAGTGAAAGACAAGTTGCTTGTGCAGGTGTGAGGTTACAAACTCATCCCCTTCTTCTCCTGCTAATTTATTAATCACAAGGTGGATGGATACCCTGACGAAGGCCTTTGTTTGCCGAAACTGTAGGGGATCTCTATGCCAGAGACACAGAGGAAATATTGGAGGTCCAGGTGCGACAGATAAGGACTCTTAAAGTGTTCAACGAACACCACTAAGACGGACAATAATCAGTAGTGGATGGGGAAAATAAGGAGAACACAAATAACCTTGAGATAAAAAGCGAGGAACTCGATATCCGAGCAAAACAAAAGAAATAAGCAGTCACGCTTATCTAACTCCAGTTGTGGAGTGAACAAAAAGAAAGGAAGGAGAAAAATAAAAATCACCCTAAACCTTAGGGTGAGAGCACTCGTAGGTTTGAGAGGAAAACAAAGAAACCAAAACCTCTGCTCTGGCGGTCGATAGCAGCACAACTTCCTATACCTTTTCCCGGCTAGAATGTTACGTGAAATAACATGGAAGCGATGAGAAAAGGAGGAAGCGGGGTATAAGTAGTGAGAGGAAATGCAGGACAGGTGAACTCACTAATCACAGAGGCGAAAGCAAAACCCGTAGCGGAACACAGAAAAATCAGATAGATTCACAAGTAGATGGAAAAATTGAATACTAAGCGTGGAGATAAGGGAAGGAAGGCGCGATCCATGACAGAAACGTTGGCAAAATTTTAATAATAAAGATATTTTTGTGCGTTGAAGCTTGAGAGTGTAGCAGAATTTTTTTTACTTTCAATTTATTAATTGCTGTGCTTCTTATTTCAACTTACATGAATACCTAAACTGGAAACGTAATGTCACAAATCTCAATAATGTAACAATTTTTGCGGCTTTTACTGTTATCATATCCTGTGAGCTATCTGCCCTTCCTTTCTGCTATCAGTTTGGCAGAGTAATCCAGAGACTAACAATTACATTAACCTTCGGTGCAGGTATAAAAATAGCCTGATCTAATTGTCCAGCCTCAGCCAGAGAGGTAATCTGGGCTAATGCAGCTTGGTGGTCTGATTGCACAGAAATGAGCCTTTTTGACACCCTGGCTGTTTATTTCTATGCACTCTTTGTAGCATACACATACACCACAAACACATAGACAGCGCTACTCCTCTTAGATCTTACTCTGATTAAATGTTTAGACAGGAAATCCTGTTTTCATCTACCCTAGTGTCTTGTTGTCACAATGAATGTTTTTCAATCATAGTAATTATTTTGTGCGTGCGTCGTCGGATGCGCATATAAGCCCGTCAGTCAAAATGATGATACTTTAATCAAATAAGCTCACCTTTTTATTAAATGGACCTCTACACTCACACAGTAGAAAAAAACAGTAAGAGACAGCTTGAATTACAGCCATCAGATACAGAGTGATCTTTGTCTATTTTGGTCTGGCTCTATGCTGCAGCAGATTGAGCTAACTGTACACATCTGGGAGAAAAATGGATCTCGCCTTGAGCGGTGATCTGAAAAGTATTAACTTCACTAGTGAAGCGGCATACTCTGAGTTTGAGAAGGGACTGGGTTCCCGGACGAATGTTCCAGATTTATTTTGTATTCAGTCACTGGACATAATAAGGAAGCCCCATAAATACGTCTGTCTTTGGGTCAGCAGGGGTGAAAGGTTTTCTTCCTGTGTAATTTAATAAAAGGTTATTTGGTCGCCCTTACATTTCTTTGCTCCAAGTGACATTATCATATGTATCTTCATAGCAACATATATATGAATATGGTGACCATTGCCTGTGTATTTGTTATAATTGCCAACATTTTACATTTAAATTGATTTGATCGTGTCCACTCTTCTTGAATATGGAATCAGTTGACAACAAATAAATGAGTGGGCTTGTGAGTGGGTTAGTTTACTGTCCTGTCCTCAGTCTTACTCAAACAGGAAATGACATAGGGCCTCATTTATCAATATGGTCGTAAAAAAGAGCGTATATTTGATGGATCCGGCTTGCGTACGAAATTCTCACGTGTGATTCATCAAACTTGTGTAAATCACTGATCTGAGCCTAAATGTATGATAAATCGGACTTGATCGTATATTAGGAAGCGCGTTCACATTATTATGAATTACAATACTCATACGCCCATTTTATTATCTATATTTGGCAATGCCACCTTCTTTGAAACGCACATGCCAAGTGCCAACATGGTTTTCCAGTTGCAACGTTTGTTAGGTCTTCTAAGCTAATAAAACTAGATCAGATTTATAGAAAAAATATGACAACATGACTGGTGATGCGTAATTATTTTCATATGGCTGTCTCCAATAAATACACAGGCTTTTCCTGATAATAATTTAAACCGGCTTCTGCTTCATTCTATTTAGGCTGCACAATAGCAATTAAACTAATAGTGATTAAAAATTATTAAAAATGTACTTCAGATATTATTTTGCCAATGAGGCTACACAACGTATGTCTACAGCCACAATGCATAGGTCAATTGCATTTTAAAATATTCCCCCGATGCCTTATCTGCTTTTAATATTTTCATAAATGGAATGACTTGGACATGCCATTTTTATGATCAGCTACTCATTTAAGGTGAACTCTGATTTTAAAGCTCACATAGCCTATGTTTTTTAAAGAGCACCTTTTTGTTTATCACCTGTTGAGTGCTCTGAACAAAAGTTATTTGTTTTCATTATAGGCTGCACAACTATTCCCTCGCTGTTCATTGCATGCAATGTCGCTGCCTCACCACTGGGAAAAGCGTACGCAGGGTCGAGAGCTGTCGTGAGATTTCATCGTACCATACGCTCACTTTACAATCAGATTTGAACGTACGCCTGAATGATAAATGAGGCCCATGGTGTTTTTGCTCGGCAGGGGTGCCACCGTTTCTGTTAATGCCTCAGAGAGGGACTACACTCACTATTTATTTAGATTTTTAAAAACATATTTCCTCCTTCAAGATGCACTGTCCACCACATCGAGTTCACATCCCGGAAGGGACATTTTACAATTGGCCACAATATTTTAGTGGTGACATTATGTGGGGGTGGCTGCGGGCATTGTGTTGTCTTCGGACAATCAGTTGAACTTCCCCTGTTTTGGCCAGAGGGTTGTCTGCCAATCTTATTTAAGATTAGTCAGTTCATTGTACCCAGTCATTTAAATCCAGAGGTTGCGTACATATGAGCAACGCTACTGTAAATAGGTGTGCATTTTCTGTGTATTTCTGATTCAGGCAGACAGCTTTTATTTTTTGCAACAGAACATATTGTTGGATGCAGTCCAGGGTAAAATGAGCAGAGACAGCTCCGCTTGGACACGGCTGGGGTGCCATGGTGACTGATCTCAGCTGGCTTGTAGCCTCATCTCTGTTTGCTTCATACATGAGGGGAGGCACGGAACATCCATTCAGTTTGGCAGGATAACACATTGATTTACTGTATATAGCACATTTTCATGCAATTATAGCTTAATGTGCTTTCACAAAATAATAAAATAATACAATTATTTGATAGAAATTTTATAAAACAAGTGTTTCATTTACACTCCACAACCCACTCATCACCCCCACCTCTCACCCCTGTAGTGCTACAAAATCAGCATGACCTAGTCTACCATTTATGTGTGAGCTACATCGAAAAAGAAGGTCTGAAGCACCTTGAATGAGAACCATGTTGGGGTACATCTTAGGTCAGTGGGCAGACTATTCCATTGCTCAGGTGCATAAAGCACTGAATGTCATTTCGCCAGACTTGGAATGAATTCTGGGAATACGAAGCAGGCCAGTGCCATAAACCTGAGAGATCTGCTAGGCTCAGAGCTGCTTAGCTTGTCTGAGATATACAGTGGTGCAAAGCCATTGTAGACCAGGAGTAAAATTTGCAAATCAATTTGAAATTGCACAGAAAGCCAGTGGAGAAATTTGAGCACTGGAGTAATGTGGTCCAGAGTCTACCCCCAGACTAACTGTCTTCTTTGGAAGGCTAGAAAAAAGGTCACTGGAGTAGTCTAGTCTACTAGTAATGAAGGCATTCAGAGTTTTTCAGAGTCATATTGTGATAGATAGCCTGGTATTCTAGAAATATTCCTCAAGTGGTGGAAGACTGATTTAGTGATACTGCTAATGTGATCCATAATCAGCATCCATAATAACTCCAATATTCTGGGCCTGGTCATTGCTCCTCAGCGACAGGGATTCCAGGAAATTGTAGATCTACATTTAGATTATTTTCAATTCATTAATGCCCATTATAAATGCTTAATAAAGTGTTAATAACTGCCTTATCTAGAAGAATTGAGAATTGGGACAAATCATATCCTACTGAAAAATCTTACAATTATTACTCAAGAATTTACTTAAATCCGAAATTTAAGTTTTCATGTATGAAATAAATATCATTGAATGTTTTTGAACAAATTAAAATTGTAACTCTAACTCTTTAATTTTTTATATACCTGCCAATTGGCAGTAAACAAACAATTTAAAAAGGCCTATATATATAGCATAGCAACCAACCGTGCTACCTTGTATGGAACTTAGTAATCTGGCAACCCTACCTCCTGTCTAAATACTGTATCATTTTACTACCATTTTACTATTCATGTCCGACTAAAAATAAACTGTATATTTTAGGGAAGTATGATGCTGTTATTAATACCAGTAGTAACCATCCTGCCATGTATTGCTACTGAAATGGATACTCCACCCACAAATCTAAATTTCATGGTTGTCTGCATTGAGTGTTATCGATCCATCCACATATATTTTTCAAAGGTTTAGTTTCAACATGAGCTGTGAGATCAGACCACTTTTAAATCTCCTAACTTCAGTTCATTTCATGTGACCACATGTCTTTGGAAACTGTACTTGTTTGACTTGTTTGCTGATTTTAGCTTATTTTGAAGGTGATAATGCAATAATCACCAAAATAATCATAGCTTCACATTAATATTTTCTGTAAAATCAAAAAAATACTTTAAAAGTGTAGTGGTTCGTGGCTTTTGTTTTCTTTTCTTTAGCGGCTCCCGTCCGGTCTCCACGATTGTAAATCAATCAGATTTTTTCCACGTTCCGTTTCGTGGTTTGCCAGCCTCGTTATTGCTTCCACCTGTGCTTCTGCCTGCAGGGTATTTAAGTTTCTCACTTCCGTTTCTCCGGTGCTTGTTTGTCTTACGACATTACATTCGAGCGAGGTATAGCCAGATACTAGCGACCTCCTGATATTAAACATTGTTTATGTTCAGGGGGGACTTGCTATTTAGCTACTTAATCAGATAGGATTTGTTTTCTTCCTGGTAGCATTCTTCCCATCTATTTAGTACTTTTCTGTTCTCTCTGAGACAGTTTTTCTTTGTACTTTCGTTTTGGTTTTACACTTCTCCGGCTCTGAGCTAAAGTTGCAGAGGGTGTTCTTTTGTTTATTAAGTTTCCCGTTCTTGTGTCATTATTTGTGTGTTCGGGAGATTTAGTTGTTATTTACTAGTTTTCTAGTTCGCCCGTTTTGTGGGTTGATTTTCGTTTTGGCTGTTAGCCTTAAGGAATTGCGTTAGTTTTTTCTTTCTTCCTTTATTTTCTCTCCCTAAATTATTGGTCCTCACGGCTTGTGAGCTGACTTGTTCTGATCCCCCCACCTTTGCGTGTGAATCTCCGAATCATCAAGAAACCCTCTTACAAAATGGGCTTTTTTATGTTTTAGATTTTTCTGTTATTACTGTCTGTAATTCAGAGGGTCCACTTTGCCTGAACCGCACACGCTGCAAATATGCAATATTTCTTTTCTCTGCCTCAGGGTGCAGTATACTTTTCCTTCCTGCGAACTGGCTTCACTTTCAGGGGAATATTTATGAGCAAAGTTAAGTTGGTTTTAATCTATAAATTCCAATTCAATATATTAAGGCATGAAACACTAAATCAATGAAAATAATTTGAAATAGTACAGATGCAGTGTTACTCATGCATTTCCAAAGAAAAACAATTATTGTGGGAGCAAATGCAGTGGAATTTGAGTTATGTTGCAATGCTCAATAAACCAGATTAAGGCTATGAATGATGCCAACAGTTCAGTAGCTTTGATAAATGTAAACAACCCATAAACAAGTTACTATAGGACTGTTGTCAGGGGTCTCTTATCGGATCAGTAAAGTAAAATCCAGAGAACCGGTGTTGGCCAAATGCTGGAATATTATTTAAAAAATTTACCATGGAAACCCGACTGTGGCCTGCTGACACTGACCCACTGAAATCAACATGACAGCAGATTATTATTGGCATATTTGGTCTCTGGCAGCAAACACAAGTAAGCTGCTCTGTTGGTCACCGTACTTTGAACAGAGTTTCTTTTCTAGTACTTTAATGCCAAGGCTTTTGAGCTCTGAACCTTTTTCCTGATGATTTCCGGAATTAATCCTTGAAATGAGTGGTGTCTACCCTCGTATTTGTCATGTCAAAGCATTCTGACTATGCTCTTAAACATTGTTCATCAAGTCCACATTTTCCACTTCGAGGTGCAGGCAGACTGTGTCAGCTTGAAGCCATCCAAATAGTTTTTATTGCATGGATTATATGTCAGCATGTATACGTGGCTATTGAGCTCTTTCTGCAGTATAAGCTATTCCGGTGGTATCGCCTGTTATTCCACACTTACTTCACCGCTACTAAAGCCTGTTTATCTATTTAGTGTATACATACTACTAGACTGCTGCTCCTCTGTATGACATTTATGTTACATTTTAGGTAATTCACTGATGCTCTTATCCAGAGCAATTTACAATTAAGGAAATATAGGATAGATAGGAAACGTGGAAGAGATGACTGGGGGTCAGGGTGGAGAGAGGGGGGGTGGGGGGGCATTTCCTGAACAGATAGGTGTTCGGATTATGCCGAAAGGTATGGAGGGCTCTCCTGTCATGACTGAGGTGGGCAGGTCATTCTTCCATTGGGGAGCCGGGAGTGATGATTAGGTCGACACAGGGAGGGGGAAGCTAGGTGCCTGGTGGCAGCAGAGCATAGAGCACGGATTGGGGTGTAGGGCTGGACTATGGCCTAAAGTTATAGGGTGCAGCTCCTTTACTAGCCTTGTACGCTAACACCAGAGTTTTGAATTCAATGCCGGCAGCCACCGGGAGCCAGTGAAGGGAACGCAGGAGGGGGGAATGATTTGTTTGTTGTTGTTTTTCTGAATTAATCACTACTGTGTTGCTGGAATTCTGGGTAATTATTTTTAACGTGGCAGCAATGAAATTTAATGTTGTTAGCATTTGAGCACAGTTAAATGATGCTGCATTCAATTGCAGTGTGAATAAATCTTAGTTTTACAATCCTAACCGTTTTAACCTGCTGATAAAAATGTAAATGTTTTGTGTCTTGTATGCATGTCAGAACATACCTGAAGACTATGGTGAAATAGATACCAGTCAAAACTAAATTCAGAATTGTTCGATCCTTACCAATTTTCTGTGGAGAATTATTTTCATAATATTTGCTGTGGATGAATTGCATTCATTTGATAACTGTGACTGACAGGCACTGTGACCTCTTCTGTCTGTGAAAACTGAACATAGCCATTACCCGCCTTCTCCCACTGGCCTCTGATAATGTACATACAGTCAATTACGCTTCCTGTCTTCTGAAAGGCTTCATATTTTACATGTGCTTTGAATTGCAAATCTCAAGTCCTGTTGGGTAAAAAGCTTGTTGGACTTTATAGCATTGTCTTTTAACAGGGGAGAGAAATGAGAAATGCAACTTGAAATGCTATATTGAGTGGATGCATTGACGATCATAGAAAAATATATAAAAAACATATACAGTAGGTCCTGAAATACTAAAGAAAATGTTTAATATTTGACTTTATATGCATGAAAAAATAAATTTTTTCCCCAATGCAAAAATCCCAATTGTGTCACGCGACAACCTATACCTGTGCAAAGAGCATCGCAGCTGAAGAATGTGCACTCCTCTCATGCAATAGCCCAGGAACCATTGACAGTCTTTCACCTTATAGGCTGCCGGACAGCGAGCTCTGGTTGGACAACAAGGATATTTTTTACTGATGACACATTGTAGTTGTGGGTGCCTGGCACATTGTTGGGAGAGCACAGAGGTGGACAATCCAGGGGTCAGAAAGTAAAGCTCCTGCCATGTGTTTATACCACCCATGAACTCAGTAAAACCCACTCAGTAAAACCCACTCAGTAAAACCCACCTCCCGGATAAAGAATTGTGCTAATTAGAAAATCCAGGTGATTGGAACAAAATAACGGGGAGGACTTTTACTTTCTGAACATGGATTGTCCACCTCTAGGAGGAAATAATGTACCAGTAACCTGAGAGACACTGGTTGAACCAGAGCCACCCCTACTTTCCACCAGACACAAGAGTCAAACGCATCGCATCACTGCAGAATCACTGATGATACGGCTCAGGTTTATTATTTTTATATTTTTACTATTTTTGTTTCTACTGTATTTCATTCTGTTTCGAGGTGAAAGGGCAGTAGCTGGTAGTGATACTGCCACTGACACTATTGTGTCTGTCACTTTTGTAAATTTCTAGTAGTAATTCCAGACTGTAATAGTAGTTCCAAGGTACACATTTGTTAATGTAATATCACATTGATTCGCATTAGCATGCATGAACTTGGCAAAGAGGGGAACCCACACTGCATTGGGGAGGGAATACTTTGCATTAATTATTTTTGACTGTTGAATATCACCAGTAGTGATTTAATTCCTATGAAATTTTGATTATAATTTTGTCTAAAGACATGGGACATGACTGTGCTTCTCAGAGAAAAGAGGATAAGGGGCCTCAGCTCAGCTATCATACAGTACAGTACAGTATAGTCGTTTGTGACAGTGTAAATATGACAAAAATCCTGGCCATGTTGAAGTGTGGCTGAATCTGGTGTATAATAGACACCCTGCAGTGTATAACATTGTATAACATTTTCATGGAAGAAATTCAAAGACTACATTTATAATAGGTTTGGACTTTCCATGCTTGTGTAATGATCTAAAATAAGCACCTCTTGGATTTTAAATGATTTATAGCCTTGATTTGTACTGAGGAGCTTTGGGGCGAAGTGGAAGGGGTCTGGGTGTTACGTTCGGAAGTAGGACCCAGACGCAGACCACAGGATAAGGCAAAATTTGTTGTTTATTATACGTGCAGGAGTCAAGCCAGGAGATCAGAATCAGGGAGGTACAAAAACAGAATCCAAAAGGGTAATCAGGGGCAATCCAAAAGTCGTGAACCGGGGAATCAGAAGTCGGACAGTACCAGGGGATCAGGCAGGAGAATAGTCAAAAATAGGCATAATCAAAACCGTAACAAAAACAGGACCGAATAGGGCTAGGCAAAAGAATAGTCGGGCAAAGGGTATCTCGGAAGTATTTAGCAGATCTCTGGCTTTAACAATTCGCAGGCACAGGATAAGTAAATCAACATTCTGACACAGACTGGAGTTAACACAGGGTTTAAATACACACGGTACAAATGACACAAAGGGAAACAGGTGTGTGAAGAGGCGGGGATCAAAACGAGAGACAATTGAAAACAATTGGGAACAATGAAACAATCACGGAGACAACTAGGGAAAACGCGGACTGGATTCCATACAGATACACGATAACAGATGACCTGGAGTTTCAGGAAATAATACAAAATAAAATAAAAATACAAATAACACACAATTCTCAGATCCTTACACTGGGAGTGAGATATTTTTGAATATTTCTGTTTTCAAAGTCACACACGGACTGCCATAGGCACAAATCAAAGGAAAAGGTGGGGAAATGCATTGCTGAAATTAAATCAATGACAATTCAATCACAAACCTTTGAATGTATTATTTTCAATGACTGGGCGTGGTGCGGATTGAAACTGGCAAACAGGAAGCCCCATTAAGGCATAATTTCTCTGCTGGTTTGGTTCTAAAAAAGCATTTCCTGTTTTCATATTCTTTGTGGAATTAAGTGATTTGTACCTTTCAGTGTTGTTATGTGGGTGTGGATGTATGTATATCTATATATACAGTATAATTAATCTGAAAGTATTTTTCAGAATTATTAAATATAAGTATAATATAATTTTTAAAGTCTGGGTAAAAGATCTTTAATTTATATATGTAAACAAGCAATCATGGTTAATGACAAAAGAAAATAAACAACTGACTCTCCCCCCCCCCCCCCCTCCTCTCTCTCTTTCTCTCTCTAGTGGCAGAAACTATTGTGCCCCAGATGAAGCCATGGTGGAAGGAGATAGTAGTACTAGGCACTGTGGGATGTGCCTCTGTGGCCTTCCTCTTGTTAACTGTCATTATCTGCTACAAGGCTATAAAGAGGTAGGCCTCTGCTTTTCTATTCTCGCTTTAATTTTGGCTATAGCGATGCTAAGTGCCTCGCTCAAAGGTACACATTTATAACAAAGTCTGGTCCTGAATGATTGAAAGCAACAAGTTAGTCTAATAGAGCACGAGGAGTGTGTAAGTGTCCTCTAAAGGTGGAATGGTCATTTTAAGAAGGGGGCCAAAAGGATTATTCTACTGATTTCAGTGGTCAAGCCTCCTCTGTTCTCTGTGCCAATGATGATTGATATACACACGAGAATAAATATTTGGTAAACTGATTCTTCCTTATAGAAACAAAAGGTCAGGATGCCAATGTCATGATCAACATCATGATCAATTTGTGGTTTGATTAGTTCTTGGAGGAGGGGATTGACACTGGTGTACAAACACGAGCCAGTGTTCTGACGGAGTTTTTACGGGACCATGACCCCGACATGCTTTCCTCTCCACATGCATTGTAATGAGGGCAGGGGCATTCTGATTGAGGATTCAGGAGCAGTGGACTGGGGTCATGGGGAAGGCAGCACTTTATCTGGCAGCATCGGGGTAGTCCCCGAGCAACTGATTGATGCCTATCCAGCCTGTGGTGGAATTATTATATGTGATACTCTGGAAGCAAAATTCATGAATAGCAATGCATCCACTGGACTTATACGTCATGTTTTGCAAAAGAAAGTTTTTATTTTCTTATAAAAGGAAGCATTTTGATATGGGATATTCTTCCTTGTGGCTCTTTACTTCCTAGGTAACATTACATGGTCATCGCAAAAGAGTCTGAAACATAAAGTTAGGCGTGTGCAGAAACCCCACGTGTATTGGTTCTTGGCTGTTTTGTTTTCTTTTATTTTGCGGCTCTCGTCCTGCTTTCCCGATTGTTAATCAATCGGATTTTTTCCGCGTTCCGTTTCATGGTTTGCCTTCACCTGTGCTTCTACCTGCAGGGTATTTAAGTTTCTCACTTCCGCTTCTCCGGTGCTTGATTGTCTTACGACATTGCATTCGAGCCAGGTATAGCCAGGTTATTAGCGACCTCCTGATATTAAACATTGTTTATGTTCAGGGGGGACTTGTTAGTTAGCTACTTAATCGGGTGTAGGATTAGTTTTTTTCTCCTGGTAGCATTCTGCGCTATCTATTTAGCACTTTGCTGTTCTCTCGGAGACAGTTTTTCTTTTTACTTTCATTTGGTTTTACACTTCTCCGGCTCTGAGCTAAAGTTGCAGAGGGTGTTCTTTTGTTTACTAAGTTTCCCGTTCTTGTGTCATTATTTGTGTGTTCGGGAGATTTAGTTGTTATTTACTAGTTTTCTAGTTCGCCCGTTTTGTGGGTTGATTTTCGTTTTGGCTGTTAGCCTTAAGGAATTGGGTTTGTTTTTTCTTTCTTCCTTTATTTTCTCTCGCTAAATTATTGGTCCTCACGGCTTGTGAGCTGACTTGTTCTGATCCCCCCACCTTTGCGTTTGAATCTCCGAACAATTAAGAAACCCATTACACCACGTTATTGTACCATAAAGATTGGAGCTTTTGACACTGTTTCCCACTTGTCTCCCCTGGTAAGCAGTTACTGGTCTAATATATTGAGTGCTCAATATATAACTGCAGCACAAGTGAGACCCAATTTCCCTATAAATATTCAGTTCGCTCTGTATAGAGTGTGACATGCACACACATGCACACACACGCACGCCTACACATAAATATGCATTATATATTTACAAGATCTGGGTGTGAGACACAGCTCGCTTCATGATATGGTGCAACACTATATGAATGATGCTACATATGGCTCACACTGAAAGACATTTTCCTTTTCTCAATAAGGCCTGAGCTGAATGCATGCAGCAGAAGTAATGAGTGGCTAGGTTGGGAATTCATTATGGCAATTCTCCAACATCCTATAGCTGGGGGGCACCTTTTTAATGCAGTGCTGGCAAGAAAGTGTTGCAGTACGGGCCATTTTAGCCCCAAACCCAAGTCATTATTTATGAATTAATTTGCGCAGTCATTCAGTTGCGGCATCTTTTATACATGCAAGCAGGTCGTGTCCTGAAGCTGCAACTGGAGCGCGCCCAGTGACTGCAGACTGCGAGCTACGCCGTGCTTCACCCCCCTGGAACAGAACAGAACAGATGCATCCTGACTGCTGACATTATGAACCCAGAGCGCTGTGCTCCAGATGTGCACTGCTTTAACATCCCGTTCCATATGTAAACATGAGCTCCATGTTTAGATGCAGAGGATGATAAAGGTCATATTCGACAAATGAGGACCAACAGTAGCTTTTTAAAAATAGTTTTAATACTTTTTGTTTTTAATCAGTAATCCAGGGGTGTATTTTATAATATCCCTTACAAATTTTTGATCTTTGTTTTTGTCTCGGCTGTACAAAGACGGGCATAGGAGCAATCGGTGGGTTTGTGGTTTAAAGCAATAAAATACAGTTATTGTATCTCCGAAGCAGTTTGTACAACATATGATAAATAAATTGGTGACTGAATCGGCTACTTTTTGAGAATGACATTTTCACTTAACTTCATCAGTGGTGCATCAAATGTGTAGCTTAGCATCCAATATCATAGGTTTTAAGCAATTATCAGCCATTACCTATGTGACCCCAATATTGGTGTGCATCCCTGAAGTCATTTTGAAAGCAGAAGAATGTTAAAAAATATTAAAACTAAGGACAAATGTGCCATCTTTGCATAAATATGCAGTCTACCCTTTTCCCTATAAAATTCAAATACATTGAACACCATATGGTTGAATTAGGTTGAAACAACGGTAAAGCAGTGCATGGCAAACTGTCCTGTACAGAGAAGCCATCTTCTACTGCACTTGACTGTGAGGTAACAATGACATACAGCAGCTGAAAGGCTGCCAAAAAGCACTCCGACGAGGACATTGCCTGAGACAGCTAGCTAAATTCACTCATTTAAGCGGTTTCTAAAATGGAAGGAGGCTTGTGGGACTGGTGAGGCACAGTGCACCAGGGGGGTAGATTATCGCTGTGTGCTGTGCCGAGCATGTCCAGGGCATTCAGTTAATCAATTAATTAATTTTGGAACCAGACATCTTTCTCAGAAGTCCTAGCCCAGGGGAGCTCAATGCTCGTTGGCAGTTTTTCCAGGAACCCATAGTTGCCTGTGGAGGAACAGTAAGCTGTTTTCTTTATTGCAGTTTGGTCAACTCATTCATCACACACACAACTGTGTATCCATGGCTAGTCAAGCCAGCCTCTCTCTTTCCATCTCTCATTCTCGTTCAGTTGCTCTCTGCGTATTAGCATTGTGAACTGAAACAACAATTCAGCAATTGCATATTCTATGTGAATGACTAATTCTCATGCAGTTTTTTTAAGATTGATGTCAACAGATAGAAAGAACAAGAGAGAGAGAGAGAGAGAGAGGGAGAGAGAGAGAGAGAGAGGGAGAGAGAGAGAGAAAGAGTAGCTATTGCAGACTTCACTTTCTATGTTTTGTGTTAGAATTTTGTGTCTAGGTGGTAGGGTACCAGTTTTGCCTAATACTAAAGGAGGGAGTTAATCTTATAGACCATTCGCACTGTATCCAGTCATTGATGGAAGAAAAACTTGCTCCCAGATCACCCCGGATAAGTCCAGATGGGGTGGTTAGATGTTAAATATTCATGTTGTATTATTGTCTATGCAACAGCAATTAAGCTGCCCCTTCGGTACTTCATATTATCATATAAGTGCTTCATATAAGGCTTAAGGCTTATTCACGTATACTGTGAAGAAGTTGTATGTAATTTCCTCAGTGTGGTAGGGTTCTACAGATGGAGATGGCACTGTGAGGCTTCCCATGCAGTGTATTACATTTCATCGGAAGGTTTATTCACGTATATTCCACGCCTTCTGGATGTTAAAATATGGGTGATTGATTATTGATTCTGAGCTGAAGAGAAGATACACACGTACAGAGGAGGAGCATTTTTCAATGCAGTCCTCTCCTCTCACTCAAACCCTCCAGCAAAGATAAATAAACCCATCTAGCGGAGAAGCATGCTCTCCTCGATGTCCAGCAGCTTCAAATAGAAGTGTTATTCTTTTGCAGTCGGGGGTCATTGCAGCCATACGCTGAAGTTGAGGTTATATCTGTGTTTTCGCAGAAGAAACCAATCCCTAATAAATGGTACTGTCAGTAGGATAGTGGTACGGGGACTGTGTAGCAGCTGTGCTTGGTAATAGAGGAGTCTGGTGCTACTGGGGGTTTAGGGTGGGCTCGGCTGAGTCATACATAGGGATTAACTAAGCAGCATTTCAGCAACGTTCATCCATCTTGCCTGGAACTAATGCAAGACAATTATTTTAAGTCAACCAGGTGTCTTTCTGGATGTAAATACTGTGCTGTTAAATGTTAATGCATACATACCTGTATACTTACATTTCAGTTGTCAATTTCACTATGCTCAGCTAGCTGCAATGAATGGAAAGTATAGAGTATACAGTATATTACAATATATTCGATTTCCATTCGGAATGCCACAGCTAATAGAAAAGTATTGTTAAGTATATTGTTAAAGCACAACTGAAGTTTGGTAGAACTTTGGGTTGTGTAGTTACCTGGCCATGATATGAGTCAAAATGGTGGCGAAATATGTTCGTTAGTTGCTCTGTGCTCCCCTGGGGTGATAATCCAGAATAGGGTATTTGTCACTCTCCATTCACTTCTACGGGGAAGCTAAAACGGTCTCAAAATGACACTTCTGGCACATATACAATCGCAAACTAAGAGGATTCTGTCAGTACAAGCAATAAGCATTCATCTTATGTATTTTCTTTTTATTATTAAATGGTCTGACCTGCCAACATTTTGGTAGTCTTTTCTGGTAGCTTGCTAACAACATTGAAGAAAATAGTACTTTATAAATCATTTTAATTAGCCTACATGAAAAAAAATTAGTTTGAGGACTGGTTCTTTCCCGGTCGTATACGTGCTAGAAGTGTCATTTTGAGACCTTTTAGCTGCCCCATAGAAGTGAGTGGAGAGCGAAAAATGCCCTATTCTGGATTATCACCGCAGTGGAGCACAGAGCAACTAACGATCATATTTCGCCACCATTTGGACTCATATCATGGCCAGGTAACTACACAACCCAAAGTTCTACCAAACTTCAGTTGTGCTTTAAGTGAAAAAAACTTCAATCAATTCGTTGGTTACAGGGGCAAGTAGATGAGAAGTGTTTCATCTAAATTCTGTACTCAAAATCCGATAAAAAAATATTTAATTGTAGATCTCATCTATGTCACATCAACATTACCCAAGTATACCCAGTTGGGGTCATTAATTAATCAGTGTGCATGCATATGTGCGTGAGTGCAGGCGGTTGTGGTTGGGTGTTTGTGTGTATGAATGTGTGTAGTGTTTGTGACAGTGTTTGTGTGGGTACATAGGTCTATAAGTTTGCATGCATTTCAGTTTTGTTGGTTGTTTTGTGGGGTAGTTACTTGTATTAATTGGTTCCCTAGTATGATTTATTATTGCCTGTAGTAGGCACACAAATTAATGAAAAAGTTGAAGAGTAGCTACCTACAATTTGGAATGCCTTTATTAACATAATTACACCGCTAGTTATTCCTTTCATTACTCATGAGCATACAGTGCATGTATCTCCAGAGATGTTAACTCTTGATCAATCAGCATTTATTTAACAGCTTGATCAAACTTAATTCATTAATAGTTATGTTCAATTAATGAATAGCTCCCTTAGAGCAGAAACCAGCATGCCATGGCTCCAGGACAATGGTTGAGAAACACTTGTTCAAATATTATGAATTTATTATGAAATGCAAATTTACATTAAAAGTTTTGGTTGTATGCAGGGGTGTGCTATGCAATGTCCAAAAAAGTTTATTACTAACTTAAATTGTATATTTACAAAAAATATATACATTTTATCAACCTACAGTATGTATATAAAAAAATAATACTCCGCACAACAAGATACTGTATAATTCCTGATTTAAAGAAGAAACACATCATCACTACCCTTTACTCCGGCAAAGAGACTTTACTGAGACAGGTGTGTGCGGGTTGGACCTGTAATGCACGACTCAGAACACCGACGTAATAATAAATGCCCGCAAGGGCTTTATTATGGGAAAATCCAAAAATCGTAGTCACACAAGCAAAGTCCAAAAACCAATAAATCCAGCCTATAACCAAAAATACAGTACCGAGGGAGAAGGCAGTCTCGAAATCAGTATACATGCACAGTTCAGTAACCAGAGTAGCTGTCAGCGGAGCAGAAGTACAATACAGGGGTAAAGCAGAGTTCGTTGGTCGTGGGGCGATGCAGGAGTCAGACCAAAGTCCTATCCGCGGGGCAGAGGTACAAAACAGACAGCAGGCAAAACTTGTGGTCAAAAACAGGCAGTAGAAACAATAGGCTGGCAGTAACGATGGTCAGTAAACAGGCTAGATCAATAACGGTAGTCAGACAATGGATACCGCTCAAAAGTGACAGCAGTAAACTAACAGGCAACAATTTTGCACTGAACACTGAGAACACTGGGTTTAAATGCAGGTGTAGACAGGTGCAGACACTTAGCTTGAGAGCAGCAGGAAATTGAAAACAGCTTGAGAAAATGAGACACGTAACAAGGCGATTAGTAAATCGTTAGTAGTTATCCTATCCTAGCCCTGACGTTAGTAGTTAGTAAATGACATGCACGAGAAACGTAAGGTAAACATGAACACATGGTTAGAGAGTTAGTATTACCCAATCCTGATCTAATGTTAGTAGATTAGTAAATAGACACGGGAGAATGAAACAATTAGGGAAGCGTGAGCGACAGCAAGAGAAAGAAACAGCATGAATGCAAGGCTGCGGAAAAACACGGAAATGTGTATGCTAACAATGAACTGCATCGTAACATAAACAGAACACAAGCATGACATGAACAGAAAATAAACTGTGACAAACACTAAACAAGAAACGTGGCATAAACATGACAGAAACGTAACATTTACATTATTACAATCATTTTACATTCTCTCCACCAAATTTGCAGAGCCAAAGTGCAAGATAGGGTCTCAAGGTATGTGTGCATCACAGTGATAGATGCATTAAGCCATTTACATGGCAATTGCAACTTTGATATTTTGTCAAACTTTACACAAGACAGTGATTTATTGTTTTATTTTACCCATTTTCGCAGACTGCAGTATGGAGTATTTTATGAGTTCTGGTGACGAGAAAAAGAAATGCATTGTGGGGGGTTTCAGGAAGCTAAAATTAAGTTTTTGAAACTTGTTTTAAAAAAAAATTTGTATTTAATAATTCTTTAATCTTCAAAAGAATAAATATGTGTTATGTATATATGTAAGTAAATACCACTGAAACAATACAATAATAAGGATGGACAACTTATTACAAAACATTTAATATGGCGTAGATTTTTTCCATCTGACTGTGCAGAACATTCCCTGCTTGTTTCACGTAGTTCCAGTCAGATTTATGTTGCCCGAAATAACTTTTTACATTTTGCATGCAAATTGGATTCTGTCCAGTTCCTGTTAGTATGATTCCATTTCAGAATATTCTCTATTCTTCAGAATAGTCTAAGTTATTTAGACTGACATATACACACAGCAGACAAGAAAAATATGCTACTACAATATTTGGCTGCCTTTGAAAATATGCATTTGACATGAGGATTTATGTCACATTTTATGTCACATTTTGCTACAAACCGTAAATGAATACCTACAATGCAATTTGAATTGCTCTAAACATTCTCTAAACATTTGACGGCAGAGAAGCC
The DNA here is from genome assembly GCA_022702515.1 of Ilyophis sp. 1 JC-2022. NCBI lineage: Eukaryota > Metazoa > Chordata > Actinopteri > Anguilliformes > Synaphobranchidae > Ilyophis > Ilyophis sp. 1 JC-2022. The sequence continues at coordinate 37,053,023 of CM040406.1, forward strand.
AGCTCTTAATCTTACGTTTGGAAAACAGTCGTAGTAAAGCTCCCGGCTGTGTTTTGTGAAAGCTGCATTTGCTTGTGCTTAACTGGCCTTATGCACGCCTGGCTTCTGCGTCCTGTTGAGTGTGCGTCATTCAGGATGCTGTGAGACACACGGGACAAAGAAAAGATTACTTTGACCAAATGTGTCTTTCAGTGGTCAATATGTGCAGACAAAACCCATCCTTAACAGGACTCTTCTTTTTTCAATCTGACCAAAATGGTCTGATTGGTTTTCTTGACCAATTCCGTCAAATGTTTTATGATGCAGAAATGACTAGTAGTAGTGTCATCATATTTTACCAACAGTTTGTCAGTTATTCAGACTCACAGGTGATTGTTGAAATGGCTACCACATTAAAAAAAAACTTTGCATTGCTTCAATTTAAGTATTATTCCAAAATGGCCTTGCATGTAAAAAAAATCAGGTTCCATAGTAGAACAAATGCACGTCATTACAATCTGAATGCACATTCATATAAAAAAATACATCATTGCATAGTGGAAATGACAGTAGATATTGTCAAGGGAAATAGAAGAATTTAAATGATTTAAAGATTGTTGCATCATTTTATTTCTTCAGTTTGTAAGAATTATATTTATGAAGCATTTGGTGAAATCATCAGCATCTGAGCTGGAATGACAGGTGTACTACAGAGAGGTGTCCAATAAACCTCTATCCAGAAACAACATTAAAAGCATAAATCAGGGCCGCCGCGGTGGTACAGCGGTAAAGACCGCTGACTTTCAGTCAGCGCAGTTGTACTCCGAGGATCGGGGTTCGCGCCCCGGTCCTGCCATAGCCGAGCGTGGCCGGTGCCCTGTGGAGGCGACAATTGGCGGTCGCTTCCGGGTGGGGGGAGGGGCTCGGAGAGAACCGCGGCGCACAGGGGGACCCAGGGCGTGTCACGGTCAGGAGCTGCGCCCTGTAGAGGACGTAGTGTCCTCCCTGAAAAAAGTGCCGATTGACGGGGTCGTGCAGCGGTGGTTCTCTAGCGGTTGCTACACGGGGGGGAATTGAATTAGAATAGGGGTTCAATTGGCTACTAAATTGGGAGAAAAAGGGAAAAAATCAGAAACAAATTTTTAAAAAAACAACAAAACAAAACAAAAACAAAAAACATAAATCATTTGCTTTGTTTGAACTTTGTTGAAAACTCTCGCCGAAAACGACATGTTAAGCCTCGCAAGCTGGATAGCCAGCTTAGTCTGAGGGATAAACAGTGAGGGAGAGAGAGAAGAAGAAAGAGAGATGCTAACAAGGGAGAGTTAAGTCTCTGTCAGAGCTGGCAAGCTGTAATTGGGCGTCCGCGTGGATTTGCTAAGTCAATAACAATGCGCGAAAGGTTTGTCAGTGGAAAAAGCCGGAGTTATATATAGCACAGCTGTACCTCAGCAATGGGCTTTCCCAGTGAAAATAAGACGGGCGATTGCCAGGGAGAGACGCCGGAGGGCCTGGCGTCCTGATAACTGTGTCTGCAGCAATTTTACTTTTGTTTAGTCTTGTCTTTTCAGCCAGTCATTTGTCAGAGAGAAGAGCTGAAAAAAGGGGAAAAACCTCACATGATTGCTAGCAGCACAGAGAAATAATAAGGACACAAAATGGATAGAAGCAAAGCAGCCATTGGTTAGCGATCCAGCGGAAGGATGATCTTGTGTGCAGTCAGCAAAATGGGAATATGTCTTAAGTAGTGGGAAAGTATCTGTGTATGCCTTTGATTGTTTCTCCAAGATACTGTTAAGCATTTGTTGAGGAATTGACCTTCTAAACTGCTGTTCGCTAGCCAAGAATATGATCATTCAATGTATAGTGCCTTAAATGGATAGGTACATTTCTGAGGATTTTGATATTATTTCTGTTTTAGTTTCACTGTACTTTTTCCTTTGGTCCAGACAGTTTTTGTTTGTGATGACGGATATTGTAGATGAATAGAGACATTTTTGCGGACTTGCGAACGACCTACAATGGCTGGTATAGGGCATTTTGGGGTTCGTCATCTGAAGCAAGTAACTCCAAAGCAGCTTGTATGCTCCCAGAGGTTATACATGAGTATGCTTGCTTGATTATTCTGAAAAAAATAGTGTGTTTGTTTGTGGTCCATGCAACTTCAGATAGCTGTGCTAATCTTTCCATATATTCAGCCCCTGGAAACATAGCATCACTGTACACGCTGCTTTGGAGTTGCTTGAAGTTTATTTTCTTGCATAGACCCCCATACCAAAAATGCATATACCAAAAATAAATAGGCTACTATAACTAGAATATTCAAAAAAGCTAAACTGTAAGCTAGCTATATCACTCGCTTGCTCTCACTATCTCCCTCCTTTCCACGCAGATCAACCGCTGCCCTGCCTGCCCTCGCTCCAAAACTTCAGGGTGTAGCCACCGAACTATCGGTGGCCGTAGCTGTACAGGTTTCTATTTTGTCACCGGGAGGGATATGTCAGCTGGAGGAAATTTCTGGCCAATCACAGATTGAATGTGCAGTACCTAACGTTTTACCAATAGAGACACTTTTGAGCCAGATTCTTAAAGTTTACACTTTTTTGCGCTGATTGCAGTAATTTGTCAAGATTTGGACCAGGATCAATCAGTAATACTTAGAAAAAACCAAATGTATCAGTTATCATCTAAAATAAGTTGTTTTAATTAGGGATGCACCGAAAATTCGGCCACCGAAAATTTTCGGCCGAAAATGGCCCAAAAGTGCATTTTCGGTTTTCGGCCGAAAGACCTAAATCACCGAAACAACACGGCCGAAACAGAATTGTAATGACGCAAACAAAAAGCGCAGCCAGCACACGGTTATCTGGATAAGAGCCAGCATGTCGGCGGTGTGGAGTTATTTCAATATCTGTTTTCCACTTTGCACATCCACAATTCTTGGTGCATTTGTTGTTGTTAAGGGCCTACAGGCTATGGCAATCTTTGTTTTGATACACTGTTATGTTGTAGGCCTACAGAGAAAATATTGTTATATCTTTCAGCAGTTGCACTTGTTCTGAATGCACTTTGTTGTAGTAGTCCTACAGAGAAAAATTTAAAAGGCACTTGACTTAAATGCACTTTGTGTTTTTATGAGAGAACATATTTAATTTTACAATCTTTCAGCAGGCCAGTCAGTTATAGGCCTGTACATTATTATTTAATGTACACATGAGCGGGGTCAAGTTAAACATTTTGTTTTGAATTTTAATTTATATTGTGCATTGCTGTAATGTCAGTGCTAAATAAATATTTTCATACTTTTGTAATTGATTTATTCTTGAATTGCAATGCTTTGATTTTAGTGAGGTTAGTACACAGTCATAGCCATAAATGCAATGGTTCTAATTATTGACAATCATTTCTTTCGGTGTTTCGGTTTTCGGTTTTCGGCCTTGGTTTCTCATTTTTGGTTTTCGGTTTCGGCCAAGAATTTTCATTTCGGTGCATCCCTAGTTTTAATGCTTTGTTACCCTTTGAAAGGTATAAACTGAAAAGTAATTTGTTCATCAAGCTCTCTAACTCCTAACTCCTAATCTCTTAAATCCCAATCACATAACACTTAATGTTCCTCACTAAACATCTAACAGAGACGTGCACTACTCAGCTTTGGTATCAAATATTAATTTGACCCACCAAATGCTTTGGCCACCTGCCATGTGTGTACAGCTCCCAATCTATTATTGAAGGCCCAAGTAGAAGCTGAAATGGTACATTGCTCATCAGACAAAACTATTATTATCTTAAGTAGCTGGTATTTGATGTTAGCATGAAAAAAAGAAGTTTAATATGTGTCCTGGAGGGCCTCCAAGGCTTTCTGTGGCATTATAAATGTGTTCTTGTCCTACCTGATCATGCCCATATGTTCCATCCTAATGAGATTAATTCATTTTGCAAAACAGCTGTAAGCATAAGATATAGCACAGTCACAAATTATGACAGAAAACAATATCAAAACATAAATGCAATTTGACGGCAAAAGAAAAGTAAGCGCTGGGTTTGCGCTTTAGCAGAGCCCATCTCTGTTTTTGTTATTGCTAATCGAGCCGTCCCGCATGGAGACTCGCAGCATCTGCTCTGGAAGGCTGTCAGCTGTGGCAAGCCGCTCCCACTACGGCCCACACTGGGCCACCAAGGACCCCTGCTGGCTGGACTGTCTCCAGCTCACAGCTGGCACTGACACCACTGAACTAGCTAGCCCAGTCAAAAAGCCTTGTCTCTTGAGCTAAGTTTCACAAAGCGATAAGAATGCGTCAGCATTGGCTGGCTCGGATGGAACATTTAACCCCTTGTTGTGCTGTACATTCAGCTGTTGCTCAACTGCCTCTTTTGAATGGGACAGCAGAGGATCCATCTTCTTCCCCCTCACTGACAAATAGTTTCACTTCAATTACAGTGTTCATGACCAGCAGTGGATTTGGGCTAGAAAGTCGAGAGGCTACAAAAACTACTGATTGCCCCAAACCTGTTTTAGATTGTTTTGCTTAATAAGCATGTCAATAGTGAAAATAAGGATCAGAAACGGATTCATAGTTGATTGCATCCAGTGTAGTGACATTGCTTTTGTAATCTTAATTTTAAAAAATATATTTCAGTTAATAATTTAACATATAACAAAACGATCAGTATATTCAGTATATAAGTAAATTTATTAATGGTATGAAATAAAGGTCTTAAACCTTGTTTAAAATACCTATCTAAGCTTAAACACTAATCCTCAGTCTCAAAAATCTTTTAACATGAATCACGAGCCAGATTCAATCAAGTAAACAGGGACACAGCTGCAGACAGACTTTGTTAATCATTCAAATAATCAAAGACAGGCTGAACGTAACAACATTTCCAGCAGTAGTTAACAGACTTAATTCTGAGTCTGTGTCTGTGTACTTAATTAAATATTAAAATGGTGCCAAAGTATAACAGTGATATGTATCAAGCCTGCCTGTAGAATACCCGGGGAGATGCGGGCGGACACAATAGCGCTGTAAAATAATATACACTAGCACCCACGCTCGGCTCAAGCATTTCACTCGCTCCACTCCACTCTCAAGTGAAATTGGTATCACTGCTCTCCCACTTTGCTCCACTCACATGCCCTGCCTGCAGCCTCTAGTCTCATTTGTCTTCTGCCCTCATTGGTAGTTTATGACGTCCTCATTTACTCACTACAAGGTCACTGAACGCCTGCGCCATCAGTGCACCAATGCGCCAAAGCACCATGCCAAGCTGAGTGTGGCTGAAGCCTCTTTCAATGTTCCCCATTTTTATTGATACGCATATCTCCTTCAGGAGCAATTTAATTGGATCGCTCGAATGGTATTGGAAAACAGTGCAGAGGCTGGAAGCAGAGCCCCGTAGCTGGAATAAAAATGTCATGGCTTGTGTGAAAATACAGGAAATCAAACAAAACGGAAGAGGAAAAGCCCCTGATATCATAAAACAGTTCCTTTTCTTTGTTTATCCACAATTTCTCTCAGGCAGTTCCACGGGGAAGTGAATATGCCTCTAATCTATTAGATTTATTTTCTCCTCCTAGATACATATGTACTTGAGGTAAACATATTATCTATTTCTGAAAAGCTGCCATGTTGAAGATCTGTTTTTATAGCAGGCTAGCAACAGTATTCTAGTTTCGCAGTTAGCATTCTATTTTATATTATTTGTTACGAGATGTAAATCTACGTCATTTTAATTATGCTAATGGCTGTGTTAAGCTCTGCAACAGAACATTTGTCATTTTAATTTGTTTTGGGGTCATCTATTTTATCTTGTTTATCTATCTTTGGTTATCTATATATCTTGTTTTTTTGTTTATCTAGCCTGGTAGCCTATTGTATGTTTTTAGGTAATGCTGATTTAGCGGTGTGGGGCATCTAAACGGCTGTCTGTCCATATTGGATTGCTAGCAGGATAGAAATACAGTATCCATCAAGGCTAAGAGTGGAATCCAGTCCTCCCACTTTGTGTGAGTTAACGCATCACTGATAATCAATCCATTAATTAAGGTTGCCTTACAATGCAGTACTTTGAGCCTAATGCTTGTGGCTGCCATAACACTTGGAAGGCTTAGCTTGGTTCGCTATGGACAGCCCTCTAAAATATGTGAAAGCGTCTGCTCTTAGATCCTATTTTAGTCTATTCAATTTAACAGTAACAAACATATATTATTTGAGGACTATTGAATGTGCTGCACAAAGTATATATTAGACAAGGCCATTCAGCCCATCTTAGCCTCTGCCTGCTCAGCAAAAAAGCCTGGGTTTACTAGCCGTCCCAATGCTAAATCTAAAACTTTATCCCCTAACCCATTTGTTTCCTAATAATACCTCTTGCACCTGTTATGGCATCTAACTTTATGTTGTAAGATTTAGTTTGGACTACTGCTATTGGTTGTGATCCTGATGCCTTAGCATCAGTACTGTAGCATCAGTACTAGCACCAGAACTATGCATGCACTTAGTCACTCTGGATAAGAGCATCATAAATGCATAAGCGTAAATATAAATGTATAGAAATCAGACTGCCACGAGGAACAAGTGAAGTACTGCTATATTAAGTACTGTCTCATTTGGCTGGTGGTGAGGAGATTGTGTGGCTGTCCCGGCCTACCTGTCTTTCTCTATCTGTCTGAGGTTATTACAAACAAGATCACAAGATGGGTGGATAAGGTTGGCACTTGGTGAAGGGACTGTCTTTTGGAACAGGGATGAGATGATTCAATTTTAGGACAGCTATGACAACCGTTAAGGGTGGCAGAGGTATGCACTCCATCAAGTCCTACTCCACTGCAGTACATTCTGAAATTGCCTCAGGAAGTAGTCATTTCCACAACATTAAGCACAGCAGATTATATCAATTGTAATTCAGTTGAGGGAAACTCCAGACAAACCATTTGCATTCCTCAGAGGAATTATTAGTGCAAATGAGAAGCGTTTTGTAGAAATGAGTAGATTCTTCAGCTCGGAATACCAGGCATCACACATTGCCATGACGGACAAGGCTGTGCACACCTGTCAATAGATTAGATATTAATATGGATATGTATTATATAATAGAACAGGACTGGAGGGACAAAGGAGTGGCGATTGAGAGGACATATGCTAAATATGGTTGATACGGAAGAATGCATATAGCCTACACGTACAGTGCGCTCCATACGTGCTAGGACAGTGACACATTTTTTTGTCGTTTTGGCTCTGTACTCCAGCACATTGGATTTGAAATGGAACAGTGACTATCAGGTTGAAGTGCAGACTTTCAATTTAATTTGAGGGCTCTTACATCCATATCGGGTGAACCGTGTAGCAATGGTATTTTTAAACATAGTTCCCCTCATTTTAGGGCACCAAAATAATTGGACAAATTAACAAAAACTGAAATAAAGTCATCATATTTAATATTTAGTTGCATATCCTTTGCATACCATGCCTTTGTGATGTCTGTGACCCAACAACACCAAAAGACTCTTATATCTTATTTTCAGGAACTCTTACAAGCAATACTATAACCTTTCTGCATTTGAATGGATCTCCTGACTCGTTTTCCTATTGAACTCCATGGAAAAATTAATCGATGTTGGATACTATTGGACACTATGATAAACACTACCTGTGTCAGTCACGCTACCTTTTCACTGGGCCTCAGAGAGAGGGGAGGGCCAGGCCGTCTGGTCAGCTTCAATTACAGGAGGCCACAATATGTTTAGCCCTGTTCCCCAACTGACTCTAACCCAATATGGCATCTTGCCAACGCAAAATGGGCTACCATTGTGAACCTTCAAGCTTCTATAACTGAAGTCAAAGTGTAATGATAATGTTATAGAGGCTCACAGAGTATGGAAACAAGAGCATAGTCTGGTGAGGCCTCCCTAGAGGTTCAGTTGGCAGTCTACGTCATTAGTGACTGCTGCTTCTGTTCTGTTTTGGGTCATTTTCTTGGCTGCCTCCCAGTCGCCTTCCATTGTAAGTGACTGCACTGTCACATTGCAAAGATAACAGACGATCCCCGTTGGCTTGTACCAGAAGAGCAAAAGCCTTGAAAAGTTGGAGCAAGGACACCAGGCTTAGATTTTAAGCGTAATTAAGTTGTCAGGTGCGATTAAGTGATATTTGGCAGAATACCTCTGAGTACTTCCCATACCCATTAATGTACACTAGATGAATACCAGCCACCACCACCACTGCATAAATAAAGGCTTTTAAACATTTACAAGGATGGCCGGAAGGGGAGAGAGAAAGACGAGATAAAGATTAGTCATGGACCCGCAGCTGTCCGTTTTGAAGAATCGAGATAACATTTTTTGGGGCTACCAGGCGATGGGTTCCGAGTGGCCACAGTGCTGAGGATACGGTGGAGCACGATCGATCAAAATAATGATGCATATGATCTCAGTCTGTACTGTGCCGCATACTCCACCCACTGTACTCGCTTCTCCGGTGTTCAAGCATCAGGATTAAGGAGGTTGGGCGTTTGTGTTCAATGGGTAGCTCAACTTCAGCTTAAATTGGCTTGATGTACAGTATAAGTACATTAAGGCCACACTACCTCCCTCTCCCCTCTTTCTCTCTCTCTCCCTCTCCTCTCTCTCTATCATGCTCTCTCTCTCTTTCTCTATCTCTCTATCACACGCTCTCTCTCTCTCTCTCTCTCTCTCTCTCTCTCTCTCTCTCTCTCTCTCTCTCTCTCTCTCTCTCTCTCTCTCTCTCTCTCTCTCTCTCTCTCCCTTCTCTCTCCCTTCTCTTTCTTCTCTTCCCTGGGGAAATCACAGGAGGCCGGATGCTGCCCGAGTGTAAATCACGCCTGCGGACAGTTTTATTAGATGGCCCTCCAGCCCCAGGCTGCTCCAACTGTTCCAACAGATGGCACCTCTGGAGCAGAGCATAGTCTAATCCACCTTACCTGGGGGACCCATTCCTTTTATCCCCACAAATGAGCACGGGTGTCTTTAACCATTTCCAGGAAGTTGCAGGGAACTTAGGTTGTGCTCTGTTGTGGTTTCAGAGTTATTTTTGTGATAAAGATTCCAGTGGATAGCCAGCAAGCTGCACAGATGTGGGCTGGAATAGTTATATTGGGGAAACTGTTGGAACAGATATACAACCTGAACATACAACTCAAGATGATGAACAACAAATAGAAACACAAAAGAAGAACCAAATTTGCATTCGTCACTGGTTATGAAATACATGTCTCAAAAGTGTCACTCCTCTTTTACTAAAAGTTTCAATTTGACCCAAACCAAACGCAAGGGTTAAGGTTAAAGGTTGAATGGCAGAACCAACAACCCTCAGATCTTTCCCAATGGCCAAAATATGTTATCCAAGATCATTTAAAATAAGAAATTGATATATAAGAACATCTCAAAGCTGTCTGAACATGGAAAGGTCTGGGGACTTTTTTTCAGCACAGTTGGTACTCTTCATGGGCATTGTAGTAGGCTATTACATTTATTTCATAACATTTACTTAAGCCTTGTGGATAAGTTACATACAAGTGTCATGATGGCTTTAAATGTGCAGGAATATATTTCTATATATATATTTCAGACTGTTACTGTACCTGCTATAAGTGGATTTACATCATATTTGACATAGTATGCTCACCACTGTGTGTTTCTCCTCCTCATGCAGTTCTGTTTTCTTTGTGTGAATGCTTTATGGAGAGGTCCTGTTAATTCCATAATGCTGTGTATGTTTTATGATTATGAGAGTACACTTAATGTGAAGTGTCACCCTCCGATCCATAAGGAGGGCCATAGATTATCGACTTGTTCAGATTTTATTGATTATCGTCGTAATTTATTTCCCCGTCATTGGGGATTGCTTTTCGCCACAGTACAATTTATGAGGAAACCCTTCACCGTGATGGGGATGGATGCTTTTGGGTAATTAACACGTTCCTCTTCACTCAAAGACAGCGGACTTATTTTTCACTTCCACCCACGGCTCTAAGAACTGACTGACCTTTTCATTTTCAGCATTGCTAACGGAATGCATCATTAAGCTGGCATCAGAAATGAGCTTATCTGCAGACAACAGGCTGAAAAGTCTAGTCTCATCCTGAGTGAACAGCCCACAGTTTTAATTGGCCATACCCTAATGGGGACACTTGGGCCGGGCCCTGCCCCTTATAAAAGGCCATCTGTAGCATCTGCTGTTCCAGGATGTCTGAAGTACAGTGCTGCCACTTATTTTTGTTTTCTTCACTCCTCATAGGGGAGAAAACAGGGTTTGTGACTATTGACAGACTACTAGAATCCAGTAGCGCACACTTTTTGCAGACGTACTGTACTTAAATGTAGTGAAAATGATTTTGAAAAACATTCCATAAAAATGTTTCAGATATTATTAAGCAATTAATAATAATAATATTTCACACAAATCTATGGGCCAATTTGAATCATATGCTCCTTCCTGTGTCCTTTTATATGGATCTCTTTACTTGTATACACTGATGTGGAAAAATAATTTCCACATCTTCCCTCCGATCCATGAGGGTTATACCGACAAAATAAATTTAATTAAAGATATATACTTAATTGGCATTAATAGTAGTTTAGAGGCAGCATAAAATATTATTGTTGTAAAGTAGCCCCATAGTTGTTTTAACATTTCATGAAGCTCTTTTAAACCACACATATTAACTACTCTTTTCATGGACAGAAGCAAACTTGTGAAATATAATTATGTTTAACCAGTGCTGCCATTTGCACTAGGTGAAAGAGGCATTTAAGGACACAGTGAAACCACTCTGGTGGTGGGATGTTTTCCCTATACCGAACAACTGTGTTTGACTATACTGTCTGTCTCACTTTTACACAGCAGCAAGCGGCGTACAGTGCCTGGCCATAGACCCGACTGGGGCGTTTAATATTTCATGCTGAGGGTACGAGAACGGGATATCAGGGAGCATGGAATTGTGCCACCGCCTGTTTGCTCTGGAGACCGGGCTCCCTCACTCTGCACATTAGACTCCAGCTGTCAAGCCCAATGAAGCTTTACAGTCTCTCGCTGCTGACTGCAAACGCTCCTACCATTGTCCAGCCTTCTCTCTCTATTCTTTTTTTCTATTCTGCACTATTCTTTTGTTCGTCAAAGGCAAAGCAGGCTGGGATTTGTTTATAAGCATCCTGGTTAATATATAGCATTATCCTGCCATAGTTTGCAATGAGAAACCTGTCATTATATTGTTTTTTTTCCCTCCATCTGCATATCTAGCTGCCTGCTGCAACAGAAACAGTGGGTTATATAAAAAGGCATTCTTTTGGTGCAATGTTCTGAATCTTTCCTACACCAGAGTAAGTAGAAACAGAGTCATACAGTCCATACTTAATGTGGCCCTCTTATTTCTTCTGTTTATGAGAGTATTTCAGGGCCTTGCTGTTCAAAAGTTTTCCCTCCTACCTCTATAACATGACAGCTATCATGTATTCCTGCAGATCAACTTATGTTCAAATTACAATTTTTGCTTTAATTTATTATTTATTAGTTATGGTGGAAGAAAATGTATTTAAAAGCTGATCCACTGAACAGTATGGTGCATACAACATAAACATTAGTGCTAAACACCATGAAGTAAACCCAGGGGGGACTGTTGCTTGTAATGCCCTGTGCATACTATCAATTGAAGCTTCAGGGAGATGGCAGATGCTTTGAGAAAAAACAATTCCTCGGGGTCCAAAGTTTTTTTTTAGATTCCTGGCCCTGATCCCTGAAATGATGTGTGTTCCAGGAAACCACTGCGGAAGGAGGAGAACGGTACCAGCCGGGGAGAGTACGCTATGAGCTCCCGCAAGAAGAAGACAGTGGACACCAACAATGCTGTGGCGTAGAGGACAAGTGAACACGGAGTGGACAAATCGCCACCACGACCACCACAACTCCCCCAGGCCCTCTCCCCAAAAAACCCCGGTCCGCAAAACGGGCGGGAAACGTAATTTTAATGCACCTTGCCAATTGTGCTCGTACACGTCGGCTTCGCTAGCAATTTAGAAAATAGAGCCAGATAAGGCAGAAAGAGAAGAGCAGTAAATGCAGTGTGTGGAGCGAGACGGACTGAGCTTCGAGGCTCAGAGCCTCCTTAACCTTCCTATGGTCTTCGGGTCAATCTGACCCGTTTTAAAATTTCAACATCAAGGAAAAGTATGTTAAAATATTTTTTTTTCTATGAAACTTCTTCTGCTTGGCTCATTTACTGTACTAAACATGTGATATGAAAATGGTACATTTCATGCGTTTGCTTCCCCCCCCCGCATCAACATATAACACACATGGTCTTCGGGTCAATTTGACCCGGCCATTGAAAGTGGAGGCTAAAAGGGACCAGAAGAGAGAGAGAGAGAGAGAGAGAGAGAGAGAGACACACACACACACACACACACACACACACACACACACACAGAGAGAGAGAGACACACACACACACACACACACACAGAGAGAGAGAGAGAGAGAGACACACACACACACAGAGAGAGAGAGACACACACACACACACACAGAGAGAGAGAGAGAGACACACACACACAGAGAGAGAGAGAGAGACACACACACACACAGAGAGAGAGAGAGAGAGACACAGACACAATGTCTGTGTCACTAGAGTTCACAGTAGGTTATGATATTTTGTTGTGATATACAGTATATTGATAGTGTTTTGTTGTGATATACAGTATATTGATAGTGTTTTGTTGTGATATACAGTATATTGATAGTGTTTTGTTGTGATATACAGTATATTGATAGTGTTTTGTTGTGATATACAGTATATTGATAGTGTTTTGTTGTGATATGCAGTATATTGATAGTGTTTTGTTGTGATATGCAGTATATTTATAGTGTTTTGTTGTGATTTACAGTATATTCTCCACATTTTGAATGTTTTCCCTCCCTATGATTAGTTGGATTTTTGGGGTTTATAACGACTTTAGAATGGTTGAACATGAGCCGGGTCAAATTGACCCGAAGGCCCTGGGTGTGACTAAAAGACGAATACCATAGGAAGGTTAACATGCAAGGCTGGACAGTGCCATTCGGAACAGGAAGTCGTGTCTGCTGAGGAAGGGTTGACAGCTGTCATCTCGGAAGATGAACCTGTCAGTCTGCACGACTCCAATAAATTACACCTCAGAGACGCTTCCACTGATAGGAACACTTAATTACAATAACAAGAAAAAAATAAAACAACGCATGCAGTTTCCATGGAATGCAAAAACCTTCTAGATTTTTCCCCCGTCTCTCCATTCACATTTTATTTTGTAGTTGTTTGTTTTTTGAGGCTTTGTTGATAGTGTTTCTTGATACTAGTGGCACAGTAGCCTATATTGTATTCTAGTCCTCTATCTAATGTCAGGAGTTACTCCTCCTGCCACATTCAAAAACTCAATGGTACCCTCTGTCTGTTTACAAAAAAAGAGCATCAAAACAGTGATTGCCCAAGCAAGTTCAGATTGAAATGGGTTGCTTCCCGACTATGCAATTTAGAAAGGGAATATGATGGTAACAAAATGCAGCTAAGAGGCCTCCTTTATTACATTACTTTTAGGCACTTGGCAGATGCCCTTATCCAGAGCGACTTACACAGCTAACATTAAGGGCCTGATTTACTAAGACTTTTAGCGTATAGCAAAAGCTTTTAGCACGCGCAAATCCAATAAGATGACCAATGATTGGTCATGGTATTTTCTTTGCACCAATCAATGGTTGTGTTATTAGTTTGCATGCACCAAAAATTTGTGCACATGCTAAAGGGCTTAGTAAATCAGGCCCTAAATATACACCCACTTATACAGTCGGATATCTACTGCAGAAGTTAAGTACCTTGCTCAAGTTAACAACTTACCTGGGAACAAAACCTGACAACATGCAGCCTCTGGGTGACAAGCCCAGTTCCCTAACCATTATACTCCATTACCATCGAGCTGTGTGTTAGTCTGTCAGAATGGTTGTACGCCTAAACCATGTCTAAATTCTTCTAATTTGCTTCGCGCAGGGAACTTTTGGTAGAACGTGTGTCAATAGATGTCATTCGATTGTAGATTGTAAGTGCATGCACATGCTTGGAAATGAACACCACTGGTGAGGGCGCACAGCAAGATCCACCTGTCAGTGGTAAAATATCACCGCCAAATACAGTGTCTTGGAGAGAATGTAAGAAAATAGTTTTACTGTACCCTAAGTAGGCCTGCAAATTATATTAAACAAGGTGTTTATGGGAAATGAGGTTTGTTTCTTGTCTGAAATGATTGTAGACTACCTTTCTGTAGGCTACTTGCAAATTGCAGGGTGGGTTGTGTTTTAAAAAAACATGACCACATAGATTTGTTGATTTGTTTGCAGGTTGTTAGACCTCTTTCTTTTGGATGAGAGAATAAGCTGCATTATTTGGGAGCCATCACTGTCTAGTATAATCCATAACTGCAACAATGATCACCCCGTCCTATAGGGTAAACACTACATGTTTTTTTTAAGAGTTTGTTTTCCCTTATACCAAGGCCAATTTACCAATCGGGTAAAATGCTTTCTGCTCCTAGCGGAGAGGATAGATTTACGTGTGATATTGTGAAATATGTAGCTATTTAATGCATGTGCTAAGAATTTCAAAAATTCCCCATAGATATCCAGGGAACTGTCCATTAATGATATAACTAGTGCTGTTCATAAAATGTTGTCATAGCAGTCTTACTGCTTATTCATACTACTGTTGCTAAGACATGGCTGCATTATGGGCAAAATGACAAATATTTTGATTATTCTAGTTTTGGCATGAACTGCCTGATGTATCACTGCAGATCAGTCCATCTAAATACCATTATACATCACGTGTGGCCCTGCCGTAAATACATCTAAATACCATTATACATCACGTGTGGCCCTGCCGTAAATATTTAATCTTACAGTCACCTTTTTATTGATTTGATCGTAAGATAATTTGGTAAATGAGGCCCAAGGAATTAGTTTATTATTGAAGTGGAAAGAACTGTCACTACGTTTAGCAGTATATTTTGCCCTTTCTGTCATAACACAAATAAGTCTATTGACTGAAGACTGTTACTAGGCTAATGTTACAGCTAGCTTCCATTAACATGTATTTATTCATTTTATTTATTATTTATTCAACTGTAAGATTGTGGTTTTTCTTTGTCTAAATCATATGAGTGTTCTTTTTGTTGTGTCTATATCAACTCATTTTCAGTGTATGTGTAAGAGTGACCTAATACTATATACCCTGTTTCAGTGAATTACGGACACTTAGGACATTGGTCTCCTTGCTTGGCTCTGTGAGAAGCTATTTTTTTGTCTACAGCATTTTATTATGCCTTTTGCCATACCATGCTACGTCATCAGTAATGTAAGGATGTGCGTGTGCGTTTGTGTGCGCGTGTGTGCATGTGTGCGTGTATGTGTCTTTGTGTCGTTCTTGTTTAAGACAGACTCCATGATAGACTTAATTAATAATGCCAAATTAATGAGATATTCATAGAGAGAGAGCGACTGTAAGATTTGCAGCAGGAAGTGCTTTTCTTTTTTCACCTGAGGGTGGTCCATCGCCATAGAAACTGAAGAGAGCTCAGACTAAAGTTGGAGCCATGAATTTGTGTACGGGAAGGCGACCAGCAACTACTCTGAGAAGATACTTTATGTGAATAGAAAGTCTGAAAATTGTATACAAGCTCTTATTGTAAGGGCGTTGTAGTGGTACAACGATGAGCCAAACGCGATGAAAGAAAAGAAAGAATGAAAAAACCTCCCAGCCGTAGCCAAACCAAAAACACCCTTGTAAAACCGGGATAGCCACGTAAACACGGGCGACACTAATACCGATAGCCAGAAGAACAGCAAAAACAAAGGCACCCTCGGAACGTGACTATAACGCCCGATAACTGGTGAAACAAATGAAAATAAAATAACGCTCACGCCCTCTAACAACAAAGAGAGCGTGAGTGGAAACGGAGAAGTGAGAGAGGGAAAACCTAAACTATATTCCCTGAGCTTCTAGTAGTTATCTGGGTATAGCTCTACTACGCGAATAAAGAATAACAATCTTTTAAGTGCGAGCAGAGGAAACAAACAACAACCATACATACGTGAAGGACGAAATGATAAAGAAGCGCCAGGAAGCGGAACTCAGGTGTTTAAATACCTCCTGACGCGGGCGACAGGTGAACCAGATAATCACCTGGGCGAAAGGGAAATCCCGCAAGGGAATGCGGAGAAAAATCTGATAGACCGAAAAAAGACGAGGCGTGGAATTTTAGAGGAAAGGAAGGGAAAACCATGACACTAATTTTCCACATGGTGAGATTGCATGTCTCTAGATTACAAATTAGCATTGACATTGAGAGCAATGGATGATTTTCTCCCTTCAATTAGTAGGATACACGCAATTGAAAAACAAAAGTTACATTATACAACAGCCCATGCAGTCTACAGTATTTATAATCAAGTTTCTACGTTGTTTGCATTTTGCATGGCATCTTAAAAAAAGGAGGTTTTGTTTCATTTTTTTAACAAATATATTGCTTACATCTTCCAAGTGACTGTACTTATATTTCAAGTAGTTGGCTGTAGCTATGCGGCTATAGAACCGAGGGTATCCCTCATTCAGACATAAACTTGACCCAAAATAATGACAATACACGAGATTGAACCTTATAAAAGGATTCACCAATCTATTCTGTGCCTAAATAAAGCCTTGATATTGTTTAATTACATCATCTTTGAGTGTACCCTATAACAAAATCACCTATATTAGTGAATACACGTGGCAAGGGTATAACAGAAATGTGGCCAAACATTTTGTCTGTCTGAAAACAGCTGTAAGATACATTGTATCATTTTTGACTTGTATCTCTTAATTCTCACCGTTGTGGGCTGTAGTGTTGTAGGTGTGAGGCAGTGTTAGAGGTGTGAGGCAGTGTTAGAGGTGTGAGGCAGTGTTAGAGGTGTGTAGGCGTGTCCAATTTACTGGATTACATCACTCTAAATTTCTCTGTTTAAAATGGATTTTAATCCAGGCTTTATGCATTTCACATGAAACACACGTTACGTAGAACAGGTGGTTGTATATAACTTCAGCCCCGCTGTTGCTAACATAGAAAATGCAGAACATTCTTACAGGACATTGATGCACCTGAACACACATTTCCAAGCTTTTCAAAGTATATACAGTGAATCCCTATTTAACCTAATACTCTGTGCAGACTGGGTGAAATTAATCTCCATTCCGAGTTACAGTGATGATGTCTCTTACTTAAATGCTATAAATTAGTGTGAATGTGTGAATGTGTGTGTATATGTGCGCCCGTGTTATGCATACGGTGTGTGTGTTTCCCTGTATAAAGAATAAAGTGCTCTGAGTTTGCAAGCACAGACCTTGCATTGTGACATATAACTGCATATATACAGTGTACCCAGCATCTGAGCATACATCTGTATTATATTATGTACAATATTATAATCTGAAAAATAATGCATGACTGTAAATATTAATATAAAAAAAACTGCCTTCTTGACTGTCTATCACATGTACAGAGTAAACAAAAACATGTTTATAGGGAAATATATAACAACAGAAGTTGTTGATATGCTACAAATCAGAATTAACTGTTGTCATGTTTCTGGAACAAGCCATTAATGTATATTTTGGTAATTAAAGGTTGTTGCACAATGTATGCATTGCATACCAAAATGTTAAACATATATATATATATATAGTGCATTGAACTAATTTAATTGCAACATGCTGACTTTTTTAGTTTTAAATAAAATTGTACTTTAAAAAAGACCCATTGTCAGTTATTGCTGTGTTTGTTTCTTTCAAAGTTGTGATGCTGGAATGCAGATAAAACACTGGTACTGTGTTTCATTATTTTCTTTACTGTCATTATGTCTTCAGCAGTAAAAACACGCTCAGTGCAAGTACATGTTAGTTGACTCAGTTTACTCGCTTGATTACTCGCTCACATTTTTCACAGTGTTTTCACTGTCAAACTTTTTACTGGCGTGAGCTCCTTGGGGATAGATGTGCATCTCCTGGGCTTCCTGCGGTGGAGGAAATGTTCACAGTCTGTCTCGAAGCATTAAATATTAATGAGCAGCTATTATGAAACACACTCAGTGCTCTGGTGTCCACGAGCAAATGTGCCAGCAAGTGAAATAGCGTCTTTAGATTTCAGCTCATTGTGTCTCTTTCAACTTTAGTCTATTTTTATTAGCCTGGCTAAGACAAATTATCTCATTCTAATGAGGTCTGTGGTGGGTTGCTGACTAAACAAATTAGATTACTGAGAAGGGGCGACTGCATGAATATTCACAGCCTCATTACTGGCTGAGTTCACTCAAGCTGGAGAAACCCAGCCCAGATGGGTTTCTAGGTAAACATGTGACTCCCTCATTCATGCATTAGCATTTTAAAGGGGGTTGGGTGACCTGTCACTCATTATCTGTTCAGAGAGACAAACTGTCGGAACACACTCTTCAGATGGTCAATTAGGAAGATGGTTTTGTGCATTTTACTGGGACGAAGAGTCGCTTTTCACCCACTTGGCTAGGACTGAATCAAGACTCTCGTGTGAAAAACCCTCGCTGGAATTTATCCATGTAAACTTGTACTGATGTTGATTGTATTATCTGAGAACCAGTGTGTCAGCACACCACATGTTAGCACTTGACTTTTGTAGGGATAAGTGGATGGGTTTGTGTTCTCACTCATCCTCGACTATGACTCCAGGTCCACAGGCAGATTCCGCTAAAATTTCACAACTTCAATTCAGCAGAAATGTTCCAATCGTAGCTGGAGCAAAAGAAAAAAACAGAACATCTATAGCAGCAATAGTCTATGGAAAGCCATGTCAATCTACAATGAGCCGCGAGACTGAGAGCGCAGGAGAGATGGGAGTGTAGCGGAATGTGAATGAATTTGAATGTGAATGGCCAAGCCAGCCTATGCGCCACGATGCGTCGTCTCCTCAGATGTGCTCTTTGAGAATAATGCAATTAGACACTCTGAGCAATTTAAACATTCATGCATTGTCCAGCCGGAGAGCCCAGAATTGGGCTGTAATAAAACCGATGTGACAGGCTGAACGGGGCTGGCTGGAACCCTGGCAGTGCAGAGATGGAGCCTCTGCACTGTCGCAACAAGCTGGCTGTGCCACTGCAGGCAAGAGCCACGCACACATTACAGCCGGGGACAAAAACAATAAAACCATTGTTTGTTTTTTTCCACAAACACTTCAATTTTCACGTTCCATCGTATAATTATATTTGTCTCGAGGTGGTGGGTATTTGTCCCCTACCGCAGCGCCAGATGTGCTCCAGGCCAGGAAAGATGACTATGCCGGGCGCTGTGGTATTAGGAGGGGTAGGAGTTGTTATCGTGCAATAGTCTTGTCAGAGAGGCTGTGTTTTTAGACTGGGAGGAAGAGGAGGAATCTCAGCCTGAAGATGAAAATAATGACCCTCACCATGGATTCATATGCTCTCGCAGCAGCAAAGATGAAACACCACACGGGCCCATCTGGAGTAATTGAAATGGACTGAGGCAATTGGCGTAATTTAAAAAATTAAAGCAGTGTTCAGATGTAGCCTTCCAGTCTCTCGGGTCCGCAGACGGAATAGACACAGGCTTTACAAATGGCCGCAAGTACTTCTGTTTGTCACAACAAAAAAATGTCGTCTGCACGTGTCCAATGGTGTTCGCTGACGGCATCATGTGAGATTTAGCCGTTATTTACGGGAGTGTGGTGCTTACATACCTGAACTGTGCTTTATTCATTCTTTCTGGATTTTAGCTGCATAGCCGATTCAGCAGAAGATGCATGAAACAGCGTTGCGCTCGTCGTGCCTTTGTCCTCGTTGTGCAGTGGATTGTGGAGAATGTGTGCTAGCAGGAAACAGGGAGATGTTTCATATTAGAAGACTGCAGTGTGTAAGCAGCCATGCCGATGTCCCAGAGCCTAGTGGCATTAATCCCAGACTCTGCTCTTCCTGGTGGCCGAGTTACCATAAGTGTATAAATAAAATGAGAGCACATTTACAGTTACTCCACGCGTTTGTCCAAGATGAATTTACTCTTTGAATTTTACGCTTTCTGTTTTGAAATGGCAACATTGCACACCTTTCCCGGTTGTCAGGAAATCTCAAGGGTCAAATCCAGTGTGTTTTTTCTACTGTAGCTAGACTGCAATTCTTTCACTTTACCCGTTTGTTTTCTGATTTTTGGATGCATTTTATTCACTAATGGCCATTAGAGTATGGTCCGGATTCAATAAACATTGAACTATCCGCCGCGGTAGTACAACGGTAAGAGCGCTGACTTTCAGTCAGCGCAGTTGTACTCCGAGGATCGGGGTTCGCGCCCCGGTCCTGCCACATCCGAGCGTGGCCGGTGCCCTGTGGAAGCGGCAATTGGCGGCCGCTTCCGGGTGTGGGGAGGGGCTCGGAGAGAATCGCTGCGCACGGATGACCCAGGAGGAGGTGGGGTCACGGTCAGGAGCTCGAGGAGCCGCGCCCTGTAGAGGACGTGGCGCCCTCCTTCCTACAACTAGTACCGGTTGATGGGGTTGTGTAGCAGTGATTCTCAAGCGGTTGCTACATGGGGGGGAATTGAATTAGAATAGGGGTTCAATTGGCTACTAAATTGGGAGAAAAAGGGAAAAATCAGAAACAAATTTTAAAAAAACAAAACATTGAACTATAGCTTTGGCTTACAAATAAATGCAATTATAACCTTTTTCAGTACAAAAACATTTTTATTTATTTTGGTTATCACTGAACTCTCCAAACTGTCATTTGTATGTAATTGTACAGTAAGTCTAAGGTAAGGACCAATATTGAATCAAGGCATATGTGTCAATGTTATGTTATTTTATGTGTCCCTCTGTCAGTACTTACATAAAATTTCACTGTCCATAAACTTAATTTCACTTAATTTCATGCATATAATCAAATGGTACTAATTACTATTAAGTTTGTCATTAGTACAAAATCACACATGGTTGCAATCAAAACCCACTTTCAAGACGATTAAACAAAAGAAATAAACCAATAACTAGTTGTGCCTAGTTTTGTACGTACTGCTGAAATAAAGCACTACTACGACAATTGATTGTGCTTCCATATAAGATTGTTCTTTTCTGTTCATGGAGATCACACACCCACAGCTATACGTTCAGGAATCTGCACAATACAATTTTATTTAAATTATGCAGACAGGAAGTCTTTAACATTCAGTGTGCGAAGTGTTTGTTTTCCTCTCTGTGTGTCTTCTGTGTTTATTTATTTCCCTCTTGACTGACAGTGCATTTACAGTAGGCCGTCAGCCTGGGTCAATAAAGGAGTCAACTGTCCATAGGTCTGGCTCCAGGAAGCTGACAGTCCACACAACACAAGGCACGTCACAACTGACAGGGACCACAGATTATGACAGCCAGGGGTCAATAATCAATATTCATATTCTCACTGAATATAAGGAGAATATTTTTTCTTATTAGTGCAGGTGCAATGATGCCCATAGCCAACAATCTTCACTAATCTTTCTACCACTACTATTAACTAAGTAAACTGTGACAGTATGGTATGATGTGTTTATGCTTTAGTGTGTGTCTTGGGGGGTTGAAGCAGGCTAAGATGTCAGGTGAAAGAGACAGGATGAATTGTGTGATTGATATATCTATCTATATCTAGTCTGGGAAGTATAATGCTTCCATTGAAGCAGCTTTCGGGGTGTGAGTGAGCCGGCTTTCTGAACGTAGTGCAAAGTTCCAGGTCGTCTGTCAATCTGTGAAGGCCTCGATGGCCTCCTCCAGGACACTCTACATCACTACAGTGACTTTTACGATGGAGAGGTAGACCTGCACACAACTTCAGAATCCTGCTTTTACATTTTTTTTTTTTTGTATTGTATTGTTTTTTTGTTTTTTACTTTTTAAGAGCCCTTGGTCAGCTCTGCCTCTTCAGCTGTTCTCCTCGCCGAGTCAATCCTCAAAGAGGGGGCGGAGGAGGAGTGCTGGGCACCTGTGGGATGTGGATTACATAAGCTCCCGTTAATGAAAGAAGACTTTAAAGGGCTGCGAGTTCAAACAGCCACGGTGACGTGTGGCAGACGCAGCGTCGGTGCCGGGACTCGATTGCACGCCACGGGAGAGAATGCCCTTTGATGAGCCTTGACGGGGCTGATGGCGAGGGCGCACCTTAAAGGTTTGCTGATTTGCAGGAAGAGTTCTTGGAGGAAAGCGGCGAGGCGACAGGAGCCTGGGTGTTCGTGCCAGATCTCGCACTGCACAGTAATTGCAGCTCGCTCAAAAAAGCTGAAGTAAGGAGGGGTTCGCCAAAGCCTGATTGCTTCACCAGGGGCTACAGGGTCTTGTTAAGTGATCAGTGCAGGTTTTTAAATCGATTACAGGAAAAGACTCGTATTCATTTGCTAACAATATCCTATCAAAATCTTCTCTTTTGGTGGGCACATTTTTAACATAGTGCTATTTTTTGAATGGGTAGAATGGAATTAGAATTCACTCACCAGCCAATTGACAGAAAATAATGTAACAAAAATCATTTTAAATGTCAGATGTGAATTAATCAAACTTGCAGTGCATTTTAAAATATGGATGCCCTTTGCTTATGCTTGGCCTCTGTAGGGACAGTGGCTCTTTCATTTTCCAACAACTCACTGCTGCTGAGTCCACCTGACTGCAGGGATGAACGTGAACCATGTGCACGTCAGCCTTCGTTGCCCTATGGAGACCATGGAAGTGGGCTATAGCAGTGGCAGTTGCTTAGACTTAACTTGCTACGTCAGCCGGCCTCCTCTCCGGGGAGACGTGGAACGACAGAGGGGTGCGAGTGACAGCGGCACTCGGCCTGTTGGTGAACGGGTTCAGACAGCAGGCAAACAGCAGAGCAGTGACTCACCTCAGATAGAGAAAGAGCATGTGTGTGTGTGTGTGTGTGTGTGTGTGTGTGTGTGTGTGTGTGTGTGTGTGTGTGAGAGAGATAGAGAGAAAGAGACACAGAGAGAATGATTAACACGTTACACATGAGACAGTATGCATTCCAGGCCTCTCATAATACATTCCATACACAAATCATGGCCTTCAGTGCATCCTCAATTATTCTAGAATGTAACTTACCAGATTATATAAAAAAAACAATGATTGCACGCAATAATAATTATAACACAATATGATCTCCTGAATTAAGAGACCATACTTTACACTGTGCATTATACATTTGCAGATATTTCATAATAGTATGTACAAGAATCAATGATCACTATCTGCAGAATCAAGATATACAAACCAGACTCAAGGCAATTATCAAGGTCCTTTTCCTTCCAGAGCCAGAAGAGATGTATCCCAGACTCAAGATGTTGTGATTCATCAATGTCATTTCAAAAAGTTTTGTTCTAGAAACAAAATCACTACATAATTCTGCATAATTCTGATATATTTCATACGTCAGGTAATTATGTACAGGGATCCAGGTTATCTTCCTTCCAGGCCCTGAAAAGATATTTTCCAGGCTCATGATAATTTAATTCCAGTAACAAGGTGAAGGCATATTGGATATGTATCGGTGTAAAAGGCTACTTCACATTTGCCTATTTGACTATCAAAAATGAATATGACAGTTTCATAAATCCGCAGCATTTCAACAAAATTATATTATGTCTAAATGCATTTTTTATTAAAATAGGTGTCATTCCTTCTTGCACTTTATATCTGCAAAGTACAATACAAATCTGATATTGTGTTTACGAAAACCTACCCAAAAACACAAATATGGCAACGTCAATAGAACAAAGTAGAGAACAGACATGCATAAGTTACAGTATAGATCCAGATGGACTGACCATCTACTATGTCTTCTGCTATTCTGGGACAAGTGCCTTCTGTAATCTAAATTAAATCTTACAAGCACACTTTATCACAGCGAATGGAATTAGGCCAGATGTAATTGTATTTTATTCATTCTGTGCAGACCTAACTGTTGCACCATGGCTAATAAGGGGAGGCTTGGCAGAAGCCGATGAGATGGCCTCCCATCTTGTTTGCCCATTGTCTGCCCTGCTTATTGCGTTAGCCTCCCTATGCTTGGTTTATGCTTGATTGATCTGAGCCCTGATGGGGAGAGGCTGCATGGCTGAGTCTGCAGAGTGAGAGAAAAGAGAGGAGAGGAGAGGAGAGGAGAGGGTGAGGTTAGGAGCCAGCCCGTATTTGCCCGCAGCGCAATTCGATTTGCTGAAAAACACATGCCATTACTTCAGCCTCCACAAGTTGTGTAGCAGACGAAGGGAGATGGAGACAGGGCTGTCCCGTTCTCCGGGGGTGGGGCTGCATAGCGGTGGGCCGCTATACTGGGACTGCATGACTCAGTTCCTGTGTGTTTATCTGTGGTATGTCTGTCAATATCAAACTAGCATTTGATAAACAAGTACATGAATGACAGTATGCAAATGCAAATTTAAAAACTTATTGGAATGTGTTTATATACATATTAATAGATACCATATTATCATATATATATATATATATATATATATATATATATACAGTGCCCTCCACAATAAAGGGTTATAAAAAATGCACCGTTTGGTGAATTAGCCTAATCTCACACTGAAATAAAAATGAAAAACTTTTAAACAACCTTTAATTGAAGTTAATTTATTCTGGGAGAAAAAAAAATCCCTCATTAAGAAATAATCATTTTTAACAAAACCATGTGTGCCAGGTTTTCTGCATTTAATACTCTGTACAACCTCCCTTTGCCAATAAAACAGCACTGAGTCTTCTCCCGTAACATCTAATAAGGTTGGAAAATACAGAGCAAGGAATCTGAGACCATTCCTCTTTACAGAATGGCAAAAGCTTGATTTTGTGTTCAGTTAACCATTTTTGTGTTGATCATTGTCCTGCTGGAAGATCCAACGACGACCCAGTTTTAGTTTTCTCACTTTCCTGGCAGAGACAGCCAGATTCAGATTAAAATTTCCTGGTATTTCATGGAGTTTATGATGCCATGTACCCCAACAAGGTTCCTAGGGCCAGGTTATTTTCATTATAGACATTTTTCTTTTTACAACAAACCCACCTTGAGTGTTGGTTGCCGAAAAGCTACATTTTTGTTACATCTGACCATAGAACACGGTTCCAATCAATTTCCAGTAGCGTTTAGCAAACTCCAGGTGCTTACGTTTGTGGTGAAATGACAACAAATTATTTGTTGGCATGGAGGTGACGTCTAATGTAGTTTTGGAGACTTGATGACCCCAAGATGCTACTTTCTTCCGTAATTCTCCAACAGAGATCCTTCGGGATTTGCCTCTCTTACCATCCTCCTCACTGTGTGTGGGGGCAAAATAAACTTGGGTCCTGTTTCAGGCAAGTTTGTAACAGTTCCATTTGCTTTGAACTTTTTTAAATATTGCCCTAACGGTAGATATGGACAGTTTCAGGTGAGTAGCTATTTTTTTTATAGCCATTCTTTGACTTATGAAGCTCCACACACTTTTCCCTCATTTGATTTGTGTGTTCTCTTATCTTTCCCATGTTGATGTATGAATAAGAGAATATGGCCTCTGTGTCACCTCATATTTATACCCCCCAGAAAACAGGAAGTCATGATTATTACTACTTGAGTTCTAAACACTCTGATCAAACTTAAAAAAGTTAAATATTTAAAAAAAAAATGTTACATTTTTTGTTCATATTTTAGGGGTGGGTAATAATATGGCACACGTGGTTTTGTAAAAAAAAAAAAAAAAAATTTCTTTTTTTTTTTTTTTTTTTTTTTTTTTCAATTAAAATTTAATATTTTTTTTTTTTTTTTAATAATTTTTTCAGTGTGAGATTAAGCTAATTACCCCAGTAAAACAGGAAGTCAAAACCCTTTTTACTCATCTTTACAGTTCCAATAATTGTGTATCAACTTAAAAAAGTTTAAAAATCTTCTTAAAATGATCGGTCTGAAGTGAAATTAGAAGATACATAACATGGGTTTCAGATTCACCTTTGTGTCTAAGACAATGTGGGGAGTTTATTACCCAAAGTGCACAGGGAGAATAACACGGATGAATGAGTTCCATTCAGAATACAGCACTTAATTATTTACTTAATTACTTACTTATTTTCTTTCTTCTTCCGAGGAAACCTTTACAAAATAAGTCAGCCAGCTTTCTTTGTGCTGCATCATTCCTGAATCACATGAGAAGTAAACATGTCTGGGTAATTACGTTCATATCTATTGTTATGAAATTGATATGGGTGAGAACTTAAGGTTATTACACTCCCACACTATGAGTCATCTTGACCTGGTGAGTCCCCCAGCTCAACAAGCTAACAGCAACTACTCTCTTTGTATCAATTTGGGAAGGGACTTTGAGAGTACTGGACCAGAGAGAATTTCAGCCCTCTTTCTTTTGTCAGAGCTACCAGAGCACAAGTACTTTGTGCAAAACGGGTTGCTCGCCTTTTTTATGATTTATATCTCTGTTCCACCTGCAAAGCAATCTACGCCTCCACCATTTTGATCATAACTTATATAGTGGGTTGATTTTCCGGGAAAATGCATTTTACCATTTACTATGTTTAGCAGCACGACATGTACACTCCAGCATAAGCCCCTTCAATATGCTACTTGAATGTGGAATCGTCATTGGCTTGTTGTCATACACACTGAACAGATTTGAATTTGACGGAGTGTGCATTGATTCATTTGTCAAAAACCTGAGATACATGTTGTTTGCTTGGGCATTTAAAATGTATTTTTCCATTAGACTGCATTTCCCCTCTCTGGCAGCTTTCTCTGTTTATTTCTGCTTTGACATTGATGGAATGAACCCTCCAAGAAAGTACAGCCCTCTCGTCACTGAATCGTCTCATTTTGCCTTTCTCTCTCTCGCTCTCTCTCTCTGTAAACAGACCCTATGTTAACATCCACTCTTTAGAGAAGGACAGGGTCAAAATTCAGCCTTGTTTTTCCTGGATTTGATTAAAAAAACATTGTTAAAATTCAGGGAGCAACCTCAGGTGTCGGTAAGAACCATAAAACAACCAAATATATTCAGGCATGCTGCAGCACCAAGCTGAACTCCATACTTTACGGCACAATTGTGCTTTCCAAACATTCTGAATGGATTTGGATGGTTGCGAGGCCTCCACTGAGATGCAGTTGCCAAATGGTGAAGTCACAGAGCAGATGCTTGTGTATATTCTGTAATGGACAGGCCTTTGGAAAGTCCAATTAGTGCTACCATTCCTGAATAAAGTTTGAGTTAATCATTTTTGAATGTGTACCCCTCAGTGTTTGGCAAGCTAAATGAGTCCATCGCAGCCGTCCTGCTTTTACCATGAATATTATCCCAGTCAGAGAGCTGTGGACAGTCGCAGAGTGCGTTTTTTTCCACAGCTGGTCTGACAGCACCAAGCCTCCTCTGCGCCGTGAGACGTACATACAGAACGAAAGCAAAATGATGACAGAATCTGTTAGTTTTTTAAAAATCCATGTGGCCTTTATTCTATTGTTCTGGCTTTCAATCAACCACAACAGCAACAAGAAAAGGAAAAAAAAATACATTGGCATCTGGAATGCATATGAATACAGCGCACTTTTCAAAGCCTTATGCATAACATCCCTGTCTCATCATTACCCGGGGACAGAAATGTCCTCCTTTGTTGCTGGGTGTCACTGTGGCTAGTTGTACATCTGCAGGTTATTGATATAAACATGGTAGAGTGCTGTCCAGGGCACCTCTCTGTGGCCGTTATCCTTTCTGCTTGTGAGAA
This sequence comes from Ilyophis sp. 1 JC-2022, assembly GCA_022702515.1. Taxonomy (NCBI): domain Eukaryota; kingdom Metazoa; phylum Chordata; class Actinopteri; order Anguilliformes; family Synaphobranchidae; genus Ilyophis; species Ilyophis sp. 1 JC-2022. Next base: position 37,080,828 of record CM040406.1, read on the forward strand.
ACAGTCCAGAGCACATTATACCATCTACCACATGGGCATTCACTCCGGCTTTACTTTCAAACGCAATCTCCCAGACTCCTCTAAGGGCTTATCTGGAGAGGAACACACCCTTCTGGCTGCTACCCCAGCTGCCCAGTACCAGACACAGAAACATCTGCTGCTGCCCCTTCTTGACCCACACTCTCCGATAAGAAAGAATTTGAGCACGCTCACTTTGTGATTCTATTGCTTTGACCTCCAGGCTGCCTGCAGTGCACGTTTTGAACCTCTAGAACACGGTTAGATGTACAGTTTAACTGGGGGAAACGCGCACACTTAGACAGCGAAAAGCTGAAGCGTGAAGCAGAAAGATGGCCAGAGGAGTCGGGTTTTGGCAGCGCCTGGTGTCGATAGATGGCGCAGGCAGGCTTGTTCCTTGGGTGGGAGTAGAGGGGAGGGGCTGGGCGGGGCTGGGCGTGGTGGAATCTGCCGGCCAGGTTCACATGGGGTAGAACTGCGAGGCTGCCTCGGAAGACTGGATCTCTACCTGCGCCATCTTGAACTGTGTGCACTGCAGCCACTTGCGCAGGGCGGAGGGCAGGACGCCGGGCGTGGCGCAGGCCTGAAGGCCCTGCAGACACTGGTGATTAACACGGTTCTGAATGGCCTGGAGCCGCAGCTGGAGCCCCGCAGACAAGTGCTGGAGAGATGCAGGAGGTCATCGTTACCAATACAATTCTCAAACACAACAGCTGAACAGTTTCAAAGCTAAATGAAACATATCCAATCTTTTTTTGTGTGCCGAATTACTATTGCCAAGTTATGGTTGTAATTCTCAAAGACGAGATAGCTTGAGGATTCCTGCAAGCTGCACTGTGTTTCTCACAAAGAGCATTCTTTGACTTGCCATATACTTTTTCTTTATAATATTCTATTCATGTTCTAATTCACAATTTTAGTAGCTTACATTAAGAAATGATTCACAGGAATAAACCCAGTTTGGGCAGTGTACTCCAAGGGTAAATACACATATCTAATACGGTTTGTAATAAGATACTGTTTAATGGAAGACTGTTTAATGTTGGTGTTTTCTGTTAAGTATTATCTGTGAAAAGAAGGAATGGTTACCTTTAGGTTCGACTGAATCATAGGCAGCCACATAGGAATAAGCTGTTTAAAAAGAAAGGAAAAAGAAATACATGAAGTACGTCGGTGTTTGGGCTGCTGGGTAGCTTATCCTCTGGCTCTATAGAAACTCTTCTAGTGTGTGGAGAGGCCCGATGCTCTGGTATTGAATCTGGAGTGTGTGCCAGTGCCAACTATGGCCGGCAGCCCTGCAGGGTGACACACATTTGGCTCTAGCTTTGTCTAGGGATGGGAGGGTTTCCGTCATTCCAAATTCGGGGGTTGGGGGCATAGCATTTATTTTCTAAGTAGGTAGGTGTTAGCCTAATCTCATTTCATTTAAACATGTTCCTAACTGAGAAAACTACATACTAAGAAGGACCGACCATAACCGACCATAACACACTCGCGATAGTTAAATCTTTGTCAGAAGAATGAATATGGGGTAAAAAAAAATATATATATTTTTTTTACAACAACAAAAAATACATTCAAATGTATTCAAATGCAATGGGAAGACATGGCAAAAGAAGAGAACCACCTTGAAATGCACATAAAATGAACTGCCACAAGAAATCAATACAGGCTTTTAGCTCACCAACCTTTACAAAAATAGTTGAGTTGCATTCCTGAAGGGCCTCCATGAGGCTGATCACATGCAAGCAGACCATCTCCACCATCTGGAAAAGAGAGTCAGAGAGTTGGAGCTTAGCTGAATATCCGACACATTGCTGACCTGTTCAAAGGTACAATCCCTGGGTCAGCAGGGACATGAAGAAAGAGTCCTTAGTCACCTGCAGTGCCCTTTGTGCTACTATAGCTAATACAGACCACAGCAAACAGAACTACAGGATATAGTTTATTTCTAATGAATGTATGTTGATTAGCATTAATATGCTGCACCTTTTCACAACCAACGCTGAACTCTGTGTATTTATTATGGGTTTACAAGCCCTAGCTATGCTACATCTAACACAACATCCTCAAATCTTCCTCTTGTACTACGACCCTTTGTTATGCTGTGGGTTAAAGCATGAATACATTACTATATATCAGGGTTCCTCAATCTTTCCAGAAAGAGCCATTGTGCACGCAGGCTTTTGTTCTAACCAAGCAGTTACACATATGATTATATTAATTAAGGTCCTTAGCTAAGACTCTAGTGGTTGATTAGTAGAATCAGGTCCATAACCTCTTTGTTGGCACAAAAGTCTGCGCCCACACCGGCCCTTTCTGGATAAGACTGAGGACCCCTGCTATATATCGTGTGTCATTAGTGTTTTGTATTTGCATGTGATTTCATAGTTGAATTCCTTCAGGGTTGTGAAATACCCAGCACCTTTCCCTATAGTGCACTAGCTCATTTTCTGGTGAAACCAGGGTCAGTGTTTGCATGGCGAACCTGTGTGTGGAAATGTTAAGCTGCTCGGGGGTCAAGAGGGAGGGTGGGGAGGAGGAGGAGGAGGAGGTCAGAAACACAAGACCACTGTAGTGAAATGTCAGGCCTGGTCTGCAGAAAGTAACCAGGCATAAATAACTACACCCTGGAGTACTGCTGCAATGAGTCAAAACACACAGACACACACACACACACACACACAAACACATGCGTGCGCGCACACACAGACACACACACACACACACACACACACACACTCTCTAAACATGTACACACACTCAGGCAAGCATGCAAATGCACATACACGCACGTAAGCATTTTTTTTGACTGGGCTATTTGTTTTATTTTTGCCTGCAGACACCAGTGTCATCACGATAGGTTAAAATGCAGAAGACAACTGAGATCTAATATAGCATTCCACTCGAGCTCTGCCCCTTGGCCAATCATCAAATTAATTGCTTAATCGAAGAGGCATAATTAATTTTAGAAGCAGGTCACACAGTAAATATGTGTTTTAAACGATAGTTCAGCCGTGAGACCTTGCCCCGCCCTTAAAGTTAGAGGGCTGAATCTTACAAAGCAGCAGCTGAAGAGCTTTGCGCTCCGGGGTTTTGCACGTGCTCAGAGAGGCCGTTTGAGCGGGAGGGCGGAGAGCTGGGGCACTGGGATCTCACCACTTTGTTGTGGGCCATGAGCTGCAGGATGCTGGGGGTGACCCGGCTCCAGAACTCCAGGCCCGTGAGGATGGCGCTGGACGAGAACTCGTTCTGGTTCTGGTTCTGCAGCGTGGGCGTGGCCGCCGCCTGCTCGCAGTAGATGGTCCACAGCTGGGCGAACATGAAGGCGTGGAAGAGGGAGCACATGTGCAACACCGACGTCTAGAGAAAGAGCGAAGACGGTCATGAATAAAACGCATGAAGCGCGGATGGTAGGTTCATACAGGACAGGCAAGGCCTGACAGCCCCTCAAGGAAAGTACAGCAATCATCAAGCTACAGCTGACACTGTACTGTATGCCTCCTAGCAGAATCCTGAGGTTATTGGTCGTCCCTCATGACTCCTTGCTTTTCGTTCAGTCACAGAACATGAGTATAGCTCTCTTTGAAGTATCCAGTCTTTCGAACACGCTAAGATACCAAGCCTCCAACCGGAACCTTTGTGTCTTCTGACACAAATATAAAATGAAAGACGGCATCATTAAACATTAAAATCTTCACTGTCAGATTTTTTTTTATGTCCTGTATACAGTGCTTCCAGTGATGCGACTGGTGATGATAAAAAAAATTATAATAGTAAGATCAAGGTAAAAATCAAAGCTGGCTATTAAATGTGTGAGAATGTGACCAGGGTTACATGATATACAGTATTTATGAATATCCATTTGGAACAACCACTGTGAAGGCTGTAGACATCAAACAGAATGGTTATTTATACTTCTTTTCTACACCTCAGCTACTCGTAATCAAGCCTGTGCATTTGTCTGTGTGCTACCACTTTAATAATTCATTAATCCTGTGAATCCTAAGCTTTGTTGTTTTGTTCATATTAATGGAAGCCATTAAACTCTTTTCTTTGGTGACAGCTGTTCTCCCTCCAGGTACAGCCCTGATTTTTCCTCACAAAGCACCGGGGCCCTTTGTACCGCCCGTTTCTCAGCTGATCGATGACACACTGCATTTGGTTCTTTTAGATAATGCTTACAGTGGTGCAGTTGGTGGAAGGTGAGCAACGGCTTCAGCAGACACCAAAGGGAGCATTAGCGCAACAATATGCTCACGCATGAATGAACATAATTCAGTTAAGTACCCTTTAGCCAACAATACCATCACGCATGTTCAATATCAACTATTCAGGGGCAAATTAACGTCGACTGCGGTTTTTATTTGGTGCGATATTTTGTACGACAGGCTACGCTCCCGCACCTTAGACTGTTCTGGAAAGCCGATCAGGATGACGATGAGGTGATCTGCGATGTGAGACCCGGCGTCGAGTGGGATCGGCATACAGGCAGTGGAGCCCTGGTGCAAAGCGCAGTGGGTAAGGGAGCCTAGCAGCAGCCAGGATAGCTGGCGAATGTGTGACACACATTCAATGAACTCCTTTGGCCTGCGGAAAGAGAATTCACCACAGCTGCATTTAGCTATTTATTATTACCACTGAATGGGCTTCAGCCATGCCCACTATTCTATACCCTGATCCAATAATAAATACCACCACTTACAATACCATTAGTACTATTAGCAACAACTACTGTCACAGGCAATTTAACTATTATTACTGTATAAATTATACATTTTTGCCTGAACAATCAGTACCCCTATCAGTGCTAACATTCTTACATTAGAACTAGTCACATTTGCATTCATTGGATATTAATATAGATATGAATAGATCTCACCCCTGTTGCATGGTAGACGGAGGATGGTAGAGCCAAGGCAAATAGCGGATTACAGCCTTGTTGTCACGGTGATTGCCTTTGCTGATCTCCATGGCAGCCACCTGAGCCAAACCCACCTTGAGGTTTCCACCAAAGGTATCCTCGTGGAGTGGCTGACAGCAGGCCTTCATGTGGCTCTGCAGATGAGATCACATGACAGGTCAAATGAGCGATCAGGCCACGTGTTTGTTTATGTCGTAGAGAGCTGTGATTGATGCATAAGTGTCTCATTTCAGGACAGAAACAAGTGTGTGAGTACTGAGTGCACAATTGTAATGTAACTTTTACCAAAACAAAGACAGCAGCAGTTGCACTAATAACCAAGAATAAAATATAATGCATTCCTTTTATAAGTGATCATATCAAGTGTATTTTACAATGAGTGGTTGAGTGACTTACTTTTAATTTTGTAAGTGTATGCATATCCGCGATAAAATCCAGAAGCTCGCTGACATACTGTCTCATGCATTCCATTGCAGCTGTCGAGCACTGAGAGAGAGAGAGAGAGAGAGAGAGAGAGAGAGAGAGAGAGAGAGAGAGAGATGCGGTATATATAACTCAAAGGAAGCAATGATGCCTGAGGCAACTCAGTGATTTGAATTGCTCCGTTAATGCAGTTTCTTGCATCACGCTCTATAACATGCCACGACAATACATTGAACACCAGCGATCACAGTTTGGTGGAACTAAATCTTTCGTAACATACGGTCTAGAAAGGTACCAACATGTGCGGAAGAGAAGCTCACCCCAGGAAGTGAAGCAATCATGTGCTTTTGAAGAATGGTAGATTCAGCCAGTCTTGTACCAGCATCTGCACAAACAAACTGATAAAACCCAGATCTGCGTGTCAGTCGACAGCAACATTCAGACAGGGGCACCAGGGTTATTTGACAATGATGGGTTTAGCTATGTATGTTTAGCAATGCTAAAGCTAAAAACTAGGCACTTCACTTTCAGCACAGCAAAACAACTTTTTTTCATACTGTCAGATATGATGGGGTATTTGTTTGGTCTCCTCACAAAATTTGTGCCAAGGCCAACTGTTTTTGGGCAACTTACTGACCCTTACCTGGACCAACAGTAAAAGGTTAATGTCAGGCAGAGGAGACTTGAACTTTAGTGCCTGCAAAAGCTCCAGCACGACAATTCGGGACATGTAGAACTTATCCCTCTCCTGATCGGGGGAAACAAAAGAGAAAACAGTTCAATAGTTTTGATGATGATAATGAAAAACGATCATTTTATTATACCGCATCTGAACCGCAGTTCTGCCGTTCCCCTCGACGCTGTGGCACCTTTCCAATAGCGTGATGGAGTGCTGCCTGAGATGGGAGTGTGTTTACCGACGCTCTGCCTCCGCTCGCCATTTATCTGCAGTGAAGCATCGGGGACGGAGCGGCAGGCAGGTCCTGTGGCACTGCGAATCTCTCCACTCTGTCTTCATTAGGCCTGTGCCAAATCGGTGCTGCGCCAGGCTCAGCCCCTTATTTTCGCTGTTTGCTGTTGCTTGTCATTTCTCTCCGCGTTCCCTGGGTTTTGGTACGCTTTCGGAATCGTAAGCCGATGGCTTCTCCCCCTCCCGATTTTGCGCGCGGACGCCGGAGCGGACAGGGTGGGAAGGCGCGTTAAGAGCGCACTCGGTGGAGTGACAAGGGCTCCTCAGAAATGTTTTTTAAAAGTGTTGATGAAGAAAAGTTCAGTGTCAAGCAGGGTCGTAATCTAATCTCATTTTAATATGCATATATTGTGCATGCTATATACAGTGCCTTCCACAATTATTGCCACCCCTGGTAAAGATGACTAAGAAGGGTTATAAAAAATTCACCTTTTGGTGAATTAGCTTAATCTCACACTGAAAAATCCAACCTTTAAATGAAGTAAATTTATTCTGAGAAGACAAAATCCCTCATCAAGAAATTATTATTTTTAACAAAACCACATGTGCCACAATTATTGGCACCCCTAGAAATTCTTTTTTGGAACTTTTTTCCATTTATATTTTACTTTTTAAAGTAAGAGTGTTTAGGAACTTTCAAGCAGTAATCCATGACTTCCTGTTTCACTGGGGTATAAATATGAGGTGACACAGAGGCCATATTCCCTTATTCATACATCAACATGGGAAAGACAAGAGAACACACAAATCAAATGAGGGAAAAGTGTGTTGAGCTTCATAAGTCAGGGAATGGCTATAAAAAAATAGCTACTCACCTGAAAATGCCCATATCTACCGGTAGGGCAATACTTAAAAAGTTCAAAGCAACTGGAACTGTTACAAACTTGCCTGGAACAGGACCCAAGTTTATTTTGCCCCCACACACAGTGAGGAGGATGGTAAGAGAGGCAAAAAATCCCCAAGGATCACTGTTGGAGAATTACGGAAGAAAGTAGCATCTTGGGGTCATCAAGTCTCCAAAACTACCATTAGACTTCACCTCCATGCCAACAAATTATTTGGAAGGCATGCCAGAAAAAAGCCTTTCTTGTCATTTCACCACAAACGTAAGCACCTGGAGTTTGCTAAACGCTACTGGAACTTTGACTGGAACCGTGTTCTATGGTCAGATGAAACGGAAATTGAGCTTTTCAGCAACCAACACTCAAGGTGGGTTTGGCGTAAAAAGAAGGATGGCTATACCTAAAATAACCTGATCCCCACTGTCAAGTATGGTGGAGCTTTCGTGATGTTGTGGGGCTGTTTTTCCTCCAAAGGCCCTGGGAACCTTGTTAGGGTACATGGCATCATAAACTCCATGAACTCCTGGCTGCCTCTGCCAGGAAACTAAAACTTGGTCGTCGTTGGATCTTCCAGCAGGACAATGATCCAAAACATACGTCCAAATCAACACAAAAATGGTTAACTGAACACAAAATCAAGCTTCTGCCATGGCCATCTCAGTCCCCTGACCTAAACCGCATTGAAAACCTGTAGGCTGAGCTGAAGAAAAGAGAGGACCAATGACTCTGGATGATCTGGAGAGATTCTGTAAAGAGGAATGGTCTCAGATTCCTTGCTCTGTATTCTCCAACCTTATTAGATGTTACGAGAGAAGACTCTGCTGTTTTATTGGAAAATGAAGGTTGTACATAGTATTAAATGCAAGGGTGCCAATAACTGTGGCACACATGGTTTTGTTAAAAATAATTATTTCTTGATGAGGGATTTTTTTCTCTCTGAATAAATTAATTTCAATTAAAGGTTGGATTTTTCTCATTTATCCAGTGTGAGATTAAACTAATTCACCAAACGGTACATTTTGTATAACCCCTTTTACTCATCTTTACCAGGGGTGCCAATAATTGTGAAGGGCACTGTATGTGCTGCAGTGTGATAAGTGTCTTCCAAGGCAGCACCTCAGAAAAAGTGTATCAGGCACATTTGTGTTTGTGCTGACTGATCTCAACACAGAATTGCGCTATTTACAAATGCCATCTTCACACGATTGCTTGAATAATCTCAGCTAAAATAAATTCAAACTAATCTTGACTGCGGTACTAATGGAAATGGAGCTCAGATCAATTAACTAACATATATTCCAGGCATAAAATATCAAGAAACTAGTTTACCTTAAATATCTACTTTTGTGTTTCTTTCCTGAACCACAAGTCTGCCAATTCCCACCTAAATCCTCATAACACCCTTTCCCAGACCACCAACTATCTCCGTGTTTATGCAACAGCAGCACACCTTAATAGTTGAAAAAAAAGGCCTTCACTGCAATAAACTTTGCTGTGCATGAAATGTAATTGGTCACGTTGGGCATTTGCAAAATTAATGTAACGCAGACATTAGGCTGTGTGGGACAAAGCAATAACGGCAGTGGGAAATAAAGTCTGCAGCAATGACAAGTGCGGTGATGTAGAGAGCCATCCGGCAGGCCTCTCACTGCAGGCACACAGGCAGCTCTAACCAAGCGCTTCCATTACTGATGGAGAGGTGCACTTATGCAGGCCCATGCATCTTCTGCCAGCACTCCAAAATATGCAAATCAATATCGCCTGATTGGGTACTTCATCAAAGAGACACAGCAGCCCTTTCCTTCACCGTGTGGCCATGTTTTCGTGCCGAGGGATGAAATAGGTGCATTATTACCTTGTTGAAGGCTCGGTAGCACAGGCCACACATTTCCACCAGGTAGGAAAGGCTGAAGACGCCATACTGAATCACAAAGCTGAGTAATTTGGAGAAGGGTTCCAGAAGGCTCTGTGAGTGGGAGGGGAGAGGTCAGTAATCAAGGCCCGAGGCCCCTTGAAATCAGTGCACGCCAACCGTGGGTCATGTTATGGAGCTTCACGTGGGTTGTAGCACAGATACTACAAAAGATTCTGAGTGGAATTGTCTCCTTTTCTAGCATTTCATTTCAATATATGGCACCTATTGATGTTATGTTAAAATATGTTGCCCAAGGTACATAACCATTTCATTATAAATGTTTTCTTAAAATAAGACTATATAGGATAGAAAAAAAACTAAAGATTTTAAGAAAAAATATTTTCTCTGTAGCCCCATTTGCTTTCATTTTAAAGCAATGGAAGAAATATTTCCTTAACACTTGTGGTCTGTAAGAGTGTTCTTAAAATGAGAGAATAAAATCTGATGTATGAATATAAAAATCTGAAAAATAAATGTTAAATATACTGCTAAGTATAAAATAGCATGCCAATATCATTTGCATAAGACATTGTATAGAACGCACAACATAAATTAAACAGCTTGCAAAATGTGCGCGTCTGCTTTGTCTTTTCAATGAATGAGCGTTGGAAGCTTACCCTTGTGGCGCTTGTAGTGGGAATCTTTAACAGGCAAATAATGATCCTTAAGCTGGAGTCCAGGGGACACTGTGTGGAAGAAATGCCACCACAGGCTTATTAAAGTCTACTTAATGAAACCAACCTAAGCACTAACATTACACTTAAGTGATTTAAGGCAGAACATGGGCGTAAATAGGCTATTAAAGGCCACGGGTTTATTTAAGGCACAATAAGTATCGGTAAGGACATACCTTCAGTGATTAAAGGCCACGGGTTTATTTAAGGCACAATAAGTATCGGTAAGGACATACCTTCAGTGATTAAAGGCCACGGGTTTATTTAAGGCACAATAAGTATCGGTAAGGACATACCTTCAGTGATTAAAGGCCACGGGTTTATTTAAGGCACAATAAGTATCGGTAAGGACATACCTTCAGTGGTAACACAGAGGGAAGCTTGGTCAGAAAGGTCTGGAACTGGTTGCAGATAGTGGTCCACTGATTGCTGGGCGAGTCCATTGGGAGGGCCTCCATGAAGCTGGCGATGTTGTCCAGGCAGTGCAGCATCGTGCCGCCTGCAGGCAGGCTCCTCTTGTTATTGAGACCCTGCAGGAGATACAACCAGAGGCTTGGTGAGGATGTATGAGAAGGCTACTCCCCACCTGCTTAATTGTTCCAAATGCTTAAAAACTAGGTCATGTACTGGTTCAATGGTGGGAACCAGGTGCTACAATGGACTTTGTTGGATATCTCGCTAGACTTCAAAGACATAAAAAACTGGTCCCAACAACACATCATCATATCCAATGGTTTCATATTAAAACCTTTTAATGTATTCATTGTCTATCAATATAATTCAACAGATGATGGTAAATATGCGGTTATACAACTGCAATTGGCTGTAAATGTTGTTTTCTAGGTCAAGTTACAGCAATCTGGTTTTGGTTAATCTATAGTGTGACTTCTTCAAATATCAAAGGGGCATTCAAGTGAGTTTATGCTTTAAAAGCTGGAGTGGTGGTAATGCTTACTCTGTCCAGTGAACAGAACAGCTAGCCTATGTTCTATGGGACAATTTATAAATGATTGACTCGTATATTTTCATCAAATTTCATAATTTTTCATATTACTGTTGTGAAAATGCACAACAGAAGTGCACAATGATTTTTAAAAAAAGGCATAGTAAATAGACAATTCTGTGCCTGCGTGATTTTCAAATCCTTCGTGTTGTGATTTTTTACGCACAAGTGCCACATCAAAGCAGCAGGACATGTTAGAAACTTTCTTCTTTAACAATGTCTCCACCTGCTGGACAAGTATTAAAGCGCGTCTATGCTGAGGAAGGCGCATTCTCACATCTTAAATATTTAAAATATACAGTACATTTGTTAGCACATCTGCCGGCATTTTTGCAGAGAGCTCAAATTATATTTTAGGAAAGCATGAGCTCACCTCCAGCAGCTGGTTCAGTGCGGCCACAGAACTCAGTTCGTTAAAATCAATGAGAGATGAAGCCAGAGTTCTCAGGAAACTTCCATCTGTAATTAAAAGATCAGAACAAAGAAAATCAAAAGTTTGTGTCGGTGTACTCCTTCTCTGGGTGATCTTTTGGCTCCCTATGAGCACAGCGGTCCTGATCGCACCTTTGATGTTGCTCTGGAACAGCTGAGGCAGGATGCCATTGGGGGCCAGCTGGTGGAACACACACCGCAGGAACTGCTTGGCCACGCCGGCGGCGTTCCCCGGGATCAACATGCTGCAGAAACACAAACGGGGCGCCCGTCAGATCTGTGCTCAATGCTCTCCGCACACTACAAGCTTACGCACACATGTACAACGGAAGTAAAAGCAAACATATACCTCTCCGCTTGGCCAGAGAAATTAGCACTGGACGCTAACCTGCAATAAATAAATAAAAAAACAACCATAAATTAAAAAATAATAAGGTACAGAACTTCCTCTCCCACTGAAGAGGCATGTTGTTTTCACATCTTGCCGTTTAGCAGATTCTCAGACATACAATCCCTTTATACAGCTGGATAGGTTTACTGAAGCAAGGATAAGTACCTTGAACAGGGTACGACAGCAACATCCCAGCTGGGATTCAAAACTAAAACCCCCAGTTCCCTAACCATTATACTACCCTGCTACCCCGCACACTTCTTAAAAATGTGCAAATAACATACGTTAGCATTAAACAGAATTTTACAATACACAAACATAGCCAAAGAGGGTATAATTTCAGTATATTATCAAAATTGTTGTGTTTTCACTGAAAACATTAATGCAGAATTTCTAAAAAAAGCTGTTATATAAACATGTTAATCTATCTTGCTTGCATCATGGCATTGCATCACGCTTGCATCATTGAAGAAATAAAGAGCTGGTGTGTGTGGTGTACTGTAAAACAAAGAGGCTTATGCAGAGCACAGGAAATGGAAGTGACGCGTCGGCGTACCGGCCCACAGACTGCATGATGTCCAGGAGCAGGGGTGCGGCCAGGTCTGGACTCAGGTGGATAAACATGGAGAGCACCACAACTGCCAGCCCCAGGGTGTCTTCATCGTACTCCTCCAGTACCGCCCCACAGTCACGACACCTGTCAGCAACAGGCCCGTCAGTCAGCCATACTGACACACCCTCTATCTCTCTATAGTACACAACATACTCTCTCTCCCTGTCCTTCATTTCATCCACCTTCAACACAGCACACACTGCCTGTCCCAATCCTTCATTCCATCCACCTAAAACACAGCACAATCTCTGTCTCTCCCTATCCTTCATTTCATCCACCTAAAACACAGCACACTCTGTCTCTCCCTATCCTTCACTCCATCCACCTAAAACACAGCACACTGTCTCTCCCTATCCTTCATTCCATCCACCTAAAACACGGCACACGCGCCATCACTCCCTATCCTTTATCCCATCCACCTGTAACACAGGGCATCCTCTGGCTCTCTCTATCCTTCACTCCATCCACCTAAAACACAGCACACTGTCTCTCCCTATCCTTCATTCCATCCACCTAAAACACGGCACCCGCGCCATCACTCCCCATCCTTCATTCCATCCACCTAAAACACGGCACCCGCGCCATCACTCCCCATCCTTCATTCCATCCACCTGTAACACAGGGCATCCTCTGCCTCTCTCTATCCTTCATTCCATCCACATCTTTGCACTTTTTGGGGGAGTAGCATTAGTGCTAACATGCTTGAAATCACATAAGAGAGAATTAGTAGCACACACATGTATAGCTGTAAACTTGGTTTATTTGTTAAGAATGATTATTTTTTATAAATTTTGACAAAACAATGCAGTAGCACAGCATACACTCTGTCTCACAGTATTCTTAATTCCCTCCACAAATAACACAGCATGGTATCTCTCAGTTTACAGAGAAGAGAACACCTTTGGCCATGAGAACGTCTGTGTGTGCATGTGTGTGTGTGTGTGTGTGTGTGTGTGTGTGTGTGTGAGTCTGTGCTCTTTTAAAATTTTATAGTTTTCATTCAATAAGCCTTTAAAGTGTTTGGGATCCGTTTAACAGTGAGCAAATGGGAACAAGCTACATTAAGCAGATGGGTTCCTTACAATCAGTTCTTGAGAAAGCAATAGATAGGAAACAGGCTGCTGATGATTGAATGAATCAATATTAAAATGTGACTACAGTTTGTATTTTTAATGGACAAATGGTTATTTAACTGTTAAGATGAAAATTAAACAAAATGACTGCGTTGTTTTTGACACCGTTTTCAACTTAACAACCTATATCAGAGCCAAAATCCGCAGTAACATCACCAATATACACTTTGCTTAGGGAGCCGACTGCCAGCTTGGATTGACAATACCGCACTGCACCATTCACCAGGTGACCCCAACTGACCTGTCTGTCATGGTGGTGGGCTGTTCATCTGTAAACTCCTCTGGTGCTGGCACAAACATGCTGACAGTACTGGGGGCAGACAGAAGACTGGTCTTGGTAGCCCCTGTAACACAGTATTAAAATAAGTGCTGTCATACCCATTCAATTGCCTTCAAATTCAATGATAGTTTCCATAGAAAAATAATAGTAGAAAAAACAACAGTTTCTCTCCAAATAGCAGTTTTAGCAGCACACACATATTGAGTTGTTCATTGTTTTAATTGTCCTTTTTCTCCGTCATACTTTCTCAATTCTAAGTCTGTGAAGGGCGACCTGATTAATAAACACAAGGTGAGCCTTGACCATAGGGGGAAAAAAAATCACGATATTAAACATTCATGATGTTTCCGCGCTTTGGAAATGTCACAAAATAAATTGAAATGTCAGTTAAGCTGTGCTGAGGGGGGGAGGCGCCAAACCTTTTACCGAACCTGTAATCTAATGAAAAAGTTACCGGGATCTTTCAATTAACATTTCTCTCGCACAAGCAGAAGGCAGGTGACAGGTTGTCATATTAATATGATGCTACAGCAAGACAAGGGAGACATCAGAAACCATTCCTCCAGGCCTGAACTGAGCCGCCTTCCTTTCATTATGCAGGTACTGTGAGGACACATACTCTCCCATAGCGAGGACCTCAGAACGCTTTAAAAATGCACAGGGGTAAACAAGTCAGACAGGCTGAGACAGAGGTGAAGATATGCATATACTTATTTGCGGGGGCTGTTTGACCTTTAAGGTGATTGGTGCAGGCAGCGTGCAGGGCATCTGTGGAGATGGGTTTTGGGTCCCGAGTATCCGAAGAGGCGGGCCTCCAGGCTTGGCACTCACCCGTCTCCCAGGTGCTGATGTTGTGAGGGGCACTAGACTGGTGCTCCAGCTGCCTCTTCATAAGCTGGCTCATAGTCAGGGCCCCCAGGGACCCGCGCTTCACCTGCCGGTACTGAGCTGATGGGCGACACACACACACAGCCCTTCCCGTCAGCTTGGAGATTCACCAGCACTGAGCAGTCGTCAATTAGCACCGCCACAAGGAAACAGCCTACGCTAGATGGGGGTACGGGGGTGTTGGGCTACCAACCCCATTCACAATTAGGCGATTTCAGACCACTCTAGTTTTTTTTTGAGACACCTTGGAAACAAAAACAGGATATCAGTAAATTGCCATTTTAAAAGCCTTCTATATACAGTGGTGCTCAAAAGTATTCATACCCTTCACTTTTTGCACACTTTATTGTGTTGTAGATTTAATTTTAAATGGATAAAATTGCCATTTCTGCCCATCAACCTACACTCAATAACCCATAATGACAAAGTGAAAACATGTTTTTTATCCAAAGCGACGTACAATAAGTGCATATCGAAGGTCATTCATATTTCATATTTGGTCACATATCCTTTGCATGCTGTTACTGTTATGTTTCTGCCATGTTCATGCCACATTTCATGTTTAGTTATTGTCACAGTTTATTTTCTGTTCATGTCATGCTTGTGTTCTGTTTATATTACAATGCAGTTTATTGTACATACATTTTTCCGTGTTTTTCCGCAGCCTTGCGTTCATGCTGTTTCTCTCTCTTGCTGTCGCTCACGCTTCCCTAATTGTTTCATTCTCCCGTGTCTATTTACTAATCTACTAACATTAGATCAGGATTGGGTAATACTAACTCTCTAACCATGTGTTCATGTTTACCTTACGTTCCTTGTGCATGTCATTTACTAATTTACTAACGCTAGGTCAGGATAGGTTTATTACTAACGAGTACTAATTATCTTGTTACCTTGTCAGCCTTCCACACCTGATTTTCATTCGCATGCTGCTCTCAAGCTAAGTGTCTGCACCTGTCTACACCTGCATTTAAGATCAGTGTTCATGTCATGTCTTTGCGAAATTGGTGCCTGTTATTTAATCTACTGGCACTTTTGAGCGGTAGCCATTGTCTGACTACTGTTCTAGATCCTAGCCTGTTTACTGACCATTGTTACTGCCAGCCTATCGTTTCTACTGCCTGTTTTTGACCACGACTTTTGCCTGCTGTCTGTTTGTACCTCTGCCCTGCGGATAGGACTTCGGTCTGACTCCTGCAACGCCCCATGACCAACTAACTCTGCTTACCCCTGAATTGTATTTCTGCTCCGCTGACAGCTACTCTGGTTACTGAACTTGTGCATGGATACCGATTTTGAGACTGCCTTCTCCCTCGGTACTGTATTTTTGGTTATAGACTGGATTTATTGGTTTTTGGACTTTGCCTGTGTGACTACGATTTTTGGATTTCCCCATAATAAAGCCCTTGCGGGCATTTATTATTACGTCTGGGTTATGAGTCATGCATTACGGGTCCAACCCACCCACATCTGTCTCAGTTACTTCCTGAAGTCTGTGACGCATTATCATAAATACTCTCAATATCTTGTTTTCAGGTACTGTTACAAGCGATACTATAACCTCTCTGCATTTGAATGGATCTCTATGGGAATTGGGGGGTGAGACTAGATTCAGCTGTAAATTACACTGGTACAGTATGGAACACATGGCTGGCTAAACGGCTGTAAGTTATCAAGGGTCTGAGCTATCGAACGAGCCCCAAACCATCACTCTGTTGCCAGATATGGAGTAGATGTGGATGGATCACTGCAAGGGTTATTTCTCCTGACTCATTTTCAAGTGATCCATCCACATCTACTCCATATCTGGCTGTAGAGTGATGGTTTGGGGCTTGTTTGATACCTTAGACCCATGATGACTTACAGCCATTTTGTGTTCCATACTGTACCAGTGTACTTTACAGCTGAATCTAGTCTCACCCCCCAATCCCTTTAGAGATCCATTAAAATGCAGAGAGGTTATAGTATCGCTTGTAACAGTACCTGAAAATAAGATATCGAGAGTCTTTTGATGTTGATCAGTCACAGACTTCAGGAAGTAACAGCATGCAACCAAATATGAAATATGTTACTTTAAAAATACATTAAAGCAAAAGGTATGAATACTTATGTACATGAGAGATTTCAGTTTTAGATTTTTAATACATTTGCAAAAATTTCTAAAAACATGTTTTCACTTTGTCATTATGGGTTATTGAGTGTAGATTGATGGGCAAAAATGTACAATTAAATCTATAACACAATAAAGTGTGCAAAAGGTGAAGGGGCATGAATACTTTCGAGCCCCAATGTATGTGTAAAACTCTGGAAAGCCAGGATAACTGATCACCACGTCGCCTGTTATTATTGTATTTCAGGGAACATTAGTGATTCTGGTTTTGTTATCTTCCAATGCGCTAAGCTTCTAGGTTTTTAGCCATTTATAATAATAGCTTTCCACTTAACTGCTCTCCTTGATGGGAGTGTTTCAACTCTTTCCTCTGCCATTTCAAACAGGAAGCGTCTTTATTGGCATTTGTTGGTTTAAAATGTAATTGTCTGCAGTAATTAACATGGGGTATTATGGGGGTCTCACTGGAAGGAATCCTTGCAGCTGGCACTGGCAAAGCGCGCTCTGCTGTATGCCCCGCTCCGGGGAGTCGGGTCACCCTGCATGGAATTGCTCAGGAATGGTGCACCAGCTGGTAGCCATGGCACTTCGGCAATGATGAAGCCATAATGAGGCTGTTGGGAATCTACAGAGAGCGATAAGCCTGGACTCCAATCTGTGCTCTCTCATGCTCCCTCAACAGAGGGACCATTTAGGACAGCTGAGAGAAGCGGCTTGGGCTGGGTTTTACCATCCAGACCGAACGAGACCGAAACTTCCACTTGCACAATACCTCTTACACTGTTTATGTTCTGTAAACATTTCTCAGTTATGATTACACATTTAACACTTTCATTGAAAAATGCATTAATAAATGAATAGAAAGACGTCTTACAAAAAGATGAGGGGAAAAAAGATCTATGTCATGACAAAGATAAAATAAAGTTAAATAAAGCAATAAAGTAAAATAATTCTATTCATTTTCTTTAACCTTGGGATTCAATTTCCCCGTTCTGTGTTAACTTGACAATTTTAGTAATATTTTATTCTGTTTGTGATTTTATAGGGTTAACCTTAAAACATCCTTGTCCAATGCCAGCAAGTTGGACTTATACTTCTCACTTTTAGAAAATAATTCTGTGAAGCTGTCGTGAGATCATTAAAATGAGGGAAATTTCAATTGACATAGCTTCACTAGGAAATTGCTATGGTAGCTACTGAGATATTCATGGATCCTCACTGACCACCATGGCATGGGTCTCATGGTTTTCATTAATAAAACATTATCTTTCTCCCTGCGTAAAAGTATTGAAATTACAGCACCACTGAAACAGTTTCTGATTTCTAACAGAGCTACACTATTAGTGTTCTTGTAGTACATGAATGGCACGGTGAAAAATAAAAGCCAAGTGTTAGGAAAACCAGTGTCGCTTCAACAGTGTTGCGACTCTGGAAAAACAAGGCGGGGACTTTTATACTGTAATGGTCTGGAGCACACAGAGAAGGGTGAGGATGAGAAAAGCTCAGGCTGTCAGTCAAATGTCAGCACAACACCCTATTGGCTGTTCTGTTTATGAATAGAAAAAAGAAGCATTCAGATCCTACTTGATATCGAAGAGCGGCTGCTCGTTTCTGGGATTGCGGCTTCGAGAGTGGGAGCCGAGGCGGATTCCCGCGGCTTTTCCAGAGTGGATAGAGCTTTGTGATCTGTAAGGCAATGCGGGTGAGTGACGAGCACAGCATAGCAGCTTCTGACCTCGCTAATGGGTGAAAACTGACACCTGGAGGCACTCCAGAGGCATTCCACAGGTTTCATTTATTCCTGGGCTTATGTAGGCCTGGCCCCGGAGGGCCGTAGTCCAGCGCGTTTCCACAACTTCCCAGCCCTTTCAGCTGTTCTGATCTGTATTCTCAGTGGGAGCCAGAATACGTTATTAACCTCACACACCTATTTATGCCCTTATTAAGTCCTTTTTGCAACATGCTGGAGTATAGTTAAAAAAATTTTTATCTTGTTATAAGAGGTAACCAGTTGAACCTCTATAATACACAAGAGAATACAGTTTTCCTTAGATTCTATTATTTCTTCTTTTAAAAAAAGTTAATGATGGTTAACCATCATACAGGCTCTTAAATCAAGAATGTTACATAGAAACATAGTGATTTTGAGTAAATCAAAAAATTAATCTTGTTTTAGTGATAGTTCTATTTGTGGTATTCTAGTTAATTTGTTGGGTGCTGCTAGGGTTTTCAACTAAATGTTGTTGTTTTCTTATTTTAGTGCCCATGATTACTACTGGCTGAAATGGACCAAGGACAGCAGCATTCACACACTGTATAAACTCAGTACACAGACATACTAAAATGCCCGGGATAAGCTCAGAAGGATGGTGTTCCGCTCTTGGTCTAGCCGGAATGTGTGGCTTGCATCCTTATCAGCTTATCTCAACAGCATTGCACAAAAAAACACCACAATGTGATTCAATGCAAGAATGAACAAACAGTCCTGAAATGTGTCTTTGGTATTCAACCGAATGCAGCCGGTACAGTCAGCTGTGTATGTCTGTTTGCCATGAAATTGAAAGGGTCCGCAATTAAACGGTCTGTGGAATATAAAATTGTTTCAACGTGCACACATGCACAGACACACGCCCTTACAAAACTGGATAGTTTGCCGCAAACTTGCAGCTAATATGTAGCGCATTTGCCGCAAACTAAATTGTTTTCCACAAAATGTTGCCAGAGGTTTGTCAGAGTTTGCCAGTAGTGGTGAACTAAAAACTTTGCCAGAAGTGAATGGCAGTTCCCACAAAGCTAATTTGCATGTGAAAATATGAGCTTGCCGCAAACCTGTGGCAACAATATCAAAGGTTTGCTGCAGGTTTTCAGGAAGGCCAATATTTTTGTAAGGGTGCACGCATACAAACTCAAATGCATACACGTGTGCATACACAAATGCACATGTGCACACACATACATACAGTACACAGTACACACTCATAACTCACAACCCTGCACACAAACCCACATACACATACATGCTTCACTGCATAGACAGTAATGGACTGAAGGAATGACTATAAACTGATGGGTTATTTTGTTAGATATGTATCTGGTAAACAAAGGAAACTGGGGATGAGATGGAAGGCCAGAGCCCTGATTCTCTGTTGTCATTACGGGTCCTAAAGCACTCCTAGCAAACAGACTGTGGCCCAATTCACTTCTGACTCTCTCAATCTGGTCACTCCCCCGTTGCAAGAACCTCTGCCTGCTCATATCAGCTAATGTTTGGAGAATATTATGCTTCATAGTGCCAAGCAAGCACCTCTTAGGAGTGTGCTACATATCAGGGGAGGCACCCTCATATTGGAGTTGACTGTCATATGCACTGAAAAGGCCTACAGATATAAACTATCTGCGATTTAGGTTCATTCTACAAGCTTTGGGTCCAGTGCCTTTGTCACATCACACAGTATTTCACTAAAACAGAACAGGAAGCCAGCTTTCTATGACCTTTTGAGTTAATCTTGGTGATCATTTCATAAAACCTTCATCACAGAATCACTTGGATTTCTCCCCACGCCCTTGACACAAAGCACCACCAGGCATAAATACCTGAATCTGCTGGCTGGTCTGCGATCTTGTCCAGCGTGTTGATGGAGATGTCCAGGTATTCTCGCTGGATGTCACTGACAGCGATCTTTCTCTGTTTGCGCTGGCGAGGCACAATCTGGATCTTAAACTCCGCTTCCTCGTTGTCGTCCTCGGTCTTGGGGTCACTGTCCTCCTCCTCCCCAAAGTCTTCCTCGTCTCCCTCAGGTTCGTCAAAGGGGTCCTCTACGTCCTCTGGAACGTTCAGGAAGACGGACTTCCCGGAGGGACTGGTGCCTAGCCCCCCACCAGCTCTGATGTCTTCTGGTTGGGTGCAGGTGTCATCCAGGGACATTTCGGGGACTGCAGGGCTCTTCCTTAGAAGGTCCCTCTTCTGCTTGAGCGTCAAGGGGCTTTCATGAGGATGTTCACTAAAGTCTTCGGGCTGGTTAAGGTCTTTGTTGTCTGGGAGCTCCAGAGAGGCAGTGGGGGTCATGGAAGGGCTCTTTCGTATGGGCTGCAAGGGGCTTCCTGAAGGGCCGTGGGCCTGGCACTCCTCCACGCTCACCTGCACCACAGGTGTCAGCCGAAAGCTGTTGTTGGAGGCCGGGGAGACAGGCGGCTTCCCGTTGGGCTTGACGTCAGGGGGGTTCTGCATCTCAAACTCCTCGTCACTCTCCACAATCCGCAGGGGCGGCAGGGGCTCGAAGACCAGGGAGTCGCTGTCTGACATGGAGAGGATGGAGTGCTTCTCAGGGATGGAGGTGCAGTCGGAGGAGAGGTCAATGAGGTCGGGGTCCTCCTTGCTCTCCGATGTGTCCCCGGAGTCTAGCTTGTCCTCCAGGGTCTCCATGCAGCTCAGCCGCACCTCCGGGATGACGGGCCTCCTGCTGTCCTTGGAGCCACGCCGCTCATGGTTGTCGCTGCCGTCTGCCTTGCCCGAGGAGCCGTCGGAAGACCCCTTGGTGTGGTGGTCCCCATGGCGGGCATTGTAGGCGGAGGCTGCAGGGCCGTGTAGGTCACAGCGGTCAATGCAGGACTTCCTGCGATGCTCGTCCAGGTTGAAGAGGATTGAGTCTGTGTTGCTGATGTCCAGGGACTTCTGTTTGTGCATGGCCTGCAGCCGTTTCTTCTTGGTGCTCTCCTCCCTCACACAGCGCAAGATGCTGTCCTGTAGGGCACTGGCCTCGCGATACTCCGAGAGCTCAATTTCACCTGACACACAAGAACAACAGATGAGCAACTTCACCCCAAGCACTTAAAAAGTAAATCACACAGTCGTTACCACTGAAGAACAATGGACCCTATCAGACGCATCATAGCAGAGCGATGCAAAGACTTCAATGATCAGGGTTGCTCTGTATAGGAGATATTGACCTGTCATTTACACACATATAAATTTAGGTGGCCAAAACTTAAAACCAAACATCAGAATCTAAATATTTGTGGATATAACATATGTAAACAGAGAGCAAACTGTCATATTCAGGCCACACAGATGTGCAGTGTTGTTACTTGTGATAGCACCAGGTTGGAAATACATGGCCAGTTTCCATAGTAACTTGTGCGTGGGAGGTGGAAAATTAACAATTTAATACATTCCATGTAATATCACCCTATAGGTACACGAAAAAACAAATTCTCAGTCATAATTCATATAGAGCGTGTAACATCCTAATATCTGGGGAAACATAGTGATGCAACTGTGTGTTAGAATGTACATGTTGATTTTATCTGCAACAACGTCCCACAGCAAATCTAATCTCATCTCATCGGCTTCCGCACAATGTGCAGGCTGCCCAAATCAAATCAGTACATTTAAAATAGTTTAACAGGATTTTATCCATTTGTTACGTTCTATCCAATCTCTTCAACAGACCTCATTTGCAGATGCAAACATTTTTCAGATGTAAAAGTGCAATCCAACACCCTCATGAAAAGAGTTGTGTGTTAATGAAGGGCAGGGGCCCATATGAGGAGGCGTGTGGTGACCCCTACTTTTCTGAGCATTCAACTCCACGGGCTGGTACTTCACTGACTTGCTCCCCCCGATTCTCTTCAGCCGGGCGAAGAAGGTCTGAGACTCCTTATTGCACGCCCCAGTTGGGGTTTCATGGATGTCAGACTCGTCAAACACGCTGTCCTCCTCTGCAAATGAGAAATCACCAAGCCATGAGTTACTGGACTGTACAGTAAGCAACTAGAATGGAATGATATATCTTTTTCTCTTTAAAAAAAATTGATTTGGCACCCCAACATGGTGGCTGTACATATCCAATTCCCACCCTAATTTGGAATATCCAATTCACTGCAACTGCAGCCGTGTTCATGCACAATCTCCACTGCCGTTTCAGGAGAAAGTAGACATCTGTGGTTCTCCTTGGAGACACATGGTGTTGCCAGCTGCTTCTTTTCACACAACAAACTACAGCTAAGCTTGCATAGAGTGGAGTCGGAGGAGGACCTTTCACATGTGGCTTTAACATAAAGTCCGCAGGCACCCTATCGACCAGCAGGGGTCACTAGATAGCTATGAAAAATGGACCATTAACCGACTGAACCCTTCCGTATCCTGGGCGACGCAATCGCCAATTGCGCATCGCCCATGGAGCTACCGGCCAGAGTTGGCATTGACACGGTCCAGAATCGATCCAAGACCACGGGGCTCGTCCATGCACCACTGCGTGGCACCTTAACTGAATGAGCCATCCAGCAGCTGGAATGATATATATGACTCAGTAAATATCAGCTTGTCTCCATCTATCTGTATGGAGCATTCCCAGTAGTATTTAAATGTCCTGTTACCATTTTTATACCAGGCACTAAGAAGGGCTCCATTTCATATGAACATACAGCATTTGATGAGATGAGGGATTTTGGTGGGAGTAAATATTGAGCTCCGTGCACCCCCTGAGAAGACTTGACGGGTACCTTTTTCCTTCTCGCTGTAGCGGCTGATGTTGGAGTTGTCGCTGTACAGGGGCCCCGCGGTGGCGTGGGGCCTGCAGCTGTGGTACTGGGCGTTCAGCGTGTTGACAGTGATGTGGATCAGGTGAAGCACCACCTTGCTCACGTCCATGTCTCTGTAGGGGTACTGAATCCAAGCAAAGCGAGGGACATGGGAGAGCATAAATTGTGAACGAAAACCTATGAGCTATAAAAGCAAATATCCACCCATTTTCAAATCAATAATAATCAGAAAAATATGTGCTATTTGAGTCTGAAAATAATTGGATTTGTTTCACTATCTACTATGGAGTGTTTACTCATGAATACCCTGTTTAATCGTGTACACTGACTCCTGCAACAGCAGCTCTCCAGCTGCTTTGGGTATTTAGCATGTATCACATGTGCAGTATATTGTACATTACATATACTGCTATCTGCTTGCTCACATAGTGTCTGTATGTCTGTATTTTTAATCAGTGCGTTTACTCTCGGCAAAGCCTGCACTACAGTGTCTTTAAACTTTTTGGCCAAGAACGTCATTGTAAATGAGAACTCTTAAATGACCTTCCTGAATAAAGACAGTTCAAATAAAAATATAATAAAAAATTTAAACTGAAATGTTTGTAATTCTAGTAAACAAAATAAAAGGTCACACTGTGTGAGATTTCAGAAGAGTTGCATAAATGAGGATTTTAAGGTAGTAATGTGCCAAGTTGTTGCTCCTGGGTTATTACCTTGTAGAGAATGACCAGCAAGGACTTGAGCCACATCTGACGGATGTGTGGGCGCAATGCCCAGAGAGAGCAGCGGGGCGGCTGCTGGAAGTAGTGCCGCAGCTGGGGGCAGGTGCAGTACTTCAACACCTGTACCACTAGGGGGAGCAGCTGCTTCCCCAATCCAATGTTGTAGTCCATCACCTGAAATACACAAGTTCAGAAACTTTCCCTCATCTTCATGTACTTTGATGTTTTTGTTATCTGATATTAACTCTCATTTTATGTTCCGGGTCAATTTGACCCGATTCAACGTTTAACGTCTCTTAAAAACCAATTAACCTTATTTGTTCATCTTGACACTCTATTATTTTTCCTAATTTGTTGGGATTAAATAGTAAACACACAATACACTTAATGCTATATTAAGTCCTGTACCAACTTTGTATACAAAGATGTTGTGTGGGGTCATTAGTGCGGTAGCTGTATAAAATGTAAAGAGAGTATAAGAAAGTATACAACCTTTTTTTCAGTTTTTATCTCTTTTTTTGTGGAAGATTCTGGTGCCACTTTCCCATAGAGGTTTTAATCTTCACAAACTTTCACTTACCTCAGGCTCATCACAGATTTTTTATATTTAGGGATAAAAGGCCAGTCAATTGGGGGAGACACAAAAGGTGTGGTAGAAACTGACACAAAAATATTTGTATTACAATATGTCTGTATCAGTTTAAACGTTTGGGTCAATTTGACCCCAAACAGAAACTGGCATCATAAAATGTAAAGATAATCTGAGGGTTAAAGTATGTACATCCTTCAACTGTGCCTCCTCTCCCTCACCTGAGCGATACCGGCGATGAAGGCATTGAAGCAGGTGGAGGTTCGCATCTTCTGTGGTGCAATCATGAAGCAGCCCTCCTGCTGGTCGTAGCCCAGCAGCACGTACAGGTGGCGCTTGACCGCGTTGAAGGCCTTGGCGCTGGCGATGTCCGCCTCGGCGCTGCTCTGGTCCTTCGCCATGAACTTCATCAGCACCATGATCAGGTGGTGCACCGTCTGGTGGTCTATCCCAGCATCCTCTGGGAGCAGGTCCTTGATGATCGAGTCATCATCGGGTGTGTTCTGGCCTAGGGGAGGGGCCGAATAATCAGGGTTACAGGGCAGGAGAAAGTGTGCTGTAGAGAGGGGGGCTTAGAGAATGCCACAATGGCCATCATGTCTGGTCCTTACATGCCATACTGTTAATCAAATCAAATAGTGGAACTGCTCATTTCCTAGGATGGTTGTTATGACTGTAAGCAATAAATGACCCTACATGTACAGTTCATTGACACAAATATCAAATAATGGGGAAAAAATGCTGGGGGGTTATCACAATCGTATATGATATAGAGCAGAGCTATTCAACACTTGCCTTGGAGGGTTGCAGAATTGAATTGCAATTTATTCAGGCCTGAGTCCCAGTTAGGCACAATATTACATGACCTGGTTAAACCCGTAATTTTCTCGATTGAACCCATTTCCTTTCTCTCCACAGGTTTGAGTTTTAGCGGTTTAAAGAGAGATGGAAAACCTTCTACTCACTGGCCCTCCACTATGAGAGTTGAATAGCCTGGGTATAGAGAATCAATCTGTTCAAAGACGGATTCCTTACAAGGCATAGCCGGTAACTGGGGGAAGGTCATTTTAAACCTCGTCCAAAAGAATAAATACACTCTCGCCAAGAGCCGCAGTAAAGGGAATTTGTGTTTCTGTTGATGAAGTGAGTCAGACTCGTCTGTTATTTACCTGGCAGGACTTTCTCTAGCATACCTCCCAGAGTTGGGGCAGACTGCTCTTGCCTCGCAAGCCCTAGAGCTAAAAACCACACACGGAGAACACGATTTAGGAAATGTCCTGGGGATGCCACAGGGTGTGTGCCCAAGCCTCAGATCAATTTGGACAGACTTCCAAAATCGGAATGTCTGATGTAGCGTTGATAATGTGCTTTCCAGCAGTGGTGCTGTGCTGTGGCCAGTTCAGACCAAACAGACATTAGCTGATAAAATGGTGATGGAGGAACATTTTTAAATGAATAGATTAAAATGACTCCAATCAAAAAACGAAAAAAACAAAAATGAATCCACTCAAAAAGTAGAAATATACTCCCTCCACAGCCTTCTCACCTCATTATCTTCACTCTCATTTCTTCAAAACATGTTTCGTTAGTTTAACATAGATTATGTCAGCCATTTGTTTATGTTGTCTACTATTGTATTGCGAATTAACTTGCTGTAACACTTTGATTAACTGAGCTTGATACATCGATATAACTTATACAGTACATATTCATACACTGTACATATACATATATTCACATATGTACAATCATTGACGGGTAACTAAAGAAAACTGTTAAGTGTGACACAATGGGAAAATTTAGTGGGTTTCATTTCAATGCATTTCTGCCTCTGGCTCATGCAATACATTGCTTACATAAAGACAAGTTGTCAAGAACTTGTCAACACAAACTCATTGCTATAGAAATTGTTTTGTTCAAATTGATTTATTTTAGATTTGGTGTGAACCCCAAAAATATACAACTAAATTAAAGTGGTTTCATCAGCTCTCATTGTATTGGACAGGCCTGGCCCTAAGCTGAATACCTCAATGGTTTTCAAGGTAATTTGCACTGACAAAATACAATAACACATTTGCCACCAGGGTACTTAGTGAGGCCTTTTCAAAATTTATTTTCAAGCTAACATGGTCCTGAACAATCTTCCTGGAACTCAGACATCCTGTGTCAAAAAAATGTAAATAAGAAAAATGAAACAGAGGGAGGCAGTCGTCACCCTACTGACAAAGGATGAAAAATGGAGGGAAAATAAACAAGGATAATTATGACAGACTTACAAAGCCTTCTGAGAGACAAGTGAGTGGAGAGAGAGGCGGGAGGAGAATGGGAGACGGACTTAAGAGTCAGATATTCATGCAGGCCAAACGAGAGTGACGGAAACTCACGCAATCTGTTGCTCAGTGACTCGGGGAGGGAGAAGGCCCGCTTTGATTCGGCCGGGCCCTTCACGCTGTCTCGGAGGGAACGCACGCTCTTCTGTCGGTTCCGGGCGAAGCGCGCCCGTCGGATCTTCCACATGGCGGCGTCGCTGAGGTTCGCCACGTTAGTCCGTACGGCTGTGATGGCTGCACAGGGAGGAACCAGGGATGGCTGTCAAAATGCAACCTGCTGCTCTACTGATCTTTTCAAAATATATACAGTGAGCATCTACCATTTCATGCCACATTTACACACACACACACACACATACACACACAAAAGACATTTTCTTTGTGGTACTGCTACCCTCCAATGAACTAGAATGGCGCAACAGGGGGATGTAACCGTTTGTTGGAGCGTACTGGTGGGGAAGGGAAACTCCTTGTTGCAGTCAAGGTGCAGCTGGGCCTCCAAGGAAAGTGTCTCAAAGCGATTCACAAAGAACTCCCAGCTGAGCGCCGGGATATCCTTCTTCAGGAAGTGGAGCAGCAGCAGCTTGCTCAGGATAATGGGCCGGTCCCTCACCACCGTGTCAAACTGGAAGTCCAGGCACAAGCACAGGCCCTGCAGAGGTGGACACACACTGAGCCGTGTACACTCACCATCGTATCAGCCACGTTTGTGTTCATGTGACGATGGTGGTTAAAGTAGAAAAAAAGTCAAAAAAAGAGCAAAACTCTGAGTATGTAAGGAAAGCTGTGTTTTTAAATGAGAGTATACTAACACTTATAAAGCGCTGGGGTATGGACTACAAGCCGTAGACAGAGGTGCTATCAGTGATGCGCGCAGACTTCATCACGCTGAGTAAAAGGCACAGGGCCTGAGCCTTCCTCCGCTCCCCCGCTCACCTGCAGCGCGGGTCTCTTGATGGTGTCCAGCAGCAGCCGGGCTCGGGTGGCCACAGCAGGGTTCACGTCCTCCACACAGGCCAGGAAGCAGCAGAAGGCGTGTGCCAGCGAGTACTTCAGCAGGTGGTTCTTGGACACTGAGGTAATGTCCAGGAACCGGCACAGGACAGCCACTTTCTCCACTGGCAGCACAAGTCAGACAGAGGCATTTCCCCAAATATGTCAGCAAACGCTGATTACACAGAGCCAGAGAGCACCGGTCAGTGGGGTCACTAAGTAAGCATTCTACCCTTCTTTGTAGATCTGATAGGGACTTCCAGTTGATCTCTGATTAGTGAAACTAAGGACTTTGGGTAAAATAACTTTCAGTTACTGCACATGGACATTACATTACATTACATTATAGGCATTTAGCAGACGCTCTTATCCAGAGCGACTTACACATAATTTCTTTTGCATTTATACATAGTATCCATTGATACAGCTGGATATATACTGAAGCAATGCAGGTGAAGTACCTTGCTCAAGGGTACAACGGCAGTGTCCGACCTGGGAATCGAACCTGCAACCTTTCGGTTACAAACCCAGTTCCTTAACCATTATACCACACTGCCGCCCCGACAGAAGTGACAATGTAAAATATACTGAGTCATATCTGATCACAGTATTATTGACAGACAATCTTTGAATCCTTATATGTGTATAAAGGAAACTGAGTATCATTCTTGCTATATCACTGATATATATATATATCACTACTACACACTTGCATGTAGGTGTATATTATACATTGTCATGGTGACATTTCCTTGAGATTAGGACTTCCCCAACAACACATTATCAATCAAACTCATCACATCTGTACTTAACGTAGAATTTTAATATTACACAATGATTACATAATCAACACAAATTATAACATACACATTCAAATAATGTGGATGACTGGACATGCCATTGCTTTTCATTTTGTTGCACAAACAACTGTGGGTGCAGAAAATAAGAGGCAATCCAATGATACGTAAATAAACTGTAGTCGGAGTGACTAAAAATGTGTATGTTTAAAAGCATTGTTGGGGGGATACGACACTAGAAATCAACATGACATTCACATGGTTTCTTTTCATTTGATCTACTAAAACTAAGTATGTTTGCTCAGTTCCAAATGTAGAGCTCTGAAAGATGGCTTCTCTTACAGTATCTGGCCACTAGGAGGCAGCATGGTACCAAATTCAGATTAGAGGGTGTCTTCACCAGATTGCCTTCAGGACACAGTGAGGCATTGACACCCAACTGGGCTCCTTCTGGGTGATATACAGAGATGTGTAAATGACCATCTGCTTGAGACCAGCTAAAGTCTCTCATTTGTGGACATAATTAGTTAATTAGAAATAATGGTTTATTGAATGACTGATGTGGGTTCAAACCCATCAATGTGTGACGAACCCTCACGTGCAACTCAACATCGCAGCTTTCAAAAACAGAGCGCTCTAGGCACATCTCACCTGTCTTTGGTAGTTCAATGAATGCACTTGTGTGCATTAATATACTGACTGATGTCCACATTGTGGATTTTTCCTCTCCTTCTTCATTACTCTGGCCCTCTTCCACAGACCCTGCCCTCTCCAAGGTCACCCTCTCCCTCGCCCCAAACCTAGTCATTGCCCCCTGACCAATCCCACAGTCCTTCAGTGCCAGAGTTGCCCCAGTAACCAGTCCAGAGTAGTGGGAGATTGCTGAGTCTGTGTGGGGGCGAATTTCTGCCTCCTACACACTATTGCACTAAAACACTGTCACAGTCATGTGCATTGATATACACACTCCACCAAGCTGCTCCGCGAAGAGTTTTATTGTTACACCATTAGCAGTACACAAGCTATAAATGAGAGTATTTATCTATGGCATGGCATTTATATGCTGTATCTCTTGGCAATGACAATGATAGTAATTTCTGTGTAAGTTTTTGTTGCTGTTTGAGCAGCAGCAATCAGCAATATAATGCTCTTCTTTAAAATGAATCACAGTTATCTTTGCGTTACATTACACAGCCCTTCCACAGACCTCACATAGGCCCTACCTGCTTCAAAACGCATCTTCCAGTCCTTGCTGTTGAAGTTGCTGTCCACGATGCCCCAGAAGATGTCGGCTCCGTGCGGCAGAGACAGGGCATGCAGGAGCTGAGGCACTGCCAGGGAGGCCAGCTGGCAGAACTCGGACTTCAGCATACGCCACAAGCTGCAGGGACCAGCACCGGTTCATAAGACGCCTCGGAGCTACGTGCAGCTCATCCCTACCCCTGACACCTAAACTCAAAGCCAGGCTCTTAATATCTTCCTATGGTCAAGCAGGGCTGGAGGCTTAATATTCTATGATTAGCATTAGATCCGAGGAGGAATTTGGGGTATACCCCACGAGGAGGGTGCGCACCTGGGCATCAGCATCTTATTCTGGACATAGGCCAGGAAGTGAGGGTGGTCTTTCCGGGCAAAGTACAGACACTCGCCATGAAGACACAGGATTTTCAGGCAGTTCAACATGTAGAAGAGGATGTCTGGCTCCTCGAATTTTGCCATTTCCTGAAAGACATGAGGTGCCGTATTTTAAAATAGAAATGGATAACAATAAAAATAAGACAAATATAATACATTTAAAAGGTCCCCCTACCTGCAGTATGGTGTAAATCAGCTTGAGGGACACTGGCAGTTGTTGGTAAGAGAACTTTTTATCAGCATTGTTCCTCATGGCTGTGTGAGACATACATGGAGGGCTCAATAAATAAATCTGGCCACAGAAGGGAGCAGGGCAGTATTTTAATATATACACACTGCAAAAACCAAATCTTAACAAGCATTTTAATGTTACATTTAGACTTTAGAATCTTATTTATGTTACTATTATGCTAAATAAGACAAAAAGATTGCCAGTGGGGTGAGATAATTTCGCTTGTCAAGCAAAAAGTAACCTAAAACAAGCCAATATTGTCCACGTTAGAGAAAGATAATAAGATTTTAAGTGTCATTACAAGACTAGAACACTTGTCAAGGTTTTTTGCAGTGCAGTGCAGTATTTTTATATTTTTGACCCCCCTCCAATTCCAGTATATCTCAACATATGTATACTGGGAGTAGGGGGTCAAAAATATTTTCTGTCATTTTCTTTTATTTACTTATGCACTTATGGACTTTTATTTTATGTTGTGTTTGTTGAAATGCTCGCTTTTTGCTTCAGTTTACTACCGAGATTAAAATACTTGAGCTCTGTTTCATGGACACATACATGAGTTGTCGGGGGAGTGGCTCTGGTTGCCAGGGTTGTCCATCTGTCTGCCAGCAGGGTTGTCTCCCTCCTCGGGGCCTTGTTCAGTGCCTATGCAGAACTCAGGCCGGGGAAAGATCAAGCTGTCCTCCAGGCTTTCTGTGGGCTCCTGCAGAGGAACCAACCACAAATCACCAGCAACAGCATGTCTTAAAGCACAGGCATATGGAATGACTTTTATCACCATTGTTTCTAGAAGTTGGAGAAAACTATTTAACAACAAAGGGCTTTTTTTTCCGATTGACAGTGAAGATCGTGCCATTTTAGGATCAAAGACGGTTTAATGCATATGAGCCTTAAAAGCTAATCCACCCTCTGGGAACAAACAACAAAACCTAGCAACAGTTCCATGGAGTTCTCATAGAGATAGGATCTTGGGAAAAAAACAGTCGACCCTAAGTATGTCATGCCATAAGTGGGCGGACCTACTGTATAAGCACGAACATACTGTAGCGCTGCATGAGAAACAGAGCAGTAACATGAATAAACAGGAGAGTGAGCTAATAGGACGGGGGGGGGTCGCGAAGGGGGAGAGGTTCTACGAGGATACGTCCATTTTGCCGTAGGGCCTCACCACAAGGCGGATCTCTTCCCGGGGGGCCAACCGCTCCAGCAGCTCGCAGCCCAGCTGGTAGCACAGAATGCTGGACTGGCACAGGCTGCACTCCAGAGCCTTCTCGTCCTTTTGGCAGGTGTGCGAGCCGCCCCACGGTGCCTGGAAGACGTTGTTAACGATGCCCATGATGTCCTTGGCCAGGCTGTTGTCCAGGCCCAGCGTCACGCCGTCGTCCTGCAGCTCCATCTGTCCCGGCAGAGATGTTACATTCCATTACTGGAGTTTCATTAGTGATCTCAGTGTGTTATTGTTATTTGGACTGTTATTAGCACTAGTTCCATTAAAATTAGAGTTTTTGTACAGGTTTTGCGAGACAGCCATGCATAATATTGCCTTTGTGTAGTACTTTCCTACTCCAATGGTGGACTTCTGCAGCACACAAAAACACACACACAAACACACAAACACAAACCAACAAAATCACTCAAATACACACACAATCATGTGCCCACACACACACACACACACACACACACACACATAATGGGATTGCTTGGATTTGAATAGGTGACCTGTTTGAGGACGAGGTCGAACATGAGGATGAAGCAGCCCAGGTTCATGTCGTCGTCCTCGCAGTCCAGGTCGAGGGTGCAGTGGGCGGGGGCGTGGCCCAGGTTCTTAAAGGGGCTGCGGAAGGGGCTCCGGAAGGGGCTCGGGAACGGGCTCAGGGTGCTGTGCTGGCCACGCCTCCCCGGATCCGACACCACACTCACCTGCAGACACCACAGTAGGCACCGGATCTGACGCAAAGCGCTCAATCGCACCCAGCAGTTGGTCAACATAGCCGGCGCGGGGGTCTTTCAGTTTATCATTTTGCTGCAATTGCTAAAGTTTTATGAAATTAAGTGCGTTGGAACACATTTATAATTCTGAAGTGGTTGCCATAGCAACACAAATGCCTAGGGAGCCAAAAACAGAGGCTAGATATTGTGCAATCGCAAATGTGTACTTCCAGTCTGCAACTGGCTTAGTCGTAGCTTTGTTGAAGAAGCAGTGATGTGCATGGAAAGGGCTCATTTCTGAAGCGTAAGCCTTTGGAAAGGTCTGTGGAAAAAGTCAGTGTGTGATTCATTCGAGGCAGGATCTCTTGGCCCGAATCCTCTCTCCCCGGGCCCGATGCCCTGACACAGGCCTCCGTGCTCTTACCCTCCGAGTCCCTGTGTTTCCCGGCAGGTCCGTCACCCGCGCCTTCCGCTGATTCGCCAGCTCCTTCACTGAGTTCACTCCATCAGAGAACATGCCAATCAGCAGCTGTAGGGGCACCACGATGTCCAGCTCTGATAGCACCTGCACACACACACACACACACACACTCACACCTGCTGTATTTACAGGTTTTGATAGGTATATGTCCCATTTGAATATATACCATCTCTAAACCTATTACAAAATGCTATAAAAGGGAATATATGATGATTATTTTGGCACTGTGGGTTGTGACAGCACATAGACCAGTGAATCAAAAGGCACAATTCCTCACAAAGAGCAATTGCTTTCTCAAACAGTTTCATGCCAACAGTATGACCTAGATCCATATTCAGCACAATCCACACAGCCACAAACCACATCCAATGCTGAATTCTCCCATTCTGGCCTGAACAACCAGGCATAGATCAACAACCAAGCCCTGCGAGAGATTTTCAATATACTTTCTAAATCTGTATAATATGCACATCTGACTTTAGTTGTGGCTTCAGTGTCTACACTACATAGACAGAGCCAGTTACTGTAAATGGCATATTCCAGAATACATAAGCCACAGATAAAGGCATCAGATGGATGAAAGGACACTCTAAGTAATACCAGTCTTTCACTTTGCTGCCCCAGAGCGTTTTGGCAGGATGTCGCAATAAATTGGCCTGTCCTGTGACACTGCCCTGGTCGAGTACTCACGTGGAGCCAGAGCAGAGCCTGCTCCTGGACAGAGGCCGGGTACCCTGAGAACCGGCAGCTGATGAACCCAAACATCTCCTCCATGGAAAAAGGCAGCGGGCACAGCTCTATGTCAAACATCTTACTGCAGGGAGAGCAAGAAGGAAACCACCATTACTGCCTGCACTTTAAGTACCTGTTTTAACTAGGGGTTGTAAAAACATTAATAGGGCAACTGCTTGATATTAATAGCGGGTTTGGTATATGTACTGTGGAGCCCTATTGATAGCTGGTGTTTTCACAGGGTGAGAGTGACATTTCTGATGGTGTCAGAACGGTGCAGGGAAAGTGGGGAGAGGGGGCGTGTACCTGAGAACCTCCCGGAACTCCTTGAGCTGTAGGTCGGGCACCTCGGTGCGGATGGCCTCCAGCCATTCCGGCATGAAGCACTCCCAAAGTGGCTGGCTGATGACGTTGTAGGGGATCAGGCAAAGGATCCGGTTCAGCCCCTCTTTCAGCTGCGTCACCTTGCTGCACGACTTGTCCCAGTATCCTCCCACCTGGGGACATCCACAGTCACTCAGGACACACCCGGCATCATACACTTGCAATACCAAAATAATACTGACAACCCACAGGCTTGCCACAGCAGACTAGTTAGGGCCACATTGAAGGCAGGGGACAAGAATAATGGGGACAGACATGTACTGAAGGCGGAAGGAACGCTGAAACAAACTGAAAACTGGATAAACTAAAGACAGACAAACCTGGGGACTGGTTCAACACTAGAGACAGTACATGCCAGTGATTAAAGTAACAGTGTCATAACAGACTAACCGACAGTAAGACTGTATTAAGGGCCCTCTTGGGAACAGAGATAAATTAGTGGCCCATACTGCCTATTAATAAGAGCAGGCATAATTCAGGCAGACTGTGGAATAATTTCAAAGGTATCCCCAAAGCCCTCAGGTCCAGAGTGAACCATCACACTGTGAGATATGACATGACATCACCAGGTAATCATCCCACAGCCTTTGAGACCAAGAAGCAGAGCAATCACCATCAGTCAATTTCATTACCCTGATGTTACCAGAGAATAGCGTGAGCACATTATTCCCCCAAGAGGTATCAATGCTACAGTTTTTGCAATGGTAATAAACAATATGCTAATATATGTTAATTTATGTCTTAAATTATTGTAGTGTGCTCACTGACATATTCAAAAACGGGTCCCTAATATATGAGTAATAAATGAGCAGTCAGCTGCATATAAAAGGTTTTCTAAAACAAACATGGACATTAATAGTTGGGGAGGTAATTATTTGTTTGGTTTCATTTGCAGATTTAAATAACATTGTTTAAACAGAAACTCTGTTGATTCATACCGCCAAAATGGAAATCAAAATGGCTGCTACAGTCAGTGTGGGAGGTGAAAAGAATGGCGTGGAATGTCAGCAGCCATGCCGCCGTGTATCCCTCTCATGGAAAGCTAAGCAGTTCTAGGCTTGGTAAGTACTGGGATGAGAGACCTACTGGCAACGCTGACTTGCTGCTAGAAGAGGTGATTTTATGTCAGTAAGGTGCAATCTTTCCACAGCACAGTAATGAAGCACTATGCTGTGTAAGGTGACACCCTTAAAATAATAATGCCTTACATTTATATAGCCCTTCTCTCACAATCAAAGTGCTTTGCGACGATGACAGAAAATCTCTCCTCAACCATCATCGATGTGTAGCACCCACCTGGGTGATGCATGGCAGCCATTTTGCACCAAATCATTCACCACACATCAGCTGGGGTGAATCTTTAATGACCACATTGAGTCAGGACCTCGGTTTAACGTGTCACCTGAAAGATTGTGCTTCCTACAGCACAGTGTCCCCATCACTGCACTGGGGCACTTGGATTTATTTGATCAGAAGGAAGATCACCCCCTACTGGCCCACCAAAACCACTTCCAGTATTAACTTAGTTTTCCCTGGAGTTCACCAATCCAAGTACTAACCAAGCCCACACCTGTTTAGCTTCAGCCATTCACCAAGAGCATGGTATGTGATGGTATGGCTGCTGGCCTTGCTTACTGCAGGTTCTGACTTACTTCTGCACTGCAAAAAATGTCTGTCTTAAGTGTTTTAGTCTTGAAACAAGATTTCTTTCTCAAAAGTGGAAAATATTAGCTTGTTTTAATTTACTTTTTGCTTGACAAGTGAAATGATCTTACCCCACTGGCAAATCTTACAAAGTAAAAGTTTTAACCCTGGTTTCCTGCCACAAAAAAAACTGTCTCTCTCCATCTGGCCACCTAATCACCCCACCAACCTTAAACATTCTTAGTGTAACCCCATTGTATTCCCTACCCACTTTGATCCCACATGTCATCGCAGCAAGAAAACCAAGTCCTCAGCTGACCTGCCTGGTTAAATAAAAATACATTTTAAAAATGCCTTCCCTTTCTTTAGGACTTATTAAAGGCTGGGTTTGAGCCATCTCACTGTCATGCACGCACATTACGTTACATAACAGGCAGACACTCTTATCCAGAGCCATTTACACAACCATATCAGTTTTACGTAGTAACCCAATTAATACAGCTAGATATTTTTTTACAGAAGAAATTCAGGTTAAACACTTTGCTCAAGGGTACAACGGCAGTGTCCTACTTGGGAATCGAACCTGCACAAGCCCAGTTTCCGAACCATTGTACCACACTGTCACCCTAATATAGACTGATATACTGTATAGTAGGGGTGCAACGAATAATCAACGTAGTCGATGAAAATCGATTACCAAATTAATTGGCAACTAATTTAATTGTCGATTCGTTGGTGACGTCATTGAGTGTGTTTTTCATGCTGTCGATCTGAATTAAACACATAGTTTTTTTCCGGAGCTGATGATGGAAGTACCTAAGGAGTGAGACATCTTGCTTCCTTCTCATCTTTGTTGAGAAGTACACATGCGCATTTCACTCTTAACTCAGCCAAAAAGCCAGTGAACTGCAACATTTGCAAAGCTGACCTTGCCTGGCATGGGAACACAAGTTTTGCTGGAGCATCTGAAGAGGAGGCACGTTCTGGATGATGAAGACTCGTCTTGGTAAGCTAGTTAGCTTGTTAGCTAGCTAGCTACAGTAGCTAATGTTAAAAGCCATGTTACTTCACGTTATGAGCTGTAACGTTTTCTATTTTGAAATAAATTTTTTCTTGATCAATGAATTGTTAATGTCGTTGAACATACAGTAGCAAATAATAACCTATTATTCACAATGATCCAGTTCACATTCCAAATGTGCCCTCCTTTACAATCTTAAACGTTACATCATTGTCGTCATGGCGACGTTTACGGAGAATGTGTTGCTGTCGAGTGCACAAGTTTAAAGAACACCGGAGAATTTGATTTGATACTTTCTAAATCTCAATAAATTCTACAACTCCTGTCTATGGGTGCATGCCCAGTGTGCGTTGCATTCGAATAGATTCGAACGATTTATGGATTTGTTTGATTTCGTTCGAACTTGAATTTTGAAAAAAGGTACAACCCTAATAACTCCCATCTCCATTTATCGTGAAACTGGACATATAGAGGGGCAACATTTATTTAGAACGCATTTCAATGTGCATTTCAATATCTACACAGGATTCTAGAATCAAGAACAAAAAATATGGCTTGAATGTAATTTTTTTTTAATGGAGTAACTGGCAGTAACTGGCTTTCTCGTGGCTCAATGCCTACATACCATAACGGTTTTGTCCACCACCCTTCTTCTGTCATCATTATATGTTACAGGGAAGCCAAAATGCTCCCATACATACAACTTAAATGATGCGGGATGCCTCAGGTTCTACCGCTCCTCCGCTAAATAGTCGTTAGTTGCAGCCCTACTGTATAGTCTACATAGACTGGAACACACCTTAACTTTGAGGGCCTGTCAATTATGACTTCAAGAATGGGGGGTCCTTATTATTTAGCATTTTCAGCTTCTTAAGAACACAACAAGGGTGTCCACTTACAGCACACTTGCCCTCTTTCCCTCATACTCACCCGGGCAAACTCCACTGGCTTGGGCAGCAGGCACATGACCATGACATCGAAGCGCACGTCGCACACCGTCTTCAGCCACTTGGTTACGAACTGCGGCTTGAGCTTCTCCACCAGGCTGCCCACCTCATCGTCCATCATGTAGGCTGTGGAGTGGAACCACTGGAACACCATGCTGACCAGCCGCGCCAAGCTCTCCGTGGGCGTGTTCTCGTTTGGTGTGCACAGGCTCACCTGCAGGAGCAGAAGGCGTGGTGTGACTCAGCAAAGAGGTAGCGCCATAAACAGTGATATGTTTCCATAAGCACAAGTAAGCACAGCATATTTTGATACAGCACCGCACAGAGCTGTGGACATTAGTGTGTACATGGCTTTATTACTGACTGGGATGTCACACGGTGGAGCCACATTAAAACCCAACCAGTCTCTCTAGCACAGCACCAAGGTCACTTTCACATAGAGGTAATCCTATTTCACGCCACAACACAGAAGATTTCAATATAGCAAAGCCCAGCACACAGCATCGAATGACAAATTACAGCACATAGTTATTGAATACAATTCACAACACCGCATAGCTCAGAATGACAAAATACATTGTAAAGTAATACTAGTAGTTCTCAGACCACAGCATAAAACAGACTCTGCTACAGTACTTTTCCACTGAAAAACAAAACAAAGCAACCTTTGTGATCCAAAGTACACAAACCAAAAAGCAGATGCGCATTACGCTAGTGTGACTGCCAAAGTGACCAAGTTTGCCGGCCTTGCCATACATATTTTTAAATACAGGTGCGCAAGCATCTTTATTTTACACAGTGGCTTTAAGTGACGCAGCACCCCAGGGATGCTGAGAGGAGGCGAAATGATAACCGGAAACTCAGCCAACAGAGCCATGCATGTAGCCTACCAGCTGCTAGCACAACCAAACATGAAGGGTGCCTCCCAATATTCTTCACTCCCCACCTCCCTTCCTCCACTCCCACTCCTCTCCTACCCGGGAATGCAAATGTCCTGAACGTTTTGAGTACAATTATTTACATATACAGTATACAATGTACTTGACATTGCGGTTTGCGTCGAGACATTAATTGATGTGCAACCATTAATACACAATAAAGATGTAATCAGCGACATTATATTAAAACACAAAGATCCGATTCCGGGGCACGGAGTAGTAGAGGAGGTAGTAGTGGAGGATGGGAGTGTGTATTTTTCGGCTATTGGGACGTAGTCGAAGACGCGA
Source organism: Ilyophis sp. 1 JC-2022 (assembly GCA_022702515.1). Taxonomy (NCBI): domain Eukaryota; kingdom Metazoa; phylum Chordata; class Actinopteri; order Anguilliformes; family Synaphobranchidae; genus Ilyophis; species Ilyophis sp. 1 JC-2022. Next base: position 37,119,649 of record CM040406.1, read on the forward strand.
ATGTTTTAGTAGGCTACACGCGGTGAACTCAGGCAGGTTAACCGCTAAGCACACGGGACAGTGGTTTGATAAGAAGGCCTCACCAAGAACCAGATACCGAACTGACTGAGTAGCCTCTGGTCGTGCTGATCGTCCTCTTTGTTGTCAAAGTCGATGTTGTCCAAGGAGTGGTGAGAGGCTGACAGGCCCATCTGTCGGCGTTTGTTCATCTCGTACTCCCGCAGTTCTGCGTGGATCTCCGCTTCCTTCAGCAGGCTGGATGCAATGTCCAGTAACAGGCATATGTGTGTAGAAATTGAACATGGTTGGAGATCAGCTCTAGATAGTATCATCAAGCTAGATAGCCAGGAGGGGAAACACGTAAACATGCTAAATTAAGAAATGCATTTACGTGTGGGTAGGCTACTGAATCCTGGTAGCCTACATTAGGGTGACCAGACGTCTATCCTGTTGGGATTTCTAAATTCCTAAAATGTCTGTTTAGGATTTTCTTGTTCCATAGACTATATATAAACAAAAAATAGATTATGGCCAGTATTATATATATATATAGATTATAGCCTCTTTTTTTGAAATCCAAAATATGGTCACCCTACCTAAATAGCCTACATATTGGACATTTACGAACAGCACATACAGGGAATGGCTGTTAGGCTATGTACCACAGTACACTTAGCTCTGTGTGCAGTTACTTGAAAATTGCACAAGATTACAATAACGAATGAAGCAAAGAACGAAGAATTCGGCTAGCTATTTAACTGCTCATCTTCTCCATACAAGCAGCGCCAAGTTCGCCAACAACGCCAGTTAGAAGAGGAGAGCTGGTTTGCGGTCACTTTAAAGTGGCAGCTGATTTGCTACTGACAAGATTTACTGAAAAGCGTTCTGACCATAATTAGGTCATTTTGAGTGAAAATGGTTGCATATCCCCTCTTGTGAAACGAGCCCAGATTTGATGCGCTAGTCCTGTAATATTTTCATAGATTTAACATCAGTAGACCCCATCTCCTGTTTTTAATTTGTGACAGACCCTATGTTAATGAATTTGAGCAGTGTTCACTAATATCCATTCAATAAATTAATATTAGGGGCAGGTATTCAGCTTTATTGAAAAAGAGTAACGAATTGGTGGCCAAATAACATAATTTAATTCATCTTAAATTAAACAATTGAACAAATTTTGTTTAGGGTTTCGATAACCGCTGAAAAAGATTTTTACAAGCTTTCAAAACAGTCAAACTGTTTTTAAAAACTATTTATATAGCCTACCTTCAAATAATTCAATTGACTGCATACTTAATTTTTTACATGCAACTACTTGTCATTGTGCCTTCCAATGCTTTACATTACTGCCCGTCTTGAATATCAAACTGAAGCTTGAGTCTAATTTGTTATTAGTGTTATTAGTTCACCGAATTAATAAGTGCACCCTAGAGATAAGCACCCTAGAGTTTAATTGGCCAGTGAAGCAATGGTTGAATGAAACTGAAGCAAATGTTTGATGTATAAATGAGATATGAATATTTTAATGACCACAAAAAAAGTCCTTGTGCAAAATGGTGCAAGTGCAAAAGTCGTTAAACTTGGAACGTTTCTCAATAGCATTTTGCGGGTTTTAAAATATCAATATCGAATTTACCACAAATAGGTTTTTCTTCTTTTTGAGTGGCCATGGGTAATCGCAATATATGTCAGACAACTCAGACAATATTATCATCTGTCCTCTATGACATTATTTGGACTGTGTTCGAGGCACAGTGTGTGAGTTTCTCAGTTACTATAATAAATTAAAGTGAGGAAATAAAACATCTCGGCATCCCGCACTGCCTCAAGATATAGGACTTGTGATTCCTGAGATCTTAAAAATATCTACTTCTACTTTCATTAAGACCTGCAGCAGCTTCAAAGGGGTTTTATATAGATCTGGCACCATATAATACTATTAAAAACTGCTTTAAAAATGGAGAAGAAAGTGCTACAAATGATATAATGTTACTCCTACGAATGAAATACACTAATGTCATATTAATAATAATAATATTTCTATCTATGCACTGAAAAAAGTAAATGAGCATTTCTTGAAAGTACTGAACCAGATCATATTTATTAAACATATCATTTAATGTTTAAGCTGCGAAAATGCAAACAACGCAAATATATAATTCACATTATACATTTAAAGCAAGCAAATCATGCGGAACCCCTGTCCACGATTCAATTGAGTAAATCCAATGTTTTTTTTCTGAGTCCCTTTAGATCCATCCCATATTTAATTGCACTGTAATGGCACTGTCTAAATCTTTGGAGGATGCCTTTATCATCTTAGATAAGTCATTATTACTCTTAGGTTATTTTTAATAAGTGTGGGTGTTGTCATTAAAACCAACTTTGGCGTTGACAAGGTCACGAACGCAGCAGGGAAAATGTAATGCTACACAATTTGCAGAGTGTGTTAGAAGATGAGTCCTATAAATGCAATTTCCTTGACTTAATATACAGTTACTTGGACCGAAACGTGCCACAGAACACATGCAGGAGGGAGGGATGGGGCTTGTCCTGTGGCAATGTGCAGGCACATGTATGGGCTTGTTGACAGCGGATCATCATTACCTCACCACAGCCTCCACGGTGCACACCAGCTCCTCGGCTCCACATTCGCGCGTGTTGATGGGAGGGGGGGAGGTCTGGTAGAGGTGGGTCTCCGCAGAGGCCCCCACTTCGCTGCTGTGGTGGTTGACATGGCAACGCTTGCAATAGCGAACAGGGCGGTTGCCATGGCGCCCACAGCAACCGGCTGAGAAGCAGGTGACGACCGCTCTCCTGACGTGGGAGCTGCAGTTCTGTCGGAGGGAGAGGGAGGAGCGGGGGAGGGGAGGTACATGGGTACAGGGAAGGACAGAACTGTTGCTGGAAACATATGCCATCATCTGCTCTCAGCGGAAAATCCATCAGCTAATCAATCATTTACATAAAGGTTCTGATGAAATGCGACTGACAGTGTAAACTGTCTGTTGGAATTAATAAAAGGCCCATGTAAATTACATGTTATAGCCTATGCATTTCTGGGGAAATATTTGATTGATTAAAGGCTTAATTTAATCATTTTTAGCTCACTTTAAGGGAAATGACCAGCAGCCCTGTCATTGGTTTATCTGATTTCACATTAATTATTCACTTGGAAATGCAATGTTCTAAAACTGAGCGGTTTGCAAAAGTCAGTATTTCAGCAGCCAATAAATTAGGTTGCCAATAGCCTATATGTTCCTGCTATCTTTTTTCTCAGATACAAAGAAGAAACGTAGGGTTGTCACTGCTTCAGAATGGAACTGGAAGGGCATGTGTTGTTTTTTTCCTGAACATTAAATCAGCAGGCCAGATTTTTATACACATGAAAACACATTTAAAAAGGATCTGTTGTGGGCTGGGAGAACAGAACTGTGAGAATTGAGCACGGTTAGTAATAATACCCACTGAGAGTGGTTATGGGAGAGTAGATGGCTCTGTTGCTTTGTTATGTGCATCAAGGTGTCAAGGGACCAGAAACATTGTTCTCAAAGTGAGAAACAAACATGTGTCCCCACACTGTCTCACTTTTCAAAAAAATAAAATGGCTGGCACTAGAGACACGCTTAATCTGTTCAGTCACTAAAAGCTCGCCCTATTTCAGAAATGCATTACCACCCATCAAATGATCTGATCTTTCTCCCACTTGTAATTTGCAAAGGCAACAGATACAGATCAGCCCACAGCAGGGCAGCATTGTTTTTCCCCTTCCGGGAAATCAGCCATCTGGGGTGTATTTCATAGCCTCATGTATGAGGAGTCGTCCATTTTCAGGTTTTGCTCTACTTTTGAGATGGATCAAAGTGCAGCGTTTTGATAAGGGCAGAAATAATAGAAACTACAGTTACACAAACCTCAGAGAAACTTGCGCAGTGCGACTTGGAAGGGTCGGCTATTTATATTCGATGTCACTGTTTTTCCCCAACATAAATGCACATTAAAACACACAAATGCACATTGCTCTAGCTTTAAAAGAAAGCGCTCACAGACATTCCCTGTAACAAAAACCGTTAAACTGCTTTCACCAAAGCCTATTTAAAAGAGAGGCAGTGGATTAAAACTGCTGGATGACCCGGAGTGGAGAGCAGTTGCTTTGTGTGTCAACCCAATGGCTGCTCAATTGATACTTGAGATTACCAGCCCCGGAGTTTCATCACCGTGGAAACCTGGGAGAATGTCAGGCCTCTGGGTACTGTTCTGGAACAAACATCCTTGCCCTTCCAGTTCAATTAGATAGAAAGCATTAATCACACAAGTAATACATTTCAAAATGCAGAGGAGTGATTAGGGTTTAAAAACTGAGGTAACCAGGATGCACATACTAATCTAACAACACATTTTGTGCCTTATTAATGGTAAAATATGTGTGAATGTAAGAGTGTATGAATGTATGCTTGTACATATGTACAGAACACACACAGACACACACATGCAGTACATACATATAGCACAGGTCAAAAATCATCTCAAAGCAAGTTTTAACAGTAATATATACCACTCTTAAATCCACAAATATAAATGTTCAGCAAGATCTCCAGCCCCATATCATAAGGATTGACAAGCAACCCAAAAGATGCATTCATTTTATTCAAGATTAAAGCACTTTGAAAAATGAGCAGGTTTTCTATTGTGACTAATATGCTCTACGTATTCAGAACTGAAATTATTGGGGTTTTCACCAGTGATTAAGGAAGCTGAAACAAGACATCGAAATGAGTGCGATGTGCTATTCGATGACGGATTCAAATGTATCTTCTAAGCTGATGCACTCATAAATTTTAACATGGGCATTCTTACATACAATACACTATGCCAAATTGCATGTAGTACATCATCTCTCAGATTACAATAACTTTGAGTGTGCATGTGCATTTAATCAATATACAGCATTGCACCTTCATTTATTCTTTTCTTTCCATTATCTACTATAATATTACAGGAACATTTATTGAGCTCTGTTTACAAGCGTTTTATGTGGAATTTGGTTTAATGCCAAACTTGCATTAGTTCGCATGGACCCTTTCTCTTTCTTTTTTTTCATGGTACTTTTTTGATTTACAGCTGACTGTGGACACCAGGACATTTTATCCAGTTAATTCTAACTGCATCTGATGGAAAACATTACAGTACAGAGTACTTTAATATTGCAGGAATGCAACTTACCTTTTAAATGTACTGAGGAGCTTCTCTAAGTATATTTACTTTGCATATTAATCGCATAACAAATGATACATTAAAATTTGTATAGCAACTTCTACTTCTTTAGAAGCGCGAACAGTGCAGTAATGTAATTGGTGAAGTGCCTTACGTATAAAACCACTGAGTATTGCATGTCATGCGTGTTAGATTGTTATTGGACACCAAAGGAATGCATAGACGAAGATGTGCCAGGTGAAGGTGAACATATGACAAGATGTTTGCTTGTGTTCATCAGCACAACAGTGACGCTTGAGCAGGCGTCCGTAGTCAGGGACAACAAGCACAATGCAGAGGTCCAACACCCACAGCACCATAGCAACCATGTCACAAGGGACGCTGTCATACAGCAGGAGCAAGGGGGCATTGGAGGGACAGAGCAGGGGGACACCCTGCAGACACTGGGGACGCCAGCTGAGCCCTCCAGCACGTGTGAACAATACTAATAACTCCACTCTTAAAATCTATCTCCAGCAACATATTGCCCAGAGCTAGAAGGAAAATAACTGTTACATTCAAATAGCTCTGTTGCCAGAGGGGGGAAATAGAAAGTCACATTTACGTACATTTTAAAGATAAATAACAAGTTACATAACGATACATTTTTATCTCTGCATTGTATTGTATGGGATTGTGATTGGCTTTTGAAGTCGTGTAAATTAGCTTGATAAATGAATGACGCACACACATGCAAATAAACTCACGCGTAACCATGGTGCACCTCAGCTTACCTTCTTCTGACAAATGGCAGATATTTCTGCTGTAAGAATGAAGGCACAGAGGGTTTTAGTATGACAAACATATTGCAAGAATCTGGGTTCACCAGACAAAGTGAGCTTTCACCCAACGTCAAACAGGGGCACTCTGAATTTCTGTGTCTATGTAAATATAAATGGCACCTTTACATATGAACAATGCACTTTCAAGGACATGGAAGGCCTCTCATGAAAGGCTGCTTGAGGACATGACCTCGTTTATTTTATCCTTAAAGAACGGTGATATACTATTTATAAATGTAATCCATGCCATCATCTCTCCTGACAGCCAGCTATATTTTATTCATGACTTGTCTGGCCTTCATCTGTGAGTGTGTGAGGGAATGTGATGTCAGACTCTGTATTTATGCGCGTGTGCGTGTGTGCGTGTGCGTGCATGTGTGTGTGTGCTGTGCTACAGGGAAAAAGGTAAATAGAGGGGAAGTCTGCCCAGTTAACACTCACCTTGTGGCAAGAGCACATCAAGAAGCCACTCCGCATGGTCCCTGCAGGGGCACAGACATAAACTCATTAAATATGTCCCTGTGAGAGACACGCCTTGGAAGGTCACTCAGTTCACTAAAGGATATTTCAGTTCGTGTGTTGAGAGCAGATATGTGTTTTTCTTAGGAATACCAGGTGTACACCGAGGCTCTAGAGCTTCTGCCAGTGGATGCACAACCTGTCATAGCAAAGGGTTCTTTGATAATTATACATTATTATTTTTATGATATTTGTCATTTATTAATACTTTGTTTGCCCTATTTTCATTACAATTATATTTACAATCAGTTGTGCACAATCCAGGCTATATTTTCTGAGAAGAAGACACTTCTGTTCTTCAGGTAACCTTGCAGCAACAACAGATGTTGTCATCTCCTGACTGCAGTCCAATTTCCCCTCTGATCACTACCTACTCTGCAGAGCCAATGCCAGGTTATTACTGGGGCCGACACGCTCTCGGTTTCATTCACATGACAGACACCAGCTGGGCCCGCGCCCATTACGCATACGCGAACACGCACACGGCTTCCGCTCTAGGGCTCTCGCTGACAGTCTGGCAGTTTCACGTCAAGACGCCTGCATCTCTGGGTATTCTGCTGAAACTGATCTCAGAAGCAATCCTCGCGCGCAGCAAGCTGGCTGCCTTTCTCAGTCTGTGCCAGACCTTTCCTTCATACTGTCCTGTAGATTATTTCCCCTGGATGACAAGGAAATTCCAATGCTTCCCGTAATATCCCGGTTGAGTAAAACAGCATGAGAATGTGTTTGTTTTTGGGCAACGATATCACTGTAACCCCCAGGAAGAATTCTGATTGCTGTAGCAATGGTATTCCATTGGGAGTGGAATAGTCTTTAGGTTGTTGATAAGTCGCAATAGTCTTGATGGATGAAAAAGGCCGTAACAATCACTCATGTGGATGTGCAATTTATAGCAGTGGCATCTCAGTCACAACCTACCCTGCGATTCTCTGGCTGCATTCCTCACAAATGTACAGCGGAGGGGGCTTGTCTCCCAGAGCGACGGAAAGGGTGGGGTCGATGCACATCTGTAACCAGATGACAAGGACAGCTTCATGCTCTGCATTCAAATTCGAAATCCTGCACAAACTGCCCCTGGGCCTCTCTCCCCACCTTGCTAGGCACATATGCTACGGTCAGTGTCTATAACCCAGACATAGCTCTGCGGCAGGTGACAATGCCTGGCTGGGATCTTCAGACGGTGTAATTTACAGTGCCAGCTTGCTGGAGCCCAACCTCAGGCAATATGGGGTCATCGCTTCCAATTAAGTAGCCAGGCAGTAATTGGAATCCAACCCCGTGCTTTTCTAATTGTCGGCTCCACTGCATCTCAGAGTAGACAAGCAGGGAATAGGCGGGGCTGTGGTCATGTTTTGGCTATGGTCTTTACAGCATTTATTTATTTAGCTCATGAAGGAAGCTGTAGCTGTTTTTGTGGAGCAGTGATGTTTTTTGCTCAAAGCTAACCTACATCTTATGATACATGACTCGTAGAGTCTTATATACAGTATATGTGATGCAACAAATTCAGTCTGTTGCCCCCATAATGCATTTGCCTGGATGAAAACACTACGGGCCTGATTTATTAACACCTTTAGCATGTGCAAAACCTTTTAGCGCACACAAAATGAATAACACAACCAATGATTGGTGCAAAGCAAATATCATGACCAATCATCACCATGACCATGACTAAGTTGTGAAATATAAACCTGGACAGGAATGTGAGACATAAAAAGGGCGTGCAAGACACGGTGTGTACCTTGACGGCAGGCTTGTTTATGGCGTTGTGGCACTCAATGTGCTGGCAGTGGATGGGGTTCCAGGCTGAGGACACAGGGGAAGAGGGGAGACCAGGGTGAGACCCCACCGGCCCTCAGCACATTGATCCCGGTGATTACAAACCTTCAAATTGTGTTCTCTTACAAGACTTCAGCTTTGCTAAATTATAGAGACAGCACTGATTCCATATAGAGATCAGTGGCAGCACTGACAGATTAAAATTAATTGTCGCAATGTATTCTTCATCGGCAGAGTGTGCCCTTCTTCATTTTGTAGCTGCCAGTCCGATATTTGTTAACACGTCAATGATTTATTTGCCACGAGCTGATACGCATCGCTTCCTTGAGTCTCAGTCACAAAGCACTTAACGCTTCCCATTGGGACCGCTCACCTGTGTACTGTAGTCCTCTGTACTCACTGATAGCGCCAGGAGGCTTGAGGTTGGGCCAGTAATGGAAAAGCATTTGAACAGCTGGGGGCTTGACTTGGGATGGTCCATAGGATATGACATATAGCAAGTCCTGAAAAACACACACCCAGGGAACGTATTCTAAAAATGTCTTGTTACCGCGAGAGACGTAGGAAAGTGATTCAAAATTCACAGCCAGCATTCTCCTAACAAGACAAATGCCCTCTAATTGTGTTATTAATATTAAAGGTGGCTGCCGCAGTCACGTTGAGAATTCAGTTACATGACCCTTACCTTCCATACTTCCTGTTTGTGCTTCATAAGACATTCCAGCAGCTGACAGTGGTAGACTGAAAATGAGAAAGAGGAATTCAAACTGGAAGTAAAACCATTGAACATCAATCTACAGAAATGTACTAGAGAAAAATGTATTTAATCAAAAAAATTCTATTTTGGGAGGAAACATCAGGGTATACTATGAAGCAGGAGTTAGCTGGATAACCTGGAACCCTCAAAAGCCTGGAACATGGACTGAAGTAAAAAGAGCTGTTCCATGTTTTACCCAGCTAACTCGGTAATCCTGCTTTGCAGTATATCCCCTGGTGTGCTGCTGTTTTTTTGGGGCTTACCAGGGTTTGTGGTGTACTGCATAGCAATCATTAGCATAGAAGAGGCAGAGAGATTGACGTAGGCTGGGACACCCCCATCTCTTCGAGTGGAGCCCACTAAACAATACAAAAAGCAAGGTCAGAACTACATTTAAGTCATTGAAAACCTGTTTTACTACACAGGGATTTTCTTTCTCCTTTTTTTAACATCAGTAGTTCCAAAAAAAAAACAAAGAAACATTCTTGCTGCATCAGCTCCCAAAACAAAAGCTGGACTCTCGGGAGAAGGAGTTGTGGGAACAGGGGATCATTCCCTCTGGGACGCTGAGTGAATTAGCCTGCTGGCTCTCCTCCTGTTTTACTCTGAGTGTGTCCCGTCGGGGACTGAGGCCACACGCACTCTCCTGTCCCCTCATTATCCTCCACCGCACACTGAAATTACGACCATGCAACAGGGAGCGATCTGCGCGAATGACTAGTCACGTAAAGCCATTTACCACTAGTAGCAAGAACAGGATTCCTACATGCATTTTTCATTGACGTTCCTCTACTGTTCCCTCATTTGACGTGACTTGAAATCAGAGCCAGGATGGGAGATGCTCACAGAGGATGTGTTTAGCCTATGCCATTATGCTTAACTGTGCACTGTCTGCATCTGTGTTTTTACATGGCAGAACAAAGCTCACGTCTGCATTGCAAAACTCAACTGCTGGACGACAAATTGCAATTTGCTCGCAAAATAAATTAATAATAAGTGTCTTTCATAGAGCATTAAAAAATGTGGTCAGCATACATATCTCAGCACTCTATAGGAATAAGCAATGTAAATCTAGCAATGTAAAGTACTAAAATGGTTAACAATTAGTTTAATTCTGGATGTCAAGACATATAACCTTTGAAATGACAATTTATATTTATACTACTCATATACTGTACAGTATAAAAGTCTAACATTATGTTTAACATTCTAAAAATATTTTCTATATGCACTGTATATCTATTTGAGTATTTTACCCATTTAGGGCCTGATTTACTAAGACATTTAGCGTGTGCAAAATCTTTTACTACACGCAAAACTAATAACACAACCAAACTGGTTGCAACTGGTGCAAAAAATGGTTTTGTGTGTGCTAAAAGGTTTAAGCCCTCAGTGTTGATCTGGAAGAACAAAGTTTCTGTATACCAGAGATCATTCATAAATTAACAACTGCCATCCCACCCCCCTTACTGTTGTGTCCTAAAAACATCTTATGTGCCTCCACCTAACCAACAAGCAGTAAACCTGCCCAAGGTTGCACACTACACCTCCCCCTTCTGTCCCCCAATGCTATATTCTTTCAGACAATGCCGTATATGTCATTATCTGTATGAAACATTCATTTATTTGATTATCAAGATATAGATTGTCACTTGGAGGCATTTAAAAACATCTCCATGCATATCTCCATTCATTCTCTTTAAGTGCAGCTGTATAAAACCCCCCTAAACTGCAGTGCAGGAAGTGCCCCTGTACCCTGAAACATGCTGTTAATGAGGGTGCACTCACATATGGCCATGGGAAGGAAGGAGTTGCTCAGGTATTCAATGATATCCTTGTGCAGGAAGGGGGGGAAGGTGGCTAGAGTGGAGATCATAGTGTAGGGCAAAGTGCTGAGAATATCGTCACTGAGAAAGGGGAGGAGGCAAGTCGTAGTGTAAAATACGGACTGTCCCAGATCTGGAAAAAGTAAGGGAGAGAGGAAAATCAAAATCACCACACTTTAGTCACAAACATTACTCTGTAGCCTACCCCGTCCTGCCCTCCTAGAGCGTTCTTCACAAAACTATGACAAATGATGGTAATGCGATGGTAAATTCCCTGTGACCTAAAGCCAGAAACTAGAGGTCCCTTAACCCGAATACAGCTCAGACTTTGCCCACATATAGCCTGGCTACATCCTATTTGGCTAGAAATGTTTCACTTTTCAACCAAATGTAGCATAGTTTTCATCTGAATGTCCAGACAGCATTTCAGGAACTTTTCACCACAATAATGTTCACTGGGTTTCTTTTAAAGTACAGGAATTATTTTCAGTGGAGGCAGCTATGTGAAATGTAGACTTTCATCCTCTTCTTGTTTGCTACCAGTAAAATTAATGAATTAATTAAGGGAATATAGGTTGTTGGTAGATATAGTTAAGGAAGTAGAAATTTTACAAATAAAATATGGAAAAAACCAAGACTGAGAAAAGCTCCAGAATGTCTCACATAATTTGAACATGAATCAGAGTATCCTGTGGAGCGCACGCTTCATCAGGAAATGCAGTGCACAGCTCTTGGTGTGGACCTGGACATCTGTATGCTTTTGCAGTAACTACACTACCACACCAACATATGCAACATTCATTATGCATATCAAGGCATTAAAAAACTGTGCATGCTATTCCATATCAGCCAACCAGCCAGTACAGACCATCATTTCAGAGTGACCCCGCCCACGGTCCAGCCACGCAAGCCCTCACCGACAGCCAGCGGCGGACACCGACAGAGCCCGCGCGCCTTGACCACTCACTCACCATGCTGACCGTGCTGCAGCAGGGGCACCAGGTCGAGCAAGGTCACCAGCGTCACATAGAGCCCCTGATAGTCCAGAGAGGGATACTCTGAGAGCTGTGCGTCCCGACTTTGCTGCCCCCCGCGGTCAGACGGGGCATCGCGCAGAACGCTGTAAAGGAGGGAGCGAGTAACTGTAGGGTTGATGGAACTGACTTGTGGTCTTAGAGATGGGGTGAGTGGGAATGGCACAGGAAAAAGACACATGGTCATGGGCACGGCCAAATTGGATGCTTCCTGGTTCTCCTTCCTGCCTGTACGGGATAGAATGCTGCTCCGGGGGACAAGGGAAAAAAGAGACAACAAAGACACAGAGAAACAGCACATTACATTGAAATGGCACTACAGACAGCGTAAATAGAAAAAAACCCAGATAATCTCCACATAGGATGCAGTGTCGCCACGTTTTCTTTTTTCTTTTGGAAGGCACCGGTTCGCGTAATTTTTTGCGTTCCAGCATGAAAATAATTGTTTTATCTTTTTTTTATGTTCTATCTTTTTTTTCTTGGGAAGCGAAAAATAAATTTAAAAAAACACGAGCAAGCAACGCTTGTAAAACTGTAATGATCACTGCATCTCATGCGTATCTGGCCACAAGGAGCAAAAATATAAAAAAATTGCATGTTTTCAGTGACAACCCCATACTCCTCTTGAGGGAAACAACACCCTCAACACCTTTTTCCTCAGGAAAGGCCTGTCTTCTCCCATTATGTCAGAAACGAGACAGTATGGTTTGATAAAGATGCTAATTGGTTACACTCAGAGTGTAAAATTTGTCAAAGCTTTTTGAATAGGGGTGGGAGCATTCCAATGGCTTGAGAAATATAGGGGCGGCACTTTTGAAACATGCCTCAGCCAGTAATAAACATGTATGACAGGTTAGGTAAAGCTCCTGGTCACAACACATGTTTATTGTACCAAAACATAATGTCTGTATGCATACATTATGATACTGTCTCAGTATCATCTGGGGAATTATGAAATCCAACAGGCATATGGATTCAAGTTCTAAAATAAATGTAACTAATCTACGGTAGGGAGAAAACTATAATGAAAAAAGGGATAGGTTGCTCCAAAGGGATGACCGGTAACATTATGTTTGTGAGCTTATGGGGATGGACGTTTGCGTTTGCTGTCCCCTGAGGGCTGATGTACATTTATATCTTTTGGAAAACAGCAGCAAACTTTAAATGGGTCTAAAACAAACTGGAGATACCATAGTGCTTTGCACTGTGACTAAACATAATGTACAGATATGTATGTTGTGATATTAGCAGCATTGCTTCTAAATTAGAACTACTTCTAATGAGGCTGCGACTCGAGTCACAGTTTAGACATTTTGGGTTGTGCATTTTTCATTCACGTTTGTATGTTTATACGTGTTCAGCAGGGCAGTGAGGAAGGGGAATGATTTTAAAAGTTCACAGTCTACATTCTCACTATGTTGAAAAGCACAGACAGATGTGGCGAATTAATGCTCCCCTTAAGTCATTGCTCTGATGCAAATATTCCGCATATGCTTCTTAATTTTTCACTTCTAATCATGAGAATTGCAACATTGTATACAATACAATCATTTAAACACACGTTCACACACAAACACACACACATACACATACGCACACATTTATGCAAATATACTATACATTTGTTTGCAATAGCTAAAATTACTAAAAACACCTGTGCATTTAAATGAATGTACCATCCTCCTTATGGTCATGGTCAACCATGACAAGCATCAGTGAACCATCAGAGTCCCATTCTCTGTATCTTTTACCCGTTGATGCCATTCTGCCCGTTGGTGCCAGACAAGACACCATATAAGATTTCTCATAGTGAAGAACCATTCATGCAAACATATACATGCTTACATTAAATACGTTTTTCTCAAACATAATCCAACACTGAGTATGTTGATTTTCCTCAAAACCGAGGCTCTGAGATAATGTGGCTTGATTGAGTGACAGTATTACCTGAATACTGGTCTGGATTGATCTCTCCTGATAAGTATCTATGATAGAAAAGTCCCTATGTGAAAAATAAATTGCAATGGAAGGTGTCATTTATCAATTGTGGCCATTAAAGCTTATTGTCAGTAGTAAATAAAGAATTGCTTCCTCATGCATAATTTGATTCAATGAGTAATCTGGGATTCCTGTCATCTGGAAGTAGAATTCTGTTATAAACTTCGGTAGTGGCCATGGCAGTAAAAACATTAATTAAAAATCAGTTCAGTGCAACAGGACATCACTGAATGTCACTAGCTAGCTTGTTTACATTTCTATTTGTAATAAATGACTACTCAAGTACTGTTACCTATGTATTCTAGGTCAATGTTCACACAGCATTCATGGTATAATGGCCACCTAATGAGGTAATTTACTAATTAGTAATGTTGCTATCACCAGAGGAAGAAAAAGTAAAATTTAAGTACTCATTATTTGAACCTTTACTGTTACCCATAATCCTTCTTGGTTCTCATTGATCTACAAACTATTGCAGCCATCTAACATGTCAAATCCAACACGGTATATTTCATTTGAATTTAGCTAGCCATATATTACATTCACTTGGCAGACGCTTTTATCCGAAGCGACGTACAATAAGTGCATACCGAAGGTCGTTGAAACAACTACAAACAGGTCCGATAAAGTAGGCTACAGTTCCAACATAATGTAGCGGCTATCCATAGACATGAACATTGAGTCTAGTTCAATTCCATAGCAAGCTAATATTATTCGGTTAAAGATTAAAATGTTTTCTTTCATGTTTTTCCAGACATTTTTACCCAGAGCAAACTGGCATACATTTTTGGACAGTTTCACAAACAGCCTGCTACCATTACAAATACATAAATTCAAATGCTTTGGGAATAACGAAAAAAATAGGGAGTGATCAGTTTTTTTAAAGAAACAACAGTACTTTAAAATGTGATGTCAAACTAAGCTCCAGACAGATGGTCGCGCTACTCTTAAATGGAGTGGTTTACTTTTCTTCATACTAAATCTAGAAAAGTTTAAATCACATAATATTACTCAGCAGCACAAGGAAATTCCTCTACCAGTGAATCATTGCTCAGTTGTCGTGAAAACAACATAGTCAGTGGGTTTATCTGACATTCGCATATTTGAAATGTCAATTCTGCATATTACAAATATATTTAAAAATATTAAATTAGATATATTTGAATATGACACAAACAACACTTTATATTCTCAGTATATGGTTCTTCCTTATAAGAAATCAAAACATCTGTGCCATTTAACTTTTTAATGTTGCATACAGACAGAAGTAGGTTGCTTATTTGTTCCATACAGTCCCAGTTCACAGTGTTAGAAGTAGACAAGAGGTGAAAGTAAATGTAATTTATGGGTGACTGAGGCAGGGGCCATATATCACTCAGTATGGTTTGGTGTGCGTCCCACTCGAAGAGTGGAGGTGGAAAGTCCAGGGGTCAGACAGTAAAAGTCCTGCCATGTGTTTCTTCCAGCCATGAAATCAGCCAACTGATTTCACTAGTTAGTTCTACCCCCTGGCTGAATAATTGTGCTAATTAGCATATCCAGGTGATTGAGAAAAATACTAGGGAGGAATTTTACTTTCTGAACCTGGATTTTTCACATCTGTCGAAGAAAAGCCCTGCATCTGAACACCGTGAACCTCATAACACATTTTGGCAGAATATAGCTTTCCCACTTGATTTGTCATCAAATATTAATGTCAAAGCTCCATCCTCTGTCTGTGATTCAGGTACCCGTCTGGAAACTGGCATACCTTTACAAATTTGTTTTTACAAACATCACCTTCTATATTAAACCCCTGGAAATTACAATGTCAGTATCATGAACTAACTAGAAGTGATTCTCACTATCTTGACCATTCTAAGCGACTGCCAGTAAATTGAGCCACATATGTTATATATTATAAAGCTAAATGGAAAATCTTTGCAAGAAACATTAACGTAGGTGACTGTCATCTATTCTGGAACTGGAGCAGTTTACATATTGTATTTTTTAACAATGTTACACTGGTATAAAAACATCTTGGTATATGCAGTACTACATTTTAGTCTTGCAAATAATGAGGGTAGCGGCAGTGTAGTATAATGTTAAGGTTAATTTTAACTGGCCTTGTAAACGAAAGGTTGCAGGTTTGATTCTCAGGTAGGATACTGCCGTTGTACCCTTGAGCAAGGTACTTAACCTGAATCACTTCAGTATATATCCAAAAATATGTAAAGAATGATATTATATGTAATAGATAATATGTAAAAAATGCTAAGTGGATAAGAACATCTGCTAAAATGCCTGTAATATAATGTAATGGTAAATATATTACAAAAACAATCTCTTCATGATAAAAACAAAAAGCTTTCAAATATGACTAGTGTCTCCTAATCATTCTCTAGTTACTCTTAACAAGCTCATCATCTTGTTCATTACATCTTCTCATATTCTAAAGTACATGGTTGAAAATCAGAATGTGAACTGTAATGAGTGTCAGAACTGGAAACACCACTTTAGACACTTTCCAAAAACAGCAGTAGAAATGAAAGTACTGTTTCATGAGTCATTTGAGGGTAAATTGTCCCCATGTCATGATGTGAAGGTGTTAAAAACATTCTGGCTGAATTATGTTAGTTTTGGTTCTCCTAATCTTATCATCTGGATAAACAGTCAAAAAATGTCAGTCACATTTGCATTAGAGCTCACCGCACAGTGCTCTAATATACTGCATAGTTTAGTCTGCTAAAGTACAATGCCATGGTTTTGAGACTCACAAACAACCGTTGAGACACACAAACAAAGGCTGTCATGGCACAGCGATGGCCATCTCCTGACCTGAGCTGGAACACGTTGTTCCCTTCCCTAGATTTCACAGAGCCCCAGGGAGTCTTGGAATGATAGGGCGTGAGTCTGACACCAGCAGCTCCCACCAGGCATGAACAAGACAGAGCCCTGGGACTAATGTGGCAAGAAACCTCAGAGAACGTGTTGCAACCAGTCTCCGAAAACTCTGGGGTCAGGCTGACCTAGCTGTTTCTCCCACTGCGGTACAGGATAATTCCCAGTTAAATTATAGCCACTTACGTGGATGGATTCCATTACAGACCTGAGAGGCAATGTCTGAGTAAAAGAGGACACCTTTTCATTTCCTGTAACAAAATCCTACACCACAGGACAGTGCAGTCTGGGAGCAGTGAATTGAAATCTCAGATTAGACTGAAAGTAACTGTGAAAGTAGCTTCATAACGCCATTAATAGCTGTGGCGGTCGCAAGACCAGATCAGAATTGTCATGTCAAAGAACCTCACAATTCCATTTACACATCTCTGTGGTTTATGTCATCTGGTGTACAATGCAGACAGAGGATGGAGCAGTGCCACTTCTGGGTCTGTAAATGTAGGACTTGGGGTTGCACGGTTCTCAGATGAAATGTTACAGTTTCTCTGGGGTTTTTAAAAATCTTATTTCTGCCTTCTGTGTTTTTCCTCTATTCTGTTTTGTCAATTTAACAACCTGATGAATGTAACATTGAGATGGATGAAAAGTCATCAATCAAGCATGAGCTCATTTTGAGAAAAACAATACAGTTCACTTTAGGCCCTGACCTGCTTGGGCCTTGAAAATTTCAGAGCTATTCAGCACAATTTTAAACAGAATCCTCTTACCAATGAGAGGTGTTAGAAAATATAACCTTATTTGAAGAGGATTGTGTTAAATACCATGTGATGCTCTAGCAGACATTTGTCTATATTTTCAGTTTTCCCAAAATGTGCCCATGTTGGTTTGAAAGACCTCCAGGCCTTATTAAACTACATCTTTCTTCTAGCAAAAGGTAAAACTTCTTTGCCTCTGTGGTGTGTTTTTGTATTATATGTATCTCAAAGGATTTTTTCACGATCGGCTTTGTTAAAATTTAAAGTTAAAACTTGCTGTGTAGGAAGACAGTGTAAGGCTGCTATTGCATGTAACACGGCATATTTTTAATTGGTTATGAATAATGTTTAATACACACTCTACTGGATGAGCATTTATTTGAGACTTGGTCGTAGCATAAATGTGCAAGAATGCACACGCTGCTCCAGTAGTTAATTCAACAATTTTGCTTGAAGAAAGAAATTTACATCTCATCTAAACATAAGCAACAACATGTTTGTAACTGGTGAGGTCTTGAAAGATACTATTGAGATATATTTCATAAGGCATACATCTTTGGATGAAGTACCTCTGCACAATGCTGTGTCAATAACAGTGACATCTGAAAAGTGCGCTTAAACAGCACAACGTTCACAAAAAGAGTCATGATAACTCTAATTCTACCCTGTAATTATAGATTTTGTTTAGAAAATATCCCCCTTTTTGTATTATTTATATTAAACCGCAAGTATGTGTTGTACTATCAGGTAAGTAGATAAGTTCTTAGGAGGTTACTTCACCTGTGGGTTCCAGCGCGGGGTACTTACCTGAGCAGGGTTTGGGAAAAGTATTTCAGTGTGTTTGCAATGTCTGTTCCAGACGGCACAGGGTAAATATTGTGAAGCACACGGTTGTGATACTCTTGCAAGTACCGTATCTTAGAGGCAACTAAACAAATAAAGAGCAGAGTGACAAAAGTGTCAACAGATGACAATATCTCCAGAAAGGTCTAATGGCAACAGAGCGCTGCGGGAAGTGGCGGTTCGATCGAATATCCCATGCAGATTTTACATTGAGCTGCTCCTGTTGCAGGCTACAGTTGCCTTTGTGAAATTATCCCACTGATTTAGTCTGTCACTTGTGGAGATTCCATGTACAGTATGGGTTTTATAAGATGTTCATTCTTGTTTGGAGAGCTGAAAAAACACTATTTAGGGTCAAGAACATACATCAGATTCTATACTGTCATTCTATACTAACACATGCATGTTGCACTTGGATGCTCCACAGTAATTGCTCTACTTTTTAAGGGAATGACAGCTATTTCGTTTAAAAGCTGTTTCAGCCTCAGATAAGCAGGCAACCCAACGGGACATACGTGTGTTATTCCCTGTGTACTCGGAATCTGTTCTCATCTCTACTGTTGAACCCCCGGGCAATCAAGCTGAGCAGCAGGGGGGTTCATATTAAGCCCTGTTCTCTCACTGGGGCTGTGTGGACCCGTGACCTTTAGATTGTGGGCAGCTGGGTCACATCCCACCCTGGAGTGTGGTACTTTTTTTGACTCGGGGCATCGGAAGTGTTTAACTTCCCCCGACATGTTAATAACAAGCCCCAAGAGACCATGGAATTCCAAATGATTAGACCAATAAAACGGCACCAACAGAATGCTAGGTTTGGGGAGATTTCTGCGTCCGCTGGATTGCTTTCACTGACATAATCTGCAGAACAAGTCTGACACGAATATCAAACATTCTGGTATGCACAATCTGCATCTTGGATATACTGTCAAGTCGCATGGAAAGCGACCGACTATCTAGCGAATGCAATCGCTTTTGCCAACAGTATTGCTTCTGCACTGTTGCACATGCTCTGTCCAGTTTTGTTCTGAAAACTTTCTTGGGCCCAACAAAACAGACACCATTAGAGTAGGTAGCTTTGGGATCAAATGTAGCCTACAGCTTGCCTTACAGAGCTATGATGTTCAAATACATTTTCCAACAAAAAAAAATACATAGGGAATGTGTATAGTGTTATAGTGTTTCTTTACTGAATGCCTATTTCTTTGTTTTTATTTGTTGCTCAATATATACCCTGGTGGATACTAGTCACTGAGTACAAGCACATTAGAGGCTGAGGTAATTTGTCAAATAACACACAGGCCTTATACTATATGGTTGCTTCCTCCTGAATGTGAACACTGAACAGGGTCTCACTTGCATTTGATGTCAACATAAGAAAATTAAGAAGGAAACTCACACGCATTTGATACTCAACTGTGGTATTGTTCATAGGCATTTTTGTAATATTCACTTACTCCCCCTGTTTTATTCAGTTATCAGTCACATTCAAGCATTTAGACTCGTTTTACTGAGTAAAAACATGGTTTCCATTGCCACTGAAATCAAAAATGACAAAAAACGTCTTCAGACATAAGGGATGCTTAGGGTGGAAGCTACCACATTATTGACCACTTGCCTCCATATTGTGCGATACACTTAAGAAGTGAAAATTTGACTAATCGACCTTGAGATTCGTATATCTAGCTCTGGGCACCAGTCGCATTTTAATGCGTCAAGTAGTTTAATTGGAAATCGTCTGTGTTTGTTTCTTTCCCTCCCTCCCGTTTTTAACCTTTACCAAAAACAGAAAATATCACACACTGAGAGAGACAGCGCGAACAGCCCTCTGCATAGCGAGAACGTGTTGCAACCAGCCTTAGCAACCATGGTTTCATCACCAAGGACAGCTACCGTGATTTGATTTTCAATGCGTTCTTACAATCACTGTTTAGCCAGCAAGAAAAAGAGGGGAAGCGTATAAAACACTTACATTGCTCTGCTTTCGTTGACATCGTGAAAAGTCGCGACGAAGAAATATAGATCTACGTTGTTCACCCCTGCGGTGTCTTTTCCCCCGGTCCATAAAAAGTGAATAAACCCTCTCGCGCTCCTGATAGATTTGGTTATACCACTAAAGCACTAGCATCCGAAAGTCGCATTGTATATATGCGCAGTGGCAAGAGACCTGCTCTTAACGTGCAGCATCGTGGTGCTATTAGATTATATCCGTGTCACTTCACGTCCATTCTTAGATGAAAATGTGCCTGCAGTATATAAAACAGAAATCAAGATAGGCGCACACCTTTGCAACAAATGGACTGATCCAACTCTGACAAATTGCCATTCATGATTTTTTTTTCAGGT
The DNA here is from genome assembly GCA_022702515.1 of Ilyophis sp. 1 JC-2022. Lineage (NCBI taxonomy): Eukaryota > Metazoa > Chordata > Actinopteri > Anguilliformes > Synaphobranchidae > Ilyophis > Ilyophis sp. 1 JC-2022. Next base: position 37,140,421 of record CM040406.1, read on the forward strand.
CGCTTTTTATTTTGTCATTTCAAATCGACTTTGACTATAAACTGTAAAACCTCCAGAATGTATTGAAGTGGCAGAACGTGTGTATTTATGCTGTTCATTTTAATATCTAAAACTATGTGTCACAGGATAACACTGAGCAACAGATGGTTTTCAGATTATGTTTAAGACTAAAGATCCAGTATGCGTCTGATTTCAGGTTTACTCTGTGTATGTGCAGTAATTCGATTTTACATCCTAACTCAGTATTGAGCGCATCTGTAGCTAAAGCACTTGGTCTGCAATATTTCAGTAATGGCCCCATTTTCTTCATGTCATCTTAAAAATAAATCAAATGTTATCAATATAGGACTATTTAATTTCTTACTCAAATCTGGGCTGATTTTTACAGTTTTATTTCTGTTCCAACTATGGTCATTTATGGTCATACTTTAGCACTGAAAAGTAAAAAGACAGCAAGGTATTTTTACTTGTGTTATACATTATTTTATTTTTTAAATTTGATATATATACAGGTGCAGCTCAAAAAATTAGAATATCGTGAAAAATTTTTGTCACTCATTTCAGAAAGTGAAACTCATATATTATATAGATTCATTACACATAGAGTGAAATATTTCAAGCCTTTATTTCTTGTAATTTTGATGATTATGGCTTACAGCTAATGAAACCCAAAATTCAGTGTCTCAGAAAATTAGAATATTTTGCTTTAAAATATTTTTAAAGTATCATATTTACTATTTGGTCGCATATCCTTTGCATGCTGTTACTACCTGAAGTCTGTGACCAATCAACATCAAAAGACTCTCAATATCTTATTTTCAGGTACTGTTACTGTTACTTTTTTCCCCATAGAGTTCTATAGGAAAATGAGTCAGGAGAAATAACCCTTGCAGTGATCCATCCACATCTACTCCATATCTGGCAACAGAGTGATGGTTTGGGGCTCGTTCGATAGCTCAGACCCTTGATGACTTACAGTCATTTAGCCAGCCATGTGTTCCATACTGTACCAGTGTAATTTACAGCTGAATCTAGTCTCACCCCCCAATTCCCATAGAGATCAGTTCAAATGCAGAGAGGTTATAGTATCGCTTGTAACAGTACCTGAAAATAAGATATCGAGAGTCTTTTGATGTTGATTGGTCACAGACTTCAGGAAGTAACAGCATGCAAAGGATATGCGACCAAATATTAAATATGATACTTTAAAAATATGTTAAAGCAAAATATTCAAATTTTCTGAGACACTGAATTTTGGGTTTCATTAGCTGTAAGCCATAATCATCAAAATTACAAGAAATAAAGGCTTGAAATATTTCACTCTATGTGTAATGAATCTATATAATATATGAGTTTCACTTTCTGAAATGAGTGACAAAAAATATCGAACTTTTTCACGATATTCAAATTTTTTGAGCTGCACCTGTATGTATAACATATCACTTCCTGATTGCATTTTCAGAAAATTCCATGAAGCTCATATTTCTACTTTTTTGCAAAGTAGGGGAGAGATCACAGGCAGACCTCTAAATAATATTATTCCATCGAGAGAGAAAGAGAGACAGAGAGAGAGAGAGAGAGAGAGAGAGAGAGAGAGAGAGAGAGACTGACTCTGTTTCTCCATTTCTATTTTACCAGCAGTCTTCCATTAGTCAGTTTGAGTTTTGAAGAAAATGTTTATTTTATTGAAGGGAGAGGATCCGGTTTCCAGGAAGTAATTGACATTCTCAAATTCCCCAGTTGTAAAACAAGCAAGTGTTCCAATTCTGAAGCAGAGCGAACCAATACCATGACCTTAACCGTCTTGCTATTTTATAGTGGAATGTAGTGTGTGCCAAGATCCACTATTCCCATCTCCAGCTGCTAGAGTAACAATGTGTTTCTTCCTGTTCTGCTCCCTTGAGTTTGGTTTGGTCTTGACCCACCTGGTTTCCAACTTTGCCAGACAAATAGTTCAAATAGTCTTTATCAGGTTTCTTCAGTTTTTTGTCGTGCATGCCTGTGATCTAAATACTGCAATAAATAAAGATTACTTCAAAGGTCTGAAGTTGTATATTTCGGATCAAAGTAAATAGTTAAAAAATAAATGGGATTGATTTATCCTATAGTATGTCATCATATAGCAGACTGCTGTCAAAGTTTAAGCTAGCAACTGCAATACAATAAAGCAATAGAAATACGTGACAACTTTCATTTAATGATTCTCACCTGTTAGCATGCTCCTGAGCTATGTTTGAGTATACAGTATATTGCTATTCTTTTTCATTTTTGTTCCCCACTGTGCATTTTAATATTTCCCTATTTGCGTAAGTACACTACATTTCTATGTGACCTACATTGTTGCATGGCAGAAGGTTACTTAAGAACATGCTGTATGCTAAGAAGAGAGTATTCATGATGTGTTCACATAATACTGTTGGTTGGGGCATCATCTGGGGGTGAACGTGTTCTCTTGCGGTATTCGGGAATATGATGTAGGATCCAGCCTGCTGGGACCAGTAGCGTGACGGCAAACACTGACATTGCGATTAAGCTTTTCTGTGAAGAAACAGAAGCAGGAAATGATGTATAACATCACAATTGTATCTTGTAGAATTATTTTTCTTATAAGAGAGTTTCTACTTCATTACTGGATCAAGATTTATGTATTGATAGGCATTTACAGTCATACTATCTTACACAAGCAAACATTTACAGAGATGGACATTCAATATAAACCCAAAGCTGAACAGGTGAACCTATCAACTCAATCTGTGAGCTGTTTACAGTGAACAACATTGGACAGTACCTGTGGAGGAACTGTATTACCTATATGGCTATGGACGCACAGGTTTAAAGTGAGTCCAGGAAGTCGTTTCTCTTAGTGTCAAAGAACTCCCTGTTTGACATAACCACCATCCGTGGGACTAGGAGGACTGTATGTTTTACTGTAAAGATCTTTCTATCTATAGGGCTTTGTGATTTTTTTCTGCAGCATACTTGCTGGCTGTGCGCTGGTCTTGCGCTGGTCATGTGACCCAATCCAGATCCTTTGCTCCCACTAGGGAGTATACAGCTGGGAATGCTTCCTGATTTTTTGTGTCTTCCCTCACAACTGTGATCTCCCATATACAAACATACAAGATTTTTCTCAGATTTAGCAAATAAACTGTGTTAGACCAATGGTAGAATTTGATAGCCATTCAGTTATATTTGCTCATAGATATCTAAATATGTGCTCTACGGGTTTTTTGTTTAAAATTGGAATTCTAAAGCTATAGTACCTAGTTGTAGCATCTTGATATATAAAAACATCTGCCCGATGTCAGTTGAACTGTACACTGTTCAATGTTTCCCCCAGGATGTTTTTGTAGGCCAGGTGATGAGGTGGCATAATTTAGCCTGTTGTAGGGGAAACACTGCTGTTTCTCAAGAGAGCACTTTAAAGTGAATGTCATAACAACGTATGTTAATTTACCACTTCCAAATATTGTCCCCCTTACATGGTTATAGTATCAGTCTTAATTTTCAAATGTCTGCTTATAGTCCTCTCCAGAACTTTCTGATGAGTACAGATAGAAGCCATCTCAAGTTTCTTGGTGACCAGATAGATTAAACAATAATCTAGGTTATATGAGAGGCGCTCTTGTCATCCATATCCCAGTCTCAGTGTCCTTCTGTGTGCTACTGTATCTGCTCATTCTAAATGTTCTGGAAGGCTCTATTGACCGTTCTCAGATGGCCCGTTCCCTGTCTCTCATTTGATTACAGTGTATCATAGTCATAGCTGCAGCCCCCAGCCCTACAGATTTCATTGCACATATAAACGCTGTGGTAAAAAACCTCTGGATGCCCTGAGGACATTTCAGTGTCTAAGCGCAAAACTAAACGGCTCAATCATTAAACATCGCAGTGCCCACTTCCGTAGGAAAGCTTAGCAGAACTGACTTATAAATTGTGCATAAATAAAACATCCCTCTGCAGAAAGGCATCTAATTTGACCCACATTATGGAATAGTTTCTTCATGTCACAGTCACCTGTTTATGGAGGGTTTCTGGGATGCAGATGTACTGTACTTTAGAATACGTATAATTAACCTGATTTTTTATTTAATCTAATTACCTAGTTGAGCTGTCAGGTCTGCTAAAATCTGTATTTGTTAACTGTAATGGAGATGCCACACTAATTGGTTGGCGGAGATCCCTGAATTAGGTTTTAGCATTAGTTTAGTATAATTTTATTAATCTGAGGTAATGGCAATGGAAGTCGAAATATAAAGGGCTATTCAATATCAGCTACAGCTAGAGACCAAACAGCCATTGTAAAGACAAATTTCAGTTGAATGATGCCACAACCTGCAAAAATTTCATCAAGAAATTGACCTGCACTGCCAAAAATGTCTGTCTGTGTTTTAGTCTTGTAATGAGACTTAAAACGTTTTTTTTTCAAAAGTGTAAAATATTAGCTTGTTTTAAATAAATTTTTGCTTGACAAGTGAAATTATTTTACCCCACTGGGAAATCTTGAAATGAGTAAAACTATCTCACCCCACTGGCAGATAGTTTGTTTTATTTAGCAAAAAATGCTAAAAATTCTAGAAATAAGATTCTAATGTCTAAATATAAGATTAAAATGCTTGTTAATATTAGTTATTAACATTAGAATATTTTTTCAGTGTGATCTAGGAGTAGTTAGCTGTTTAACATAGAATAGCTTTGTATCTCTCCTCCTCTCTCTGGGTGCACAATATCACCGTTTGTCCTCAATGGCCCCCCAGTGGTGGAATGAGCTACATGTCATCAGTACTGCAGAATTGCTTTCTGTCCTATGACAACAACAACAACAGCGATTTAGATTCAGATTTCATTGTGGCCACCAGAGGTACATGCACTATGCCTAGCCTCCACAATCTGAAATCTAATGTAGTTAATAATTACTCTTTCAAATCGTTGTTAGTCATTATAAGCGTTAAGTATCATATAAGTTAACATTACCCAACCCATCCAAGGGCTGCAGAGGAATACATTTTAAAAAAATTTAAAAAGCAATAAACTAGGTTGGTAGGTTTAGGAATCTTTCTCTAAGGAGCCGTGATACTCACCCCTAGTCCAATCGTTTCTTTTGGAGGCTTGCTGTAGATATTGGATCTCTTATCCTGCAGGATTACTTTAGCCCTAACCAGCAACACAGTCTGAGGGAGACCCCTCGAAACAGCAAACATCATTCTGGGATGTCCGACGTGCTGGGTACGTGTAGGCTGAGCTCTAGTCTCAAGAGCACTGGAAGGCTTCACAGCATATCCTGTGAGATAGAGACCACACGCCCAACTGTCCCGTTACAGGGAGGAGTCTTGATATGCTTTAACATTCTTTCACCAACAACCATCTCACAGACCTGATCTAATGAGAACATCCGCAGGAATGTAAAATAACGCACCTTAATCTCAGTTCAGCATGAGGGACACTGAAAAACAACCTCTTCCTGGGAGTAATCGTAGATGAAGAGGGTTATGATGTGACCAGGGCTATAACAGCAGTGCTCGACGCAAACATTTTTTTCCAAGGTGCACACATGCTCTTAAATTGAAAAATATAGCAGAACATTAATGCATACCAATTAGTTGATATGCTCCAAAATACTTTTTAGAGTCAGCACGCATACATTTTTAGAAGCCATTGATCCTGAAGGAGCACTGATAGAGCCCTGAATGGTTCATAAAGGTCCAGGTGCAATCTCAGAAACACATTTCTTCCGAAGCGCTGATGTATTTAATCTTGCATCAAATGTTGTCATTATGTCAATATTGATTAAAGTGAATACATTAGTGTATGGTGGTAAGGTATCTACCATGTCTTCAATGCCCCTTGCAAACAGAAGCATTTGCTACCATTGATACTTTGCCATCTTCCATGAAATAAATGTTTTGTTCATGAATGAAAATGAATATTTTATCATATGTGAAACACATGTGAATTCGTACATATACTCAGGGTCGTTAACCCAAGCACACAAGACTATGCAACCCTGGCATCTCTAAAAACCAGCACTTGCCTTTACTGACTATGTCCTCCTGCTTAACGTGGAAGGCTGCTCAGATCCTGTACTATAGTGACTTAATTGTAAGTAATCTGATTGTGTGATTAGATAAAAATGCAAACAACAAGAAGAAAAAGAGCCAGCTGTTCTGTGTCAAAGAGGTCATTGGTATCGCTGGAGCACATATTCCACAAACAAGAGCCTCAGAAAGAGCACACAGACAGCCTGGTTTCTGTAAACACACTTATCTGAGGTGGATCAGGAGGAAATTCTGTTTCCTAGATACCAGCCAGGGGACAGTATGTGTCTGATATAAAGACTTGGGGGACTCAGTTGGTCAATCATCATCATGCTACATGTTTAAAAAAATCTCTCTTACAGGGAAACTGTCTACCAGCCAAAATAACAAGCTTTTTATGATAATTTATACCAGGGAATTCAAGTCCCAGTCCTGGAGCCAGTCCTAGTGGCTCCCGGTTCTACTTTCCTTTCACACCTATGCAGCCAGCCTTAAGGACAAGGCGTAGGCCCTTAATCACTTCTCAGTGACTTAAATTAAACACTTAAGCACTGAAAACATAAAACACTGGCGGACTACAGCCCTCTGGGACTTGAGTTTGAGAACCTAGGGGGGTATACTACGAAGAAGGATTATTGATTTAGCTGGACAACTGCACTGAGTAAAACCCGGACCAGCTTTTTTAAAATTCAGTCCATGTTCCAGATTTGGTAGGGTTCCAGGTTTTACTCAGTGTAGTAATCCTGCTTTGGTGTATACCCCCCTGATTTATGCCCTTCTTCTTGTAATTATTATTGAACAGATCTATATTGCTGTTGGCCAAAAAGGAGGAATCACTTTTTTAAATGAGAGACATAAAGTTTATCAAAAGCAGGCGCTTCCGCATAGGTGTGTCTCTGGAGTAAATGAAGCAATTAACATCTCTGCTCGCTCAGGGTCATGTGCAAAAATACTGGGAATGCCTGGTTGCCTAAAATCATAGGTAGCATGACTTGAAGACTTACTGTGAGTGGCTTTGAAAGAGGGTGGCTGTTGGGCAGGAGTTCAGCTACAAAGATAGAGGGAAATCCGTTAAAGGCCTTGGGGCACACGCTGGCCTTGTACCTCTGCACACGCTGGACACCATACGTATGCAATGTTTGGAGTCAGTGTGATATGGTGACACCGTGACCGAAAGACATGAGGGAGAAAATGCAAAACTTTGCGAAAGCAGATTTCTGAATTTCTTTCTGAACGTTCTTTTACGCATTCTTTTACTCAGAGTTGTATACATGTGGCCCCTGGTATTGTTTGTTAGGAGAATCTTGAATTGGAGGCACTGTTGTGTGGGGAGTCAGGACAGGTTTTGTTATACAGGGGTGGAATAAATGCTGCAACTGAAGGTCAGATGACTGTCAGCAGAAACTCTTGTGTTATACAGTCATCCTTAAAACACCTTCTGCCTGTCAGTTGTTCAGTGATGTCACATCTGCATGGAGGCATCATAGAGTGTGAAATTCAATGAAGCTGTTAACTGCTTTCATCCAGGAAACTCCTGTATCAAATGCATCATTTGGCCTTTACTTCACACAAGGGCTGATACTGATACACTACAGGGCCAGAAGTATATGAACACCTGCTCATCCAACATCTCATGACAAAATCATAGGTATTAATATGGAGTTGGTCCCCATTTGGTGCTATAACAGCCTCCACTGTCCTGGGAAGGCTTTCCACTTGATGTTTGAACATTGCTGTGTGGATTTGTTTCCATTCAGTCAGAAGAGCAGTAGTGAGGTCGGGCACTGATGTAGAGCTATTAGTGGTGCCGTTTCTATATGGACCTCTATTTGTGCATGTTGTAGGGGCATTGTCATTCTGAAACAGGAAAGGGCCTTCCCCAAACTTTTGCCACAAAGTTGGAAACCCAGAATCGTCTAGAATGTAATTGTATGCTGTAGTGTTAAGATTTGCCTTCACTGTCTGGAATGAAGGAGCCTAGCCTGAACCAAGCGCTCCAGACCAAAAGGTGTCCAGATACTTTTGGCCATATAGTGTATTTAAAAAAAAACTACATATACATATACATATACTATATATTATTTTTTTCTTGATTTGGCTCTGTTCTCCAGAAATGTCATTCAAGTGCAGATTGAAAGTCATTTTACATTTTGGCTTCACCATGTAGAAATTACAGCACTTTATACATGCTTTGGATCTTGGGCAGTTCCTTTTAGCCTCCACACTTTGCTCTTGTAATCACTCTGATACAAGTGAATCTTGGTCTCATCTGTCCACAAGATCTTTTTCCAGAACTCTGCAGGCTCTTTCGGGTACTTTTTTAGCAAACTGTAACCTGGCCATCCTGTGTTTGCGGCTAACTAGTGGTTTGCATCTTGCAGTGTAGCCTCAGTCTGTAGTTCTGTTTGTGAAGACATCACTGACACATCTAGGCCTGCCACCCGAAGAGTGTTTCTGATCTGTTGGACAGGTGTTTGGGAGTATTTTTTTATTATAGTGAGAATTCTTCAGTCATCAACTGTAGAGGTCTGCCTTGGCCTACCAGACCCTTTGCACTCACCAGTGCTCTCTTTCTTATTAATGATGTTCCAAACAGTTTATTTTGGTAAACCTAAGGTTTGGCCTACGTCTCTGACTGTTTCCTTCTTATTTCTCAGCCTCATAATGGCTTCCTTGACTTTCATTGGCACATCTCTGGTCCTCATGTTTACAAACTCCAATAACAGACACCAAAGGCAATCAAAAGCCTAGACTCAAGACTAGATACTAAAAGCTCTCTTATATCTGCACTAATGAAGCAATTAACCAAGCCTGACTAATCGGAAACACCTTTTACACCTTTAAATCCATTTGTCTGAAAAAATGATCTATGTATAAAAGGATCTATGTATAAAAACGTGCTGTAATTTCTACATGGTGAAAACCAAATGTATACGAATGCCCTTTAATAAAAGCTGAGAATCTCGAATCTCTACTTTAACCACATTTGAATTATTTGATTATGAATCTAAAATTGTTGAGTACAGAGCCAAATCAAAACAAATTAGTTCTTGTCCCAAACATTATGGAGGGCACTATACTGCATATATGAAGAGTGTTTTGATCAACCATATTTTTCAAGGTGGGTATAATTTTTCTGATAAATGTTTAGATATTTGCAGTTTTACTTTTACACTTATTATTCTAAGGGATTTAAGCATGTGATTAATGTGATTTTTGTGATGCAAAACATCTCCACCGATTTAAAATAAACAAAAATTTGTAGAAGTGGGCTGAGTGAGTTTTGGAAAAATACTCTTCATATTTCACCATTCACTGATTAAGACAAGATTTAATAACGATATTCTACTCTTGAATCAGTAAAACACTTGAAAAATGGTATCCATTTAGTATTTATTATGAATACTAAATAAGAGGTTGTACTTTAATTGTTTTGAGAAAAGTTCAGACAAAATATGTACCATGTCTCCCTCCTTGGTGAGATAATGGTACTGCAAACTTCCTGTATCAGGAAGTCACATAATAGAAGACACGTATTTGAGTTTGCAATTCAGTTGTCTCTGAAGAAGGATGTGCTATTTGAAATGAGAGGGTGTAAATCATGAATGAAACTGAATTTGATTCACACCTAAATTTCAGCACTAGATGAAAGATCTGTACTTCCATAGCACAAAGCAGAAAAGGTCAATGCTAAGATTAATTCTACTCTTAGACAGATTATGACAACCAGAAAATTGGAATCATTCCACAACCAGATACTGTTCTATCCTACCTCATACCATAGAGCAGAGCCCAGATGAATATGCTACAGCTGGAGTGTGCTTCTAACACTTCAATGTGCAACGCAAACGTACTCCGAAAAATTATATCTTATTTTAATAAAATTATTATATATATATATATAATAAGAAGAAGATGAAGATGAAGAAGAAGAAGAAGAAATTGTCTTTGGTTATAATAATAATAATAATAATAATAATAATAATTATTATTATTATTATTATTATTAATATTATAACCTATATAAAATTTTCTTTTTTTTCCTCTTATTTTCACTGTCTCATTTGTCGGATTTTTTAAATCCAAGCTGCCATGGAGAATCACAAATATATGATATATGTATATAATATGTAGGACTATGCTAAATATGAGACAGGCTTCAATTTATATATTATTAACAATGTAACATTTTAATTCACAACTTTGTGTTTAAATTAAAAATATGTGTATGATCATGTTTAGCTTGAGCTTCACTGATTTTCAACATTGCTTTCTTTTTTCAGCATGTAAAAGCCATTGTTAGTGTGACTGTGTGCTCGTATTGTCTTGTGAACAATAATGATATGATTAGGTATGGACAAAGTATTCAATGTTAGATTTCAGACACGCCTATAATTAAATGACCAATGCATGCAGGACATAATAGCAGTTTCTCATGATTAGCAGAACCAGAAAATGTGTGTTTGCATCAGGTTTGCATACTGTAAGTGTGATGAGTGAGTTTAATTCCTGCCATGCCTACCGCTTGCAGCTAGTGGGAGCCCCAGGTCGAAATGCTTAACAAAGCAGCCAGTGTGGAGTTCTGTAGCGCTGTCGAGAACCAGGCAGCAAGCAGCGTGACGTCACGATAGGCCGCAACAGCCACCCAACCACGCGCCGCGGAGGCTACGGGCTGCAGAAAAATAAAGCCGAGGAGGAGACCCCCCGTCTTGAGTTTCTCTATTCAAGAAGTAGCGACTAAAATCCTTGGAAAAGTCGAGTCAAAGTGGAATTAATCTTGTGTGAGGTTTTTGAAGATCTTTACAGAAATGGCGAAAACGTGTGCGGGGGTTTGACGTGTGTTTAACTGGCTTTTATGCCGTTTTTATGAGGGGATCAAAAACTTGTCTGGCAACGGGGAGAGCCAGTGAGAAAGACGGAGCTTCTGTTCTGAAAGATCCGAGACCGAGGGGGCAAGGGAGAAGGCAATACATCGCGGAGTCATCAGACTAGGTATGTTCAAGGTTTACTCGCGTTGAACCATTAAGATCGACCGATACTTAAATCTAATAGTAATAGTGCCTACATTTTCTTTGGGAAACATTTGGCTACATGGTAATCTAACGTTAGCTAGTTAGCTAGCTTGCTATCCAGTCAACTCAAACTTGTTTTGTCTCCAAGGAAAAACATGCTATTGCCAGATAGCTAAGCAGGTAGCTAACATTATATAAATTTAGACGATTTATAGTTAACGTTAGCTCGTTTATATTACCGACTAGTCAGCTAGTACTTGTTAATATAGTTGACTAATTTAGTTTGCTAGCTCGTCTTCAATCTAATGTTAACAAGGTAACGTTAGCTAGCTAACGTGAGCTCGATTTTCTAGTGTAACGTTAGCAACTGTTTGACTCGCTAGCAAGGTAACAGTTAACGTTAGCTGAGAGGTAGCTAAATTAACGTTATTTCTAACCGACTCGTTGGCTAGCTAACGTTAGCTAACGTAATTGGCTAACGAACGGTCTCGCTACTTCAACGTCGTCTGCCACAGGACTTGACGTAAATGCCCAACAAAGTCATTACCAAGAATCTAGTTGGGCTGCCAGTGCTGCCACTAACGTTAGGTCCACACACAAAGCTGCCACTAACGTTAGGTCCACACACAAAGCTGCTAACAGTTGTCTATTGATCGGGACGGAAGGACTGTCCACACACTTGGATTAGATCGTAGTGAATTCCCATTCCGAGCTGGCGAGGTTAACATTAGCTAGCTAGCTAGCTAACGTTATATCCAAATAACGTCACACTAACGTTAGCCGTTTGAAGAAGTGTATCTGGCATGATTACTAAAACGTTAATAAAATAAAAATAAAGAACTTAAAATTTATATATATTCATAAAATAAATAACTTGTACAGTCAGTGACGTTAACAGCACTGACTAATAATAGCTGGCGTGAAGCGCAGTGTGTTTACTTGTCACGAGCTAACGTTAGGTATTGTGGTTAGATGGATAGGTAATAACCATATAAATGTTAATAATGGAAAACATTAACTGATTTACAAGTCTTCTCAGTATCAATTGGCAAACATTGCAGTATTTGACTGTTGAGCAAGCTAGCGTAGCTGCATTTGCCATTTGATAACTGTTGGCTGCCTCATCTTTCTGAATGTTATCGGTGTTTAAGGACTCTAGCTGTTCATCTGTGTTCAGCTGCTCACTGTAACGTTAGCTGGGTGTGGTGACATTTCTGCGGGGGTAAAATTTTAACCGGCAACATTATCTTACTGAGATGAAGCTGCGCAGCTTTATATTTCTCAAGTTTGCTCGTTTCTGTTAGGCTATTTCCAGAGAGCCAAATTGAGAGCTACCCACCACCCAGGACATCTTGTAATTTGAATTATCCAAGTCTTTTGAATGGAGTTTTTTATTTTTTTATTTTTTTTTGTCCAAGAGAACTGATCGTTTTATTTATCAGCTGACAGTGACCGTAGCTGACCACTACTACATTTTATATCATTATAGTGGAATGGACTCGGGAAACATGATTGAGGTTTTATTTAATCTTGCAGCAAGTCTGTGCTATACATATATCATTCATGTAATACCTTGGAATACACCTATTCTACACTTGGTGTAGAGGTTGTAGTGACGGCGTGTTTAGTATGCATTTCTTTAAAAAAATAAAATAAATGTTTTATTATAGCACTGCTCATCCACCTCCGCATGAAGTGAGGAAGAAATGTTCTCTCAATGCCGATACATTTTCTTCCGAGGTTGTACACTTTAATTGCCCCACATTTTATTTGAATGTTAAAATCAATTCCTTGAACAGTATCTCTGTAAGAATAGGAAGTGGTACCTCATTCTGCTGTAGAAATGACTGCCTTTGTGAATTCACTCATACGAATTTAATTTGAACCCATGGACCCATACTATTCATTAGTCGGTGTAATTTATGGAACTCTGGCGGAGTGTAAATAGGTTGTCAGAGACTACTACTGTAGTGGATTCATTCTTATACTCAAATTGAGGCCTGAAGTGTATCAAAGTTTATTAATACACCACATCTTCTTAGGCGGTGCCACCTGTTGAATCTCAAATGCTCTGTGTGGCAGAGATTACTCATGACTACATGAACAGGGATTTTGGTTGAGGCAACTGTAATGTATGCTAATACTCTTAAAGTAAAGATTATAATGGTGACTGTCTAGTGTGTCTGCAGAACATCAACTCTCCGGGATTAGGCAAATTTAATATATTTGTTTTGGGCCGTTGTCATGAGTTGTGCTTGAAAGATAAGACAGTGCACAACATCAGAGACCTGGGGTTTTCCAACGGAGTAAGTGCTCTCTCTCCTCTTGAACGTCTTAAATTACAAACTGACACTGGTGTTAATTTCAGTAGCTGCTCCAGGCAAGGGATTTCATGTTACGACAAAGTCAACAAGACGAAGTGCTTGTGTATGTTTGACTGCTACAAAGATGATGAACATGCAGATGGCACTTATGGATTCCTGCCTCCCTTTATGTCCAGAGGCCCAGTTCATTGTGGCTACATGCATAGACCTACACCTGCCAACATGTTTGTCTGTCATTCCTGCCACTAAGTGAAATTCTTCAGTAGTCTACAGAGAGAAAAAAAGTGCTGCAGCATTGTTTAGTTTTCAGATGGGAGTTCAAGTGTAGGTCCTGTGCATTTTGTTCCCTGCTGGTTTTCCTTCTGTAGTACTTATCCATTTGAACACAACACTGGAAGGTAATGGAGGACTTGCAACCCAACTGGCTGTGATTGGATGATTCTGAGTCTTGGAACCAGCTGCAAAGGAATGGCTGTTAGTTCAGTGATGTACTGAGGCTGTGCTTTAAGCGGGCACTGGAGCTAGTTTTGACATAGCAGCATGGAGCAGTGGTCTGGTCTGTGGAGTCCTCTCTGGAGGACGCTGGCTTCATATCTTAGCTGGTCTACTGACGATGTCATTACCCAGGGGTACTCCCACATACCCCCCCCCTCTCCAAGTTCTTCCACTAAAAACTGAATTAATTAATCATTTTAAAATACCCATGGTATTATGGCAGTTTCTCACCTTCACTTTGATCTGTCGTTTTTCTATTTATATCACATTCAAAATGGTGTGATGTGATCCAGAGAAATCAATTCATCATTGGGGAATATGTTGCTGACTTGATCTCTGAATCTTTGTAGGTTCATAACTTGAATACATTTGTTGTCCTCTTTGTTAATCTTTCTGGCTCCTGATCATTTACTTAGTGCAAAGTAGCAGACTGCCTCACACGGATACCTGATCGTAGCAATGCTCGAACACGTTTGTCCTACATTTTTTAAATCCCCCTTTTAGTGGACCAGGGGATAAAAATAAACACTTGGTGTCCTTCTCAATATTAAAGATGATGTTCTCATTTTTGGAAGCTTTAAATTTTACATGCACTTTGTAGGATGTGAAACTCATTTTAATTATTACACTCGGTATAATTCAGCAAAGATGTTAGACTAGAAGCCCATTAATTATCCCTTTTATGGCAGCTTGTCCTTGGAGAGCACATTTAGCTTTTAGACAGAGGTTGTTTTAAGGTCCATAAACACACCACAAAAACATGGGTTTTTAAGGAATGAAACGGTCAGTTTCAATACTCGCTCCACCCAGTTTACTTCGATAAGCACAACCATTGTCAGCATTTTTATACTCTACGTATTTGATATTTACTAATATGAAATCACGCCAGTTATCTTTGAATCGGTAGGAGAATAACCTTTTTAAGACCATGTGCGTCTATCAACCTTTAACTCCTGCCTAATGGACAATAAGTAAACCCATTCAGACATGGATTCTTAGAAATAAAACACCCGTAACTGCAAGTGATGCAAAATATGCCACTAAATATTAAAATTCAAGCCCACAGTCATCTTGTCCTCTCATGAAAATGCCCCATCAATCATGTGCGGAAAGAAATGAAGCAATAAAAGCACGCTATCTGAAATTGAACTGTCAGAAATGTTTGAGTAGAACGGTGGTGCCGCTGATGAGGTTCTACCTGTGGTTCTCTGATCCGCCCTTAACCGCTCACTCTCCTGTTGAACACAGGCAGGTTTCTTAACTCTTCCTGACAGATTAATTTGTTTTCTTCTCGGCTTTCTTCATGTTTCTTGACAAGCGATGGGAAAAGCAGTCTGTTAATGTCAGTCAACTCGGGTCATCGCATGCACGCGGACATGCTGCCATGAGGAGATGCTTGTCGAAGACATGCGTTTGTAGCTTCGTAGGTTTATTGAAGACTAACATCGGGGGGGGGAAAGGTCGGAGCCGGCCTCAGTGAACACTTCAGAAGGAAGGTTTTTAGTTATTTATTTCGCGCGAGGTTTATAATTAGATTTTGGCCTTGACCAAATCTGTTTTTCGACCCACCTGACAGTCACTTTATGACCATCCGCTTGAGGGAAGGTTGCCATTTTATGAGAAGAAGAATAAGAACACTGACAAAGAGGGAAGCCTTCACATGGTTGATGGTAGTAATTTCTCATCAGTGGGCAAGTCACTGTTTTAATTTGGTTTGAGGCAGAACCCGTAATTAGGTTTTAACAGACTCCAAAAAATGGCAGTTAAAAAAACTCTTTGATTTTTCTGATTTAAATAAATAAATTATTTTTGCATTATGGCACACATCTCTTGCAGTTGTAAAAAGCTATTCCCTTCTGTGATAGTTTTATTTATTTTTTTGACCCAACAGTGAAAAGAGGATGAATTACCCAGTCTGTGTCAGGGCCTCTTGCTCTGATTTTAAGGCTGGGCAGTGCACTTCAGGAGTATCATTGCTAAGATCAGCATGGCCTCCTAGTTCAGCCAGTGCTTTCGCAGTGTACAAAAGCTATCTGTCATTGAGTGTGTGATTATGTCGTGCCCCCTTTTGTTCTTGGGGTCTGCAGCTCAGTCAATAGTGGTCTGGATTCTGGTCTGTTCCGGTAACTGTCACAACAGATGCAGAATCGTAGCACAAGCAGGATGTACAGAAAATTGATTTGCAAAGCAATCCTGAAATGCTTGCGTAGGTGGCGTTGTATTTACTGTACAGTTGGAGAAATGTCTCTAGAACGTTTTGAGAAAATACATGGCTCGCTGTTTGTTTATCCCCGAGTGTTTGGTGTGGGACAATTTAAGCTTGTGGAGTCGGCTACGAACCAGAGGGGAAAGCAAAACTGCTGACAAAGTATGAGATCTGAAAGAAGATGTTAAGCGGTATTTGTTGTGGGTGTTTCTGCCATGACGAGTGAGAATGTGACGCTTCCCACGGCTCTTTGGAGCTGTGGTGAGGTTCTGAATGAGAACCCAATAGGTTCTGAATGAGCTATAACCTGGGAGTTCACACCAAGCGCTTCCCTTATGGCACTTAAGGTGATTCATATAGGCTGCATCTCAAACAGGCTCTCTGTTTATTTCCCTGTGGTCTTGCCCTTTCAATTGGGCTGCCAGCTTCTACAGTCGCCATCTTGGGCAGTATCGCTAATCACAGGATATAGATGAGTTTTCTTACGACGTCACACTGAATATGCGCATGCAGACGGGGCAAAAGATCACAAGTATCGCGCACGGTATATTTAACTTCGGTGGCAATATCCAGAGTGCTTTAGCTTAGACTAGACTACTAATGTTACGGCGGGTTCGTGTCCGCTCCACTTTTTGTTACGCTCTCGCTCAGATTTTCCAGGCAGAGGAACATCTTTGGCGTTGAAAGGGATTTTGTTGGCCTGGCGGGCCGCAATTATAAGGGAAACACTGGGATAAATTATGCTTTTTTTTTTTTTTTATCGCCTACAATGGATGGTTGTCCTGTATGGTTCAGCAGCCATATTGCATGGTGTGACTATAGCTAGATATTTTTCTTGATAGACATTTGCATTTTATATTGCTTGTTGCTTTGCAAAGTGTTTTGCCATTTAACAGACACTACAGAGCAACTTATTCAGAGCAACATACACCGATTAAATTTTTTTGCATGGAATGCAGTTTAGCTGGATATTTTACTGAAGCAATTCAGGTTAAGTGTCTCAAGGGTACAACAGCAGCACCCCTGCTGCGACTAACTCACAACCTTTGAGTTATAAGCCCAGTTCCATAACCACTATGCTACTCTGCCAACCAGAAAAGCTAGACTCCAGCAAAACAGATGATGGCTGGCTAGCTATCTAGATCCACTACTCATAGTGTGCCATCGTCATGATATTTATTGTAATGGGGCACCATAACAAGGTCTTTAGCCAGCTAGCATTTTAACACGGCTTTGTGTGCTGCAACTGTTTGAGGCTGCAACATGTCCCAGATATAGCCTACACGTTCCTTTTCTTCCCTTGCCTTGCTTTTTCTCATTTACCCAGGTAAGATGGTGGCCAGTAACCATGGTTTTATATCTATGAGCCAATCATCACCTATCTGGCTTCTGAGACCCGATTATGACATCACAGTGGGTTAGAAAGTACATATGGACACTTTGCCATAGGTTCCTATTATAACTGTACCCAGGTAAGGTGGCTGCCATTTCAGAATTCCAAATTACTATTTCATTACATGTTGTCTCATATCTATGGTTCTATATCTATGCTTTGACCAGCTAAACAAGAGGGCGCTTCTGTGACATCAGCAAAATGGTAGTCCGAGCATTCTTGGCAGAGTACACATAACTGAAGAATTGCCTGGTATGCATCCACAGTTTGTTTTAGGTCAGTTGAGAGTGCATGTAGGGAAATTCCATAAATGGAGGGCATTGTGCGTGATGAAAACCACGCCATACATAAGGGTGCATTTCTGTATGTTTGAATTATTCCATGCAGAAGTTCCATTTTTAGCCCCCCCCCCCCCCCCCCCCAGACCACAGTGCGTAGACAGAGCTGGCCCACCATTTGAATAGGATTGTATTATTATAATTAAAAAATCCTCTTCATGTCTTTTTCTGTCTCTTTTTCCACCTTGCATAACCCTCAGCAGTGGTGTCCTATTTCACTCAGATTCAAACACTTACTGGTCATACTCTGTTAGATTTGCATAGAATACTTTTTCTGTTGCCTTAGACCCAATGACATGCATAATATGGCCCCCAAATGCATTTTTTACACATCGTTAATTTTCACGGCAGTTCCGGGATGGAAATAAAGTTGTTTTTTTTCGGTTGCGAAGCAGTTTTGCCACTCATATTGTCATTTGCATAGCAATTCTTGGGAAATGAGTAGCAAGTTTCTGCATGCATTTGAATGAGGCCAAGTTTGAATATTACTTTAGATAGCAGTAACACCAGTGTTGTTATAAATGGCCTTAAACCCCTACCTTGGATTTACCTATTAATAAATGCATTACTTTGCATAGATTTTGATAAAAATATTACCGTTTTCACTCCATTTAATACTTTTACAACCAAGTATGGAGACGAGGGCATACTTTAAGTCAATCTCAATGAGCTTTAATGTGAAATGGTAAACTGTTCATATTTTAATATTTATTAATTGCAATTTCTGTTCAAAAATCTATTTCTTGTGTGCTCATTGGATAAAAAGGAGGCTATCTTTTCCCTCTCTCTTAGTCTTGAATGGTAACTTGTTGTTGACATCAGACCATATGACATCTCAATGGTTATACTTCACTTAATTTATTATTTAGTTTGTTTAATTCAAAGCACTTTATGCTCTTGTTAACGCCCCCCCAAGCTTTACAGTTTATACTGGCATTCACAACACTGGTGCCCAAGTGCATCGTGACAATGCATTTTTTGTATGTGGTCCACTTTGCTAATATGAAAGATATTTTACTTACTATTCTATGATGAAGAAAATATATTTCTGCCAGAATGGACAATTGCCATACGTGTTTGTTTATCTTTTGTATCTGCATCATTCACTCTCTAATTGGATGCAGTCATTGAACTTGTGTAATTTGCCCCATTTCTAGAACATTCCCGAATGTCCCATGGGTCACCATTTGGCTTGTATGACTTGTGGTGCCGGAAATGCATACTAGTCAATCGACTCATTAATATAGTTACTTGGGACTTTAATTCCCACCGCTCCACCAATATGTTTTTAAAGTTGAAATCGGCTCATAAACGATCCTTTGGCTTATCTGGCATTCGTGACAGAAGTGGGAGTTCTCTACAGTAGGCGAGGCGGTGCCGGGCCGTCTTTGGTATTTGGTCATGCTGCAGCAGCGAACGCACTCGCCGCCTGTCATGGCGCCACTGATGATGAACGGGTGCGGGGCCAGCTGCTTCGCCGTATTCGTGTTGAGTTTGGGGATTTCGCCGTCTGGCTGGCTGACTGGCAAGGCCTCGTGGAATTACGCCGATGACTCCTGTCTGAGGTCACATGCACGCTTTCAGACTCTTTCCCTCTCTGACCGCCTCTATCCCCCCCCATTAAATATTACTGCATGCATGAGCTAATCTCATTCATTTATGATGGGTCTCTATAAAAATGGATAGCTTTACGTTATATGACTGATGGTCATTCGGTTTTATGATGTTTACTTTAAATAAATTTCCCCCTCCATCTCTGAGGAAATTTAGCAGAAACCACCGTGTCGGATACTTGATTCATAGGAAAAGCAGAAGATGCCATAACCCCTGCTATCAGAGCACAGCCCAGCCAAGTAAGTGTCTTGAGCCGTCGCTACCACCGCCATGTTGCAGAACATTCTCACTCCTGGGCTGAAAAACGTCCCCAAAAAAAGCTGTACGAGTGCTATATTTGTCATGATTCCAAAACGTAAGCATAATCGCCCAGTACACTCCAGAATCCTTCAAGCACGACAGAAATCCTATCGGTTAATTGCGCTTCAAAGATGTATGATAGACCCGATGCCGGGAACGGCCTTTTATTTTTCTCCGTTTGCTCTGCGTGACGGAAGGCTGTCCTCTGAAGATGGCGGGCTCGGCGGCGTCTGGGCGCGCGGAGGAGGCGCGGGCCTGCGGTTTACGGTGGGCTGGCCCTGGGTGCGGCTCATTAATCAGCACGGTTGTAAAGCAGGAGACGATGCAGAGGGGACACGGGGGGATCCTACTTGTTATTCCCCACGCTTCTCCTCGCTCTTCCCACCGACGCTGAACGGTCGTTTTCAACCTCGACTAGCGACGGCGGCTCGCCTCCCCGTCTCTCCTACACATTTGCGCATTAAAGCGCCCGTGTTTGCGGTAGCCGTCCCGTTGCCCGTCAGCCGTGCAGGGGTTTCACTCTTATGTTCAGATCCGGCTTGATCAGCTGCGTGAGCGACGAGGGAATCGGGGAACACATTTCTCTCTCCTCACAAAGCCAGGATTGGGTGTTGGAATGCAGCTTGCAGGATTGCACAAGGAATGATAAAATGTGTAACGCTGCACAGTTTATCGTTGACAAATAAAGAGCATTGCTCTTTGGATATGGGTCACTTCAGGTAACCGTGACACGGCACACAATATTTCAGATTGGGTAGAAGCGATCTGGGAGTAAAAATCAACCTCCTTGTTTTGTTGCTTTATCTGAGATGAGAGGACAAATAGGCTAAATAACGCATTGATTCACAGTAAAGGTTTGATGAGCTGCTTGGATCAATAGACTAATACGTGCTGTAAATCCTGGAGGAGCCTCACCAGACAAATTGCCCACATGACAATAACAGGAAAAATGTGCAGGAAGGAATATTCTCTATTGCTTCCACAGTTGGAGAAAGAGAAGAATGGTCTTTCTTGAGGCTAATGAAAGACAAATGAAATTAGTCACCAGCTTGTGGCAATGGCGAGGGTATGCCATTTATGTGCCTGTTAGATGGTGATTAGCCTAACGAGTGATTAAATGCTCTTAATGAACCTGTTAGCTGAACTGTGGCACAAAGATCTAGGGGGAAGCAGGATTTCAGTGATTTCCACCTTTCCCCACAGTACCACATTAACGTCTTGCATAGTTTGGTAGAAAACCAATTAAATGCAGGAGTGAATATGTCACCATTTTATACATATTTCATGTTAAAAATGTCATAACTGTCCTGAAATGCTCCCCTCATTTAGAGCAATAAAACGGTATTCATTTGTCAAGCAGTTATTCTCAGGGAACAATGAATGGAGACAGAGTGGCTATTTTAAATTTTTTTTTAGTCCCCTTGAAGTGTCAACTGCCGTGCGTCATCATCTCTCAAGGAGCGTCAGCCTGTTTTACAGACAGTAGATATGCACAATATGCGTACAAGTCCTGAAATGGCAACTTAAACACTGAGGCTTGTCCAGTTAAAGGACATCAGGCTAGTCCAGTTAAAGGACACCAGGCTAGTCCAGTTAAAGGACATCAGGCTAGTCCAGTTAAAGGACACCAGGCTAGTCCAGTTAAAGGACACCAGGCTAGTCCAGTTAAAGGACACCAGGCTAGTCCAGTTAAAGGACATCAGGCTAGTCCAGTTAAAGGACATCAGGCTAGTCCAGTTAAAGGACATCAGGCTAGTCCAGTTAAAGGACATCAGGCTAGTCCAGTTAAAGGACATCAGGCTAGTCCAGTTAAAGGACATCAGGCTAGTCCAGTTAAAGGACATCAGGCTAGTCCAGTTAAAGGACATCAGGCTAGTCCAGTTAAAGGACATCAGGCTAGTCCAGTTAAAGGACATCAGGCTAGTCCAGTTAAAGGACATCAGGCTAGTCCAGTTAAAGGACATCAGGCTAGTCCAGTTAAAGGACATCAGGCTAGTCCAGTTAAAGGACATCAGGCTAGTCCAGTTAAAGGACATCAGGCTAGTCCAGTTAAAGGACATCAGGCTAGTCCAGTTAAAGGACATCAGGCTAGTCCAGTTAAAGGACATCAGGCTAGTCCAGTTAAAGGACATCAGGCTTGTCCAGTTAAAGGACATCAGGCTAGTCCAGTTAAAAGACATCAGGCTTGTCCAGTTAAAGGACATCAGGCTTGTCCAGTTAAAGGACATCAGGCTTGTCCAGTTAAAGGACATCAGGCTTGTCCAGTTAAAGGACATCAGGCTTGTCCAGTTAAAGGACATCAGGCTTGTCCAGTTAAAGGACATCAGGCTTGTCCAGTTAAAGGACATCAGTCTGGTCCAGTTTAAAGACATCAGGCTGGTCCAGTTTAAGGACATCAGGCTGGTCCAGTTTAAGGACATCAGGCTGGTCCAGTTAAAGGTCATCAGGCTAGTCCAGTTAAAGGACATCAGGCTGGTCCAGTTAAAGGACATCAGGCTGGTCCAGTTAAAGGACATCAGGCTGGTCCAGTTTAAGGACATCAGGCTGGTCCAGTTTAAGGACATCACCACAAATAAGGGCTGACCAAGGCCTTTAGAAGGCCTGTCAACAGAAATGTTCAAGGTTTGAATGAACTTTATTAAAAATGAAGAAGGTGAAGAAAACACTGATATATTCTGAACTGTGCGAAATTTGCTTGATGAGCTTCTCGGATCAATCGGCTAACGTGCGCAGTTAATATGTAAAAACCGGATGAACACTAAGCCAAATGACCAAATTAGCAGCTTGCTCCTGGAAAAATACAGTTTAAAGGTGAAGTGCAAAATAAAGGGTTGCAAAAAGTTTTTATGTCAGCATTTGGGAGGTTGACAGGCTTGTGTCAGGACTAGACTCGGAGGAATACGTCAATTACGCGTTTAAAAAAAGAGCCTGGCATCGTCGACACCCCCCGCTATTGACATTTTTGCCCCTGGGAGCATGGGGGTGTGGCTTTTATCTTGAAAAGCCAAGCCCAAGTGTGACGCTTCCTAAATCATGACCAAAAGCAGAACAACATCAAGAGTTGAGTTGAGTCCTTAAAATCCTGTGAAGTTATTTGCTTTGACTCATCACCACATAAATTGCCGTGTGAATTTTGCTTGAGTGGTTTCATATTGGGTTTTGGCAGTTGAACAGTTATTTTTGGGCCTACGTTTTTATTCAGAGCATGCCAGTACAGGAAACTGTTTTTTTTGTTTTTTTATTTAAAAAAATAAAAAAAATAAAAAAAAATAACCTCGCTCGAGGGCCAAGCAGCGTGTTGCACCTAGAACTAAATAAACCAATGAATGAAGTTGCTTTTAGCCATTTGTGGCAGCTGAAGCATTGGCGTTTCTTAGCTTCTAGTGCTTTAACCCTCTTTGTCCAAAGTGCTGTATTGATGTGTTTTTCTTCCTCTTTGGTACATAATATGTGTGTAGTGGTGTGCAGTGGCAGACGGCGTTTCATACTCCAATGTAGCTGACATGGTGGGTGTTGCTGCCATTGCAGGCTTTTTAAGACAGGTCTAATCAGTTAAGGGTCGGCAAGCTGCCATCTGCA